>OX393550.1:66575112-67175112 GCA_947650365.1 Chamaelirium japonicum
AGTGACAAAGAAACTTCAACGTATCAAAATCATGCTTAGGAGTTGGATAAAATTCAACAAGTCCTTAGCTATCGACCAAGCCTCGACGTGCAAATAGAAACAATTAGGAGCATCCAAAAGGAAATTCATAGTAACCCTATGGACAACTCTTTAGTGGCCATGGAAAAGGTAGCGATTGAGGAGATTGAACAAGCATTAATTCTAGAAGAATGCAAGTGGAGGCAGAAAGCCAAAGTGGATTGGCTCCAAAAGAGGGACAGGAATACCAAGTTCTTCAACTCCGATCTTTCAAAGTGAGATGCAACGCCAACGCTATTGTGTGACTCTATAACCCTTGAAGACGACTCGTGTTCTAATGATGTCCAAGGCATTAGAGAAGAGGACATCAGATTTAATACTAACTTGTTTTCTTAAAGACGCTCAAGATATCAATTTTTAACCCATTCATTTTAGAAAAATACTCACGGAAGATGCCTAGCTCTAGTTGGTTTGGCAAGCCAATTAGAAGAGACTGAACAATCATCCAACACGCTAATGGGGACAAAGCTCCTGGGTTCGATGGTTTCAACTTCTTTTTCAAGAAATATCGGGGGATCCTCAAAGATGACGTTTGGGTGGTTATTGATGATTATCATGATTTTTTTCGGACCGGACAAATGCTCTAGCTCCTCCCTAGCTCTATCATACCTTGATCATTTTGCTCGTCCCCAAAGTTCTTAATTCCAACTCTTTCAAGGATTTCAAACTCATCTTACTGTGCAACGACCTTTACAAGATGATAGCTAACAGATTGCAAACCGTCATGAATCAATTGATTTTTTCCAACCAATCAGCTATCATATGAGGGAGGAGCAATATCACTAACAACATCATGCTGGCTCACGAATTAGTCAAAGGGTACATTCAAATGAATCCAGCTCTACGAGAGTGTCTTTGAAGCTAGACATCAATGGGACTTGGATCAAGTGGATCCGTGCTTGCATCTAATCCCCATCATTTTTCGTTCTGGTGAGTGGCTCCTCTGCAGGTATGATTAAAGCTAATAAAGGGTTGAGACAAGGAGATCCACTCTCATCTTTCCTCTTCACTATCATGATGGAATGTTTATCTCTCGAGATTGAATGAGGAGTTCTGAAGGAAGATTAGAGAAGCTTCGGTTTAGGAGGTGGCCATCCCATCTCTCATATGATCTTCGTCGACGACCTCTTGGTGTTCATCAATGCAAACCCGACAAACTTGGAATCTCCAAACTTACTGAGCGCATCCACTATTTCAGTGCTAATGAATTTGAGGCTTTTGGTAAACAAAGAAAAAAGGCAGGTGTTCTTATCCCAGTCATGCACTGACTTCTTCCATGAGATCGAGGATCTGAACATTAGGTTAGGCTCCTTATCGATCAAGTATTTGGGCCTCCCGTTCTCTGCCTCCAACTTCAATATACAGTGATGTTTAGATCTCTCATTAATAAAATCTTCAAATCAGTAGACTTTAGGACCTAAAAGCACCTTTCAATTGGGGGAAGAATTGATTTGATAAAATCAGTTTTTCAAAGCTATTCTTATTTTGGGCCTCGGCTTTTGCGATCCCTAGCACCATCCAAAGGAATATTGAGAAGCTTATGCGAAACTCTTTGTGGCAAAACGCTAGAACACATGTAAAGCGGGAGAAAGTTTGCAAATCTATAATGGAAGGAGGCCTAGGACTTGAAGAATCAAGGATATCTCTAAGGCAAACTACCTTCTTCTAGGATAAAAGATGATGAGTAAAGACGCTAATTTATGGTCGAATTAAATGGCAGGGAGGTATATTAAAGATTCAAACTTAACTTGACCAAATCTTCCAACTACTCTACGGTGTGGAACGAGATCCTCAATAGCATGAGAGCCTTGAAAAGTAATCTGAACTATGAGAACTCTTCGACTTTGAGGTGGGATTTTTGGTTTGATCCTTGGATCGATGGCCTAAGTCTAGCCAAAATTGTTACGGATCAAGCTAGGAGAGAGCAAGGATTTAAAGGAGCACATTGGTAACCCCATACACAGGCCCAACCATGGGAACAGGCCTGCAAGGCAGCCGCCTAGGGCCCCTTGTTTTTTTAACTCCAAAGCGGGCCCACTGGAGCCCGATCAATTCCCTAAAGGAGGGTCCAACATAAAATAAAAAAAACCTATACACAGGATAGAGGAGTGCGATCTGCTCCCTATTCTTCCCCAAATCTCTATCAATATACTAGGATATGTGCGATGCCTGTGGGAGAGAGTAGTGTGATCTATTTTCTGCAAGCCTAATGCTACCATCGCAGTAATGGCAACGACCTCCTCACCTTTGGTCATTTGGCAGCCCTCCGATGAGGTGAGCCTCCCTCCCCTCCTCTCTCTTCTCTTTCTCCTTCTTTAGTTCTTATCCTTCTCCTCCTTTGATCAAATTCTCGATCACGAATCTCACCGACATCTCGATAGGTTATTAATGATTGAAAATTTATCGGATTTCAACAGCGAGGCTCAAGATCGCTTGATCCTTGTCTCCTGGTTCGAAGTTTTTGTATTGTATTTTATTTTAATTTTTTAAGATTTGATTTAATATAAGTTTCATCGCTTAATCGATATCTACTAGTGTTAGGTAATGCTAGATAATGGTAATCTGAAGTGAGAATTAACATTTCGATGCAATGTTTTGAAATTTGTTGCCATGTTTTAAAATTTCATTCTCACGAATCCATATCTATTGCCGTGTTTTAAAATCCAATATCCATTATTTGTCCGGTTGGATGTGGCAAGATAATTTGATGCAATCATGAGATATGAATTGATGATTCATATTTAAGTTTTGATGGAGTATTGATGATCAATAGGATTTTAGAGAGGCGCTCGAAGCGTTGATGATCTGATATGCTGTTATACACTGACCTACCCTCTCTTTTTTCTATGCTCCTCCTTATTCTCTGTTTAATCCTTCAGTCCCTACACTTTTTTTCTTTTTTAGTATTTCTACTTCTCTTCTTCATCTCTAATGTTTGGGGGTTTGGAGTTTCAGAATTAAGAGATGAAGGATCTGGCCCATATGGGTGTTAATTAAGTCTTGTCGTCTTGTATTAGCTTCTAATAGGTTTTTAATTATTTGTTTGTTTATTGCTTCAAGGGAATAATACCTAATGGATTTTTAAGTTTTTGATTTTCATGTTGAAATTTATTGCTACTAGAGTTGCACTTCTGCCAATCAGGTGTTACTGTTAGCATGCCTCATTGAAAGTATTGTTCTGGATTTGAACAAATAAAAAAAAATAAAGAATTTATTCAATCTCAAACAGATGCTCTTAATAAATATTTTGGTCACAGTAAACAAGTTGAGTTTAGTTGAAGATTTGGTGACTGATGAATATATGAATGAGAATGAGAATGAAGAACCTAATCAGCATATAAATGGGAATGATAATGAAAATAGAAGTAGGAATGATCAAAATAAAGATTTTAATGAAGATCATAGATCTTTAAACATTTATGATCCAGGCAATTGGGATAAGATTGATCAGAATTTCAGAGACTTATTAATAGAATGATATCCTATTAGAGTTAACGATGTTAATTTTTCTAAAGATGATTTTGGTAAATATTTTTCTTCTGCACATTACATTCGCTATTTGTCAAATGGATAGAAGCATGATAGAAAATTGCTAGTTTATTAAGATGCTTTCGATATGATATTTTGCTTTTGTTGTAAGTTGTTCAAGCATGGTAGAAACAAGACTCAATTGGCTAGTGAAGGATTTAAAGACTGAAAAAATCTTAGTCAGAGACTTAGAAGTCATGAAACTGGTAATTAACATATTAGTTGTATTAGCAGAAAAGAAGATATATTGCAAAGTAATGAAATATTTAATAAAAGTGTGCAAGAACAAATCAACAAAGAGAAAGAATATTGAAGACATATATTACTGAGGGTACTTGCTACCGTGAAAACTCTTGCTAAAAATAATTTGACATGTCGTGGAGACAATAAGACAATTCATCAAGCAAACAATGAAACTTTTTAAAACATCATTAAAATAATTGCCAAATTTGATATTGTTATGCAAGAACACATTCGACGTATTGAAAGATGGGAAATCCATTATTATTATCTTGGTCACAAATCCAAACTGAATTGATATAAATGTTAGCATGTGAGATCAAAATATAAGATTGTTCAAAGAATTAAAAAAATAAAATATTTTTCAGTTATACTTGATTGTACTCCAAATTCAAGTCATGAAGAACAAATGACTCTTGTAGTATGATATGTGGATGTTTTAAATAGTCCAATAAAGATAGAAGAGTTCTTTTTAAAATTTTAAAGATGGATGATACATCGAGGCAAAGATTTTATATTCTGATGCAAAACGATGCAGGTGGACAGAAAATCAATAGTTTAATTGTACTAGCAATGCTTCACTATAAATTAAAAGTTTCAGGCTTGAAATCTTGTTCAAGCCATCAGCAGGGAATAAAGGGTTTTAAAAGAAAACTACTAGCATCGGGCAGTCCTATCTTGGTTCCAATAATTAAAATAAACAATGCTTAAATTAAGCGGTAAGAGTCTGTCCCGAAATATAGAGGACTAATGAACTTAACAGACAGATGTGGACGCACAACCTCACGATGGTGGATAGCAGTCGGCACAGATAAATGCTGGAGACCCGATTAATAGAATTACTGGGAATACCCTACTGGGAAGAGACGTACCTACTGAGGATCACGCTTTGTCTCAGGAACTTGAATCGAGCAGGAACTCCAAAAATAGTGATCAAATATCCGGGGTGACGTCAGTATCCTCAATCGAACCCATGATCAGCATCCGGGTCAGCCATCAACGCCCTCAATCAAACCCATGATCAGCGTCCGGGTCAACCATCCAGTCGCGTGACCATGCAGGCATGCTGGAGTGTGTCAGGGGACATGAGCTCGAGCTCGGGCGGGGTCGAGGAGGAGGGTTAGGATGGAGTTGGGAGCAGACGGGAGGGGAGAAAAGGGGAAGGGGGGATCGGGTCGGGCTCGAGTGGCAGCTGAAGGTTCGGTGGGGAGGAGGGAACAGGGTCGGGGTGGCTAGGGCCTGTGGGAGGAGGAGGAGAAGGAAGAGGAGGATGCAAGGGGTGGGGTCGCGCGTGGAGGAGGCAGAATCGGGGTCGAGGCACGGGGAAAGGAGGCGGAGTCAAGGTCGAGGTTGAGGAGCGGGAAGAGGGGGCGGTGTCAGGTTTCGGGCGCAGGGAGAAGAGGAGGCGGGGCTCGGGACTGGGGCACGGAGAGAGGGAGGAAGGCGGGTCGGGCTGGGCTCGGGGAAGCGAGGGGCATGGATTGGGGTGATCGGCCGGGGAGGAGGAAGGGAGGGAAGGGATGCGGGGTGGCTGAGGTGGTCGGCAAGGCCGGAGGAGAGGGAGGGAGGGGCGTAGGTACAGGTCGGGCAGGGTGAGGAGGAGAATAGAGGTTGGGCTAGTGTTTCACACGCCTAGCACAAACTTAGGGTTTCACACGCCTAGGATTTGGGATCGGGTTTCACACACCTCACCCTGTTGTCACTCAACACAATAGTGGAGAAATAAATTTTTTATTTCATTATTTAGTGCTTATAAAGGAACAAGAGGGGGCCTTTATATAGGCTTACAATGACTAACCCAAATAGCCGACAGGCGAGGTGGGACTAAACTCAAAGCAGGAACAAATAAAAGATAGAATAAACACAATAGCTGGGGTCGGCTCTGCTTAGCCGATCACAACCACAAGCTCAGATAGCGCCTCCTGTGTTGGTACACGAGCTCGGCTCAATATAGATGTCCGCATCATTCTCCCGGGGTGAGAGAACTCGACCCTATCAAGTAAGGCTCGGTATGGCTCTCATACAACTCCAGCAGGTCTGGGTCCATCTGCTGGGGTCCTGACACTCAATCCAGGCATCCTCAGAAGGGGGCCTTACTTTCCAGTAAACCAGGTATCGCCGGATTCCATCGTTCCTACTAGAGACAATCTCACCATCCAGAATCTTATCAATGCCTTTTGCTGTATCATTTGGGGGAATTTCTAGGAGTGGAGGTAGGGAGGGGCTCTCAGGGGCAGGGTCCCGGGTAGGCTCATCTATCAGCAGATTTCTAAGGTTAAAATATGGATCCTTATAAGCCACTAGATCTTCAATTTTGAAGGTGGGACTGATGCCAAAACCCATAGGCAATTCAACAACATAAGCATTAGCCATTTTAATTCTTAAAACTCGAAAAGGAACTGCACTGCTTGCATGTAGATTCTTAACAGCTCCTGAAGGAAACCGTTCCGAATGAATCCGGACCATCATGTAATTTCCCACATTGAAGGTTTGAAGTCGTTTCTGTGCATCGGCTCGTAATTTATAGCCAGCATTGCTTTGTTCAATTCGGCTATTGATTTCATGATATAATTCATATATATGCGATGCAAATGCAAATGCATATGCAGACCCTAAGACTCTAAGATAATATGTCATAGGAATGAGGCCTATAGGTTGATGAGATTTGAAACCATACACGACTTCATGCGGACTCATACCAGTGGTCCTATTAACAGATGTATTACATGCAAACTTGGCTATGAACAATTTAAGATATCAACTCCCAATATATTCATCTACTAAAGTTTGCAGGAGATTTTTCAGACTCCGATTGATAACTTTGGTCTCACCATTGGTTTAAGGATAGAATGCGGTGAAAAATTGAAGCTTGATTCTCAATTTGTGCCACAGGGTCTTCCAAAAGAAACTGGTGACTTTGACATCCATGTCGGACACAATGGTCTTAGGCAGCCTAGGTAATCTGACGGCACCGTCAAAAAATATCTTGCATTGGCGACTCGGGATGCATCAGATGTCTTGGAGCAAGGTAGGAAATAAGGTATCTCGGGGAACCAGTCTACAATGACTAAGGCCAAATCATGCTTTGTGAGAGCCTTCCTATCTAGGGTTGATTGTTGCTCGGTCTGACTACTCTTAGGTTGGGAGGGAATCAGTTTGACTTTCTTACCCTCATACTCAAATAGACACGTGTTCGACTGGCCATAAATGAGGACATCATTGCCAAACAGCCAAGATTGTCCCAGAAGAATCTGACCCACATCCATGGTCAGGACATCACACCAGATTTTGTCCTGGTAGATGTTGAACTTTATAGGCACTAGACATCTTTGCTTAACCTCCATAGCAGTGGAGTTGATTCAGGACACTTGGTAGGGACGTGGATGGGGAACAACTTTGAGTCCTGCTTTGGAGATTATAGTTGATGACACAGCATTGATGCAACTGTCACTGTCAACGATGACCTTGCTGTTCTTATCCCTAATCTTAGTGAAAGTGTAAAAAATGGTGGTACATCTCCAGTCATCTAGACCTTTGGGTTGAGACAGGGTGCATTTGACGACTGACATAGTAGGAGAAGGCATCTGTCTAAGGCAACTCAAAACTGCCTCAACATCATCGTTATCAAAGTCTCCATCTCCTTTAGCTTGATAAATGAATTCTGCCTCTCCTGATTGTACCACTTCAATAGGGGTGCCACAACAATATTGACTTTGATAGGGCTTGGGCAGTTGGCAGTCACATGGCCGTAGCCCTGGCATTCATAGCACTTGATGAGAGGGCTGACTTTGGGGAAGTCCCTCTCAGAGCCTTTGCCTCGGGTGTCTTTATCATTGCCTCGACCCGAGGTATCAGCTCTTAGCTGGAATTGGTTATGGTAGGGCTGACTTGGGTAGTGGCTTGAGGAGGGCCGATGGACATTGCTTCGGGAATCTGGGCCCTGATGGGAGCGGTTGGACCTAATGCTATCGAGATCTTGAACTAAGGTGTATGCTCTCTCTAGCTTTGTAACATCTCGTGCAAGGAGTTCATTCCTCAGGTCTTCTCTCAGACCTGACCGAAAACGGGATAGAACCTGAATAGGAATTTCAGTCCCTAAGACATTGCAGCAAGTCAAAAATTCATCGAACTTGGCGACGTAGTCCTTGGCAGACTTATTGTCTTGGGTGAACTGGTGCCATTGATCTAATAGACGGGCTTGATATGACGGGGGCACGTATTTTTTCCTTCAGTTTATTCTTCATTGTGGCCCAATTGTCGATGGGATCTTGGGTTCGAGCGACTCTTAGAGCTTCGACATTGGTCCAATACTGGCTAGCAGGTGCACTAAACTTCATGGCAGGGAATCATACTTTTCGCGGTTCGGTTAAAGGGTACCAGGCAAAGTATCGATCCATGGACAGGAGCCAGTCCAAAAAGAATTGGGGTCGTGCCTACCATCGAAAGAGGGCACCTCTAACCTGATGCTCCGGAGATACTGTTCATTTGAGTCTTGATTGTTCTGCCAAGGTGGCTGGCAATCTTGAGGGTCCAGGGGTGGTGGGTCTTGAGGTGGAGCTTGGTCCAGACGGTCAAAACGGGCATTAGTGTCACGCTGACAAGCGGTGAGGTTCTGGTTCATAGTTGCTATTCCTTGAGCTAACTCAGCAAATGCCCTAGTCAAGGCCTCGGGATCCATATTGTCCGACTCGCTAGACACTCCTAACAGATAGGACCTACCTCTACGGGTTGGCAAAGACAAACTCACCACATGATGCTTGCTGATTTTTTTTTGTACCTTAATGCATAAGAACTAATCAAATGAATGCAAGATGCGGGACTAGGTGCTGAATGCAAATGATCTAGCAACGACCATGCTCTGATACCAAAAATGATGCAAAACGATGCAAGTGGACAGAAAATCAGTAGTTTAATTGTCCTAGCAATGCTTCACTATAAATTAAAAGTTTCAGGCAGGAAATCTTGTTTAAGCCATCAGCAGGGAATAATGGGTTTTAAAAGAAAACTACTAGCATCGGGCAGTCCGATCTTGGTTCCAAGAATTAAAATAAATAATGCTTAAATTAGGCGGCAAGAGTCCGTCCCGAAATATCGAGGACTAATGAACTTAACAGGCAGATGGGGACACACAACCTCACAATGGTGGACAACAGTCGGCACAGATAAGATGCTGGAGACCCAATTAATAGAATTATCGGGAATACCCTCCTGGGAAGAGACATACCTACTGAGGATCACACTTTGTCTTAGGAACTCGAATCGAGCAGGAACTCCGAAAATGGTGATCAAATATCCGGAAAGACGTCAACATCCTCAATCGAACCCGTGATCAGTGTCCGGGTAGCCGTCAGCGTCCTCAATCGAACCCGTGATCAGTGTCCGGGTCAACCATCCAGTCGCGTGACCATGCAGGCATGCTGGAGTGTGTCAGGGGACACGAGCTCGAGCACGGGCAGGGCCAGGGAGGAGGGTTAGGATGGAGTTGGGAGCGGACAGGAGGGGAGAAAAGGGGAAGGGGGGATCGGGTCAGGCTCGAGTAGTAGCTGAAGGTTCAGTGGGGAGGAGGGAACAGGGTCGGGGTGGCTAGGGCCTGTGGGAGGCGGAGGAGGGGGAGGAGGATGCAAGGGGTGGGGCCGCGCGTGGAGGAGGCGGAATCGGGGTCGGGGTCGGGGCGCGGGGAGAGGAGGCGGAGTCGGGGTCGGGGTCGGGGCGCGGGAAGAGGGGGCGGTGTCGGGTTTCGGGCACAGGGAGAGGAGGAGGCAGGGCTCGTGACTGGGGCGCGAAGAGAGGGAGGAAGGCGGGTCGGGCTGGGCTCGGGGAAGGAAGGGGCGTGGGTTGGGGTGATCGACCGGGGAGGAGGAAGAGAGGGAAGGGATGCGGGGTGGCTGAGGTGGTTGGCAAGGCTGGAGGAGTGGGAGGGAGGGTCGTAGGTGCAGGTCGGGTAGGGTAAGGAGGATGATAGGGGTTGGGCTAGGGTTTCACACGCCTAGCACAAACCTAGGGTTTCACACGCCTAGGATTTGAGATCGCGTTTCACACACCTCACCCTGTTGTCACTCAACACAATAGTGGAGAAATAAATTTTTTATTTCATTATTCAGTGCTTACAAAGGAACAAGGGGGGGCCTTTATATAGGCTTACAATGACTAACCCAAATAACCGACAGGCGAGATGGGACTAAACTCAAAGCAGGAACAAATAAAAGATAGAATAAACACAATAACTGGGGTCGGCTCTGCTTAGCCGATCACAACCACAAGCTCAGATAGCGCCTCCTGTGCTGGTACACGAGCTCGGCTCGATGTAGATGTCCACAACATATTCGGATCGCAAAAACAAAACCATGATTTTATATTAAAAAGTGCCAAAGCATAATAATTGCATCAAGAAGGGGCCAAAGCACGAACCAAAAAAAATTATATACTAAGATTTAAAACTTTTACTATTTAAAATTAAAAAATAATAATAATTAGGGGGGGGGTATGTCCCCCCTTGGCCTAATACATAGTTTTGTCCCTGCTCGATCGGATCGCACATCCAGCACCACATCCCTATTGTGGAGAGAGAGAGAGAGAGAGAGAGAGAGAGAGAGAGAGAGAGAGAGAGAGAGAGAGAGAGAGAGAGAGAGAGAGAGAGGGGGGGGGGGGGGGGATAAACCACAAGGATTAAGACGAAACTTTAAATGAGACATTTTATATTTTACTTAAAAATTAAATTTTTAAAGAGATAAATTTTATTTGAAATCTGTCTTTCTAGTTTATTTATAATGCAAGCTTTCTTATCTATGATAATTATGTTCACAGTAGCAAAATACATGGGATTTTAAAATATAGATACTTTGATATAGCAGAGAGAAATGACAAGGACACTGAACATATGTATTTTTTGTTGGTTCTAAATCCTGTTCTACAAAAAAAAATGATAATTTTTTTTTGACAGTATATGCAGGGCAATTAAAAATTATGTATTGTGGGAGACGTTAATCTCATGCCATTTGCGAGAATCTTTAGATTATCTTCTATAATCCTTTTTTTTTTATTAGTCGCTCTTGTAAACTTTAATTTTACTCAATGAACATGTAGGGATCCAAGCCAAACCACCCCCCCCCCCCCCCCCCCCCCCCCCCCCCCCCCCTCCCCTCTCTCTCTCTCTCTCTCTCTCTCTCTCTCTCTCTCTCTCTCTCTCTCTCTCTCTCTCTCTCTCTCTCTCTCTCTCTCTCTCTCTCTTCTTTTGTATAAAAGGGATTTCTCAAAAAAATAACTAGGGTGGCAATCGGTAGTGTTCGGGTCGGACCCTACCCCTACCCGTACCCATTTGGTATGATAGCGTCGATACCCGACCTATACCCATTAGAATAGAAGAGGTCCATACCCGATCCATACCCAATCAGGTTTCTAGTTTTGGTTTTAGTTTCGAGTATGAATTGGAAATAATTTTGTCTCACTTTATCCATCATATATGTAATTACTTGAGGAAATTTTTTTTCCAAGTATCACAATGTAATGTTAAGAAGCTCTTTTGGTTTCATATTATTATGGTTTAGTATAGTATAAGTTTGGGAAAGGATATAAGTTTGGTTAGAATTTGGATATGTAACAATAGGTTTGGAGTTTGAACTATATTATCTAATATACACCAACTAGAGGGGCAATCGGGATTTGGGTTTCGGGTATGGGCATTGAGGTACCCATATCCATATCCCATCCAAACTGTGTTTTGGGTACAAAATCTGTACCCATACCCGATTGGGTCAGGTTTTCGGAGTCCATTGCCACCCCTACTCATGACGCAAGCTCCTTTCCCACACGACCCACGTGGTGCACAACATTGAAGGAATTCCAAAAGTGACGAGTAACAAAGGAAAATACTATTTGTCCCGAAGCGTTTGTCCCAAATGGTGAACCAGAATGATATAAGTTTGGGAAAGGATATAAGTTTGGTTAGAATTTGCGTATATAACAATAGGTTTGGAGTTGGAACTATATTATCTAATATACACCAACTAGAGGGGCAATCGGGATTTGGGTTTCGGGTATGGGCATTGAGGTACCTATATCCATATTTGAAAGTTAATCGGGTAGAGTTCCCATATCCATATCCCATCCAAACTGTGTTTTGGGTACAAAATCTGCACCCATACCCGATTGGGTCAGGTTTTCGGAGTCCATTGCCACCCCTACTCATGACGCGAGCTCCTTTCCCACACGACCCACGTGGTGCACAACGTTGAAGGAATTCCAAAAGTGACGAGTAACAAAGGAAAATACTATTTGTCCCGAAGCGTTTGTCCCAAATGGTGAACCAGAATGATATAAGTTTGGTTAGAATTTGGGTATATAACAATAGGTTTGGAGTTGGAACTATATTATCTAATATACACCAACTAGAGGGGCAATCGGGATTTGGGTTTCGGGTATGGGCATTGAGGTACCTATATCCATATTTGAAAGTTAATCGGGTAGAGTTCCCATATCCATATCCCATCCAAACTGTGTTTTGGGTACAAAATCTGCATCCATACCCGACTGGGTCAGGTTTTCGGAGTCCATTGCCACCCCTACTCATGACGCGAGCTCCTTTCCCACACGACCCACGTGGTGCACAACGTTGAAGGAATTCCAAAAGTGACGAGTAACAAAGGAAAATACTACTTGTCCCGAAGCGTTTGTCCCAAATGGTGAACCAAAATGACGTATCTGGATCATAGTCGTCCATTGCACCCAGTCCAAACTAGGGAATCGCATTCAGTCCCAATCGACACACAAACGGGTGCTGCGATTGGATGCTACGCCATTTGGATTGAGTACGCGGAACAAACACAACGGATTGAATAGCATTGCTCAGTATCAGAACGTTGTGGTTTTCCTTCTTAGTTTGTTAATCCACTTAGTCCGCTTGGGAGAGGACTGACCGGAGGAACGATGGCGAGAGGGCGATCCCGAGGCTCCTCGAGGACCAGGGAGATCCGGGGGAGATCTAGGGGGAAATCTCCCATGCCCGATTCCCACAGCCATTTTAATTCTTCGGCGCGTTCCCGAGGTGTGTCGCGCTCGGGAGGTAGGGCTCTCGGTGGGAGGGGTTCGGGAGGGGTGGAGGCGGAGCGTCGTTCCCGGGATAGGCGTCCCGGGGGCGTTTCAAAACCCCCCTCTTCAACGATCTCCCAGCCCAGAGTCTCCTTCGCGGATATGGTGCGCCGCCCGGCCCGATCTCCAGGGTTTTCAGGGAAAACTAGGGTTTCGTCCGGGCGATCGTCTCGGCCATATCGCGGAGGGCCTCCGGTTCGTCGCTGCCATCGGTGTGGTGAGCGCGACCACACCGTTGCCGCCTGCCGGAATCCGCTCGTCTGCTTCACCTGTGGGAAGGTGGGGCATACCTCCCACCGGTGCGGGATGGCCCGGTCCTCTGGTTCGACTGGTTCCTCTGTCGCGGGTTCGGGGACCTCCTTCGAGCTGCCGGTGGACCCCCGAAGGGGGGAGATGATGGAGGTCTTGGATCGTTCCGGGGTCTGCCGGGTCTTCCGGAAGGCGGTGACGGCGGCGGAGCTGTCCGGCCACCCCAGGCACGCTTGGCAGGGGTCTTGGGAGTGGCCGGCGCAAGAGATTGGAAATGGTGAATTCCTTGTTGAATTCCCATTCCGGCAATTCTTGGAGATCGAGGTAGGTCGGGGAGTGAGGGATCTGGGAGCGGTTTCTGTCTCCTTCCGGCCTTGGGAGGAGCTGTCGGGGGCGGTTTCGAGCAGGCGGTGGACGGCTTTGCACGTCACAGTCTTCGGTTTGCCTTTTGATGCCTGGGGAGAAGGATCGCTGCAGACGCTGCTCGATCCCTACGGAGAGGTGCGCGAGTTCCATAACGTCTTCCCCTCTATCTCTCACCGCCGCTTCTGCCAGGCCACCATGCTCTGTTACGAGCCGATCCTTATCCCCCCCTCGATTCAGTTTGCCCATGGGTGTGGAGTCTTCCGGGTCCGGCTCTCCACCCAGGTGCTCGGAGACTGTACTGCACTCCCTCCCCCCCCGTTGGGCACCTGCCTCCTCTGGATCATGGATTCAGAGATCGAATGCCCGCTGGCGAGCCTGTGATTCCTCCGGGATTTGGTCCGCCGGTGGTTTCGCCGCAGCCCACTCGGTTCAGGCAACCGTCCACCGCGGTTCCCTGGTCCGCCAGCCACCGGGATGGGCCCGGCGGGAGGTGAGGTGAGCAGCAGCCAGGTACGCCTTCCTTGCAGCAATTCTCCCAGGATGCAGGTAATGGCTCTAACCAAAGGCTGGGCGCTATTGGAGACGTTGGGCTTTTTTCGCTCGAAGAGGCGCACGTAGCCACTACTGCTGCTCTGCATGAAGGAATCAATGTGGGGTTGGAGGAGGAGGGGGGCCCTACCTTGGGCCCCCATCTTGGTGATGGTGCTTCTTTTATTGTGGATAGTCCCATCTTGGGGATTCCTCATGTGCCTAACGTTGGTGTCGACAGCAGCACTGTGACAGGTCAGGGGGACGGGATGCAGATGTCCGCAGCTGTGCAGTGCGTGAACCAGGCGTCGTCGGACTCGGCAGGAGCAGCCCATCTTCAGTCGGCGAGGAGGAGCTTCCGACAGATTTTGTAGTGCTCTGCGGACGACCCTGTGCTGGCCCAGGCTCTTGTTCGATCCAAGATGCGGCTTTTGGATATGGATCAGGCTGACCCTTCTGTGTCCCTTCCCCTGTCTTTTTTGGAGGATGATGTAATACTGGATATTGCTAGGAAGTGTGGTTTTATCACTACCCCTGAGTTAGATAGTGTGAGGTTCTTTCTTGATTCTATCAGGGCTCTAGAGGAGAAGAGGGCGAAGTTGGCCTCCTGAGTGGGCTAGTCTTCGAGTGTGGGGTGTGGTGTGGAGTGTGCCGGGTTTCATGAAGATTTTATCTTGGAATGTTAGAGGCTTGGGAAAATCTGAGAAGAGGAGAGCGGCCAGTTCTTTTGCGTCCATTCATGACGTGGACATCATCTGTATTCAGGAGTCGAAGTGGGAGAACCCGACGAGCCATTTCTTTCGCTCGCTCAGCACTAGGAAGATCGCAAAGTGGGAAACTAAGGATGCTACAGGCGCGTCGGGGGGCATTCTGATAGGCTTCAGCGATGACCTCTTCATTCTGAAGAGCACGAATGTTGGGGTCTTCTCACTATCTCTGGTGCTTCTAAATCGTTTGGATGGCTTGGAGTGGATGCTGTCCTCGGTTTATGGTCCCACGGATCACAGTCGGGGAGACGATTTTTGGACGGAGCTGTCCTTGCTCAGGACAAATTTTCGTGGGCCATGGGTCGTAGCGGGGGATTTCAATGTCACTCGAGGTTCGGGGGAGCGGCTTCACAGTGGAGGGGACGTCTCGGCTATGAGGGCGTTCTCCCATTTTATAAGGCACCAGGAGCTGGTTGACCTGCCGTTGACCGGGCGTACCTTCACGTGGAGTAACAAGCGGGAGGATCCCATTCTGGCTAGGCTGGATAGGTTCTTGATCTTGTCGGATTGGGATGTGCTTTTTCCCGGTTCGATCCAGACCGGTCTTGCTTCATGTATCTCTGACCACGCTCCGATCCTCCTCGCGACCGACTCGATTGCTCCTGTCCAGCCACCCTTCAGGTTCGAGTCGATTTGGTCAATGGAGGACGGTTTCAGAGGCATGCTGGAGGGTTAGTGGATTGAGGCAGGTCGAACTGAGAACTCGGCCTTGAACATGGTGAGGAAACTCAGGTTCGTTAAGAGGAAGCTGCAATGCTGGAGCAAGAGCCATTTCGGTAATGTTTTGAGGCAGAAGTCCTCGATCTTGGCGGAGATTCAGGCTCTCGAGGTGAAGGGGGAGTCGACCACTCTTTCACCGCCGGAGTCGGTGAGGCTTAAGGAGCTCAACGAGAGCCTTGTGCTGGTTTTGAGGAAGGAAGAGGAGATGTGGCGGCAGCGCTCAAAGGAACAATGGGTGAAGTCGGGGGATGCAAATACATCATACTTCCACAGAGTCGCTAACGCCCGGAGAAGGAAGAATTTTATAACCTCTTTGAGGCACGATGAGAGAGAGTTATCGACCACGACAGACATCTTAGAGGCTTCCACCTCCTTCTTCAAGTCTTCTTTCTTGGTGTCGGAGGCTCTTACGGGGATTTCTTTCGACTGGGAGGGGGCGGACTTTCCGAGGCTGCCGGCTGGATCTGGCATCGATGCTGATTTTTCTGACGACGAATTCCAGAGGGCTGTCCTTCAATCCAGAGGAGATGGGGCCCCGGGTCCGGACGGTTTCCCCATGTCCTTCTATCAGGATTACTGGGACATGTTTGTTAGAATTGGTGAGGTCTACAGCTCGTAAAACCTATAGTTTAGCTATGTATGGTTGATAGTATAGGAATGTATATTGGTACGTACCTTAGTACGTGTTCTGATTACAGAACAGAGAGCCATGGCTACATGGTAATCCACTTGAGTGGGAGACTCAAGGGACTGGTCCCATGTAACCTAAATACGTTCGTAGCTCTGATAAGGGTTGGTCGCCCTATCAGGATAAGCTGTTGGGATGATAGAGCGTGGGTGTCTCCACCACGGTCATTGCCAGGCACAGTATCTGTGGCCGAACAGAACCAACACGGTACACAGATCGATGAGCAGACATCGGTGCACTAAACCGTGTTTCTACTTAGGGTAAAACGGTCCTAAACCCTGAGGAACCATGTCTGGTGGACTAACCAGTTGTGTGGTGCTTTGGCGCACCAATGTGTGAGGATCCGGATGCAGTGATCCAAAACCACGGTGTACTGGGTTACCCGGCTGGCGTTGCATCAGCGTGTCACTCCTGTAGGCTATCCACACCCCTAACGGGAGGTGCGTTCCTTGGTCTGACCTACGTCGTATTAAACCCTGGCCAGGTGGTCATCAGTTGGACTGATGACGGATCCGGTTGCTCGTTAGAGTAATCGGAGGTACGATGTATGTGGTCAACCTGGAAGGAATCGAGTCATATGAGCACTCGAGTCTGACGGTATTCTCTACCGCTCGAGTTGCGTCATGGCACCAGTGGAGGGATAGCGAGTTTACCATACTAAGCGGAGAGCAGGGGTATGAGGGAGAACATAGTAAGTCCGGGGGAATTGGAGTGCAGCCTGCGTCGCACTCTGGGTGGCTACGCAGGTTAACTTGGACTCAGAGGATCGATGGTACACTCAGGTAGTGTGTCGATCGAGTCTGAGTTGGAAGCCATGAACCCTGGTCCCTGAAGGTTCCACCTTATCGACATTATGTACGGTTCTTATACCATCTTATCGAAACATAGAACACAGTTAGAGGAAGCGAGAAGTCCAAGCCTACGCTCCGTGAGTGCTTCGCACTAGTGCACGGTAGATGCGTAGCTACGTGTGTGCACTAAGGGGAAACCCTAGGTTAGTGCAGAGACGCATGTAGTAATTCCTTGTCATAAGTGAGCTTTGCCACATGGGTGCGATGCACCGGGATATGTTGCGAGTTGACTAGTTGACTTCACTAGGGGCACCCTACGGGAACCTCAGAGAATAGTGAAATCATTGGTGCACTTCACTTATCTGTGCCTAGCAAAGTCTCGTACACGAGGAACGGCCAACTAGTGACATAAGGGTGTTTTGGTCATACCATGCGCCACTATGCACTAAGGGGGCCGGCCCTAAGTGTTGAGAGACTGGTCAAGGTCGGCCCTATTAGTTTCAGGAGGTTGTTGCCTCCGATAAAAGGGCCGATCATGAAGCGCAGAAAATGGGCTGGTTTTGACCGTTTTCGAAAACAAGGAAAAGATAGAGATAAAAGAAGAGATATATAGGGAGAGGTTTGAATCAGTCAATCCTATCCGCTAGGCTTATCCATAAGGATAAGGCCGACCCTATATAAGGCATAGGGAGAGAGGGGGGGACGAAATTAATGAGCCCATGCAAGCCTAGGGCCGGCCCAAGCCATGGGGAAGCCCTAGGCGCCCCCTCTTCTCTCTTCGCATCTCCTCCCTCGTCTCTCTCTCCCTCGCTTGCGCCATTGGATGGCGACTCGTCTTCCTCGTGTGGTGTTTCATAGAAGGAGAAGGCTCGTCGTATGGAGGCACTCAGAGATCCATCGATGAGGTGCTGTGCATCGTGTGAGATCGGGTGAACTAGAAGGCATCTCCCGCAACCTTTTGCTGTCCAGAATCTGCACAGAAAATAAACATTGTTTCTACGATTATGGGAGCTATAGAAGTCCAAACAATATGAAACTTGTTGTAAAAGTTGCGTCTTGAAGTTGGCTACCTACAGTCCAAATTTTAGCCCAATCGGAGTTTGGAGCAAAAAGTTATGACTGTCTCACCGAAGCTATGTCGAGCAGATCCGTAGCCCGTCTCCATCAACAAAGAAGAAATTTGTCGCGGTGAAAGATTCCGCACGTAGGTATGATCTCTAACAAGTAGATCTAACATAATTAGAACATGCATACATGCTAGATTGTTCTTTCACGTTAGATCGTCGTTAGGGGTTCGCGTAGTTGCCATGCTAGATTCATACACGCATATGTAGATCATTTCGATGAAAATTTTGATATGTAACGCACACCGCTTGTTGAGCGGCCAATTTGTACGAATTATCCTTTTAGTATTATGCATATATCATCAGTTTGCTACGTAAAACTTTCATACTACACGTAAACTGCATAATTATCTTTGCACCACTGCTTAGTAGACTTTCATACGAACACAGTGGCATATTGGTTCGCTCTCATACATTGCATACATGAAAAATACGGAGCCCGATAATCCAAATTATTCTTTTTATTGATAATCGCATTGATATCTTACACGCGTCATTTCATGTGTGTTTTTCAGGGAATTGACCCGGTACGCGATGCAGTCAGCTCAAGGGCATCATACTGAAGCGTTGGATACTCTCACGGTGACCCGATGAAGGATGCATAATATGTTTTGAAGCAGTTTCTGAAGAACAATGAAGCAAAGACTAAGTACATGATTTGGCGGAGAATTGACTTCATCGGGCGGACGAAGACCCCCGGACATTCTACAGAGCTTAATGAGGCATGATGGTGACTTACAGATGTGGCACGGAGAACACCCGAACCTACCACCTTTTCTCTCTCCTCTATTTCTTTCTGCCCTTTCTTTTCGGTTTCCCATACGATTCCATCGCAACCATCCATCCATCTCGGTCCGACCCGATCACATCCGCCCCTTACAATACAATACCCATGCACGTTCAACATATTCCATCACAGCCTTTAGTGCATCAAGCCATCACAACCACCCTTTGAAACCCAAGCCCGGCAGCGCTTCATTGCAGCCCAACAACCCAACTCGATGATCTCATCCGTCAAAATCCATGCATTTAGCATGCATTGCAGACATTCCGAGCCAAACCCATTCTTGCAGCAATCGTAGCCGTCCGGATTCCATTCAAAAGGAAAAAATCCAATCACAGCCGTCCATGCCACCAAGACCCAGCCGCTCTCTCTCTCTATTTCCACGTGATCACAACCCAGCATTCCACCTCCCATGCATCACCAGCGGCCCAGATTTTCTCCCTTTTAAAACCCATGCATGCAGCCTCCCCACCATCACAGCCGACCGTTCCGTGCACCTCAAACACACCCGTGCACCACTGAACCCAGCACCCATCTCTCCCACGTCTCCTTCCCAGCATCCCAGCCGTCCGATGGCATGCATGTGAATGCATGCAGGCCTTCAAAAACCGGAACCCATGCGTTCTCTCACCCGGGATTCTCTCTTTCTCTCTCTCTCTTCTCTTTCCATCTCTCTCTCTTTCCTTAACGACCCAACCGATATTCTCTCCCGTTTCCTACTCTCTCTCTAGGCGATCTTCTCTCTCTTTTGATCCGGGATTCTCTCTCTAAACTCTCTTTCCTAAACCGCACTAACCCGAGCGTCTATCTCTCTCCTTACCTAATCTGAACCGAAACTCATGCATCCGATCAGAGCCGCTTATCTCTATATCTCATTCTCTTTCCTTCTATCAACCAATCCGAACAACTCAAAAACCGAACTTCTCTCTGATGCGAAACGGAGAATCCTATCTTATTCACGTGATCTCTCTCTTTCTTTTAACCTTACACCCCTCATCCCTTTATATAGGCTATCACCACCGGACCTTGGGATGGACCATCTCCATCTAGAAAAACCTTAGCTATCACCACCGGCCACCATCGTCATTCGAGCCACGCTCCACATCCGATAATCCTCCACCAGTCATTCATCTGAGCCGTCATCCATCATCCGTACCATCGAAGCCGTGCTGCACGTCACCATCATCGAACCGGATTACAAGGAAGCAAAGAAGCAAAGACGGGCGAAGCCGAGAAGATCGTCATCATCTGGTTTTTCTGTCCTTTTTGTTATTTGTTTATTATAGAACAAACAATGATATCATATGAGATGATGTGTAGCTAAATTCCATAGCTTAGGCTAAAGGGGAATACTAGTGTTCTATGATGTGTTGAGGTTGATTATTAACTGTTTTTCAATGTTAAAAAAATAGAATATTCCGCTAGCGCATGTTGATATATTCTCTAGATTTTCCATGCATTAGATATAGTGAATGCTTATCTTAGATTCATTATGATCATATGATAGGTAATGCTAAGAATCAATGTTACATGCAATAGTATGCCTCATGCCTATCTTTTATAAATATTCTATATATGTTTGCACCATGCCTGTTTTTATTGCTAAATCATCCGATTAGAATCTGTCCTTACGACGATCTAATTGAGTAAAATATAATGATCAACCCTCAACTATCATAGAATGCTAGGATGAACCCTGAAGCCTAAGTGTTCCCCTAATCCAAGTACCTCTCCATAATTCAATTGATTTAGTCTTTATTAAATAATTAGTTTTTATTGATTTAATTGTTTAGTTAATTTAATCAGACTCTCAATCATTGTTAGCTAGATTAGGTTTCAATCAACTTAGATTTATTAAGTTCCTAGCAAAGTCCCTGTGGGATCGACCTCGCTCTGCTGCACTATAACCCACGATTCGTGCACTTGCGAGTACAATTAAAATATAACAACAAGTTTTTAGCGCCGTTGCCGGGGACCTTGTTTTAGGAAAATATTTAAATCTGATTAGATTGCTTCCTTCTACTAGTTTTAAATAAAAAAAAAAAAATTAAAAAAAAAAATTAAAAAATTAAAAAAATAATAAATAAATCAAAATCTTTTTCTTGACGGTGCATGAGCACGTGGCTACGTGATCACACAAACCGTCTTATTCGAATTGAATCTGCTACAATGGGAGATAACATGCAAGATCCAAAAACTCTTCGCGAGTTATTCTCTCCAATAACGACCAATCCGCCCTCTTGCATAGTATTGCCCGCAACCACTGCGGCACACTTTGAACTAAGGCCACAGATCATTCAACTCCTACCTACCTTCTATGGCCTGGCGACTGACAATCCTTACATGCATATCAAAGAATTTCTCGAGATATGCTCGACTTTCAGATTCCAAAACTTTCCTGATGAATCTGTTCGTTTGCGGTTATTTCCCTTTTCTTTAAAAGATAAAGCAAAAGTATGGCTTAATTCCTTACCCTCTGGATCAATCAATTCATGGGATATTTTGGTAACAAAATTCCTTTCAAAATTCTTCCCAATGTCTAAAACTAATGCCCTTAGGAGGGCAATTGCTGACTTTACACAAGAAGAAAATGAAAAATTCTACGAGAGTTGGGAGCGATTCAAAGACCTACTTTTAAAGTGTCCTCACCACGGATTCGAAATATGGAGACTCGTTCAATATTTCTATAACGGGTTAACTCAAACTCACCGAAACATGATCGAATCTATGAACGGTGGCTCGTTCTTAAGTCTTGGGGAGGATACAGCTTATCAATTTCTTGAGGGACTATCAGAAAGTTCTCAGCAATGGGATTTTTCTAGTCATCAAGACAGATCAGCCCCAAAACCTAAAAGAGGAGGGATTTACGAATTCAAAGAAGAATTTGACCTGAAGGGTAAGATAGAAAATCTTTCTAGAAAAGTAGAGGCTATGGCTCTGAATATGAATATTGAACCTATTAACCAAATTCCTAATGAAATATGCACTGTCTGTGCGAGTCCTATGCATACTTCCCAAACTTGTCCATCTAGATTTAACAATCCAGATTGTCATGCTGAGCAAGTTAATGTCCTAAATAATAATTATAGAAAACCCTTCGGGAACCCATTTTCAGAAACTTACAACCAAGGTTGGAGGGATCACCCGAACTTCTCATGGAAACCTCAACAAAACTTTGGGGGACAATCATCAAATCCAATGCATCCTCTAGTGCAGCCCCCCGGTTTTGCTACACAACAACATAGGAAACCCTCGCTTGAAGAAACTATCCATCAATTGATGCAGTCTAATCAACAGATCATGCAAACTATGCAAACAAATATTCAAAGCCACTCACAAGCTATCTCTAATCTTGAAACAACTATTGGACAGCTAGCAACTGCACTAAATGAACGTGAGAGGGGAAAATTCCCAAGTCAACCTATTCCAAATCCAAGAGGGCAACATGAAGTAGGTACCTCCAATGCAACAAACTCATCCTCTCAAGTAGAGCATGCCAAGTCTATTACCACCCTTAGAAGTGGAAAGACTATCAACAAGGACCTTCCAACGGAAGATGATCAACGTGAGAACACTCCCACGAAAGATGATCAATCTGAGGATACTTCAAAAGATAAGGATGAGGAAGAGCTTGGCACCAACAACCAACAGAAAAATGATGAATCTGAACCTACTTATAAGCCACCTATTCCATTTCCTCAAAGATTCATTGCACCTAAGAAGGGGACAACTGACAATGAAATCTTAGAAATTTTCAAACAAGTGAAGATTAACATCCCACTTCTAGATGCCATCAAACAAATTCCAACATATGCCAAATTTTTGAAGGACCTTTGCACCGTCAAACGTAAACTCTACGTGCAAAAGAAGGCCTTCTTAACTGAACAAGTCAGTTCTATTCTTAAATACAACACTCCTCCCAAGTACAAAGATCCGGGCTGTCCTACCATCTCTTGCATCATTGGAAACAACAGGATAGAACAAGCCCTTCTTGATCTAGGAGCTAGTGTTAACCTGCTACCCTACTCTGTCTACAAACAATTGGGCTTAGGTGAGTTGAAACCTACCAAGGTCACGCTACAATTGGCTGACCGATCAGTGAAAGTACCAAGAGGAATAGTCGAAGATGTGCTTGTCCAGGTTGACAAATTTTATTTTCCTATGGATTTTATTGTCTTGGATACACAACCAACAGCACATGTGAACACCTCGATTCCGGTCATTCTTGGTCGTCCATTTCTAGCAACTGCTAATGCCCTAATTAATTGCCGAAATGGAGTCATGAAACTTTCCTTTGGAAACATGACCGTAGAGCTTAATATCTTTCACATGAGTAAACAACCAGCTGATGAAGATCTAGATGAGGTTCAAGAGATCAATATGATCGATACAATCCTTGAAAAACCCTTGGTACCTTTAGATCCTTTAGAGGCATGTCTAGCCTACTTTGGAGATCATGATATTGATAATGATGAGTCTTTTAGAGAGGTTAATGCCTTATTAGATTCAGTTCCGCTCTTAGATACTAATAAATGGAAAGCAAGAATAGAGCCCTTGCAAATACCCACTTCAATACCTGTGCCACCAATCATTGAACCCCCGAAGTTAGAGCTTAAGCCTCTGCCTGAAACATTGAAGTATGCATTTCTTGGTGATGTTGAAACCTTACCTGTCATAATCGCATCTCATTTGGACAAGGACCAAGAAAAGAAGTTACTCGATATTCTTTCTACACATAGGGAGGCAATAGGATGGTTCATCTCTGATATCAAAGGGATTAGTCCCTCTGTGGTTATGCATCAAATTCATCTCGACGATAATTCAAAACCATCGAGAGAATCACAAAGAAGACTAAATCCTACTCTAAAAGAAGTAGTACGAGGGGAGGTTATAAAACTTCTTGATGCAGGAATCATATACCCAATATCTGATAGTCAATGGGTCAGCCCAGTTCAAGTAGTGCCTAAGAAATCTGGTGTCACAGTCATCGCTAATGAAAGCAATGAGTTGATCCCAACGAGGATCCAAACTGGTTGGCGAGTGTGCATCGATTATAGGAAGTTGAATTCTATGACCAGAAAAGATCATTTTCCTTTACCTTTTATTGATCAAATGTTAGAACGCTTAGCCGGCCACGCCTACTACTGCTTCCTTGACGGATATTCAGGCTATAATCAAATCGCTATTGCCCCTGAAGACCAAGAAAAAACTACGTTTACATGTCCATTTGGTACATTTACATATCGTCGCATGCCTTTTGGGCTATGTAATGCACCAGCCACCTTTCAGCGATGCATGCTGAGTATCTTTTCGGACATGGTAGAACGATTTGTAGAGATTTTCATGGACGATTTCTCAATATTTGGTTCAACATTTGATATATGTCTGCATCATTTGACACTTGTCTTAGAACGTTGCAAAGAAAAGAATTTAATTCTCAATTGGGAAAAATGTCATTTTATGGTCAAATCCGGTATTGTTCTAGGACATATTGTGTCAGAAAAAGGAATTCAAGTCGATAAGGCCAAAGTAGAACTGATTGCACATCTGCCACCTCCAACTACCTTCAAGGCTGTACGATCCTTCTTAGGCCATGCTGGATTTTATCGTCGATTTATAAAAGATTTTAGTAAAATTTCCAAGCCTCTATGCGATCTATTAGCAAAAGATGCCCCTTTTGATTTCACACCTGCGTGTATGGAGTCCTTTGAGAAACTAAAAACCGAGTTAACCTCAGCACCCATCATCCGACCTCCTGATTGGAATATTCCATTTGAGGTGATGTGTGATGCTTCAGACTATGCCATAGGTGCTGTACTAGGTCAACGAGTCAATAAACTCCCACATGTCATTCAATATGCAAGTAAGACTTTAAACGACGCCCAACTCAACTATTCAACAACGGAGAAAGAATTGTTGGCTGTCGTCTTTGCCCTCGATAAATTTCGTCCTTACTTGATAGGATCGAAGATTATCATATACACTGATCATGCAGCCCTAAAGTATCTTCTTACAAAAAAGGAGGCTAAGGCCCGATTGATTCGATGGATACTTTTACTACAAGAATTTGATCTTGAAATCCGTGACAGAAAAGGTTCTGAGAATGTAGTTGTTGATCACTTGTCTAGATTACTAGTGGAGTCCACATTAGAATCACAACCTGTGCTAGAGACCTTTCCTGATGAGCAGTTAATGTCCATCTCTAACACAAAGGCTCCTTGGTATGCTGACATTGTCAACTATCTTGTAACTGGACAAATGCCATCTTTCTGGCCAAAGCAAGAACGATTCCGTTTTCTTTCCATAGCCAAATGGTACTTTTGGGACGACCCGTATCTATTTAAATATTGCCCTGATCAAATCATCAGACGGTGCATCCCTGAATGGGACCAAAGAAAAATTATGTCACTTTGTCATGACCATGCTTGTGGTGGTCATTTCAGTGGCAAGAAAACGGCAGCTAAGGTCTTACAATGTTGCTTTTATTGGCCTACTTTATTCAAAGATACACACGCTTACTGTCAAACATGTGATAGATGTCAACGGCTAGGAAAGATCTCAAGAAGGAATGAGATGCCTCTGAATCCAATATTGATTATCGAAATCTTTGATGTCTGGGGCATCGACTTTATGGGACCATTTCCTATGTCATATGGAAATCAGTACATTTTAGTTGCCGTTGACTACGTCTCTAAATGGGTAGAGGCAATTGCATGCAAAACTAATGACCATAAAGTAGTGATCCAGTTCTTAAAGGATAATATACTATCTCGTTTTGGCACCCCTCGCGCAATTATTAGCGATGGGGGTAAGCATTTTTGTAATCGTATATTTGAAGCTCTAATGAGAAAGTATGCTATCACTCATAAGGTCGCCACCCCATACCACCCACAAACAAGTGGCCAGGTCGAAATATCGAATAGGGAGATTAAGACCATATTGGAGAAGACGGTAAACTCCACAAGAAAAGATTGGTCACTTCGATTGACTGATGCCTTGTGGGCTTATCGTACTGCTTATAAAACTCCCATTGGAATGTCGCCATTTAGATTGATTTATGGAAAGGCCTGCCACCTTCCTGTCGAACTAGAACATAAGGCTTATTGGGCGATCAAACGCCTCAATTTCGATCTCGACAAGGCAGGCGAGCACAGAAAGCTTCAACTTGATGAGTTGGAAGAGATCAGGATGGACGCATATGATTGTGCGAAAAAGTATAAAGATCGTATGAAAGCTATGCATGATAAAGTCATCTTACGTAAGGATTTCCAACCTGGTCAGAAAGTCCTATTATATAATTCTAGATTGCATCTATTTCCTGGGAAGCTAAAGTCCCGTTGGACTGGGCCTTATATTGTTGAAAAAGTTCACCCCCATGGTGCAGTAGAAATCCATAATACTAAAGATGGTAGCACCTTTCAAGTTAACGGACACCGCTTAAAGCCATACCTTGAATATTTGAACCCAGATGATGAATCCATATCTCTGGATGACCCTGTTTATCAGGAATAATCTAATAATCTGATAAGAATCCTCTTTTGTACTATAGTAGTTAATTCAGTGTATCTTGTTTTGTTATCTACATATCTTAATTAGTTTCTATGTCCTTGTTTTGCTTTATGTCTCTGTGTCACTAACTTTTTACAGGAAATAATGATGCAAAACACTTAAGGACTATCCACCCTTATAACTTCGTACTTACATTTCAAACATAACTGTCACTCCAACCGATATCATAAATTGTTATTATCTCATTCATGAGCATGTTAATTCATACATTGAGGACAATGTTTAATTTAAGTTTGGGGGTGTATGTGTACTTTTGTGTGGTGTACCTCTTATAAAAAAAATTGCATCTAGTTTCTACAAAATTATCAGTTTTAGTTTTAATTAGATAATAATAATAAATTATTTATTGCATCAACTTACGCTATAGTGGGACAGCTCGGCACATACGTCTCGGCGTATGTGTGTCCAGTCTGTAGTCCCCTACCAAAACTGCAGCGTTCGTATAGAATTTTTTTTAGGAATTTGCATATGCATGTTTTTCTTTTTTTTTGTGTTAGGGTCTTTTCGTGACATTTTTATTGTCTTTTCTTTTTTTTAATTTAAAAAAAAAAATAAAAAAATTAATTTTACTTTTATTTCAGGTTTTGTAGTCTAATTCTATTGTACTCGAATAGGACTATAAGGCACTTGGTAATCAAGGTAAAAAGCCTAAGGATTAGCTAGAAAAAGTAGGTATAATCTGGTTCTGACCCTTAGTAACCTTTTAGAGATTGTCAAAACAAACTAGACTTGACCTTTCACTTCACATCTGGCTTACACCTCCAGGGTCTAGATTCAAAGCTTTCATATCACCTAATAGTCACTTGGAGTCCTGATGAACCATGCGGATCTGGTTCACTTGGTTTGAAAAAATATCGTTAGAAAAGCGACCAGTGAATTCTAAGGTATAGCGGAAAGGGCTACCTATTAGCATGGTCTAGGAACTAATTATGTAAAAGTCTTAACTTGTATGCCCTAGTATGAGTGAAGCCTGGTCGATAGGGTTATGAGAATGATCCTATGGATGCAGAGTGAATCAAATATAAAGGCAACATGATGATGGCTACCTAACTCATGAGAGCGTTAGCAGCGTGTCATGGGCATAGAGTGCAGCTGGCATGGTACAAGTTAGGAAGGGATATATAATTAGATCCAGAGAAAAAATGAGACCGAGAAAGAAAAAAAAAAAAAAAGAAAAAAAAAAGAAAAAAAAAGGAAAATAGTGTGAAAGCCGTCGCTATAAACAATGTGGGGAAACTGGAATGTCACATATAAAGCCGAAAGGTATTAAGGTGAATATCCACAACTCTCACTAGCCTGTCTAGATTAGCTGGTTTTGACTCAGGTTCTAAGGTCGACTTTGACCGTTCTAGGAGATTGTTAGTATGTTATGAATGTAGAGAACCAAAACCCCAGTTGTGTTTTGCCCAGACAGCACTGTGCACTCGAGCATAGTTGACCTTGACCTTTTCTAGCGGGAAACTAATAGTTAGAACCTAAAGTGCTTACTTCGAAAGCCGAAGCTTGGGCTGGATACCTTGTGAGTCTTGTGCCTTAGAAATTTTATTTTTGAGTACTTTTTAATTATTCTACGAAACCGAATTTTCTTATTTCTTATTTATATTTTCAAAAAAAAAAAAAAAAAAAAAGTTTGAATTTTGTGGGTAGATTCACTGCAAACCCTCACGAGACAAAACTCGTCCACTGGGGTAACCCAGGGGTTTAACGGCTTGTTGCACGTGCTAAGTGCAGTCGCGATTCCTGCGAAAGTGAGTTAGGAGTTTTATTTTGTCATTTACTTTGTTTATTTCTCTTTTCTTACTCGAGGGCGAGCAAGATTTAGGTTTGGGGGTGTGTTGAGCGGCCAATTTGTGCGAATTATCCTTTTAGTATTATGCATATATCATCAGTTTGCTACGTAAAACTTTCATACTACACGTAAACTGCATAATTATCTTTGCACCACTGCTTAGTAGACTTTCATACGAACACAGTGGCATATTGGTTCGCTCTCATACATTGCATACATGAAAAATACGGAGCCCGATAATCCAAATTATTCTTTTTATCGATAATCGCATTGATATCTTACACGCGTCATTTCATGTGTGTTTTTTAGGGAATTGACCCGGTACGCGATGCAGTCAGCTCAAGGGCATCATACTGAAGCGTTGGATACTCTCACGGTGACCCGATGAAGGATGCATAATATGTTTTGAAGCAGTTTCTGAAGAACAATGAAGCAAAGACTAAGTACATGATTTGGCGGAGAATTGACTTCATCGGGCGGACGAAGACCCCCGGACATTCTACAGAGCTTAATGAGGCATGATGGTGACTTACAGATGTGGCACGGAGAACACCCGAACCTACCACCTTTTCTCTCTCCTCTATTTCTTTCTGCCCTTTCTTTTCGGTTTCCCATACGATTCCATCGCAACCATCCATCCATCTCGGTCCGACCCGATCACATCCGCCCCTTACAATACAATACCCATGCACGTTCAACATATTCCATCACAGCCTTTAGTGCATCAAGCCATCACAACCACCCTTTGAAACCCAAGCCCGGCAGCGCTTCATTGCAGCCCAACAACCCAACTCGATGATCTCATCCGTCAAAATCCATGCATTTAGCATGCATTGCAGACATTCCGAGCCAAACCCATTCTTGCAGCAATCGTAGCCGTCCGGATTCCATTCAAAAGGAAAAAATCCAATCACAGCCGTCCATGCCACCAAGACCCAGCCGCTCTCTCTCTCTATTTCCACGTGATCACAACCCAGCATTCCACCTCCCATGCATCACCAGCGGCCCAGATTTTCTCCCTTTTAAAACCCATGCATGCAGCCTCCCCACCATCACAGCCGACCGTTCCGTGCACCTCAAACACACCCGTGCACCACTGAACCCAGCACCCATCTCTCCCACGTCTCCTTCCCAGCATCCCAGCCGTCCGATGGCATGCATGTGAATGCATGCAGGCCTTCAAAAACCGGAACCCATGCGTTCTCTCACCCGGGATTCTCTCTTTCTCTCTCTCTCTTCTCTTTCCATCTCTCTCTCTTTCCTTAACGACCCAACCGATATTCTCTCCCGTTTCCTACTCTCTCTCTAGGCGATCTTCTCTCTCTTTTGATCCGGGATTCTCTCTCTAAACTCTCTTTCCTAAACCGCACTAACCCGAGCGTCTATCTCTCTCCTTACCTAATCTGAACCGAAACTCATGCATCCGATCAGAGCCGCTTATCTCTATATCTCATTCTCTTTCCTTCTATCAACCAATCCGAACAACTCAAAAACCGAACTTCTCTCTGATGCGAAACGGAGAATCCTATCTTATTCACGTGATCTCTCTCTTTCTTTTAACCTTACACCCCTCATCCCTTTATATAGGCTATCACCACCGGACCTTGGGATGGACCATCTCCATCTAGAAAAACCTTAGCTATCACCACCGGCCACCATCGTCATTCGAGCCACGCTCCACATCCGATAATCCTCCACCAGTCATTCATCTGAGCCGTCATCCATCATCCGTACCATCGAAGCCGTGCTGCACGTCACCATCATCGAACCGGATTACAAGGAAGCAAAGAAGCAAAGACGGGCGAAGCCGAGAAGATCGTCATCATCTGGTTTTTCTGTCCTTTTTGTTATTTGTTTATTATAGAACAAACAATGATATCATATGAGATGATGTGTAGCTAAATTCCATAGCTTAGGCTAAAGGGGAATACTAGTGTTCTATGATGTGTTGAGGTTGATTATTAACTGTTTTTCAATGTTAAAAAAATAGAATATTCCGCTAGCGCATGTTGATATATTCTCTAGATTTTCCATGCATTAGATATAGTGAATGCTTATCTTAGATTCATTATGATCATATGATGGGTAATGCTAAGAATCAATGTTACATGCAATAGTATGCCTCATGCCTATCTTTTATAAATATTCTATATATGTTTGCACCATGCCTGTTTTTATTGCTAAATCATCCGATTAGAATCTGTCCTTACGACGATCTAATTGAGTAAAATATAATGATCAACCCTCAACTATCATAGAATGCTAGGATGAACCCTGAAGCCTAAGTGTTCCCCTAATCCAAGTACCTCTCCATAATTCAATTGATTTAGTCTTTATTAAATAATTAGTTTTTATTGATTTAATTGTTTAGTTAATTTAATCAGACTCTCAATCATTGTTAGCTAGATTAGGTTTCAATCAACTTAGATTTATTAAGTTCCTAGCAAAGTCCCTGTGGGATCGACCTCGCTCTGCTGCACTATAACCCACGATTCGTGCACTTGCGAGTACAATTAAAATATAACAACACCGCTCACGGTCCTCGGACCTTCACTTTGCTTCCGCTGCGGGCCTCTACCATGGATTTATTTCCAACAATTGGTATCAGAGCACGCTAGTGGTGTGCGTTTCATGTTTTTTCATGAAACCGTCATGTGCGCGCATGAATAGTATGTGCTGCCATCGGGGTTCTACGAGTAGATCATGCATAGTATATTTTGTGTGTTCTATGAATCGTTTTTGTAGGGCGTCGCTTCTAAAATTATTCTGGATATGTGATTGCTTGCTACCGGGGGTCGGACCCCGTGTTAGCGATTTTGTCTAGATATTTTTTCTTCTGTGTGTGGATAGATTTTAGAGCCATAGTCGGGCAAGAGGTGAAGATTTACCACCCTTGATTCCCAGGCTTTTTGCTAGGTTTGTTTTCCTTTTCGTTCTAGGAAATTGTGTACGAGCGAGCACTTGCTCGAAGCGTACTAGATCTTTTTCGGTTACAAATTGAAGAGGAGGACCTACCGTGAAGATCCACCACCGGGAGGACAAGTGGAACCTTGGAGGACGATGACGATCCGGCGAAGCGTACACGATGATGGCAAAGAGCATAAAGCGTCAGGAGATCGTATACAAAGGCTTGCACCGGATCGAGGAGCCTTACAAAGGAGACAGAGAGCCTGCGTTGTGCCAGTCAGGTTCAGGGGTCGGACCCTGAACTTGATTCAGTTGTGTGCTTGTTTCTTTCAGTAGTTCTTTATATTTATGTAGAGAACCCCGATGCGATAATTTGATTTTCTGTGTTAGAGGGATGCCCTTTCCCCTTGGGTCCTAACGACCTTATTAGGATAGGATTCCACTAGTGGCGCCTATTATTTAATTGACCCTTGATGATAGCATGAATTCCTCACATTTGGTTATGCCCCCATTAGGTCAACACCCGATTAGTCGGGTGTGCCTATTTGGCAAGCATCGAAACCTAGAATGAGTTGGAATTCTACTATGACATCATTCGTCAAATTTATAAGCGAGGCGCCATGGTAGTGGAAGACCTTTCTTATCAGTCTGACCTTAGGCTAGGCTCCAGGGCATTAGCGTAATAGCCAAGTTTGCAAAGCATCGATGTTCTTGGGATATGTAATGTGACCCTTGAGTGGAGAAATCCACTTGAGGCAGGGACTACGATATTCCGAGATCGATTAATGCTTCGCGAAAGGCTTGAAACGCTAGTGGGAGCACGATATGATCAGGGTCTAGTGTATAGGTTGTCGTGACCTTAGTGTACACTCATACTTGCATTAAATAACCCTCAAATTTAATAAGGGATGCAAGAGAGGACTTTAAGAGATCCCCTGGCCTCCATGGCCAATCACTTCGTGCTCGGGTGGGAGGGCATAACTCAACAACCCCCTCGGGTGAGAGCTGTGTTTTTCCATGCCAAGTTACTTAGTGATCTCCCTCGGGATATGATGGTTACGGCGCCAAGGGTTTAGGCTTTACTCACCCTCGTGGGGGTCGTTAGAACTTCCGTTCCGTAATTGCCTAGGCTCGTGGTTAAGCATCCGAAGTACACGTGAGGTATTCGTTGCGAAGACAATGGTGATCACGTGGTACTGGCCAAAAGATAACCATGGTTCATCAAAGTCCTTAGTTGGAAGATTTGGATAGGGTCAAGGGAAAGACCCGTGTAAGCGGATGACCTGCACACTGCCCCCTCGGACAGGTGCAGCCTATTCCGAGATCTTACATACATGGTTAATTAATCCATAGAGGTGTCTTCGCTGTGAGGGTAGCGCTGACATTTGGATATAATTAGCTTATTTTAAAATTCCATAAAATAAGTTATTTTGCATTCGTTTTCATTCAACCATATAGTTCCCCTATCCGTTATCCCATAAGAGAACCAGTTATGGGTCTCTAACTACGTAGAGCGGAAGCGCTATCTCTAGCTTATGCTTAGGGTAGTAAACGTACATTGGCTTCCAATCTAAATATCCCTGTACTGGACCTAACGGGTCCAGATATCACTAGGGCACTAACTAGGGCATATGACGACTAGCAAGAGTCTAAGGAGATGTGCAAGTGCTATGTTATAGCAGACTTGCGGACAACTCTTTAGAAGCGAGTCAGAGATATGCCGGGTCTTCTCTAATAAAGTTTTACTTGCATAAGATGTCTGCTAGGAGAAGTCAGTAGACTCATCGCTTATCCACCAAGATACTTGTCGGTACCAAGATGTCAGAGGGAATGCTTGTTCGGGAACACATACTTGAGTTCCAGATCGAACTAGATTCCAAAGACATGGTGCCAGATGACGAGGTGGTGGAAGACGTCTGTCTTGCATCCTTGTCTGGAACCTCGAAGGCGTTGTCAGAGACTTTAGCTTTAACAAGCTAGAGATGACAAACGCAGAACTTCTAAGGAGATTTCTAAGAGACAAAGGATGGGATCAAGATTAAAGGCAAAGCCTTTAGTGCTTAACCTAGGTCTTCTTTAGAAGAACCTAAGGGAGTAACTTATAAGAGATCGAAAACTATTCTAGTGCAGAAACTAGTGTGGACTCCTAAGTATGGTAACGCTAAGAACGGAAGAATTCCTGTTTTAGCAAGTATAGAGGGTATTTGAAGATTGAGTATGACCTCAGGATGTTAGGATTTGAGTCGCTATCTAGTAGCAGTTCTTATGCTTCTTAGAATGTAGACTTCGGGTCTACAGAGATTCAAGGAAAGCAGAAGGCTACTTTATAGTGAAGTAATCCTAACATAGGTACTGATGCCATAAGCCGCTGCGGAAGCTGTTAGATATGAATGTCTTAGTTTTTCCGAAATACAGATTTTGATTTTTAGAGATGTAGTTCTGTTTCCTCCTTAGTAAATAAAGTTTTTTAGTTTTAGACAGCACCGTATGTGTGTATCTTAAACTGAAAAGATAGCTTCAGTACTAGAGAAATAGATCAGAATAATCTCTTTAAATTTAATCTTAATTTGGAAATAGATTTCATAACAGTTGCAGTGTCAAATTTAAATTCATCTAAATCCTTCGGAGAAGCTATCCTATTTGTGACCCCTCTGATTTAGATATTCTGCCTTAGATAAATTCAGAGATAACAGAAGGCCGAGTTTCTGTTCACAGATTCATCGGAGATCCTTCTAACCTCTGAGTGTAATCTGGAAGGCATAATAACTAAAAGGGCCACAAAAGGTATGGGGGTTAGTTAATTTTGACGTCTATGGTTCCAAGAGTGTCTAGACGATAGAAGACTCTTCGATTTAATCGAAAGGATAAGTCACTATCGGACGAGTTCCATAGGATCCTGAGGGAGCATAGGATTAGCTCCCAGTTAAATGCTCCAAGGATGACACGTCAGAATAAAGTCTCCGAGAGAAGGAATCAGAACCTGTTTGACATGGTCCGTAGTATGATGAATATTGCCAAGTGTACTACCTACCTTTTGGTGGGGATGTACCTTAAAACAGTAGCTTATATCTGAAACTATCTCTCATCTAGATCAGCACCTCAGACCTATAGAGAGCTATGGTCTAAGCGAAAGCTGACACTATAGTGTCTCGAGATATAGGGTTGTCCTGCACTTGTGCAAAAGGACAAGAGGGATGAGATGGAGATATAGTTCCAGGTATATCTGTTTGTAGGTTACCCTTAGGAGGTATAAGGTGGACTGTTCTATGATCTTGAGGTTTGGAAGGTAATCGTTTCTACGAATACCATCTACCTAGACCAGGATTATATTATAGACCATAAGTTTATCAGTAAGGTAGTTCTGGGTGAACTACTGGGTACTGGTAGAGAGTGCGCATCTGAAAACGTAGTGGGAGTAGATGATACAGAAACTAGTATACCAGGTACTATAGAAACGATTCACTTTGTACCACCACCACCTTATCATTGTGGGACCATCAGAGCTCCTGAAAGATACTATGGAGAAACTTCAATAGTTAATCCAGAGTTTCAGAAGGATGATCCCTAGAGCTACGAAGAAGTAGTGGGAGCTTCCGACAGCTCTAACTGACAAAAGACCATGGAGGCAAATCAGCATCAATGTCCATTGGAACAGTCTTGACACTTATGACACTATCACTCTTCAGGGTGTAGGAGGTGTATAAGAAGAGCACCCAGTAAAGACTTAAGTAGCTAGATTAGTTACCAAAGTAGAAGGGATTGACTATGTCAAAACCATCTCATTGGTAGCTATGCATAAGTCTATAACGGATCCTCTTAATCCATCGCAGCCTATTATAGTTGGGAGATCTGGTTGATGGATGTCAAGACAGTTATTCCCTAACGGAAATTTGGAAAGGACATATGGATGAGTAGCTCCAGGCTTTGTGTTAGTAGGTTAGGAAGATATGGAATGCAAGTTGCAACGGTCCATTTATGGACTGATGCAAGCATCCAAGTTGGAATATCTATTTTGATCAAGGGAATTCGCTCATACGGATTTGATCAGAATGAGGATAAACCAAGATGGTACAGGAAAGGTGAAATAGCTACAAGGGTATATTTAGTACTTTACGTTAATGATATTCTACTGATTGAAAATGACGTAGGAATATTGTTTACGGTAAAGGTTTGTAGTCATCACAATTCGATGTGAAAGACCCTAGTGAGGCGAGTTATGTTTTGGGAATAAAGGTAACTTGAGATAACCAGAGCAAGGTTCTCTTGCTGTCACAAGCTACGCATGAAGATAAGATTCTAGCTAGATTCGTTTTACGAGGCTAGATATCTATTGCACAGCAGGATACATGGGTCGGTTTCAGTCGAACCCGGGTCCAAATCACTGGACTAAAGTGAAGGGTATACTCAAAAATTCTCATTAAGTAAGGATTGTGAGTTAGCTTGCACTTCACAGGTCCTGATATCGATTGGACACACATGGTTTGACTTTGGTGTCAGATGTGCGTTCCAGAGAATCGATTTCAGGGATTATTTTATCTTGGGATTAGAAGCGGTAGTTGGTAGAGTGTGAAGCAAGTGCATCACAGACTCTACCACAGAGGCTTAGCACGTTGTTGCGTGCGAAGTAGTATATCAGGTGGTAAGGCTTAGGAAGTTCTTAGAGAACTTGGGACGCGTACCAGAGGCTCAGTTATCTGTTATTACAACAGAAGAGCGGTAAGCAAGGTCCAAGGAGACTAGGCACCGCCGTGAGGGGAAACCCATCAAGTACAAACTCCACTTGATCTGACAGTTATAGGAGGAAATGCAAGTAGCGGTACTGAGGTGGAATCTACAGACAATGTTGCTAATTTCTTTAAGGAATTCCTGCAAAGGCTTTTGGGCAGCATGTAGAAGCTACAGAGCTCAACACTGTTATTCCTCGTTAGACCTAGTGGGAGATTGTTAGAATTGGTGAGGTCTACAGCTCGTAAAACCTATAGTTTAGCTATGTATGGTTGATAGTATATGAATGTATATTGGTACGTACCTTAGTACGTGTTCTGATTACAGAACAGAGAGCCATGGCTACATGGTAATCCACTTGAGTGGGAGACTCAAGGGACTGGTCCCATGTAACCTAAATACGTTCGTAGCTCTGATAAGGGTTGGTCGCCCTATCAGGATAAGCTGTTGGGATGACAGAGCGTGGGTGTCTCCACCATGGTCATTGCCAGGCACAATGTCTGTGGCCGAACAGAACCAACACGGTGCACAGATCAATGAGCAGACATCGGTGCACTAAACAGTGTTTCTGCTTAGGGTAAAATGGTCCTAAACCCTGAGGAACCATGTCTGGTGGACTAACCAGTTGTGTGGTGCTTTGGCGCACCAATGTGTGAGGATCCGGATGCAGTGATCCAAAACCACGGTGTACTGGGTTATCCGGCTGGCGTTGCATCAGCGTGTCACTCCTGCAGGCTATCCACACCCCTAACGGGAGGTGCGTTCCTTGGTCTGACCTACGTCGTATTAAACCCTGGCCAGGTGGTCATCAGTTGGACTGATGACGGATCCGGTTGCTCGTCAGAGTAATCGGAGGTACGATGTATGTGGTCAACCTGGAAGGAATCGAGTCATATGAGCACTCGAGTCTGACGGTATTCTCCACCGCTCGAGTTGCGTCATGGCACCAGTGGAGGGACAGCGAGTTTACCATACTAAGCGGAGAGCAGGGGTATGAGGGAGAACATAGTAAGTCCGGGGGAATTGGAGTGCAGCCTGCGTCGCACTCTGGGTGGCTACGCAGGTTAACTTGGACTTAGAGGATCGATGGTACACTCAGGTAGTGTGTCGATCGAGTCTGAGTTGGAAGCCATGAACCCTGGTCCCTGAAGGTTCCACCTTATCGACATTATGTACGGTTCTTATACCATCTTATCAAAACATAGAATTCAGTTAGAGGAAGCGAGAAGTACAAGCCTACGCTCCGTGAGTGCTACGCACTAGTGCACGGTAGATGCGTAGCTACGTGTATGCACTAAGGGGAAACCCTAGGTTAGTGCAGAGACGCATGTAGTAATTCTTTGTCATAAGTGAGCTTTGCCACATGGGTGCGATGCACCGGGATATGTTGCAAGTTGACTAGTTGACTTCACTAGGGGCACCCTACGGGAACCTCAGAGAATAGTGAAATCATTGGTGCACTTCACTTATCTGTGCCTAGCAAAGTCTCGTACACGAGGAACGGCCAACTAGTGATATAAGGGCGTTTTGGTCATACCATGCGCCACTATGCACTAAGGGGGCCGGCCCTAAGTGTTGAGAGACTGGTCAAGGTCGGCCCTATTAGTTTCATGAGGTTGTTGCCTCCGATAAAAGGGCCGATCATGAAGCGCAGAAAACGGGCTGGTTTTGACCGTTTTCGAAAACAAGGAAAAGATAGAGATAAAAGAAGAGATATATAGGGAGAGGTTTGAATCAGTCAATCCTATCCGCTAGGCTTATCCATAAGGATAAGGCCGACCCTATATAAGGCATAGGGAGAGAGGGGGGGACGAAATTAATGAGCCCATGCAAGCCTAGGGCCGGCCCAAGCCATGGGGAAGCCCTAGGCGCCCCCTCTTCTCTCTTCGCATCTCCTCCCTCGTCTCTCTCTCCCTCGCTTGCGCCATTGGATGGCGACTCGTCTTCCTCGTGTGGTGTTTCGTAGAAGGAGAAGGCTCGTCGTATGGAGGCACTCAGAGATCCATCGATGAGGTGCTGTGCATCGTGTGAGATCGGGTGAACTAGAAGGCATCTCCCGTAACCTTTTGCTGTCCAGAATCTGCACAGAAAATCAACGTTGTTTCTGTGATTATGGGAGGTACAGAAGTCCAAACAATATAAAACTTATTGCAAAAGTTGCGTCTTGAAGTTGGCTACCTACAGTCCAAATTTTAGCCCAATCAGAGTTCGGAGCAAAAAGTTATGGCTGTCGCACCGAAGCTATATCGAGCAGATCCGTAGCCCGTCTCCATCAACAAAGAAGAAATTTGTCGCGGTGAAAGATTCCGCACGTAGGTATGATCTCTAACAAGTAGATCTAACATAATTAGAACATGCATACATGCTAGATTGTTCTTTCACGTTAGATCGTCGTTAGGGGTTCGCGTAGTTGCCATGCTAGATTCATACACGCATATGTAGATCGTTTCGATGAAAATTTTGATATGTAACGCACACCGCTCACGGTCCTCGGACCTTCACTTTGCTTCCGCTGCGGGCCTCTACCATGGATTTATTTCCAACAATGTTGGTCAGTGACCTCTGCCGGCTACTGCGGGACTTCTTCTCCGGAAAGGTGCGTCTCCACTGTTTGAACCACTCGTGATTATCCTCCTTCCTAAGAAATCTTCTGCAGAGACTATTCGAGACTACAGGCCGATCTCCCTCTCGAACTGTCTTTACAAGATTATTTCGAAGGTCCTCGCAAACAGGCTAGCGAACAACATATCCCTACTTGTCTCTCCCTCCCAGACCGCTTTTATCAAGGGGCGTCTCATTCTGGACAGTGTAGCGGCTGCACATGAGGCGATTTTTCACCTCCGCGAGTCTGGAGAAGAAGGGGTTTTGCTGAAGATCGGTTTCGAGAGGGCTTTTGATCAAGTCAGGTGGGACTTCTTGCTTGACCTTATGAGGGCTAAAGGATTCTCTAGCGGATGGCTGGGCTGGATTAAAGAAATTTTGGTCTCCTCGAAGTTATCCTGTCTGATCAACGGGGAGCAAGGCAAAGACTTCAAGGTGTACAAGGGATTGAAGCAGGGGTGCCCGTTATCCCCTTATTTGTTCATTTTGGTAGTGGACGCCTTTGATGCCGCAGTCCGGAAGGCAAACGCAGAGGGGCTGGTTAGGGGAGTGGGCGGTCACGGCTGGACTACATCTAATTTGCACTATGCCGATGACTCTCTCCTATTCACAGCGGCGTGTCCCTTCTAGATGGTATCCCTCAAGATCCTACTCTATGGGTTAGAGCTGACTTCTGGCCTGAGGATCAACTTCTAGAAGAGCAGCCTTTACTACATTGGTTCAGGAGATGCAGGTAGTGGGCTAGCCAGGCTTCTGAACTGTAAGGTTGCTTCCCTGCCTATGACGGATTTGGGACTGCCTATTAGTGACAGAGCCCTGAAAAGGGAGGATTGGGAGCAGCTAATTCTCAAGATCGAGAGGAGGCTTGAGGGCTGGAAAGGTAGATTTCTATCTTCGGGAGGCAGGCTGGTGAACTCAGGTCTTTCTTCTATTCCCTGTACTACCTTCCTTTTACTACCTACCGTCTTGGGTAATTGACCGGATTAACAGGATCCGGAGATCCTTCCTTTGGCATGGGGTGGATGCTACAGGGGGCTATAACCTTATGAGATGGGATCAGGTTTGCCTCCCGAAGATGATGGGTGGTCTGGGCGTTCTTGATCTTCGCAGATTCAATATTTCCATGTTATGGAAATGGTGGTGGAGATTGCAGCAGGGAACAGGGGGATCCTGGCGGGACGTCATTTTGGCTAAGTATTTTAGGAGGTTCTCTCCTCTGCAGGCGCGGGGTCGACTGTCAGGCCGGATATCCTATTTTTGGCGGGGCATTCTCAGGGTCAAGGATCTATACAGGGAGGCTACTACCCTTGTGCTAGGCGACGGGAGTGATATCAGATTCTGGAGGGATACTTGGCTGGGGGACAGGCCTCTAGAGCAACTCTTCCCAGCACTTTTTGCGTTGGCCCGGAACAAGGGAGCTTCAGTCCGATCCCAAGCTAGTAGGAGGCGAGGGTCTATTGGGTGGCGCTTGAGGTTCGCTTCTCCTTTGGACCAGGACGGTCAACGTGAGCTGCAGGACCTCCTTTTGATTCTTCAGGCGGCCTCCTTCCGGCCGGTCAGGGATGAGGTGCGCTGGAACGACACTTCCTCAGGAGTTTTTTCGGTTAGATCTTTCTACAACCATCTCCTTCCCCAGGTGCAGCGGCATGGGCCATCTAAGGCTATTTGGAAGTCGAAGGCTCCTTCGAAGGTCCAGATTTTCTCCCTGTTGGCTTTGAGGAACAAGATTCTGACGAAGGCCAACCTGATTAGGTGTCATCACCCCCAAGCAACGGATGATGCTTGCACCTTCTGCGCCTCGGAGGAGGAGATGTCATCGCATCTTCTGCTCGGGTGCCCTTTTGCGAGGGTCCTATGGGATCACTTCGAGAGCAAGACAGGTCTCTCTTCGCACCCCAGGACCCTTAGAGGGCTATGGACTTCTTGGAGGAGGAGGAGAATTTCGGTGGCGATCCGGAAGCCTTGGGACGTCTTGGTCATGGCGATTCTTTGGGTTATCTGGCTAGAGCGGAACAACAGAATTTTCAATGGTAAGTTGGCAGGGCAGGATAAGCTACGGATTTCGGTGATCTCCTTTTTCCGCGCTTGGATATTGCCTTGGAGAGATAAGCTTGGGGCGGAGGCTACCATTTTTTGTAACAATCTGCTATCTTGATTGATTAATGATTTCTGGTTGGGGTCCGCCAAACCCTCCCTCCTTTAGGAGGGGTTCTCAAAAAAAAAAACTTAGTCAGCTTTCCTTTAACAACTTGTCCTGGTATTCCTGCAAAAAAAAACAAAACCTTACTGTCACACGATCACAACCGTCCATTACATCAATACCAGTTGATGAACTATTTTACTTATTTAATTTAGAAAAATAATAATAAAAGCACAAAAAATTATTAAAAATTTTAAATAATACTAAACAATTAAGACTATGGTTGTTGACACTAAAAAAATAATTTTGGCCATTGGACACGCACTCCAACACGTTAACTCTATCCAAGCGCAATGACTATATTTCTTGTTGTTAGACACGCACTCCAACACATCAAACCTGTCCAAATTCAATGGCTGTATTTTTAGATATTGGACACGCACTACAACACGTCAAGCATGTCCAATCTCAATGGCTATATTTTTAGATATTGGACACGTATTCCAACACATTAGACATGTCCAAGCTTAACGGTTATAATTATGACCATTGGACATGTATTCTAACGCACCGTCTGTTTATTTTATAAATACCACACGTTCCACATTTGGAATGACCATTGCTTCACACCCCCCCCTCTCTCCAGCACCTCACCTCTATCCCTCGTCTAGCACCATCATGTCGAGCCATAATCGCTTGAAGGAGTTGCTGCTCAACGATGATGACGAGCAGGAGATGCTCATAGCTTGGGTGGCATGGAAGGAACACAACAAGTTACAAGCCGGGTCGACTTCAAAGAGGAAGGGCTCTAGTCAACCACCAAAATGATCTATCGTGACCGAATTGTAGGACACAATAGATTGATCAAGGATTACTTCACCAAGGATTGTGTCTATAGTCCTACATAGTTTCGGCGAAAATTCCGGATGTGCCGCCCGTTGTTCCTCCGAATTCATACTATGGGGGAGCAGTACAATGATTACTTCGTACAAAAGAGGGTCGCTATCGGAACCCTCGGTATCTCATCGCCATAGAAGGTAACAGTCGCTTTGAGGTTGCTTGCCTATGAAGCTCTGACATATCTCTTAGACAAGTACCTCAAAATCGGAGTGAGTACTTCGATTGAATATGTCCAACGCTTTATCAAAGCAGTCAACATAGTCTTCTCAGAGGAGTACCTGCGAAGGCCCAACAACAATGACATCACTCGACTACTATCCGTGGCAGATGGTCGAGGATTCCGATGCTCGATAGTATCGACTGCCACAGGAAATGAAAAAACTATCTGGTGGTGTGGGCAGGTATTTATACCGGTTATGTACACGAGCCGACCATTATTCTTGAGGCCGTAGCTAGCATGGACCTTTGGATATGACATTCATACTTCTAGCTGTCCGGATCGTATAACGACATCAACGTGCTGAAGCGATCTCTTGTTTTCTTTGACTTTACAAATGGACGAGCCATGCCATTACCATCAACGGCAACACCTACAACCAGGTCTATTACCTCACAAATGGTATTTACCCACCTTGGTCGACACTCGTGATGACACTTTCAAAACATGACTTTGAAGTTTAAATACTTTACAAAAGCTCAAGAGATAGCGTGAAAAGATGTAGAAAGAGCATTCGGGGGTATTGCATACTCGTTTTGCAATTGTACAAGGTCCAGTGCTTTTTTGGAAGCGTGAAATGCTTTTAGAGATCATGGTTGCGTGCATTATTATGCATAATATGATCATCGAAGATGAGCGAGATGAAGGCCAACTCAATGAAGAGGAGATAGATCCTGAGTCCTTTTCCCATCACCCATTCCAAAATTTGCATAATTTCTCAGCAATCATCACTGTATTAGGAACATAAAAACACATTCTATACTTCAGTGAGACCTGATCGCGCATGTTTGGGGGCTTCATTGCCAAGAGTAGTCTAGAGTTTAATGTACTTTGTTTATCTAAGATTTAATGTACTTTGCTTTGATGTGATGTTCAATTCTTGAAGTTCGATTTCATATTAGTACACTATACATAAGTTTAAAAACCTGATTACAATATAATTCAAAAAAATACATCATAAATAAGCACATGTATAACACTATGGCATCATATTCTAACCTAGTCTCCGCTCTAAGATATCCTTCTAACGGGCCGTGAAATAAGAAGCTTGCGGTGGTGGCAAACGATCAAGTTGCATCAACATGATATGATCCTCTTCGGCATTTTTGAGCCTCTCCACTTTCGCCGCCTTAAGTGCAGTGCATGCATTATCAGTTGCAATCCTCTCTTTGTCCTATGCAAGCCTCTCAGCGTCGGTCGTTGATATCTTATCTAGCATCTCGATCTTTCGAGTTTGTATCTTTTCAAATATTTTGAGAATAGAGCAGTCGTCATCCTATGCCGCAGCAGTAGCCTTACCCTTGTGACGAGCCTATTCGGCCTTCCTGCTTGGTGGCTTCGCTAGCTTGATGAAGCTTTCATCTTCTTCTTCTATGTCTATAGTGTTCGGAGTAGAGGGAGAGGAAGAGGCAGAAGAGGTCGAGGCATGATTTTTGGACTTCTTTGTCGCCCCAACCTCAACCACTTAGGTTGGTGTTGAAGCTCAGTCCAAACATGCTCGAATTGGAACGAACTTACATCGTGCAAAGAGCAATATTATTTTTTGGCACAATCGTGAAGTTCCCAACTCATTGAGAGACACTGAAGTGGCTATTTTGTGGACCATACAACACCAATACTCGCATCTTCTTCACCTTTAAGCGATCAAATGGCGCCAGAAGACCCGTATACAATGGCTCCAAGTGGGCGACTTGAACACCAAATTCTTCCATATGAGCACCTTAGTTCGTCGTAAAAGGAATATGATTCATTTTATTGATGATGAATTTGGTGTCCAATCCTCTACTTGGGATGAGATGGAGGACATTTTCATCCGGCATTTCAAATCTAAGTGGTATTCGTCTACTAATCCGGGGCCGAATGATCTCCTGAATACGTTACCGACCATAGTGACAGCCTCCGACAATCGTAACCTCATAAGACGAATCACGTGGGAAGAGATTCGGTGTACTGTGTTCTCCCTACCACATAACAAAGCCCCCGGGCCAGATGGATACTCTGTAGAATTTTTCTCCTCGAATTGGGATGTGCTGGAAATAGACGTTTGCTTTGCCATTACGGCCTTCTTTCAATCTGGGAGAATGTTGGCTGCTTGGAAGAGCACTTTTATCACGCTTATCCCCAAAATTTTTGAGATGTGCTTGCAGGCCGGAGCACTTCCGACCCATTAGTCTCTGCACCGTTCTGTATAAAATTATTTCAAAAATTCTGGTGAATCAGCTTAGGCCTTTCCTTGGAAAGATTGTGTCCCCAGAGCAAAATGCTTTCATCCAGAGCCGCAATATCTCAGATAACATTCTTCTGGTCCAAGAAGCTCTTCATTCTATGAAAGTTGATGCCTGTAACAAAGATTTGATGGCCCTTAAATTAGACATGGACAACGTGTACAACCAGATGTAATGGGGATTTCTTTTTCGGGTTTTGGATAAGTTTGGGTTTCACCAAACATGGGTCCAATGGATTAAAGGCTGTATCGAGAACCCATCCTTCTCCATCTTGCTTAATGGCTCTTCTACATCTTGGTTCACTTCCTCTCGAGGCCTCCGACAAGGAGACCCTCTTGTGCCCTATCTTTTCATTTTGGGGGCTGATGTTCTGGTTAGGAATATAAACGATCATATCCGGCAAGGAAATTGGAGGGGGCATTCCCTCCGCCCCCATGGCTAGGTCTATTGGTATGATTTCGTATGCGGAAGACAACCCAATTTTTACTGAGGCCACTCCTTTCAGTGTGGAGAATCTTAAATGTCTTCTTCGGAAGTATTGTCGGCTATCGGGTCAAAAGATCAACTACCAAAAGTCGACAGTCCTATTTGGTGATGGTTTCAGGGCTAACTGTCGTTAGGATATCCTTCTTTCTCTTGGGATGTCCTCCCAATCTGGACCTCTAACTTATCTCGGGGCTCGCATCTCGGGCAGTCATATTAAAGCTTCCGAGCTTGCGCCTATGGTCAGCCGAATCACGTGGCATATCGCTGGCTGGAAAGCCCACTTGTTATCCTTCCCGACCCAAGTTACTTTGCTTCAGTCTGTTCTCCAATCCCTCCCGGTTTTTCAACTGGGAGCTGTTTGGATCCCAAACTGTATAATGGATCATCTGGAGAAGGAATTCCATCGTTTCCTTTGGGCTAAAGGAGACAAGAAACGTGGAGTTCACCTAATTAAATGGAAGGATGTTTGCCAGTCGAAGATGCATGGGGGGCCGGTCTTCGTCATTTTCCTCTATTTCGTCAAGCTCTCATGGGAAAAAAAGTCTACCAAGTCCTCACAAATGTTAAGAACTCATGGGTTTCCTTTGTTAAAGACAAATATACTGTGAATGAGGAGCCTTGGCAATAGCCAAAACCAGGTAAATGTTCTTGGGCTTGGCGAGCCATCTCTGAGGGATTACCATGTGTGCAAAACCACCTACAACATGCGGTGTGGTTGGGAGCCTCCTATGACCCCTGGTCGATCCCTTGGTTCTCTCAAATTCCTTTATCCCAGATGGTTTTTCCACTCGATACGGGTTTGGCGACAAATTATAAAATGATATCGAAATTTTTTGGCCAAATGGATGGAATATAACTATCCTGATGCCTATATCTCCCATGGAATGGATCCCTAGGATATGCAGCATACCCATCCTTCGTCATCAGTCAAGTACTTTTACCTGGGGGCCTCAGTCCACACCTGGCTACAATGTAGCAGCTGCTTATAAATGTTCTCTTCAAAATTACAATACTTCGGTGGCCATTTGGCCTGGAATTTGGAATAACCTCTAGAAGACCCCTCTGGGGCCTCGGGTGCAACTATTCTTATGAAACAATTTCCACACACGACTCCCTGTCCGAACATATCTCCAACGGATAGGGATGTCCATATCTTCCTTATGCCCGCGAAGTTTGGATCAGGATGAATCATTGGATCATAGCTTTTTTTTATGCCCTCCTGTTAATCAACTTTGTCGGCGGATTAGATCGAGATCAGATTGGGATGACAAATATCCCCGGCTTGATTAATGAGTTTGGTACTCTTTTCCACCATACTCATGATCATGAGGCAGGGTACAGTAAAACTACTAAAGGCGTCCTCGGGTATATTCTTTGGCACATGTGGAAAGCTCGGAACAGAGCTGCCTTTGAATTGTCAAATCCTGCGGTTCATGTTACCTTTGAACTTCGTTTTGAGGACTATAATTCTTTCTATGGTGCTAACTTGATCCATGCAGATCATTGCAATAACCCCAGGCAAAGTAAACTCGACCCAGTCCATGTCCGATGGATGCCTCCAAATGATTATATATGAATACAAATTGAACTTCGATGGTTCTGTGAGTCACTCAACAGCAGCAACTGGCGCGGCTTTTGTTATACGGGACCATTCTGGATCAATCTTGTTAGCAGGTGCAACTTATCTAATTACGGATTCTGTGTAGGTTGCAGAATCTAGGGGCCTATGGGAAGGTCTTTTGGCTACAACGAATTTGTTCACGGGACACACTCTGTGGATAGAAGAAGATTCTCAATGCGTGATCTCACAATTTGCGTCACCCCCCACCACATTCCTTTTTCTTCATGACTGCAAGCTTCTCAGCCAGAGACTCGGGCGTGTCCGTACCTCTCACATATTTCGGGAAGGCAACTCTGTGGCTGACTGGTTTGCTGGTTATGCGCGGTTGATGGCGCAATCCGGGTTCTGGACATCAAACTTCCCCCCTGATGCTATAAGACATGCACGTGATGATTGTAGCTCTTACTGTTACACCCGATGGGTGCGCAAACAATGATGTAACTTTGACGTTTTATTAGTATAATTCTGGTACCAAAAAGAAAAAACATTTGCGTGGGTGCTAGTGTGATGGAGCTCAAAAGTCCAAACCCGTGACATATATATGTGGACTAATATATATGAGTTCGGTTCTCGGGTTGGGTCGGGTCTATCCGAGCCTCAACCCGGAACCGATCCGTATTTAGTCGGGTCCACAAAACTTAGAACCGAACCAATCCATTTAGTCAAAATATCCTAAACAACCGGACCCATTTAGGTTGGGTTGGATCGGTTCTCGGTTTTACCCGACCCAAGTTGCACCCCGATTAGTTAATGGGCCTGCGCCACGTGAGCACACCAATCGGAGCCGGCCGACAAGAAGAGATCCGAAGTCTCTCAACTTTGGAGTGGAAGCCTTGAAGGCAAAGACTCTTGACACCTTGGCAAGATTTGCACTATATTTGAGGTCGACGACTCAGCTGTAGCTTGACCAAGAAATAATAAAAAATATATATATAACAATTACGTCTCGGCTCTTACGTACCTATACCTGCACCGGAACGGCCTCCTCAGGGCTAGGCGACAACCAACAACTTGCTAAAATGCCTCCGCACCGTCGTTGGTTGACCTTACCAAACGGCCAGTAGCATCCAATCCCGTCCCATGCGGACTGAGCAGCCACCGTCCGCACGGTTCAGTGCCTGGGCGGCTTTTGACGGCCTGTTCGATGCTGTTTTTATTAATGGAGTCAACTGACCTCATCTTCTTGGACACCATTCTCCACAGATGTCCATAAATCATTTGATATATACTATTCTCAAAATATTTAAGTTGTTTGTATGTACTTTAAATTTTAAAAATCATTTAGATCACCTTCTATTAGAAAAAACATATGACCCAATTTGTAGAGTTAGAACGCTTCCTCCATACACTCGGATATCAAGATCCTTCAGTTGCACCGGACGATTTCAATTTAGTCACATCGGTGTGTGTATATATATATATATATATATATATATATATATATATATATATATATATATATATATATATATATATATATATATATATATATATATATATATATATATATATATATATACAGAGAGAGAGAGAGAGAGAGAGAATACGGGGTATGAGCTGACAACCCATTTGGGCATTTGGGCTGTCAGCTCACAGTCCTCCGATCATGATCAGCAGTCGTCCGTTTAAAATTTAAAAAACAACACTTAATCTCTCCCTCTCCCTCTCTCTCGCACCGAACCTCTCTCGGTGCACAGCCGCCGGGGTCGGAGGGGACCGGGGTCGGATCCGGCCGGGGGACGGCGCGCAGCCGCCGGGGTCGGAGGACGGCGCGCAGGGCCGGAGGGGGTCGGAGGGGGCGCAGCTGCCGGGGTCGGAGGGGACCGGGCCAGAGCCCTGCGCAGCTGCCGGGGTCGGAGGGGACCGGGGCCGGAGGGGACGGCACGCAGGGCCGGAGGCGGTCGGAGGTGGCGCAGCTGCCGGGGTCGGAGGGGGCGCAGGGCCGGGGGGCCGGGCCGGAGGCGGGCGCTGGAGCCGGAGCCGGAGCCGGAGCCGGAGGCGCTGCGCAGCTGCCGGGATCGGAGGACGGCGCGCAGAACCGGAGGTCGGAGGGGACCGGGGCCGGAGGGGACGGCACGCAGGGCCGGAGGCGGTCGGAGGGGGCGCAACTGCCGGGGTCGGAGGGGCTGGGGGGCCGGGCCGGAGGCGGGCGCTGGAGCCGGAGGCGCTGGAGCTGTCCCCCTCCGCAGCAGCAGCGCCAGAGCTGTCCCCTGTCGGTCGTCGGGCATCAACGCGAGAGAGAGAGGGTTGGAAGACAGCGTGAGAGAGAGAGAGGGTTGGAAGACAGCTATATTACAGCTGTGCTGATATAGCTGTAATACGCACGATCTAAATCTTGTTTTCACTACGAATCCAACGGCTGTTAGTGACAGCTTAAATAAAGAAAAAAGCTGGCAGCTCACCTCCCGTTTTCTCATATATATATATATATATATATATATATATATATATATATATATATATATATATATATATATATATATATATATATATAGGGTCAGGATCCGATGACCCAGCAAATTTTGACCCATTAATAACCCAGCACCCTTTGATGCACTTAGAGGTTATAGAATGAGCTGATTTTTTGTAGACATGTCGTCTATGGTATGTTGATCATCCTCACAAAAAATCAGCCCATTCTAAAACATCTAGATGCATCAAATGCGCACTTCAAATTAACGGTTTTTTACTGTCAATTTTAACCGTTGATTTGAAGATCTCATTTGATGCACCTAGAGGTTTTAGAATGGGATAATATTTTGTGAGGATGATCAACATATCATAGACAACATGTCTACAAAAAATCAGCCCATTCTAAAACCTCTAGGTGCCTCAAAGGGTGCTGGGTTATTTGCTGGGTTAAATTTTGTTGGGTCATCCGATCCTGACCATATATATATATATATATATATATATATATATATATATATATATATATATATATATATATATATATATATATATATATATATATATATATATATATATATATATATATATATATATATGTATATATATATAAATAAATAAAAGATTGATAGTCCTTGACTCGCCTGGTAGTTGGCTCATCCTGTCGACGAAAAAGTCAACGAGACTCACCCTAACTGAATCTTTTGGTAACCCACCCTCGCCATAACTACTGTCGGGGGAAAAATTTCGTCGGTGAGGTCGCTCGACCTGCAAGACAAGGAAATAACGTGAACGGCTAGCCCCGTGAGGAGCGCAGACCCTCCGACGCTTAAGTCAGTGAAGGTTCGAACGATAAGGTTGTGAAACAAGCAGAGGGGGCAGGTTGCAGAGATTTGAATATGTACTTTGGAGCTGGGAATTGTATCTTTATAGACCTTTTGCAGACCGCTAGAATCTGACACCTGGCCGCTCTTTTCTATGCCTTCTATGTCTTCTGTGTCAGTCCATATGGGCCTTTAATGGTCTTTGTCGTTTGTCCTGCCAGGCGGTGGCTAGGGGTCACTAGAGGGGAAGCACCGATCTTGTCTAAGCCAGGTGGGCATTATGGAAGGCTCCAATCAGGGGCGCTCTAGACCGACTTTTGCTGATGAACGTGGTTTGCAAACGTCCACGTAATTCCACAAGAGTGGCGGCATATGTCGACCCATCACCGCCTTATTGTTGGCGACACCGGCTAGTAGGCAAGTGAACTCCTTGCGATTGTGTGATAGGTCAAGCTCTTGGGCGAGCCGATCAACACGACAGCTCGGTAACCCAGCTGATCTCGTTGCTCCATGCCCTTCTTCTGTTATCAGTTGCTCTAGCGCGTGCGGATTAGGCGAGCCCCCGAGCGAGCTGATAGTGAGTCGACCGCGGGCGAGCTGATCGCGTGCAGATCTTCTGAGCTCCTAAGCGAGCCAAGGGTGATGAATCTTCTGAAGTGTTCTTTGAGCTATAAGCTTAAGCGACCTCTTTCGCGGGCGAGCTGGTTGCGTGCGGTAAAGATCAAGCTGAATGTGATGGCTAAAAATGTCTCGCGTGTGAGCTAACCGAGGGCGATATGGTTCAATCTAGAGAAATGGAGCCATCATTTTGCCTCTCACCCTTTCCGAGGTTGTGAGGTGGTCTTGGCTATGGGCGAGCGGGTCACATGTCATCAGACCGAGCTCCTAATGCTAAATGTTCTTAAGTGTTCGACCTCCACACGAGGGCGTCCTCTTCCACATACGAGCTGATCATGTGTGAGTTGGAGGTGGGGTTTCGATGGGCTGCTTGCAACAATGGAGCAAAGCGTCGATTTTGCTTGTATCTAACCTTAACCCTAAGTCGGAAAAGGTATTAGCTGTCAATCTAGGCATTACGTCTCTTGGTAGGAGTAACCACTGGCGAGCTGATCGTGCGTGATCTAGGAGCGTGCTAATGGCGAGCCACCTTACGGTACGTACCACCTGTTAGCAAAAGACGGCCTTCTCGCGGGCAAGTTGATTGCGTGCGGGCTGAGCGAGCTCCTGGGCGAACGAAGGGCAATGGCGAGGCTAGAGGCGAGGTCCATCACTAGCCCACATTCTCATCGAGCATAAAGGAAGCCCCTTGAAGACGACCTCGGGTACTTTGATGCCCGGCAGGTGTCGATTTCTTGGGCACCGTCAACTACAATATCTCTCGACCATGGCGAAGCGTACCATCCTCCCTTCGACTTCAATGTGAGTAACCATCATTCACCCGTCCAATGATTGGGAGGAAGAAGCGCGATCAGGTGGGGCCATAACTACAACGAGAAAATATAGAGTAAGAAGTGGGCACCACCTTCCCGGCTCGGAGGGACCCACTGCCTTTCTCACCGTCTCAGAGAGGGTCTGTCACGCCCCAGAAATCTGAAGACCGATCCCTGGGGTATGAGGTGAGAAAAGAAGAGGGTTTTGGGTCTGGTCAATTGATTACACCAATTTGGGTTCTCACAGGGCTTCTTCGCTCTCTAATATGAAAAACAAAAAGGAGGGAGAAACAAGAGGGGAATCTTTTAAATTTGATTTTTCGAAAAACATTTTTATTAAAAAGCAAAGAAAGAGAAATCATCAACAGAGAGAAGATATTATCTAGTCTAGCTCAACCTTCAAAAGTCATATCCTCTCAGTATGAGTGACCTGTCGGTGCCACTACATACTGATAGGAGTCTATCTGAGGGAGCACGAGACTCAAGCCTCATACGGCTAGCCAAGTGGTCTCATCCACGTCCTAACACTCAGGTGCACCAGTATAGGGTTCCTATCTACAGGGTTAATCAATTTAGTCATTTATATGCACTTATATTTTCATCATGATCTATCCTAGGCTTGGGGCCTTGAGAAGAGGCCTACCCAAAAGAATTCAGCTGGAACCATTGCAACTACGATCATAGAATACTAACTAACCGATAAGAACTCTTATTCCAATACAATTACAATGTCTGAAGAGAAAAGACTACAAGATTGACATACTAAGCCGAAAGGTAACACTGCAACTCTAACTCCGTCTCTGGGCTCCTACTGCTACTCCTGAGCCTCCGGACCTGCAACTGAGCCTACTCGTGGGAAAGAGTAGCCCCCAATAGGAAATTGGGAGATTAGCCAAATTAATGGCTAGTGACATCCTAGTAGTCTATAATAATATGAGACGACCAATTGTAATAAATTAAGATATAATCTAGCAGTTCTTGTATGATCAATGTTTGTAGAATGATACCTAAACCTATCAATAGTCTATATTCACATGCAATTCCTACTGTCACTAAGTTATCTAACATAAAGTCCATTCAATGTTCTACAACATTAAAGAATAAATTAAATAAGACATTCATCTAAAGTCACAAGATCATCATGTAAACAGTCATACAATTCTAAATTCATATAACGATAAAACACACACTATCAAAATGTGAACCCCGGATATTTTGTTCCTCCTGCCCCCGGTCGGGCATTACTATAGGGCCTTTTATTTCGATGTAGAGGGCCAACTCTCTCGCCGTGCATCCACCAACACCATGCACTAGTCACCCAGATGATCATAAGGGATTTCTCGTCTTTCACGGTGGAGCTCTACCGCCCAACTTGCTTTACTATGGGGACTTCAACTCCCCGGGACAGGGTTGCTAGGCCAATCCCTACTCGAGGGCACCACCTATTGGCTTTACCACAACCCTTGCCCGTGACCCCTAACCTACTTAACTTCAGCTGTACGCGCAGGGTGGTTCACGGCCCTTGCGCGCACGGGGTCCCTACCTCCTAACCAGGTAGATTCTTACATAACATCTTTCAACATATATACTGAAGCTACAAAAGGTATATTTAATGCTTAACAATTTCCAACAATTTACCCCTGGTCCCGTACTGCTCTCGCAACCCATGCGACATAATAAATAAATAAAGTAAGACACTCATCCCGATGACCCGTGTGCTAGGGTCGCCATACTCCTCTCAGGAGGGTGGGCTCCGATAATTACTAATTATTCAATTTATTGTTTAATTTAAGGGAATCCTAATTACGGTGTCCATACAATCAAAAGCAATCATTATTATTATTACTTTATTAATATTTTAAGCATGCGTCGCCGGACTCGCGACTCCGCATGCAAGACGGGGTCCACTTGACCACATGCGACGATGCCCGGCGGGGCCCGCATGCAGTGTCCTGGACACCTACCCTTAGTCATTCTCATTTCCCACCATTAAAGACCACGCAAGGGTAGTAGATGTCACATGGTTGTCGATCGCACAAAACTCCGGCTAGTTGCCTCTGATCCACCTCCGTTGGATCACCATGATCATAGTCTGATAACATGCACAGCTCTATATCACAATGCTATCGATTAAAACATAAGAGTCAACGACGAGGGTTCTATGCCAAGGATAGTCGGGCACCCTCGATAGGGGACCAATATTGAGTCGACAGTACGCAAATCCATGCGACTGAAGAAGTCAAACCTAAACAATACTAGGTCAAACAAGTAATTAGAAGTTAAACCTACTCATTGAATCGGGCTCGAAGAACCCGTTCCGATGGTTCCAGTTTCGCTGGAATCCGACTTCGGTCGGATGGTTTCGGGTCAAACCACGTAGAACCGGTGAAACCGATCGCATGGTTGGTTTACTAGGGTAGAAGAGGTTATAGGGTTATATTCTGGGTTTAATAGGTGGGACTCAAAGTTCTGAGCACAATGCCGCTGGTTTCGTCCGAATCCGAGTTCGGATGATGAAACGGCGGTCAAACCACGGTACCGCGATAATATCGGGTCCAAGGATAAAACAGGGTATTAAATAGTATAAATACTATTCTAGACTATAACCAACAGGTAGTATTTTCCGAGCCGGTCGAAATGGCGCTGGTTTCGTCCAATTCCGAGTTCGGACGGAGAAATGGCAGTCGAACCAAAATCGACTGGTTCACGGGTCTGGTTCAAGTGAACCAGACTGGTTCACTAAGTGGGTCGGGTCAGGTATGCAGGGTCGGGTCGGGTATGCAGTGGAAGGTCGGGTCGGGTTCAGGGCTAAACGGATCGGGTTCAGGGTTTAATTAAAAACCTGAAATTACCGATCTACCCCCCCCCCTCTCCTTCTCCACGAGACCAGCCCGAGGGGCTGGTTCCTGTGCGCCGGCGGCCGACGGGAGGGGCGGCCTGGAGCGCCGGCGAGCGCTCGGCCGGCCTCTCCCGCACCACCCCCATGGAGGAGGCACGGTGGGAGGTGGCCGGAGCGGCCGTCGGTGCCCGAGATCGAGCTCGGCCGGAGGGGGCTCGCGCGGGGTTGCGACCGGACCGGATATCGGTGGTCGCCGGGGAGGGGTTCGGTGCGGCGGCAGTGTCCGCCCGTGCGGGCCGCGACAAGACAGGAGGAAGGGGGTCGCGGAGGAGATGGGAGGAGGAGGGGCTGACCTGGGGGTGTAGGTGCGCTCGCCGGTGCTCCGGCGAGGGGCGGGTCGGGGTGTTCCGATCCTCTCCCTCCATTTCTTCTTCTTCTTTCTCTCTGTCTCCCGTTCTCTCTCTTCTTCTCCCGTCCTCTCTCTCTCTCTCTCTCTCTATTTCTCCCGTTCTCTCTCTCTTCCTCTCTCTCTATTTCTCTCACGTTCTCTCTCTCTCTCTCTCTCTACTACGTCCTTCTCTCTCTCTCTCTCCCATTCTCTCTCTATTTCTCTCCCTCTCTCTCGGTTCATATATAAAGGGGGGGCTGTTGTGATAGGGGTTGGGGATAGGGTCGGTTAAGGCGAAGGGATAAGGAAAGAAAGATAGGGATCGGTACATCATCCCAATCCTGTCCGATAATTCCCATCCGAATTTCGGATTCTAAATCACTGGGGAGGGAGGTCAGGAGAGCTTAAATTATGCTAGGAGACCGGAAGGTAGGCTCTAGGGCTAGTCGGGCTCGGTCCCGAGCCCTGAACCGGGCTCGGTTGGAATCCGGGTACGATTCGTCCATCAACCGGGCTGAAAAGAATAATCACTTGTAACTATCAAACCGGAAGTCAGAATAGGGCTTGAGAGGATTCGTTGGAAAGGTCTCATCAACACAAACACGTTAGCGCTTGGTACATAATTTTCTGACTTCTAGATCTCCCGAAAAGAAGGAAAGACTCCAAAACTTAAAATAGCAATAACTATTTACCCGGATGTCGGATCGACCCTAACTCAGGCTCATTGGAAGGCTCTCTCAGAGCCTCATCTAACGTATCTTGTTTCGTTACGATCCGATCACCCGATCTCTTGCAAGAAATAAAACAGCTACAGCTATCGACCAATTATCGCTTTTCTAGGGTTTACCTGCCGGGCTGCCGAAACTGGCTGCGCATACACATGATCGTTGCACGGAACGCACCATCGTGACATGCTCGAAGTTACGGAGAATGTGAACGTAAAACATCTTATAGGTTTACGATCCATTTATTGGGAAAAAGCCCAAAGAAAAAGTCTGGCTGTAAAAAGACGAAACTAGTCATGGGGGATTTCTATTATTCTCAAATCTAACACCACAGGTGTTACACCTACACACCTTAAAAAAAATTTCGTCCCGAAAATTCAACTACAAAAACTATATATACGAGTCCACTCATCTCTACTACCAAAACAAGAACAATATAGCAATAAAAAGTTAACTATAACAAGTCACTACAAGAAAGAGGGTCTTTGCCGGCGGACATTTTTAGCACCGTCGGTAATAATACACTTTTTACCGACGGTGACTATAATATCCGTCGGTATTATAACTTTAATTTTTTAATTTTTTTATGCACATTTATTACCGACGGTCAAATAAATTTCGTCGGTATAAATATTTATACCGACGGTACATATATGTCCCGTCGGTAATATACTTTATACCGACGGTTACATAAATACCGTCGGTAAAATATCACGACGAAACTCAGGGTAAAAACCGAGCCTCTGGAAAAAAATGTGACCCTGAGTTCCGTCGGAGAGTTTTACCGACGGATGTTATATAGCCGTCGGTATAACTAATTATACCGACGGTAATTTAATGGCCGTCGGCAAGATACCGACGGTAGATAAATATCCGTCGGTAAAATTGTCCCGACGAAACACAGGGTAAAAACCAAGCCTCTGGAAAAAATGGAACCCTGAGTTTCGTCGGTGATTTGTACCGACGGAAATTATTGTTCCGTCGGTAAATGCCGACGGACATTATATATCTGTCGGTAAAAATATCACGACGAAACTCAGGGTAAAACCAAGCCTCTGGAAAAAAATGGAGACTGAGTTTCGTCGTCGTTGTTTACCGACGGAGAGTATAGTTCCATCGGTAAAAATGTTATATTTACCGACGGATGTAAAAATGTCCGTCGGTAAAAATCCAGACATTAGTTACAATCAGCGATCCCCCCCCTTCTGTATTGTTTCGATCTAACCGGCCTCCCCGCCCCTCTCTCTCTCTCTCTCTCTCTCTCTCTCTCTCTCTCAATCTCCCCCCCTCCCCGGCCTCCCTCCCCCCCTCCCCGGCCTCCCTCACGTCGCGTCCCTCCGGCCGACCGATCGACCGGCGGCAAGCTCCTCCTCCTCCTCGTGGGCTCCGGCCGGTGAGATCCTCCTCCTCCTCCCCTCGGTGAGCTCCTCCTCCCCCCGGTGAGTTCCTCCTCCTCCTCCTCCCTCTCTCCCCAAACTAAATGATGATCTGTGGGTTAGGCATGGGCAAACCTTTCAACCCTCCCAAGTCCCACCTCTTGCTAGAGAGGAAGCACCACTTGGACAAAAAGCTAGCCTGCTGGTTTTTTTTTTGTTGAGAAATCCCTCTTAAAGGATAAGCGATTGTTCGGCCTAGATCCCAACCAGTGTATTAAAAAAAAAAAAATCACCACTCAGAGAGAACAAAATTCAGACACGAAGGTTAAGATCGAAGGTACAAGAGCCCTTGGGTAAGATTTCTTTTTCTTGATGATACAAAACACTCACAACCTTCCTTCACTTAACCACTACCCCCACTTCCCCTAACTACTCATCAAATGTTACTATCATTGTCACTATCTCATTACTATTTCACAATCTTTATACTTCCTTGTACACATGTTCAAGTGCCCCAATTAGAAGCTAAGCTTGCGGTTGGCTACACTTCTCATTTTTCGTATTCTACGCAAGAAACGTCTTTCGTTTACTTTGTTAGTTTTTAATTTCTTAAAAATGATAATATGTTATGTAGATTGTTTGATGGGACATGGCTTACTACTTCTTCGGTACAACGAGCCGAAGAAGTATTCCCCCGATCTCTTGTCACGACCCGATTGGAAGCAGATGAACCCGATGGATTTTGCCGCCCAACAAAGAGTCAAACACCAAAAACTTCAAGAACAAAAGAGAATTTCTCCGTCCACTATCAAGACAATGATCTCGTTACTATAGGGCTGTAAAACAAACCAAGCTGTTCGTGAGCAGCTCGAAAACAAGCTCGATAAAAGCTTGTTCGAGTTCGTTCATTTACTAGTCAAGCCAAGCCCAAGCCTAGAGTTTAGGCTTGTTTAATAAACAATCCAAGCTCAAGCAGACCAAAGCTCGGCTCAGTTGGGCTCGCAAACATGTCTGTTTAGAACTCGTGAGTAAGATCATGAGTAGGTTCATAAATGGCTTGAATAGACCCAACATATACAGTCCATTCTTTTGACTGATTTTGGAGTTCAAGAGCAAGCTCGATAAAGGATTGTTCGATCACTAATTCAGCGTATCCTAGCCTGAAGTTTATCGATCACTAATTGATCGTATCCTAGCTTGAAGTTTAGGCTCGTTTAATAAACGAGCCAAGCTTAAGCAGACCAGAGCTCGGCTCGGCTTGTTCGCAGCCCTACTTGCGAGAAGCAGAGAAACAAAAAAAATTAAAAGAGACCCAGAGGGCTAGCTTGCCTCATCTTATATAGGCTTTTGAACCTATAACCGAAAGAACCAGAGGGCTTGCTTGCCTCACCTTAAATAGGCTTTTGAACCTTAAAGAGCATTGAAAGGGTTTCAAGCAGCTCAAAACGTTTGGGTCTTAAATGCCCAACTTTCTCCCCATTCAAGAGAGTGCAGCAACAGTCAGTACCACAAACTAACGTTTGGGCCATTCAAAAGGTTGCAACTCCAAGCTGTTACCACCCCATGCAAGAGGTGTAACAACAACTCTTGTTATGGGTTTTGAATGCCCCAAATGGTGTAACATCACCCATTGTTCTCTCAAAAGGTCAACCCTTCAAGAGCCAGTAACAACAGCTCAAAAATGGGGGTTAATTACAGGTTTTTGGGGTATGAAAAAAATTTCCCTTTTATTTTCTCACACCCCCACTTTTATGTTGAAATTTGAGTTACTCCCCTAAATTTTTAAAATTTGACTTTACCCCCCAATATGATCTGATCGTGAGTAACCCGTTAAAAGTAGGGGTGTGCATCGGTTCGAAATCAACCTATTTAGACAAAACCAAAACCGATCCAATCTTGGTCGGTTTTGAGGATTTTCAATCCGATCCAAACCGAACTATGATTGGAATCCAATCGAATCCAACTCAATTAAAGTTGGTTTGGATTGGATCGGATGGTCGGTTTAGGTTTTGGACCATGGTCCTAGGTTCAAATTATGTTGCCTCTATTTGTTAATTTCAGTATTACCCCATCTATTTAATTCTCTACCTACTCGGGAACCGAAATCGAAATTGTGCGGAGTCTTATAACATTGTTTGAAATTACTTCAGGTGTTGTATAGCCAGATAGACGAAGATGTCTTCGATCGATAAGAGTTGGATGCGTAATTCGAATCGCATGAGCCAAGAGTACAGAGAAGGAGTCAGGAAATTTTTGGATTTTGCATTTGAGCGTCTTGCACCGCTTGATGGAAAAATTGTGTGTCCCTGTATAGACTGCGGAAGGGTGATTAGGAAGGTTCGAGAGGAATGTGAGGTTGATCTGGTAATGCGTGGCATTGACATTACCTATACCCGTTGGTTCTCGCACGGTGAGGAGCTAGATGCAGTCCCCATGGAAGCTCACGGTGAAACTTCAAATACAGTGATCGCTGATGATAATATTAATACAGACGATGACGATGACATGCAGGATATGATACATGATTTGCAAGGTGGAATAGGCATGGAAACACCGTCAGGTGATCAGCCCAATATCGAAGCGGACAAGTTCTACAGATTGCTTAAAGATGCCGAACAACCTCTATACCCGGGGTGTGAGAAGTTTTCAAAACTCTCTTTCACTGTAAAGCTTCTTCATTTGAAGTGCCTCAATGGTTGGAGTAATAAGTCATTTAATATGTTGGTAGAGTTGCTGAAAGAGGCTTTTCCTATGGGTGAGACAGTACCGAAATCATTCTACGAGGCGAAGAAGACAATTAAAGATCTCGGTCTGGGTTATGAGAAAATTGATGCATGCGTGAACGATTGTATGTTGTACCGGAAAGAGTACGAACTTGCGCGGTCATGCCACATATGCGGAGCAATGAGATATAAAGAGACGGATGCCGAGTCTAGTACCAGTCGAAGGAAAAAAAATGTATCTGCAAAGGTTCTCCTATACTTCCCGCTCAGGGACAGGCTTCAGAGGTTGTTTATGTCATCGAAGACTGCTGAGCACATGAGGTGGCATGCACGAGAACGTACAGATGACGAGATTATGAGACATCCGGCCGACTCTCTGACGTGGAAAGATTTTGATCATACATATCCTGAATTCGCATGTGAAGTTCGCAACGTCAGGTTAGGGCTTGCTAGCGATGGCTTCAATCCCTTTGGGAATATGAGTGTGTCGTACAGCATTTGGCCAGTTGTCCTAGTTCCATACAATTTGCCTCCCTGGATGTGCTTAAAAAAGCCATACACAATGCTCTCCTTGCTCATTCCCGGACCCAGGTCGCCTGGTAATGATATTGACGTTTACTTGCAGCCGTTGATTGAGGAGTTGAACGAGTTATGGGAAGTTGGGGCCGATACGTATGATGCCTCGTTGCGCCAGAATTTTCGGATGCATGTGGCACTTCTATGGACCATCAACGATTTTCCTGCATATGCCAACTTATCCGGGTGGAGTACTAAAGAAAAATTGGCGTGCCCTACATACAATAAGGAGACAGATTCATTACGGTTGAAGAACGGAGGCAAGTTCTGTTATATGGGCCATCGAAGATTCCTTATTGACGGCCATAAGTGGAGGCAGAACAAAAGAGCTTTCAACGGCAAGAAGGAACTTGCAAAGGCCCCGGAGCAGCTTTCGGGGGTAGAAGTCTTGTGCGAATTGGATCAGCTTGATGCCGTGGCACTTGGAAAAGGTAAAAAGAAGAGAACGCATGAAGATTCTACGTGTGAGCATAACTGGAAGAAGAAGAGTATTTTCTTTAAACTACCGTACTGGAGCAGCCTACTCTTGCGGCATAACTTGGATGTCATGCATATCGAGAAAAATGTGTGTGACAACATTATAGGAACACTGCTGAATCTCGACGGTAAGACGAAGGATAATCTTAAATCTCGTCTCGATCTTAAGGAGTTGGGCATCCGAAAATCACTTCATCCCCAAGAGATTGGGGATAAGTATGTGTTGCCAGTTGCATGCTACACCATGAGCTCACAGCAAAAGGCAGCCTTATGTGCATTCCTACGGTCTGTGAAAACGCCAGACGGTTATTCTTCGAATATCGCACGATGCGTGCAAGAGAACGGCCGGAAGTTGTCTGGATTAAAGAGCCACGATTGTCATGTTCTTATGCAGCGATTGTTATCTCTTGCTATACGTGGGAATTTAACCGAAGAGGTGTCCGGTCCGTTAATTGAGCTCAGCACTTTTTTCAGACAGTTGTGCTCGAAGGTACTTAGAGTGGACCAACTTGAACAGATGGAGAGGGATATTGCGCTCACATTGTGCAAGTTAGAGATGATATTTCCACCTTCTTTCTTTGATGTCATGGTGCATTTGACCGTTCACTTGGCAAATGAGGCCAAACTCGGCAGCCCAGTTCATTACCGGTGGATGTATTTTATCGAGAGGTAATCATCTCGTCTCATTCGTACAATGTATTTGATCGTTCTTGATATATTCATCCAAATATTTTTTTCTCAAATTAGGTACTTGCGAACATTGAAATCATATGTTCGTAATAAAAGTCGTCCGGAGGGATCAATTGCTGAAGGATACCTAGCAGAAGAATGTCTAACATTCTGCTCAAGATACCTACATGGTATAGACACGCGATTCAATCAACTTGAGCGGAACTATGACGGTGGTCCAATAGACTTCGATGGGGGTCTGTCTATATTTGCCGAAATGGGTAGACCTGTAGGAGGAGGCAAAACCCGTCGATTGTCTGTAGATGAGATTCAACAGGCACATATGTATATGTTGCGCCAATGTGATGAAGTGTGGCCATTCATTGAGTAAGCATTTTACGATCATTTACTCATTCTTTCAGTCCATTCATTAAGTATATGTGCTAATTATAATCTAATTCATAACCGGTAAAACAGGAAGCATAAAGCCATCATTAATAATCGGGGTACTCGAAATGCTCCCCAAATTCATGATCGTGAATTCCCATCGTGGTTCGAGAAACACGTAAGTATTCACATCATTACTGAATTTCATTGACATCCATTACCGAACAATAATTATGTGTTCATATCATGAATGTCGTGTGGTTATTATAGGCACAGGAGCTGCACGACAACCACGATTCGCTGATGAATGAGGATCTCTGGCGCTTATCTTGTAGTCCTTTGCTAGACGCAATATCGTACGATGGTTATATCGTGAACGGTTATAGATTTCGGACGAAAGATAGTAAAAAATCACGAAGAACCCAAAATAGTGGGGTTGTCGTCAACGGTGAGCAAGAAGAATTAGAAAATATCGACTTCTACGGCGTCCTCAACGAGATTCTCGAGATTAAATTCCTTGGCCAAAATCGGATCGTATTATTCAAATGCGATTGGTATGATGTTAATAATCGCGGGACTGGTTATAATGTCGACAAATACGGTTTTATCAGCATCAACACTGCCAAGAGATTGAATACCCAATATGAAGATCCATTCATTCTTGCCTCTCAAGCGCAACAGATATTTTATGCACCGGATAATACCTCTCCAGGTTGGCAAATTGTAGTCAGGTCACCACCCAGAGATTTTTACGACATGGGAGACAAGGATGCGGGGGTCGTCGATGATGATTTGGATGCATACCAGAATGATGAGATAATCATTGTCGACGCAGTGCACGACGAAAATGAAGATGTCGACAATATAAACTGGACAGCGAATGCAGATCAAATAATAGAAGAGAGAAGCGATGAGAGTGACAGGGATGAGACAGAAAATGACTAGACCGTATGTAAATCAAATTGTTTCATATTTAAATCAAATTGTTTCATATATAAATCATATTGTTTCATATGTATATCATATTGTTTCATATGTAAATCATACCGTTTCACCGATTCATATGTAAATCATACCGTTTCATATGTAAATCATACCGTTTCACCGATTTACGATCCGACCGATTCACCGATTTAGAGTCTAAGAGTTGGAAAATCATAAGTTAGCGTGTTTCGAATATGAAATAGGTTTCGATTCGATCGGATCGTCATCGGATCGGCATCCGATAATTCGAAGTTGGATTTATTCCGTATTTCGGACTTGCGAGCGGGTTCTAATTGGATATTTGACCAATTTACGCTCCGATTCACCGATTTAGAGTCTAAGTATTGGAAAATCATAAGTTAGCGTGTTTCGGATATGAAATAGGTTTGGATTCGATCCGATCGTCATCGGATCGGCATCCGGTAATTTGAACTTGGAATTATTCCGTATTTCGGACTTGCGAGCGGGTTCTAATTGGATATTTGACCAATTTACGCTCCGATTCACCGATTTAGAGTCTAAGTGTTGGAAAATCATAAGTTAGCGTGTTTCAGATATAAAATAGGTTTGGATTCGATCCGATCGTCATCGGATCGACATCCGATAATTCGAACTTAGAATTATTCCGTATTTCGGACTTGCGAGCGGGTTCTAATTGGATATTTGACCAATTTACGCTCCGATTCACCGATTTAGAGTCTAAGTGTTTGAAAATCATAAGTTAGCGTGTTTCGGATATGAAATAGGTTTGGATTCGATCCGATCATCATCGGATCGGCATCCGGTAATTCGAAGTTGGAATTATTCCGTATTTCGGACTTGCGAGCGGGTTCTAATTTGATATTTGACCAATTTATGCTCCGATTCACCGATTTAGAGTCTAAGTGTTGGAAAATCATAAGTTAGCGTGTTTCGGATATGAAATATATTTGGATTCGATCCGATCGTCATCGGATTGGCATCCGGTAATTCGAAGTTGGAATTATTCTGTATTTCGGACTTGCGAGCGGGTTCTAATTGGATATTTGACCAATTTACGTTCCGATTCACCGATTTAGAGTCTAAGTGTTGGAAAATCATAAGTTAGCGTGTTTCGGATATGAAATAGGTTTGGATTCGATCCGATCATCATCGGATCGGCATCCGGTAATTCGAAGTTGGAATTATTCCGTATTTCGGACTTGCGAGCGGGTTCTAATTGGATATTTGACCAATTTACGCTCCGATTCACCGATTTAGAGTCTAAGTATTGGAAAATCATAAGTTAGCGTGTGTTTCGGATATGAAATAGGTTTGGATTCGATCGGATCATCATCGGATCGGCATCCGATAATTCGAACTTGAAATTATTCCGTATTTTGGACTTGCGAGCGGGTTCTAATTGGATATTTGACCAATTTACGCTCCGATTCACCGATTTAGAGTCTAAGTGTTGGAAAATCATAAGTTAGCGTGTTTCGGATATGAAATAGGTTTGGATTCGATCCGATCATCATCGGATCGGCATCCGATAATTCGAACTTGGAATTATATTCCGTATTTCGGACTTGCGAGCGGGTTCTAATTGGATATTTGACCACTTTACGATCCAATTAACCGATTTAGAGTCTAACTGTTTCATATTGTTTCATATTGCGAGCGGGTTCATATTGTTTTATATTGTTTCATATGTAAATCATACTGTTTCATATGTAAATCAAACTGTTTTATATTGTTTCATATGTAAATCTTAAATCTTACTGTTTTATATGTAAATTAAATTGTTTCAGATGGCATCACGGTCATATGTTCGTAGAGGCAGAGGCAGAGGCAGGGGTGGGGTAGCTCAGAGCGCTCCGGCTGCCACCTCAGGGTCCGAGGCTGAGCCGTCCGGATCTGGTAGTGATGTTCCTCTCTCCACACCAGCTCCTGCTGTGGTCGCAGCCTCTGGAGCTTCGAGCAGTGCTCAGCACTCGGCTGCAGCGTCTACGCCCACAGGTAATGTTTAGATCTAAAGTTTTATACATGTTGTAAATACTTCTTCAGTACTGATGTATATTTTATTTGCAGGGTCGACCAGGTACGTAGGCGACCGGGGTGTGACGACGGCCCGGCGCTTGTCGGCCTTACACGAGCCGCTGTCCCTACAGTGGAGCGGCAAGACCTTTATGGGCGAGCACGCTTCTGACGCCGCCACGTGGGTCGGCATGATAGTACGGGAAGAGAGGAATGCCCCGATTGTGGGGTTAAGGGGGTGGAAGAACATTGATGCATCCTATAAGGAGAGGATGTATCAGCAGTTTTTGGTACGTTAGTTTCATTAAAGCATTTTAGAATAATATCGTACTTCTTTATAATTTGATTTGATAAAATGACTTGTTTCTAAATTGATTTTACAGGAGAAATTTAAATGGGAGAACATGGAAACCGACACCCATCGGGAGGACTTGTTGAAGACGATGGGTGAGCGGTACAGGGATTACCGTTACGAGCTCTACCAGCTCTACGGTTACTTGGTCGGCCAGCCGGCTGAGGAGGTACAGGCTGCGACCGGGACGAGAGACGCGCCACCGCTGCACATTCTACAGTTTTTGGTCGCTCACTGGGCCACCCCTAGCTTTCAGGTATAATTATAATTTTGTTGATTCGTACTTGTTTTAATGTTATACTAAAAATTTGTATTGATGTTTCAAAATTTAATTGATTCACACAGAGGAAATCTGCTATAGGCAAGCAGAATAGAAGTGCCTCGACGACACCTGCTCCAGTGAAGGGGAGGACCTCCATGCCCCAGCTTGCCCAGCAGCTGGTAAATGATACAAACATTGTTATTATTTAAAGCTCTATACATGTTATATTAACTCGTCTATTTAGTTTATATTTCCAACAGAAACAGTCCTTGGGCCACGAGCCTAATAGGATTGACCTTTTTGAGGCCTCTAGGAGGCGGCGTATCGATGGGGCATTTCTGGACGACAGGGTTGCCTCGCAAGTGGTAAGTAATTAAATTACTGTTAATATATTCTTATACATATGCCATAAAATATCATTGAATATCATTGGTTGTTTTTATATAGGAGAGGATGCGACTTCTGGTGACCCCGTCGGGCGAGGCTGGCTCCTCCTCCAGCTCAGTATCTGTCGACTCAGCGATGGATACTGTGCTGAGACCTGCCACGCACGGCCGTGTCCTCTGTACGGGCCTTGGAGTCACGCCCTCCTCCTACTTTGGACGAGAGGGTATGCGCTCGAGGGCACGGGACACCCAGACCGGTGCTATCACTCAGCTGCAGTCTGCGCTAGACGCGGAGCGAGAACAGAGGCAGGCCCTCGAGCAGAGGATGGAGGCGGAGCGAGAGCAGAGGCAGGCCCTCGAGCAGAGGGTTGAGGCGGAGAAGAAGGCCCTCGATGAGGAAAGAGAAGCTCGCAGGGAACTGGAGCGTAAATTTAATGAATTCATAAGCCGGTCTAGCGGTGGCTCATCCTCATGATCAGGTACTTACTAATCTTTATAATATTAGCAAAAAATATGAATCTTACTAATTTGAGTTTAGATCATATTATCACACTTATGATTTTCCAACACTTAGACTATAAATCAGTAAATCGAATCGTAAATGGTCTCTCTCTCTCTCATGGTAATGATGTAGCCTCTGTTTTTCTTTTAAATACGGAATAATTCCAACTTCTAATACGGAATAATTCCAAGTTCGAATTATCGGATACCGATCCGATGACGATCGGATCGAATCCAAACCTATTTCATATCCGAAACACGCTAACTTATGATTTTCCAACACTTAGACTCTAAATCGGTGAATCGGATCGTAAATTAGTCAAATATCCAATTAGAACCCGCTCGCAAGTCCGAAATACGGAATAATTCCAAGTTCTAATTATCGGATGCCGATCCGATGACGATCCGATCGAATCCAAACCTATTTCATATCCGAAACACGCTAACTTATGATTTTCCAACACTTAGACTCTAAATCGGTGAATCGGAGCGTAAATTGGTCAAATATCCAATTAGAACCCGCTCGCAAGTCCGAAATACGGAATAATTCCAAGTTCGAATTATCGGATGCCGATCCGATGACGATCGGATCGAATCCAAACCTATTTCATATCCGAAACACGCTAACTTATGATTTTCAAACACTTAGACTCTAAATCGGTGAATCGGAGCGTAAATTGGTCAAATATCCAATTAGAACCCGCTCGCAAGTCCGAAATACAGAATAATTCCAAGTTCGAATTATCGGATGCCGATCCGATGACGATCGGATCGAATCCAAACATATTTCATATCCGAAACACGCTAACTTATGATTTTCCAACACTTAGACTCTAAATCGGTGAATCGAGCGTAAATTGGTCAAATATCCAATTAGAACCCGCTCGCAAGTCCGAAATACGGAATAATTCCAAGTTCGAATTATCGGATGCCGAGCCGATGACGATCGGATCGAATCCAAACCTATTTCATATCCGAAACACGCTAACTTATGATTTTCCAACACTTAGACTCTAAATCGATGAATCGGAGCGTAAATTGGTCAAATATCCAATTAGAACCCGCTCGAAAGTCCGAAATACGGAATAATTCCAACTTCGAATTACCGGATGCCGATCCGATGACGATCGGATCGAATCCAAACCTATTTCATATCCGAAACACGCTAACTTATGATTTTCCAACACTTAGACTCTAAATCGGTGAATCGGAGCGTAAATTGGTCAAATATCCAATTAGAACCCGCTCGCAAGTTCGAAATACGGAATAAATCCAACTTCGAATTATCGGATGCCGATCCGATGACGATCGGATCGAATCCAAACCTATTTCATATCCGAAACACGCTAACTTATGATTTTCCAACACTTAGACTCTAAATCGGTGAATCGGAGCGTACGTAAATTGGTCAAATATCCAATTAGAACCCGCTCGCAAGTCCGAAATACGAAATAATTCCAAGTTCGAATTATCGGATGCCGAGCCGATGACGATCAGATCGAATCCAAACCTATTTCATATCCGAAACACGCAAACTTATGATTTTCCAACACTTAGACTCTAAATCGGTGAATCGGAGCGTAAATTGGTCAAATATCCAATTAGAACCCGCTCGCAAGTCCGAAATACGGAATAATTCCAAGTTCTAATTATCGGATGCCGATCCGATGACGATCCGATCGAATCCAAATATATTTCATATCCGAAACACGCTAACTTATGATTTTCCAACACTTAGACTCTAAATCGGTGAATCGGAGCGTAAATTGGTCAAATATCCAATTAGAACCCGCTCGCAAGTCCGAAATACGGAATAATTCCAAGTTCAAATTATCGGATGCCGATCCGATGACGATCGGATCGAATCCAAACCTATTTCATATCCGAAACACGCTAACTTATGATTTTCAAACACTTAGACTCTAAATCGGTGAATCGGAGCGTAAATTGGTCAAATATCCAATTAGAACCCGCTCGCAAGTCCGAAATACGGAATAATTCCAAGTTCGAATTATCGGATGCCGATCCGATGACGATCGGATCGAATACAAACCTATTTCATATCCGAAACACGCTAACTTATGATTTTCCAACACTTAGACTCTAAATCGGTGAATCGGAGCGTAAATTGGTCAAATATCCAATTAGAACCCGCTCGCAAGTCCGAAATACGGAATAATTCCAACTTCGAATTACCGGATGCCGATCCGATGACGATCGGATCGAATCCAAACCTATTTCATATCCGAAACACGCTAACTTATGATTTTCCAACACTTAGACTCTAAATCGGTGAATCGGAGCGTAAATTGGTCAAATATCAAATTAGAACCCGCTCGCAAGTCCGAAATACAGAATAATTTCAAGTTCGAATTATCGGATGCCGATCCGATGATGATCCGATCGAATCCAAACCTATTTCATATCCGAAACACGCTAACTTATGATTTTCCAACACTTAGACTCTAAATCGGTGAATCGGAGCGTAAATTGGTCAAATATCCAATTAGAACCCGCTCGCAAGTCCGAAATATGGAATAATTCCAACTTCAAATTACCGGATGCCGATCCGATGATGATCGGATCGAATCCAAACCTATTTCATATCCGAAACACGCTAACTTATGATTTTCCAACACTTAGACTCTAAATCGGTGAATCGGAGCATAAATTGGTCAAATATCCAATTAGAACCCGCTCGCAAGTCCGAAATACGGAATAATTCCAAGTTCGAATTATCGGATGCCGATCCGATGACGATCGGATCGAATCCAAACCTATTTCATATCCGAAACACGCTAACTTATGATTTTCAAACACTTAGACTCTAAATCGGTGAATCGGAGTGTAAATTGGTCAAATATCAAATTAGAACCCGCTCGCAAGTCCGAAATATGGAATAATTCTAAGTTCGAATTATCGGATGCCGATCCGATGACGATCGGATCGAATCCAAACCTATTTCATATCCGAAACACGCTAACTTATGATTTTCCAACACTTAGACTCTAAATCGGTGAATCGGAGCGTAAATTGTCAAATATCCAATTAGAACCCGCTCGCAAGTCCGAAATACGGAATAAATCCAACTTCGAATTATCGGATGCCGATCCGATGACGATCGGATCGAATCCAAACCTATTTCATATCCGAAACACGCTAACTTATGATTTTCCAACACTTAGACTCTAAATCGGTGAATCGGAGCGTAAATTGGTCAAATATGCAATTAGAACCCGCTCGCAAGTCCGAAATACGGAATAAATCCAACTTCGAATTATCGGATGCCGATCCGATGACGATCGGATCGAATCCAAACCTATTTCATATCCGAAACACGCTAACTTATGATTTTCCAACACTTAGACTCTAAATCGGTGAATCGGAGCATAAATTGGTCAAATATCCAATTAGAACCCGCTCGCAAGTCCGAAATACGGAATAATTCCAAGTTCGAATTATCGGATGCCAAGCTGATGACGATCGGATCGAATCCAAACCTATTTCATATCCGAAACACGCTAACTTATGATTTTCCAACACTTACACTCTAAATCGGTGAATCGGAGCGTAAATTGGTCAAATATCCAATTAGAACCCGCTCGCAAGTCCGAAATACGGTATAATTCCAACTTTGAATTATCGGATGCCGATCCGATGACGATCGGATCAAATCCAAACCTATTTCATATCCGAAACACGCTAACTTATGATTTTCCAACACTTAGACTCTAAATCGGTGAATCGGAGCGTAAATTGGTCAAATATCCAATTAGAACTCGCTCGCAAGTCCGAAATACGGAATAAATCCAACTTCGAATTATCGGATGCCGATCCGATGACGATCGGATCGAATCCAAACCTATTTCATATCCGAAACACGCTAACTTATGATTTTCCAACACTTAGACTCTAAATCGGTGAATCGGAGCGTACGTAAATTGGTCAAATATCCAATTAGAACCCGCTCGCAAGTCCGAAATACGGAATAATTCCAAGTTCGAATTATCGGATGCCGAGCCGATGACGATCGGATCGAATCCAAACCTATTTCATATCCGAAACACGCTAACTTATGATTTTCCAACACTTAGACTCTAAATCGGTGAATCGGAGCGTAAATTGGTCAAATATCCAATTAGAACCCGCTCGCAAGTCCGAAATACGGAATAATTCCAACTTCGAATTACCGGATGCCGATCCGATGACGATCGGATCGAATCCAAACCTATTTCATATCCGAAACACGCTAACTTATGATTTTCCAACACTTAGACTCTAAATCGGTGAATCGGAGCGTAAATTGGTCAAATATCCAATTAGAACCCGCTCGCAAGTCCGAAATACAGAATAATTCCAACTTCGAATTACCGGATGCCGATCCGATGACGATCGGATCGAATCCAAACCTATTTCATATCCGAAACACGCTAACTTATGATTTTCCAACACTTAGACTCTAAATCGGTGAATCGGAGCGTAAATTGGTCAAATATCCAATTAGAACCCGCTCGCAAGTCCAAAATACGGAATAATTCCAAGTTCGAATTATCGGATGCCGATCCGATGACGATCGGATCGAATCCAAACCTATTTCATATCCGAAACACGCTAACTTATGATTTTCCAACACTTAGACTCTAAATCGGTGAATCGGAGCGTAAATTGGTCAAATATCCAATTAGAACCCGCTCGCAAGTCCGAAATTCGGAATAATTCCATGTTCGAATTATCGAATGCCGATCCGATGACGATCCGATCGAATCCAAACCTAGCTATTTCATATCCGAAACACGCTAAGTTATGATTTTTTAACATTTAGACAATCGGTGAATCGGAGCGTAAATTGGTCAAATATCCAATTAGAACCCGCTCGCAAGTCCGAAATACGGAATAATTCCAAGTTCAAATTATCAGATGCCGATAATTCTATGATCGGATCGAATCCAAACCTATTTCAAAACCGAAACACGCTAACTTATCATTTTTTAACGCTTAGACTCAGTTATAGATATAAACCATTTTTTTAACAAATACATGTTAATTGCAGGAGCAGGGCGGCGTCAGGGGATCGATGAGAGCACCAGCGTTGGTGGTGGGCGGGCGTGGTTGAGATAGGGCGGTGTCAGGGGATCGATGAGAGCACCGGCGTTGGTGGCGGGCGGGGGTGGTTGAGATAGGATATGTATCATCTCTCAGTTCTGGATTGTGTAAATATTATTTTGTAATATATGGTTATTTTTTGTTCTTGTCTATAATTGTCGGCCGGGAACTGTGGTAATATTTGATAATTTGCTGTAATTTTTTATCAATTTAGGTAATATTTTAAAATTTGCGGTAATATTTTATAAATTGTGGTAATATTTGATAAATTGTGGTAATATATTGTGGTATTGAATCACAGGAATTAAATAACATTATTTAGGTAAATTTATTAAAAAAAAAAACATACTTATTACCGATAGAAATTAATTATTCCGTCGGTAATAATATTTTTATTTTTTTTAAATTATTAATACTTTGCCGACGGCATATAGTATCTGTCGGTAATATATATATTATTACCGACGGGTAATATATATATGCGTCGGTAATATATATATTATTACAGACGGTTATATAAATGTGGTCGGTAATATATATATTATTACCGACGGGCAATATATATATGTGTCGGTAATATATATAGTATTACCGACAGTATAAACTATACCCATCGGTAAAATGGTTATATATTACCGACGGATTCTTATATTTCGTCGGCAATACTATATTATATTAGTTTTTAATTGATTAAATATTACCGATGGCTTTAATATTACCGTCGGTATTAATTATTATTACCGACGGTAATATTTGGTCCGTCGTATTGTTTTCCCCGACGCCTTCTTTCCCGACAGCCAGCGACGGAAATATCGTCCGTCGCTATAGAATATTACCGACGGAATTTTAATATTACCGACGGATATTGTCCGTCGGTAATAACTGTTTTTTTTTGTAGTGAGTACGAAGATCCTCACTAACACTGCCAACAAGAAAGCCAAGTCACTTCACCAAATCTTACTAAAAGAAAACCCTGATCCTCTACTATTCACAATTCTACTCTCTCTACTAACCTAAACATTATATGAGTCAAGTCTCGTAATTATTAGGACAGAAATGAACCTCCAAATTCTCACATCGTGAATACGAGTTTTGGTTTCCATTTCTCATTCTAAGCATTACGGATTAGACCAAAATCATGAGTTCTGATCATTAACCCTGCCTTGATAAGGGGCATCATATCCCCCTTATTAGTACCACCGAGGGGTGTCCTCCTCGGTAGGGTAACTACCAAAACTCATAGATCCAGAAACTTAAAACGCACTCAATTGTCAGTGCCGATATAAAAGGTATATCAATGTATATGAGTTCCCATACACCCATATATAATTTATACTTTTGGTATCGACTCTACAATCATAGCAATGTATACTACACATATGCGCCCATACACATATGCTTAAGTACACATTCCATAATGATTTGACAAAAGAGATGCCTCAACTAGTACGCCTAACGTGTATCTAATACTAAACTAAAATCCTATAAGATTCATATGAGACCAACACCTACACTAACCGAACTACCAATACTGCTCAAGGAACTAAAGAACAAATGCCCAAAAAATCTATTCCTCAAGTGGGTCCAAACTAGATAGCTACACTCTGACAATAGATAGTCATCTCATTGGCTCACTCCAAGACGAAGGGACCGATTCTAAACCAAAACTATTATGTGTTGGCTGAAGAAACTACCTACTAGAAAACTAATGGCCAACTAATATCGACTGAGCAGATCGATACCAAGTACTAAATTCTATCCTAAACTAATCATCGAGATAGTTAGACGGAAATCTCACAACCATACAAAAATAAGAATAAAGGACCCAAGACAATTAGAGATAACTTAGAAAAAGGACAACTGAGGGAACTAGCACAATCTTAACATTTTGAGAACTAAAGGCAATTACTCAAAAAAAACTGAAGCAAACAGAAGTTACTAGAATCGAATAATAATTAGAAACAAAGCGAGGTGAATCAGCAGAATAATAATTATTCTTAAGAGTCCAACTGATAAGGCATTCCCAAATTTTATAAACATAGGCAGTCCTCTTGACATCGTCGCTAACATCTTTATAGCTCAATTACCTCAATTCTATCTTAACGTCACTGTCATCTAGCCAGTGCGCTCTCTCCCACGAGTTCCAATAAGAACTACGAAACCACCCGCCAAAGCCTCCGAAGAGTCAGTGCAAGGCCACAGTATGTCCTCTACCGGACAATCATCATCCACCGCCAAAGTTCCCTAGGAACAATGCGTACTCTTTCGCAAGAGTCACTATCAAGGTATCCCGTAATCTACTAACCAAGGGAATTCAAATTATCACCTGAGATTTTCATCTCTTGGTGTACTCCTTGAAACCATTATTCCCAAGAGTCATCATCAGTACTCATAGGATCCATAAAAAAAAACACACAAGCTCTACACCAAGCTAAATATAACCCACGATACACTAGAGAGATCTAACAAGAAAACTAATTTAATTATTACACCTATATCGAGATAATGGACAATCCTAAAAACACTAACTAGGTCTCTAGTACCAATGGTCAACAAGAATCAAGGAATCCTAAAACACTAACTAAGTCTTTAAATACTAAGGGTCAACAAAGATCAAGGAATCATAAAACACCGACTAGGTTTCTAGCGCTTAGGGTCAACAAAAAAAAAAAAAAAAACAAAACCAACAAAAGAGCAACCTCACAACCATGCCAGATAAACCATCAAGGATATACATCCTTCCAGATATATTCAAATACATCCATTCCAAAACCAATCAACCAAATCACTAACTGGAGTTGAATCTCTAGTCCTTGGTTAGCTCCTTACCACTAGAAAGTCTAAAAGAATCCATATTAGGAGACTCCCAACCTATACTCTGATATAGACTCAAACACTATGCTTCTGCCTAGAGATCAAGAAACACTACCCTTGGTTAAGATGTTCCACGTGGCTCCTTCTTAAAAATTATCACCCGAGTTGCAACGACTAACTCTAAACCTAAACATTATGTCACATCAGAGTTCTAATACAATCATACGCATACGATATATAGATTGATTCACGATTCTCGATCAATCAAAAACTCAATCATAGACAGTTCTTAGTTACAGATCAATTCCTCAAACAAAACCAGTTCTCCAAGTATGATTAACCCTAGGTCCTTATCCTTAGAAATACTCGCTATACCACCACTAGCTACTACTAGAATTCTATCGACTCACTATCTATACAATCTCTAGAAAACATTCTAACACCACTAGAGTCTAAACTTTCCGAAGAAAGAATCGCAAGACACGAACCACATCCTAACAAAACCCCTAGGAACATATCCCTAAGCTCTGATACCAGCTGTCACGCCCCAAAAATCTGAAGACCGATCCCTGGGGTGTGAGGTGAGAAAAAGAAGAGGGTTTTGGGTCTGGTCAATTGATTACACCAATTTGGGTTCTCACAGGGCTTCTTCGCTCTCTAATATGAAAAACAAGAAGGAGGGAGAAACAAGAGGGGAATCTTTTAAATTTGATTTTTCGAAAAACATTTTTATTAAAAAGCAAAGAAAGAGAAATCATCAACAGAGAGAAGATATTATCTAGTCAAGCTCAACCTTCAAAAGTCATATCCTCTCAGTATGAGTGACCTGTCGGTGCCACTACATACTGACAGGAGTCTATCTGAGGGAGCACGAGACTCAAGCCTCATACGGCTATCCAAGTGGTCTCATCCACGTCCTAACACTCAGGTGCACCAGTATAGGGTTCCTATCTACAGGGTTAATCAATTTAGTCATTTATATGCACTTATATTTTTATCATGATCTATCCTAGGCTTGGGGCCTTGAGGAGAGGCCTACCCAAAAGAATTCAGCTGGAACCATTGCAACTACGACCATAGAATACTAACTAACCGATAAGAACTCTTATTCCAATACAATTACAATGTCTGAAGAGAAAAGACTACAAGATTGACATACTAAAACATACTAAGCCGAAAGGTAACACTGTAACTCTAACTCCGTCTCTGGGCTCCTACTGCTACTCCTGAGCCTCCGGACCTGCAACTGAGCCTACTCGTGGGAAAGAGTAGCCCCCAATAGGAAATTGGGAGATTAGCCAAATTAATGGCTAGTGACATCCTAATAGTCTATAATAATATGAGACGACCAATTATAATAAATTAAGATATAATCTAGCAGTTCTAGTATGATCAATGTTTGTAGAATGAAACCTAAACCTATCAATAGTCTATATTCATATGCAATTCCTACTGTCACTAAGTTATCTAACATAAAGTCCATTCAATGTTTTACAACATTAAAGAATAAATTAAATAAGACATTCATCTAAAGTCACAAGATCATCATGGAAACAGTCATACAATTCTAAATTCATATAACGATAAAACACACACTATCAAAATGTGAACCCCGGATATTTTGTTCATCCTGCCCCCGGTCGGGCATTACTATAGGGCCTTTTATTTCGATATAGAGGGCCAACTCTCTCACCGTGCATCCACCAACACCATGCACTAGTCACCAAGATGATCATAAGGGGTTTTCCGTCTTTCACGGTGGAGCTCTACCGCCCAACTTGCTTTACTATGGGGACTTCAACTCCCCGGGACAGGGTTGCTAGGCCAATCCCTACTCGAGGGCACCACCTATTGGCTTTACCACAACCCTTGCCCGTGACCCCTAACCTACTTAACTTCGGCTGTACGCGCAGGGTGGTTCACGGCCCTTGCGCGCACGGGGTCCCTACCTCCTAACCAGGTAGATTCTTACATAACATCTTTCAACATATATACTGAAGCTACAAAAGGTATATTTAATGCTTAACAATTTCCAATAATTTACCCCTGGTCCCGTACTGCTCTCGCAACCCATGCGACCTAATAAATAAATAAAGTAAGATACTCATCCCGATGACCCGTGTGCTAGGGTCGCCATACTCCTCTCAGGAGGGTGGGCTCCGATAATTACTAATTATTCAATTTATTGTTTAATTTAAGGGAATCCTAATTACGGTGTCCATACAATCAAAAGCAATCATTATTATTATTACTTTATTAATATTTTAAGCATGCGTCGCCGGACTCGCGACTCCGCATGCAAGGCGGGGTCCACTTGACCACATGCGACGATGCCCGGCGGGGCCCGCATGCAGTGTCCTGGACACCTACCCTTAGTCATTCTCATTTCCCACCATTAAAGACCACGCAAGGGTAGTAGATGTCATATGGTTGTCGATCGCACAAAACTCCGGCTAGTTGCCTCTGATCCGCCTCCGTTGGATCACCACGATCACAGTCTGATAACATGCACATCTCTATATCACAATGCTATCGATTAAAACATAAGAGTCAACGACGAGGGTTCTATGCCAAGGATAGTCGGGCACCCTCGATAGGGGACCAACATTGAGTCGACAGTACGCAAATCCGTGCGACTGAAGAAGTCAAACCTAAACAATACTAGGTCAAACAAGTAATTAGAAGTTAAACCTACTTATTGAATCGGGCTCGAAGAACCCGTTCCGATGGTTCCAGTTTCGCTGGAATCCGACTTCGGTCGGATGGTTTCGGGTCAAACCACGTAGAACCGGTGAAACCGATCGCATGGTTGGTTCACTAGGGTAGAAGAGGTTATAGGGTTATATTCTGGGTTTAATAGGTGGGACTCAAAGTTCTGAGCACAATGCCGCTGGTTTCGTCCGAATCCGAGTTCGGACGATGAAACGGCGGTCAAACCATGGTACCGCGATAATATCGGGTCCAAGGATAAAAAAGGGTATTAAACAGTATAAATACTATTCTAGACTATGACCAACAGGTAGTATTTTCCGAGCCGATCGAAATGGCGCTGGTTTCGTCCAATTCCGAGTTCGGACGGAGAAATGGCAGTCGAACCAAAATCGACTAGTTCACGGGTCTGGTTCAAGTGAACCAGACCGGTTCACTAAGTGGGTCGGGTCAGGTATGCAGGGTCGGGTCGGGTATGCAGTGGAAGGTCGGGTCGGGTTCAGGGCTAAACGGATCGGGTTCAGGGTTTAATTAAAAACCTGAAATTACCGATCTACCCCCCCCCCCCCTCTCCTTCTTCTCCACGAGACCAGCCCGAGGGGCTGGTTCCTGTGCGCCGGCGGCCGACGGGAAGGGCGGCCTGGAGCGCCGGCGAGCGCTCGGCCGGCCTCTCCCGCACCACCCCCACGGAGGAGGCACGGTGGGAGGCGGCCGGAGCGGCCGTCGGTGCCCGAGATCGAGCTCGGCCGGAGGGGGCTCGCGCGGGGTTGCGGCCGGACCGGATGTCGGTGGTCGCCGGGGAGGGGTTCGGTGCGGCGACAGTGTCCGCCCGTGCGGGCCGCGACAAGAGAGGAGGAAGGGGGTCGCGGAGGAGAAGGGAGGAGGAGGGGCTGACCTGGGGGTGTAGGTGCGCTCGCCGGTGCTCCGACGAGGGGCGGGTCGGGGTGTTCCGATCCTCTCCCTCCATCTCTTCTTCTTCTTTCTCTCTGTCTCCCGTTCTCTCTCTTCGTCTCCCGTCCTCTCTCTCTCTCTCTCTCTCTATTTCTCCCGTTCTCTCTCTCTTCCTCTCTCTCTATTTCTCTCACGTTCTCTCTCTCTCTCTCTCTACTACGTCCTTCTCTCTCTCTCTCCCGTTCTCTCTCTATTTCTCTCCCTCTCTCTCGGTTCATATATAAAGGGGGGGGGGAGCTGTTGTGATAGGGGTTGGGGATAGGGTCGGTTAAGGCGAAGGGATAAGGAAAGAAAGATAGGGATCGGTACATCATCCCAATCCTGTCCGATAATTCCCATCCGAATTTTGGATTCTAAATCACTGGGGAGGGAGGTCAGGAGAGCTTAAATTATGCTAGGAGACCGGGAGGTAGGTTCTAGGGCTAGTCGGGCTCAGTCCCGAGCCCTGAACCGGGCTCGGTTGGAATCCGGGTACGATTCATCCATCAACCGGGATGAAAAGAATAATCACTTGTAACTATCAAACCGGAAGTCAAAATAAGGCCCGAGAGGATTTGTTGGAAAGGTCTTGTCAACGCAAACACGTTAGCGCTTGGTACATAATTTTCTGACTTCTAGATCTCCCAAAAAGAAGGAAAGACTCCAAAACTTAAAATAGCAATAACTATTTACCCGGATATCGGATCGACCCTAACTCAGGCTCATTGGAAGGCTCTCTCAGAGCCTCATCTAACGTATCTTGTTTCGTTATGATCTGATCACCCGATCCCTTGCAAGAAATAAAACAGCTACAGCTATCGACCAATTATCGCTTTTCTAGGGTTTACCTGTCGGGCTGCCGAAACTGGCTGCGCATACACATGATCGTTGCACGGAACGCACCATCGTGACATGCTCGAAGTTACGGAGAATGTGAACGTAAAACATCTCATAGGTTTACGATCCATTTATTGGAAAAAAGCCCAAAGAAAAAGTCTGGCTGTAAAAAGACGAAACTAGCCATGGGGGATTTCTATTATTCTCAAATCTAACACCATAGGTGTTACAGGGTCGCTGCCTTGGCTTTCCCTTTTAGCTCTCTGCCGCAACAACTGACCTACCAAAGAAACCAGGGATGCACTTCATGGTGTCCTTTTTCTTCCCCAGTATTGAAACCTTCTAAAGCTCTTAGTTTTGTATGTTTGGTAGCCTGGAAAGGCAGGGATTCCCCCACAGGAGATTATAAATCTCTGAAAACAAAGATTCCTCCAGGAGATTTTGATTCTCTTTTCTCCCATTTGGATGGCTGAGGATTTTCTGAAGTAAAGAATTCTCTTTTTTTTTCCCTCTTGGCAATCAAGAAATAATGATATCATAGGAATTCTCTGGTGGAACATTTTAGAACACCTAGTATTACTAGTGGAAACAAATCCCTCTTCCTATGAGATTTGCTTCCCCTCATAGGATTTGAACACCGCATCCTCCTCGTGGGATCCACACACACACACGCTTGCGGTGTGTCGGTTGCATGGTTTCCACCCACCAGAGAAGACTTCCGTATGGCTGCTTTGGAAGGTGGACGTCATGCATATTTTATTTGATAAGATTCCCTTTCTAAGATTTGTTAATTGAGAAATAAAGTGGTCGTTATCAGGGCTCAGCTAGACTCAGAAGTCACCACTGGGGCTGCTAATTCTGGAATCTGTGTGGGCGCGGAAAAAGATTCGGGTCGTCTTTATTGCGGATCACACGAGATTACAAATTTTTGATCAGGAGATTGTGGGAGAGATCCTCTGGAGGGTCCCTTTGATCCGCGTCTCCACGTGGTATTCGTGCGAGAGCTCTGAAGGGGTTGCCCAGGACAGAGGTCGTTACAGGGTGAGGGTTTTTGAGAGGCTAAGGAGTTTCCGCCGTTGATTTTGTCCCGTCCGTGCTTCGCTCTTTCTCGGCTTGGGAGGCTTTGGGCTTCGTTCCTCGGTCTTTGTGTCTTCCTCGATCCTTGCTCGACCTTGGCGTCCTTGATCGTCGGTTCGCGGCATCGATCGTGTTTTTGGCGTCAGCTTTGGCTTTAGCTTTCGGCTTTGGCGTAGCTTTGGCGTGGCTCGGGCTTTTGCTTTGCTTTGGCGCTTGCGCTTGAACGTAGACGGGTAGAGACTTGCGATGCTTTAGTTCTTCCGGACTTTGCGTCGTATCGGCTAGAACGTGCGGTGCTTTGCTCGTGACCGTCGTAGTTGCTTGGCTTTGGCACGTGCGTTGCTTTAGCGCGGGCTTTACCGGTGCGTCTGCTTTGGCTTCTGGCGTTGGCTTTGACTTTAGCTTTGACTCGATCTTCTTCTAGAATGGTGATGCTTCTTCAAGGCTTCTTTATTCTTCCGGCTTCCTCGACGGTTGTGGCGTCGGTTGGCTTCTTCTCCGGGCGTATTTGGCTTGATCGGAGTTGAAAGCTTCTTGCGGAGATGGTGGGTGTAGCACCTATCTCCGTGCGACGGTTGTAGCGTCGGCTTTTCTTGATGAAGACGGCGGGGGTAGCACCGATCTCCGCACGACGGTTGTAGCGTCGACTTTTGTTGATGAAGACGGCGGGTGTAGCACCGGCTTCGGCACGACGGTTGTAGCGTCGGCTTTTGTTGACGAAGACGGCAGGGATAGCACCGGCTTCAGGCTTTCTTCTCCCGGCTTTCTTCTTCGTGCAAGGAGTTGATGCCTTTGTTGAAGACGATGGGTGTTGTCGGCTTCGATCTTCTTCTCCGGCCTTTGCTTATGGCGTCTTCGGAGCTGATGAAGATCGTTGGAGCAGTCGGGGTGATGACGACTCCGGGTCTTCTTCTCCAAGCTTTCTTCTTCGTGCGAGAAGTCGAAGCTTTGATCTTCGAGTGCAAGGTCTTCACGTTGATGAGGACTTGAAGGGCCAAGGATTCCCGTAGGATGTGCTTGCCGTGCCTCGTGAAGCCTTCGGTCTTCGAGCGTTGGAGCTTCTCTTGCGGAGCTCTTTCGTCTTCGGCTTTCGAACCCTTTGTGCCTTCCCCCACCCCCTCTATTTATAGGCAAAGGGGAGCGGTTGGGGGAGATAAATCTGAAATCTTTTTGTTTCATCCGATATCTCCCCCCATAACCATCAAGATATTGTTCCTTTATCCAAGGAAACAAACCCGATCCCCTCCTTTTTAGTTGGGGTGGTTATGGGCTAGATGTGACTCGATCTTTAAAGGTCGAGTTGTTATTTTTTGTTGCACTTTTGGATCGGATGGCGACACAACGTCATCTTTTCCGTTGGATTGAGGGATCGTCGCGGATCTACGGCTGCGTAGACGTCCACGCCACCTCCCCCCGCATCACGGCGGTTTTTTATTTCTTTTTTATTTCTTTTCTTTTCTTTTTCTTTTCTTTTTCTTTTTCTTTTGCTTTTCTTTTTCTTTTTTTGGCCGGCCCCACCTCTCCATGAGGAGGGGGGCACGGTTTTCAAGAGGGGGGGCCGGTGGGCCCCCCCTCTTTGTGTTCGAGTCGCGGGTCCGGTAGGACCCATTTGCTTCGAATTGGGCCATGGTGTCGGATTGAGCTTGCACGCGGGCCGAGTGTGCATGCGGGCCATTTGTGCGCGGGTCCAATTCCGCATGCGGGCCGTTGTGTATGGGCCAAGTTTCGCATGTGGGCCGTAGTGTGTGGGCCGAGGTTCGCATGTGGGCCGTTGTGCGTGTGCCAGATTTTCGCATGTGGGCCGTTGTGTGCGGGCCCAAGTTGCATGGGCGAGTCGGGTTCGACCCGAAGGCCGTTGGGTGCGGGCCTATTTTTCGTGTACAAATCGGGTTCGACCCGTGGGCTAATTTCGATGCCCACAAGTGCCCCCTCAAGTTCAAGTGCGCCCGCGGGAAACGTGTAGCGCTTGGACTTGAGTCGCGTATTCGTGTAGAATTAGGTCTTTAAAAGGACCCCCGTTTTTCGTTTCTCTTCATTATCAGCGATTCCCGGCGGCTTGGAGACGAAAGCTCCGCGGAAGATAAAGGTGGTCACGCCATGGGGTTCGCGGAGGAGAGGAGACCGCCGGCCCGTGGAGGGCGGAGGGCTGCCGGCGAGGTGATCCTCCTCCTCCTCCTTCTTCTTCCTCTTCTTCTTCTTCTTATTCTTCTTCTTCTTCTTCGCATGGTGGGTCGTGGGAGGGCGCAGGCCGGAGGAGGGCTTGCGGGCCGGAGGTGGGCTTGGCCGGGGGCAGCGGGGTGCGGCCGGCATGCGAGCCGGAGACGGGGCGTGGCCGGGGGCTGCAGGGTGCAGCAGGCGCGCGGGCTGGAGGAGGGGCGCGGTCGGGGGCTGTAGGGTGCGGTCGGCGCGCGGTGGGCGCAGCGTGCGGGGCGCGACCGGAGGAGCGCCGGGGCTGCGGCGGGCGCAGCGCGCGGAGCGCGGCCGGAGGCAGGCCGGGCTGCGGTGGGCGCAGCGCGCAGGGTGCAACCGGAGGCGGGTGCAGTGGGCTCGGGCGCAGCGGGTGCGGGCGCGGCCTGGGCTGCGGGGCGCGACGGGCGCGGGCACGGCCGGGGCTGCGGGCTGGAGCGGCAGCGGCGCCGGTGCGACCTGGGCTGCGGGCCGGAGGCGGGCGCGCGGGGGCTGGTGCAACAGCGGCGCGCGGGGGCCGGCGCAGCAGCGGCGGCGGCGTGGCGCGCACGAGAGGCGCGGGGGCCGGCGCGGCAGCGGCGGGGGTGCGGTGGCCGGTGTTGGTCGAGGACGGCAGCACCCCCCCCCCTTGCGGGTTATAACGGGAGAGAGGGGGTCGTGGTTTTTTATTTACCGATAGGGCCAGCAGCCTTTTGCCTATATCACCCCCTCGTTTCCTTTATTTACTGATGGGGCCAGTAGCTTTTTTTACTTAGATCTCCCCTTCGTTTTCTTTATTTACTGATGGGGCCAACAGCCCCTTTTTTTTTTTCTTGTATTCATCTTGTACTTTTCTGACTATCTGACGTGGGCTTTGTCTTCTTTTTTTTTTTTAGGTCTTGTCGTTACGAGGGCTTTCCGAGTTCCGACTGGATCGTCGATGCGGTCTCCCACGGGAGTACGCATCTTCGTTTCCCCTTTGCGCAAGTCTTCAACCACCGTTCTTCGAGACAGGAGGCCAAACTGTCAGTACTTCAGCTTTCGACGCACGAGCGAGTTTGTGAGGATGGCGTGGCCGACGGCTCTTGCCGCGTGTTGAGACTGGGCGAGCGTATCCTTACCGACGAAGGATCTTCCCGGCAAGTTGTACGGCCAAGCTTGGGGTTGCCGTTCCACCACACTGGCGAGGAGTCGGTTCCAGTCCCTGTTGTTGCTTTGAAGATATGCTCCCGCCGTACGCGATGGGGCGTGGAGATTCAACCGCGTGGAGATGTCACATACCTGGGAGGTTTTCGGGACTGGATGAGAGAGCTGTCTGGCGCGTTGGAGACGGAGCCAGGGATGGAGCGCCTGGCGAGGTTTGTGGAGCCAGCTTGTTGGGAGTACAGTCGACCGGACGGTATGTACCGGGCTCTGTGTGAGCAGTGGTGCCCTGAGACCAATACCTTTTTGACCGGAGCTGGTGAAATCGGGATCACCCTTCGTGACGTGCACGTTATCTCTGGGTGTCCAGAAGTTCGGAGCTACTATCAGGAGGAGGTTCCTTCTCTAGAGGTCTTGACGGACCCAGACGAGTCTCCTAGCTTCTGCCTTTTGCTTTTTAAGGCGTATGCTATTATAGCGGCGCACGAGCGGTCAGACCGGGTACTCCACTTGGATTGGGTGGACTTCTGGTTTCGAGGAGAGTATCGTCACGCTCCCCCTTCGAGTCACCCGATGTGGAGATATGTATCGTCAAAGAGACCGGCGCCTGGCACTTTCCGGTGACCGATTGAATCTCTAAAGAAAGAATGGTGCTCCATGGCCGGGGCGCAACGTCCCTGGGAACTTTTGGGACTTGAGGAATGCAGCGATGCCTGGCGTGCTGCTTACTGGTCAGCAGGGTTGGTACTTTTTCTTTGCCGCTTTGCTTTACCCTAGGAAGGGGATATGATACGCCCTGGGACCTTCCTTGCAGCTGCTCAGATGGTGAATGGAGAGTTTCTTAACCTGGCGCCGGCTATCCTCTGCTCTTTATACGGAGGGCTTAGTGGAACCTACTGGAGTTTATCGAGTACGGGTAATGCAAGAGGGGAAGTAGGCAGAGCCAGTTCTTTTTGCCCCCTGCATTACCTCTATGATTGGATTGGGCTTCACTTTCCGAAGGAGATCTTTGCAGCGCGTGGACCTTCGACCTCGGTGCCCTTTCTTCCTTGTGTGGGAGGTGTGATGAATGCTTATTACGCATGGGAGCGTCCGTAGCCTAGTGCCCAAGAGTGTTTGAGACGTATGGGCCCTTCTGACTTTGAATTTGTATCGGAGAATGCACTTGCACCTTCTACAAGATCCTTGGTATGTGATGTGGAGGAAATGCCCGAGCACTTGTACTGGAGCATGGTGAGTTGCAGGCCCGGGTATCTCGTTTGGCGTCGTGGGGATGTAGTGGAGGTGGCACGGTATTCCCCCCATCGGTTTGATCGACAGCAGGGTTTCCGCCAAGAGTTGCCGGGGACTCCTTTGCGTATGCAGTCACGTTACACCCCGCAAGAAGCGTATCGCCTCTGGGGAGCGCTTTATGACAGATTTACTGGGTGTATTTTCTCGTCGGGGATCAAGTCGGGCGGAAAGGATGCTGCAACTCCTGAGTATCGCTGCTGGGTCAACGAGTCAGTGCTTCCCCTCCTGGCTAGCCTTCCGCTGGACGTCCTTGCTAGCAGCGAGCGGGCTGACTTTTCTTTTGACTCTTTGGCTGGGTCAGAGGATCGCCGTCTTTGGTCCGAGGAGCGACGATCGGAGAGATCTTGTGGCCATCGAGAGGGTACTTCCCAGGCTTCACTTTCTGTGCAAGAAGTTGAGATGGCCCCGTCCTCCAAGCTTCAGAGTCTTCCTGAGACTCAGGCTTCTTGGAGTGGGTGTGCTTCTCCCAAGAGGAGAAAGTTGGATCTTCTGTGTGAGGCAGCTTTGGCTGGTGCTGGCGAGGCAGAGCCAGCTCGAGAGGGAGAGCCAGGGCTTTTTGCCGATGAGGTAATCCCTCTTTCTGGGGTAGCTTCATCGGATGCTGCAGGTATATCTCGTTTCTAGTTTTTTATGAATTTCTGTGCTTGTACTCTTATTTCGTTGGCTGAGTTGTTCAGCTCTCATTTTGGCAGGGTCTGTTGGACCGGACTGCGAGTCTGCCCCGAAGGGGGTTGGGCAGGAATGCTTTCCCATCAGAGCGACGTTGATTGAAGGTGGCGGGCTGGATGTTCCCTGGGATAACTTGGAGCTTTTGGGAGCATGTGGAGCAGATTTTGCCGGCAGTGCTGTCAACCTAGAGGATATTGATGTGGAGCAGTTGGGCTTTGGGGAGGAGGATGAGGTCTCCAGTGTAGGGAGAGAACAGACTCCTCTAGTCAGGTCCGGTACTCTGGCAGAGACTACTCCAGCGGTCGTTTAGTCGGAAGGTTTACATGTATCTTTCTCCTTCGGCCCCGGTGGTACCGCTGACTGTTATCACGGCGATGGTCCAGGAGGCAGCTCCTTCACTTGAGCCTTCAGGACCGGAGCCCACCTTGCTTGTGCACTCAGAGGCCGACAGGAGAAAGTGCAGTTCGCGAGACCTTCTTTCTGCGCTTCTTTTGGAGAGCTGTCGGAAGTATATCCAGAAGACGCTCGCACCCTTCCAGGAAGAGGGCTTTGACGCTTTGAGCAGCTGGTGGATCCTCGAGGGGCCTGAGTTTTGCAAGAACCTGGCGGCCTTCCAGGTAGATGGCTCTTTGTTTGAGGCACAGATGCGTGCTCTCTTGGCGGACAGTGAAGCTCATCGCTTGAAACGGGCTTCGATGGAAGATGACCTTCCCCTGATACTAGCAAAGGCCGAGGATGAGGAGCGTCGACTGGAGGCGCAGCACGCACTTGCCACTGCGAGCCTTGTTCGGGCGCGAAAGAAGCTAGAGGCTGCTCGCTCATCTTTCGAGAAAGCTGAGACGATCGAGAAGTCTTCTGGAGTAGACCTCACAAAGCAACGTATTGAGCTGGCGACGCATCGGGAGCGGATAGCTTCTCGGTCTTCAGAGTTGCAGCGTATGGAGGTTACTAGCGGCGAGCTGCTCCAACGTCTCAAAGAATTTAATTCTCTTTACTAGCAATGTCGTATTTCCTTTTCTTTCTTGTCATTTCTTGCTGGATAGATTCGTAGTTCTGCTTTTTTTTTTGTCTGGTGATAAATTAATATCATGCATCTATTTTTTTTTGGACTTGTCTTCTGGAATGATAGAGTTTGGTTGTGTTTTTTTTTGTTTGGACTGAACCTTTACAGGCTGCCTACGTACCCTACTGAGAGGGATCAAGTCACACGTAGTTCCTTTTTTTTTTTTTGCAAGGAGTGTAGCCCTGCTTTTAGGCATAGTACCTTTTGAGGTACTTGCCATTGATAGGGCCGAGTGTAAGCCCTTCTGGTGTGGTGAGAAGATATGCGCCGTTGGAGTAGACCTCTTTGACAGCGTGCGGTCCATCCCACTTGGCGTCGAACTTCTTTCCTCCTCGATGCGAAAGGATGATGGGGCGTTTGACTGCGAGCACCAATTCTCCTTTTTGGAAGGATCGAGGGCGAATCCTTTTGTTGAAGGCTCGGGTCAACCTGGCTTGGTAGCATTCCAGGCGTTGCTGGGCTTCGAGGCGCTTCTCATCCAGGGCTTCCAATTCTGCTAGGCGAAGTTGAGCGTTGTCGCCGTTGACGAGGCCTTCCTGGACAGCTATTCTGAGTGACGGAATCTGGAGCTCAAGTGGGAGGACAGCTTCTACTCCGTATACTAGTGAGTACGGAGTCGCCTGCATTGGCGTGCAAAAAGAGGTGCGATATGCCCATAACGCTTCACCCATGCGTTTATACCAGTCTTTCTTCGACTTTGAGATGACTTTCTCCAAAAGTTTGCAGAGTGTTTTTGTTGAAAGCTTCAGCTAGGCCGTTGGCAGAGGCATTGTACATGGTTGAAGACCTTTGCTTGATATCGAACTTGGCGCAAAATTGGCTGATAGCGGCGTTCTTGAATTGCTTCCCGTTGTCCGTAACGATATAGCGAGGAATGCCGTACCGAAAGATGATGTCGTTCTGGATGAAGTTGATGACAGAGTGCCTGGTAACTTCTCGCAATGGTACTGCCTCAGCCCACTTGGAGAAGTAATCTGTTGCCTCCAGGATGTAAAGATGCTGCTTGGATGACTTGGGTAGCGGTCCGACAATATCGAGTCCCCATCCATCGAAGGGCCATGATGCGATGGTTGGATGCAAAGGTTCCGGAGGCTGACGGATGTAGTCGCCATGCAGCTGGCAAGTGTGGTATTTTTTTGCAAACTCGAGGGAGTCCTTGATCATAGTGGGCCAGTAGTACCCCATCCGCCTGATGCGAAAGTGCAGCTTTGGACCAGACTGATGTGAGCCACAGATCCCGGCATGGACTTCTTCTAATGCTGTTTCCGCTTCTTCTTTTGCAAGACACCTTAGGAGCGCACCATCGTAGCTTCGACGGTACAATTCGTTATTAAAGTGGAAGAATTTCAGAGACCACCGGCGAATGTCGGCCTTACGCTTTGGATCTTCAGGGAGCTTCCCGTGGACAAGAAAGTCTATGAATGGTTGTTTCCAATCTAGCTCGTCGGTTACGAGAACGTGTACCGCGTTGACTTGGTCCGGGATCCCCATAGGGAGGTCCTCCTCGGTGATCACCATCCTCTTACAGATAGGGATGATGAGTTGGTTTCTTTCTGGGAATGGGAGTGTAGCTGCTAAATTTGCGAGTGCATCAGCCTGCTGATTAAGGTTTCTGGGGACATGCTGGATTGAAGCATTTTTTAGCGTACCAAGGAGTCTCAGAGCTCGCAGATGCAACAGCACGAGATCTTCTTTATTGACTTCGTATGCTCCCAATATTTGCTGAATGACGAGTTGAGAGTCGCCAAAAATTTCGAGCCCTTGAAGTTTTATATCATTGGCGAGTTCTAGGCCAATGATCAAAGCTTGATATTCCGCCCTGTTATTGGAGCATGGCTCTGATAGTAGAAATGAAAAGAGAAGTACTTCGTCGTTTGGTGTGACGAAGATAACTCCTGCTCCTGCTACGTCTTTCCTTGCCGCACCGTCGAAGAACATTTTCCAAGAAGGGGCGATGTCGATGCAGAATACTTCTTCGTCTGGGAGATCTTCTGATAGTTCCCATTCTGTTGGAAGGGGGTATTCTGCCAGGAAGTCCACGAGAGTTTGACCTTTGACCGCTTTACGAGGGACGAAGGTGATATCGAACTCGAAGAGGAGTAAAGCCCACTTGGCTAAACGTCCGGAGAGCACTGACCTTGACATAATGTATTTGAGCGGGTCGGCTTTTGAGATGAGTCTGATGGCGTGAGCTAACATGTAGTGTCGCAGCTTCTTTGTAGCGAAGTTGAGCGCCAGACAGACCATCTCAATCGGGGAGTAGTTTAGCTCCGCGCCGATGAGAGTGCGGCTCAAATAGTAGCATGTTGTTTCCTTGTCTAGCTCGTTGTCTTGAGCCAGGAGTGCCCCCAAGGACTGCTCCTGGGCGCTGATGTAAAGGACCAATGGCTTCCCTTGAACTGGTGCTGTCAGAACCGGAGGCTTGAGTAAGTAATTCATGATGTTTTGGAGGGCTTCCTGACAAGCTTCGTCCCACTTGAATGCTGCTCCTTTCTTCATAAGGCGACTGAAGGGCCTGCATTTTCCAGCTAAGTTGGCGATGAACCTTCTGATATATGCTAGATGGCCCTGGAGACCTCGGAGGTCTCGCACGGTTTTCGGGATTGGCATATTGAGGATAGCATCTATCTTGGATTGATCTATCTCGATGCCTCGATGTCGTACGACAAAGCCGAGAAACTTTCCCGAGGAGACCCCAAATGCGCATTTAAGCGGGTTCATGCGGAGCTGGTACCTTCAAAGTCGCTTGAAGATTAGCTCGAGGTCTTGAAGATGTGTTGACTTTTGTCTTGATTTTACCACGAGGTCGTCGACGTAGCATTCCACATTCTGATGAAGGATATCGTCGAAATTTTTTTGCATGGCTTGTTGGTAAGTGGCTCCTGTATTTTTCAAGCCGAAAGGCATGACTTTGTAGCAGTAGATCCCTTTTGGCGTGCGGAATGCCGTAAGCTCTTCGTCTTTAAGTGCCATCCGGATCTGGTTGTAGCCTGAGGATCCATCCATGAAAGTTAGTGCTTCATGGCCTGTTGTCGCATCCACCATTAGTTCTGTGATTAGCAGTGGGAAGTCATCTTTGGGGCATGTATTGTTTAAGTCCCTGAAGTCCACGCATACTCTGATCTGGCCATTCTTCTTCTTGACTGGGACCACGCTGGAGATCCACGTTGGATATTTAACTTCTCGGATAAAGCCGGCTTCAATAAGCTTATTGACTTCGCCTTCTATTTGCGGTACTAGTTCTGGCCGGTAGCGTCTTTGTCCTTGCTTGATGGCGCTAGCTCCATGTCTGACAGCAAGCTGGTGTACTGCGATCTTTGGGTCAAGTCCGGGCATTTCCTTGTAGGACCATGCAAAGACATCTCTGTATTCTTGGAGTAACTTGACGTATGCGGCCTCCTCTTTGGGAGTCAGGAGTGCGCTTACGAATGTAGGCCGAGGATCCTCCTGTGTTCCCAAGTTGATTTCCTTCAAATCGTCGATGGTAGATTGCCCCCCTTCTTCGAGGACGGACGGGGCTTGTGGCAACTCGTCGTCTGAAGTAGAAGTTTCGTCGACCGAAGTGTCCGCAATTGTGATATGATTAAGAGACACCAGAAGGATGGCGGGGACATCGGTATTTTGAAAGAATGATTTGGGTGGGTGGGTGGGAATGATTTTTCTCACCTCAGTGGGTGGCTTTCCCAAACGGTCGAATACTGACCTTCGCTTTGCTTGTCTGATTGGCCCAAGTCTTTTGAATACTGATATTAGATTTTGACTTGCCTGGTTTTTGATGCTCTTCTTTTGCTTTTGAGGTATGGTCCAACACCGAGCTTGATATCGTCTTCTTTTGGCGCCCTTTGTAGCGGGATGAATGACATTGGTGGAGCGTGCATCGGAGGCTGACGATCCCTCTTCCACTTCATCTACCAATTTCACCTCAATGTAGTTAGAGGTGAAGGTCTTCTCTCCTGTTATTTTGATGACCATCGGGGTTTGACGGGAGCCGATGCCTCGCCGATTTGGTGGGATCTGCTCGCCGCCCTGGAGTAAGTGGGCTTGAGTCTTAGTCATCCCGTGTAGTATTGGAGCTGGCAGGAGCGTACTCATATGTGCAGCACTGTCTTTGTCGTAGCCAGCTTTGAACAGCAGCTTGGCGGCATTTTGCCCCCAGCTTCCTTTTGGCTTGAATGTGAGTTGGCTGGATTTGAAGGAATTGATGGGTTTTGGCGGACTTGAAGCTTGCCCCAGGCTGGGTAGTGGCAGTGTCATCTCTTGCAGAGTGATGACATTAGCTTCCGATAGCGGCTGGACCATCCCTTTTGGGGAGGCAAAAGGTGGTGGTTCATCTTTGCGAAGCCACTGAGGCGTGAGGCGTATGACTGTCGTAGCTTGGACAGGTAATGGAGTATGCTTCATGGATCTTGGCTTGGAGCTGATGCGCATCCTTCGTCTTGGCGCTAGCACTTCTTTGACTTCGTGTATCGCCTTAGATGGTGGCACTGGATTTGGAGTTGGCAGAGCTTCATCCTGCTCCATCCTTTTAGCTTTCTGAGTTCGAGGAGTTTTAGCTGGAAGGATTTCTGCAACAAGGTCCTTTGCTTGGTAAAACTTGGCATCGGCGAGGTGCGCTTCAGCCTCATTGAATGGCTTGTCGTCTGCAACAATGCACTTCTCCAGACCTTCCTCATAGTACTTGAGGCATTGGTGCCAGGTAGACACTACGACACCGTTTTTGTGCAGCCACGGTCTTCCCAGCAAAAGGTGATATGATGTTTGACAGTCAATGACGTGGAAAAGAACCATCGTGTCAAGCTGACTGATGGAGAGTTTTAGATGAATGATCCCTATAGTGGACTGTCCTCCTTGGTTGAACCCTTGAATGACCAGCTGGCTTTGCGAGAGCTGGTCGGTGGTGATGCCGAGCTGGCGCATTGTTTGGATAGGCATGATGTTGACGGCGGAGCCGCAGTCCAACAGGATTCGATTTACCGGCTTCTCCTTGATGTATCCTGAGACATAGACAGGTCGATTGTGCAGTCGTGCTCCGAGCTGCAGATCTTCGTCCGAGAAAGTTATTGCTGCGTTACATGAGATAATAGTTTTGTCCTTCTCGGTATTTTTCTTCTTTCTTTTGTAGCTGTCTGGGTCTGTCAAAGCCTCGGCCATTGCTAGGCGAGCTTTCTCTGGGAGGTGTAGTGCTTCTATGAGTGGCAAGTACAGGATTACCTCATCGTAAGCAGTAGTACTGTCTTTGTCGGAATCATCCTCCTCGTTGCCGGTGTTGCTTTCTTTAGAAGGCTTGATCCTATCTTCTTCTTCCGGCGCCATGTGGATCTCAACCATGCAACAGGAGGCTTCGTGCTGCTGATCAGCTGGGAGGAAGTAATCAGGGAAGAACTCTTGCAACGTTGTCGGTTCTGGAGGGTTTTGCAGGAGGAGATCATCAGGATCTGCTGGCGGTACTTTGAACGCCTTCCTTCCTGGAGCTTTGCTTTTCTTTTTGTAAGTCCTTCGTTCCGGAAGCTTTCTTGTTACCCGATCTAGCTTGCGACTTCTTGGCATCCATGGCCTTCGTCTGCGAGGCAACATGACCCATGCATCTTCATCAGTGGATTCTTCGTTACCAAGGTGAAGGTCTGGAGTGGCAGCTGTAGGTTCTTCATGGGTCGGGGAGACCTGCTCCTCTAGGGACCTTGGTGGTTCGCCATCTGACTTCCAGCCGGTGGGCTTGATTTCTTCTATTGAGACAGGAGAAGGTTTGGAATAGAGGACGTAGTAGTCGAATTTACCTGAGGGCTAGCCTAACAGACCGACCTCCAGGTCTCCTTGCTCGTACTTTGTCTGGAGATTTGTGGGTTCTTCATGGGTCGGGGAGACCTGCTCCTCTGGGGACCTTGGTGGTTCGCCTTCTGACTCCCAGCCGGTGGGCTTGATTTTTTATATTGAGACAGGCGGAGGTTTGGAATAGAGGACGTAGTAGTCGAATTTACCTGAGGGCTGGCCTAACAGACCGACCTCCGGGTCTCCTTGCTCGTACCTTGTCTGGAGATTCCGTTGGGACATAGCTTTGTTTGAGAGAGACGTCGACGTAGGCGACGATTGCTCCCAGGACAGTGACGTTTCTTCCTCAGCGAGCTTAGGAGCGTACTGCTGTCGTCTTGTGACTTTCCGTCGTGGGGCTAACTTCGCAATTGGTCTTTGGCGATTGATGCGCAACTTGGGCCTTCTCTGGTGGGCAGCAACGAGTACTGGTTGAAACGAACCGAAGGTGATGGACGTCATGTTTGCTGTCGCAACGTCGCTGGAGTCGATCTCAATTTTTCCTTGCTTTGCGAGCGTCATGATCTTTTCTTTGAAGACGAAACATTTCTCAATAGGATGGCTAACCAGTCGATGGTATTTGCAGAAGAGCGGATCGTTGACACGATACATCTGTTCGGGCCTTTTTGAAGGAGGAAGCTCGATCATCTTTTCTTGTAGCCGTTGATCGAACATGGAGGAGACTTCCGAGTCTGGAAAGGGATACTCTTTGGCCTCAAGTTCTTCTAGAGTCATCTTCGACTGTCTTTGGGGTGGAGGCGGTGGTATGGCAGCTCCCTTTTCTTGATCCGACTTACCGCTGATTTTGAGTGGCTTGGAGGCCGAGGCGATGTCAGCGACGTTAACTTGCTTTGATTTGGGTGCCGGCGGTTTGTCTTTCTTTTCCACCTTCAGGAAATCTTTGGTCTTTGAGTCCCCGCGATTTGCTAAACTGAGCTCCATGTCGTGGGCTCGAGTTGCGAGTTCTTCGAAGGACCGAGGCTTGATCCCCCTTGAGGATGTAGAGTAAGCCCCAGTGCATGCCTTGGGTGCACATCTCGATAGTCGAGTCTTCCGACAAACGGTCTCGTGAATTCAGGGCGAGATTCCTCCATCGATCGATGTAGTCGATTACCGATTCGTCCTTTCTTTGCTTGACGGCAGTAAGCTCGGTCATGCTAACGATGCGCCGAGTGCTGTAGAAGCGGTTGAGGAATTCCCTCTCCATCTGATCCCAGCTGTCAATGGATCCTGGAGGAAGATCAACATACCAGTCAAAAGCATTACCTTTGAGTGTGCGAACGAACTGCTTCACCATCTCATCGCCGTATGTGCCGGCGTTGTTGCAAGTTTCGACGAAGTGGGCAATGTGTTGCCTTGGGTTCCCCTTTCCGTCGAAGTGTTGAAACGTTGGTGGCTGGAACTCGGTAGGGAAGCGCAACTGTTGGATCCTTATGGTGTAAGGCTTTGAATATGCCGCCGTAATCGGAGGTAGGCTGCCGCCGTGGGAACGCATCATGTCAGCCACTAGTGCTTGTATTTGCTGGGCATTCATCGTTGCTGCCACTGAAGGTTGCGCGGCCACCGAGACTAACACGGGAGCCGAGGAAAGTGCAGGAGTAGTTGCTAGTGTTGCCGGGCCAACTTCTGCAAGAGCAGGAGTTGGAGACGGGGCTGGAGCAGCTACTGGAGAAGCAGGAGGTTGACCGGATGTTGCGACATCCCTGGCACTCAGCCTTTGAAGCAAGGTGTTGATGTGACAATCTTTCTCTTCCATTAGTCGGGTGAGCTGAGCCATGTGTTCACCCATTTGCATGACTTGGAGCTGGAGAGCGGACGGAGGAAGATGTCGCTGGACGTCTCGATGTTGCATGCCCGCACTCTCGCCATCTTCGTCAGAGACGTAGTTACGCTGACTTGCTTCTGCTTGATGACGGATGTTTGCCCCCGGCAAAGGAGGTGCAAAGTTCGCTGGAGAACCCGAGCGGGCTCGGGGTTGGGGCTGGTCCTCCCCAATTTTCTGGACAGATGTTCCAGGATTGAGACTTGTTTCTTCGTGCACCAAGGCCTCATTGGCGCCTTAGCGGGCATCTTCGGCAGCAGTTTCTGGCGTGAAGAAGTCCGCAAGAGTTTGAGTACGCCGAGTGTAGACGCGTACTACCGGGGGAATGACATCCTCCGGGTTTTCTGGATCACCGTGTTGGAGTAGTGGAGACTCGTCGATAGGTGAGAGGCTTGTTGGAGCAAACGTATCATCATTCCTTCCGGCCATGGCGAACTTGAAGCAACTCTTTCAAACGTACGGATGAAAGAAGAGGAGGTCCCACCGGGCGTGCCAAAAATCTGTGGGCGCGGAAAAAGATTTGGGTCGTCTTTATTGCAGATCACACGAGATTACAAATTTTTGATCAGAAGATTGTGGGAGAGATCCTCTGGAGGGTCCCTTTGATCCGCGTCTCCACGTGGTATTCGTGCGAGAGCTCTGAAGGGGTTGCCCAGGACAGAGGTCTTTACAGGGTGAGGGTTTTTGAGAGGCTAAGGAGTTTCCGCCATTGATTTTGTCCCGTCCGTGCTTCGCTCTTTCTCGACTAAGGAGGCTTTGGGCTTCGTTCCTCGGTCTTTGTGTCTTCCTCGATCCTTGCTCGACCTTGGCGTCCTTGATCGTCGGTTCGCGGTGTCGATCGTGTTTTTGGCATCAGCTTTGGCTTTAGCTTTCGGCTTTGGCGTGGCTCGGGCTTTTGCTTTGCTTTGGCGCTTGCGCTTGAACGTAGACGGGTAGAGACTTGCGATGCTTTAGTTCTTCCGGACTTTGCGTCGTATCGGCTAGAACGTGCGGTGCTTTGCTCGTGACCGTCGTAGTTGCTTGGCTTTGGCACGTGCGTTGCTTTAGCGCGGGCTTTACCGGTGCGTCTGCTTTGGCTTCTGGCGTTGGATTTGACTTTAGCTTTGACTCGATCTTCTTCTAGAACGGCGATGCTTCTTCAAGGCTTCTTTATTCTTCCGGCTTTCTTGACGGTTGTGGCGTCGGTTTGCTTCTTCTCCAGGCGTATTTGGCTTGATCGGAGTTGAAAGCTTCTTGCGGAGATGGTGGGTGTAGCACCTATCTCCGTGCGACGGTTGTAGCGTCGGCTTTTCTTGATGAAGACGGCGGGGGTAGCATCGATCTCCGCACGACGGTTGTAGCGTCGGCTTTTGTTGATGAAGACGGCGGGTGTAGCACCGGCTTCGGCACGACGGTTGTAGCGTCGGCTTTTGTTGACGAAGACGGCAGGGATAGCACCGGCTTCAGGCTTTCTTCTCCTGGCTTTCTTCTTCGTGCAAGGAGTTGATGCCTTTGTTGAAGACGACGGGTGTTGTCGGCTTCGATCTTCTTCTCCGGCCTTTGCTTACGGCGTCTTCGTAGCTGATGAAGATCGTTGGAGCAGTCGGGGTGATGACGACTCCGGGTCTTCTTCTCCAAGCTTTCTTCTATGTGTGAGGAGTCGAAGCTTTGATCTTCGAGTGCAAGGTCTTCACGTTGATGATGACTTGAAGGGCCAAGGATTCCCGTAGGACGTGCTTGCCGTGCCTCGTGAAGCCTTCGGTCTTCGAGCGTTGGAGCTTCTCTTGCGGAGCTCTTTCGTCTTCGGCTTTCGAACCCTTTGTGCCTTCCCCCACCCCCTCTATTTATAGGCAAAGGGGAGCGGTTGGGGGAGATAAATCTGAAATCTTTTTGTTTCATCCGATATCTCCCCCCATAACCATCAAGATATTGTTCCTTTATCCAAGGAAACAAACCTGATCCCCTCCTTTTTAGTTGGGGTGGTTATGCGCTAGATGTGACTCGATCTTTAAAGATCGAGTTGTTATTTTTTGTTGCACTTTTGGATCGGATGGCGACACAACGTCATCTTGTCCGTTGGATCGAGGGATCGTCGCGGATCTACGGCTGCGTAGACGTCCACGCCACCTCCCCCCGCATCGCGGCGGTTTTTGATTTCTTTTTTTTTCTTTTTCTTTTCTTTTCTTTTTCTTTTCTTTTTCTTTTTCTTTTTCTTTTCTTTTTCTTTTTTTGGCCGGCCCCACCTCTCCATGAGGAGGGGGGCACGGTTTTCAAGAGGGGGGGCCGGTGAGCCCCCCCTCTTTGTGTTCGAGTCGCGGGTCCGGTGGGACCCGTTTGCTTCGAATTGGGCCATGGTGCGCGGATTGAGCTTGCACGCGGGCCGAGTATGCATGCGGGCCGTTTGTGCGCGGGCCCAATTCCGCATACGGGCCGTTGTGTATGGGCCAAGTTTCGCATGTGGGCCGTAGTGTGTGGGCCGAGGTTCGCATGTGGGCCGTTGTGCGTGGGCCAGATTTTCGCATGTGGGCCGTTGTGTGCGGGCCCAAGTTGCATGGGCGAGTCGGGTTCGACCCGAAGGCCGTTGGGTGCGGGCCTATTTTTCGTGTACAAATCGGGTTCGACCCGTGGGCTAATTTCGATGCCCACAATCTGAACCCGACACGGCAGATCCGACACGAAGTTAGCGGGTTTGGATCTGGGTTAAACGGTTCGGGATGTAAACGGGTCAACACGGTAGACCCGTTTAATAAACAGATCGGGTTTAGGTTTAGAGTCTGGACATGGTAGATCCGAGAAGACCGTTTAAAATTCAACAGGTTGTGTCGGGTCGGGTTTACTTGCAATCCGTTACTGTAGTTTGTAGTTCTAGCGGGTCTTATCGGGTCAGGTCGGGTCGAGTCTAATTGGGTTGGATCAGATCAGCTGAACATACACGTGTGGTAAACGGGTCTAATGGATTCTATCGGGTCTAATAAACGGGTCGGGTATGGGTTTAGGGTCTAGACATAACTAGTTAAACGGGTCGGGTCCGGGTCTAGGGGTTTTGGACACGACCAGAAACTAGACACGACACGAACCCGACCCGACACGACCCATTGCCACCCCTACTCACCGCCTCAGGGTGAAACCACACGAAGCTACCGGAGCCGCATCGGACAAGAGAGCGGACCACCTGATCAACAAAAATCATCACACCAGCGAACGATGACGCCACACCTAGCGGAGAATATCCCATCAATCTGGGCATGAAAATTGCCTAATTATCGAGCGGGAATACTACCACGAGCAGAAAGTGGGGTTCGAACCCAAGATAATACGCGGTACGATAACGCTACTAGGGGTGGCAATGGGTCGTGTCGTGTTGGGTTCGTGTCGTGTCCAAAACCCCCAGACCCGGACCTGACCCATTTAACTAATAGTGTCTAGATCCTAAACCCGTACCCGACCCGCTAATAAACGGGTAGACCCGATAAGACCCGGTAAGACCCGTTTACCACCCGTGACTATTCAATTGACCCGATTCGACCCAATCTAACTCGACCCGACCTGACCCGAAAGACCCGCTGGTATTATATATTATAGTATCGGATTGCGGGTAGACCCGACCCGACCCAACCCGACACGACCCGTTGAATACTAAACGGGTCTTCCCGGGTCTACCATGTCCAAACCCTAAACCAGGACCCGACCCGTTTATTAAACGGGTCTATCTTGTCGACCCGTTTATGACCCGAACCCGTTTAGCCCTGACCCAGACCCAGACCCGCTAACTTCGTGTCGGGTCTGCCTTGTCAGGTCCGAAATTGCCAGCCCTAAACACTACCAACTGCCCAAAGCAGCTGTGGTCCATTTGTACTTTTTTAAGTAGTAAAGTCAAATGTGTTTGAGCAACCAGAGCTATTCTCAGGAGGATATTATCATTGACGGTCGACTTTCGATCAAGGAGTAGACTATCGGTGCTGGTGCGGATTTGAGGGATATGATGTGGATCTTGGGAGAAGCTTTATAATGATGTGAGTTGTACTATCTTTTTTTATTTTCTAATAAATTGGTTGGGGTTCTTGCCTAACCCTCCTCACCTCGAGGGTTTAAAAAAAAAACCAAGAGCTATTATCATTTGATGGGATTTTTTTTTAAAAAATTCTTTGTCATTAATTAAACATACACAATGGATACTGCATTTACTACCGGACATATGCTTGCGTTTGTTGCCCCCATTATATCATATATTTAATAAGCGATGTGGCACATCACAATTGGACCGTGAACAAGTGCAGTAAATCAATTGGTTGGCAAAAATGATCTTGAGGAATTGTGGCCCTAAACCACCACCCCTAGAGGTACCTTAGAGCCCCTGTAAACTAGGGGTGTGCACGATCCAAACCAAACCAACCAAACCGACCGAACCAAACCAAACCGACCGAATTTGATCGGTTTCGACACACTCAACGGATCAGATTGGATCATGATTTCTCAAAACCGATATGATTAGATCGGTTATCGGATTTATCAATTAAAAACCGACCTAAACTGAACCGAACCGAACCGGACTCCGGTTTATAATTTACTAATTTAGTGGTAACTGTTGTGAACTTTTGTTTAATTGTTAAAACTGTACTTTGTAGTTTTTAATATTTAATGGATATGAATATTGTGGACATAATGGTATTGTTGTTGATAACTTGATATTTTGGTAAGTAATGTAGTATTATTTTATAATTTTTGAAATAATCATTTTAAAGTTGAAACTATGTCCAAATAAAAAAAAAAAAACTAGTAAGCATATGGGCCAAAGCCCAAACCGACCATCCAATCTAATCCAAACCGACTTTAATTGGATTGGATCGGATCAGATTCCAGTCTCAATCGGTTTGGATCGGATTGCAAATTCTCAAAACCGACCTAGGTTGGATCGGTTTGGGTTTGCCTAAATAGGTCGGTTTCGAACCGATGCACACCCCTACTGTAAACATCGTTGGCCGCCGAACTCCCATCTTCCTATGAGATGTCGTGTCCATCTCAGTGTTTTCAAAACCAGACTGGATCGAACGATTCAACCGGTTTGGATCGAAACCAAAACATATTTCGATTTTGGTCTTTGAATAAACCGGTTTGTATGTTAACCCTTGAATCAAACCTTGCCATTAAAGAATTTAGTTAATATTTATTTTAAAAAAAAATATTTTTATGTGGTTCAAATGGTTGAAACATCGGTTTGAACTGATTTCGACCGAACCGGATGCCTTTTCGGTTTGCCTTCCGGTCCGGTAACACTGGTCCATGTTGATAATGATCCTATCATGTTTGCTAGCCAACAAATTCCTAAATTGATAACCATTTTGTTCACTGTCCTGACAGGTGGTGAAACGTTACCATCTAATATGAGCCGTTGGATGCACATCAATGGTGACATAACACACATCATTGGTTGTATTCATACGTCACCAGCATCATATCATATAAATCCAACGGTCTACATTGGAAGGTAACGCCTGAACAAAATCGTTCACTTTCAAAGTGGGTTTCCCTCAAAATCTTCTCATTCTTTTGCGGTGCGCAATCCGGATAAAAAATCTTTGGGAATAAAAGAAGGGAAATTTTATTCATACCCCAAAAATCTGTAATTAGCCCCCGTATCCCTAGCGTTTCTCAATAACTTACTCAACAATCCCTTAATACCAACAATGCCCCTTTTTTTGTACCCCAAACCCCAAAGCCGCTGCTCAGCGTCTTTTGTACCCCCAACCCAACCCAACCCAATGTTTGTTTAAACCTAGCCCAAGCCCAACCCGTCGGGTTGGCCGGGTTGTGCGGGGTGGGTTCGGGTTAACCCGCCCAAAGTCGGGTTGGGTTCAGGTTGTCCCGCCCAAGTTGCAGCTAGAGGTGGCAATGAGTCATGTCGTGTCTAGTTTCGTGTCGTGTCCAAAACCCCTAGACCCGGACCCGACCCGTTTAACTAATCGTGTCTAGATCCTAAACCCGTACCCGACTCGCTAATAAATAGGTAGACACGATAAGACCCGGTAAGCCCCGTTTATCAGCCGGATCTATTCAGTTGACCCGATCCGACCCAATCCAACTTGACCCGAAAGACCCACTGGTATTATATATTATAGTATTGGATTGCTGGTAGACCCGACCCGACACGACCCGTTGAATACTAAACGGGTCTTCCCAGGTCTACCGTGTCCAGACCCTAAACCCGGACCCGACCCGTTTATTAAACGGGTCTATCGTGTCGACCCGTTTACGACCCGAACCCGTTTAGCCTTGTCCCAGACCCGCTAATTTCGTGTCGGGTCCTGTCGGGTCGAGGAGAAATAATTCGGGTTGGGCTCGGATTAGCCCGCCCAAATTCGGGTTGGGTTTTGGTTGGACTCGGGTTGGGTTCAGGTTAGCCCGCCCAAGTTGCAGCTCTACTTGTGCCTTCAAGTATCAGCCAACTGCATGGGGTTTATTTAAGAGTGGGTGGGGTGTATTCAAGAGTGCATATAATTGGGGTATATTTAAGGGGGTATGTGTTTGATTGGGATATAATCAAGTTGGGGCGGGCCATTTAACTGGGATGTATTGAAGGTGGGGTGTAAAGGGAAAGGGTATTTTTGGGATAGGAATGGGGTATGAAAAAACAAAATGGGGTGTGTTCAAGTTTGTTGGAAATGGGGGCTAATTACAGATTTATGGGGTATGAATAAAATTTCCCATAAAAGAAAAGGGTAATGTATGATAGGTCCCTCTAACAAATCGATTTCAGTGATAAAGACAGTCAATATGGGTAATTAGCGGTGAGTCCACTAGAAGCTATTTTTTTCGGATTCTCCTCATTGGTGATGGGACAGGCTCATGTGAGAAGGTCTTTGTACATGCTCTTAGGCAGCCGCCTAAGTTCCCCAACAGATATTGTAGCCCTAGCCTCATGGATCTCGACTTTTTCATGGGGACATAGTGAAAACCCCGTTTTGAGATATGGTTTTGAGCCCCAATCCAAACAAAGGGCCCATTTGAACTCTATACGATGTTTTATAACAAGTCGTCCAACCGCAATTGTTGACTTCTTCAACATATCAAATAACAAAACATCCTTTCATTGGGAGTATCAATTTGGATAATAGATTATCAATTCGGTTGCTACATTGATTTCACTATAGCTATAGTAAAATACTCCCAATCAAATTGTTAATCTGCTACAGTGAAATCACTGTAGCATATAAACAATTCGGTTGGGAGTATCAATTCAGGCAGCAAAATATCAATTCGATTGCAAGAAGTTGAGTCCTCCCATCAATAAGGTGGAATACGCTGCTTGTATTGGGATGGACACTGTGGAGCTTTTGGTATGGTAGTAATTCCTCTCTCCCTTATTGGAGAGGTTTTTTGTTTGACTACTGGTATGAACATCATGGAGCGAACTTTCCTTCAAGGCTGTTGTGCCTTGTTTGTGCGTGTGAATCCTGACCGTTGATGTCATGTTCACGGGATTATGGAATTTAATAAAATAGCTACTGCTACTTCTTCCCCCTGTTTCGATCTATGGATCTCTTTGAACCCTTACTCTAACGCCCTATCCTATAACTGCTTGGTCGGTCAAGCGAAAAAAAAAAAAGAGAATGAAAATGAGGGCCATCAACGAGGCTACTCTCGTAATCAGAACCATCGATTAACAATTGACCGATATGTTATCGCGCAGACTCATTTTCGACTTACCTCTTGATCCTTAAGTACTTTGCTTAATTATTTGATCACAGTGAAAGTTACTTCAAAAATTGCCTTCGTCATTGGTCCTTATGTGGGGGGGGGGGGGGGGGTCTTAAATTTAAATTCAGAAGGTGCAAACTTATATAATTTGAAAAAAAAATCCTAACTAATAATACTATAATAAGAGATTTTCTTTGGTATCTAGAGAGGCAAATATCCCCTTGGACCCATCCTAAACTCTAGTCAATGGGCCCGTGCCACATGAGCCCACCAATTGGAGCCGACCGACAAGAGGAGATCCGAACTCTATCAACTTTGGAGTGGAGCTCTTGACTTCTTTGCAAGATTTGCACTATATTTGAGACCGACGACTCAGCTGTAGCACGATCAAGAAATAATAATAAAAACATAACAATGATGTCCCGCCTCCTAAGAGCATCTCCAACTGTTGCCGTTTGGTCTGTGAAGATTCGAACAATGAGATAGTGAAACAAGAAGAGGAGACCGGTTATAGGAATTCGAACTTGTACTTTGGAGCCGAATCATACATTTATAGATCTTTTGCAGACCGCCAGATTCTGACACGTGGCCACTCGTTCCTGCGCATTCTACGTCTTCCGTGTCAGTCCACATGGGCCCTTAATGGACCTTATCGTTTAGCCTGGCAGGCGGTGCCCAGGGGCCACTGTGGGTGCCGAAATTAGCCCACGGATTGAACCTGACCCACATGCGAACACGGGCCCGCATACGAAACGGACCTGACTCGACGCAAACGGGCCCCATCGGACCCGCAACTCGAACACAAAAAAGGGGTCCACCGGCCCCCCTCTTGGAAACTGTGCCCCCTCCCTATGGGGAGGTGTGGCCAGCCATAAGGGGAAGAAAAGAAAAAGAAAAGAAATATCATAACCACCTCGATGCGGGGGGAGGTGATGTGGATGTCTACGCAACCGTAGATCCACGACGATCTCTCGATTCGACAGACAAGATGGCGTCGTGTCTCCATGCAATCGAAAGGTGCAAAAATGACAAGTTATATTCAAAGATCAAGTCATAACAAGCCCACAACCATCTCCACAAAATAAAGAAATGGATCAAGTTTGTTTCCCCCAAAAAAGAAAACAATATTTTGATGGTTATGGGATGAGATATTGAATTAAACCAAAAAATCACAGCCATATCTCTCCCAACCACACCCCTTACCTATAAATAAAGAGGTGGGTGAAGGCATCAAAGGTCAAAAGCTAAAGATAAGAAGGCTCTGCAAAAAGGGGGCTCCAACGCTTGAAAATAGAAGGCTTTGCGAGGAATGAGAAGGCACGTACCTAGCAAAGTGGAGTCACCCATCGATGTCCTCATCAAAGCGAAGGCCTTGCACTCGAAAATCAAAACCTCAAATCCTTGCACGAAGAAGAAAGCTTGGAGAAGAAGGCCCAGAGTCGTCAACACCCCGACGTCTCCAATAATCTTCATCAACTTCGAAGACGCCACAAGCAAATGCCGGAGAAGAAGATTGAAGCTGACAACATCCCGTCGTCTTCAACAAAGGCGTTGACTTCTCGCACGAAGAAGAAAGCTTGGAGAAGAAAGCTCAAAGCCGGTGTTACCCCAGCCGTCTTCATCAACAAAAGTCGACGCTACAGCCGTCGCACGGAGGTTAGTGCTACCCCCGCTAACTTCATCAACAAAAGTCGACGCTACAACCGTCGCACAGAGATCGGTGCTACCCCCACCGTCTTCGTCAACAAAAGCGAACGCTACAACTGTCGCATGGAGGTCGGTGCTACCCCTACTATCTTCATCAACAAAAGTCGACGCTACAACCATTGCACGGAGATCGGTGCTACCCCCGCCGTCTTCATCATCAACAAAACCAACACTACAATCGTCACACGGAGGTCAGTGCTACCCCTGCCGTCTTTATCAATAAAAACAGACGATATAACCGTCGCACGGAGATCGGTGCTCTCCCACCGTCTTTATCAACAAAAGCTGACGCTACAACCATCGCACGGAGATTGGTGCTACACCTATCGTCTTAGAAAGAAGCCTTCGACTCCGATCAAGCCAAAAAAGCCTAGAGAAGAAGAAAAGTTAAAGCTGTCGTCACAACCATCATTGCCAAAATCCATCCCCAAGAAGCCGAAAGAAGAACGACGCCTTGAAGACATTGCCATCACCGTTCGAGAAGAAGATCAAACCAACGCCAAAGAAAAAATAAATACAAGAAGCTGAAGCAAAAGAACCGGTAAAGCCCGCGCCAAAGCAATACACGTGCCAAAGCCAAGCAACTATGACGGTCACGAGCAAAGCATCGCACACACTAACCAATACGACACGAAGTCCGAAAGAATTAAAGCATCACAAGCCTCTACCCGTCTACGTTCAAGCGCAAGTGCCAAAGCAAAGAAAAAGACAGAGCCACGTAAAAACAAATCCAAAGCCAAAATCCAAAGCCAAAGTCGATGCCAGAAGTACGATCGACGTCGCAAAAACTGACGATCAAGGACACCGAGATCTAGCAAGAACCGAAGGAGACGCGAAGATTGAGAAAACTACGCCGAAAGCCCTCTTAGTCGAGAAAGCGCAAAGCACGAAAGGGAAAACGCAAAGGCAAAAACACTCAATCTCTCAAGAAACCCAAAATCTTATAAAGATCTCTGTACTAGGCAACCCCTCCGGAGCTCTCGCACGAAGTAACATGGAAACACAGATCAAAAAAACCCTTTAGAGGATCTCTCCTGTAATCTCCTGATCAAATCTTCACCGCACCCGGCTCACCACCCCCTAGCCCCCGGGTCCCGACCTTTGTAATCTTCGTGTGTTCGAAATAAAGATGACCCGAAACTTTTTTTTGCACATATATATTTCTAGAATGCCTGGTGGGCTAATCCTCTTCTTTTATTTGTACGTCTGAAGGAATTGCCTCAAGTTTTGCCACGGCAGGGATGGACAATGATATATTTGTTCCAAGCCTATTATCTATCATCGAGTCTTCACTACTCCGACACGATGATCCAGAAAACCCGAAGGATGATTCTCCCCCGGTATTATGCGTCTACACGCAGCGTATTCAAACTCTTGCGGACTTCCTCATGTCAGAAACTGTTGCTGAAGATGCTCACCAAAGTACCGACGAGGCCTTGACGCATGAAGAAACGAGCCTTGATCTTATAGTCCAAGTCTAGAAAATTGGGGAGGTCCAACCCAAAGCCCATTCGGGTTATCCAGCGGGCCTTGCACCTCCTGTGCAGGGGGCAAACGTCCTTCATCAAGCAGAGATGAGTTGGCACAACTACGACTTTGACGACGACGTCGAAGTTGCTGGTGCGCAACACCTAGACGTCATGCATCATCATCCACCGTCTGCCCTCCAAATCGTGCAAATGGGCGAACACATGACACAAATCACTCGGCTAATAGAGAAGGACCATAATATCATTACCTTGCTCCAAAGGCTAAGCGCGAGAGATGCTCCAGTAGTCAATCACCCTCTTGCTTCTTCGGTAGCAGTTCCAGTGTTGTCTTCAACTCCCGCTCCGGCACAGGTTGTTCCAAAGATTTTAACGGCTACTCCGACACTCTCTTCGGCTTTCATCCCAGCAGAGGTTATCTCTCCAGTACTAGTCTTGGTGGCCACCCATAATCTTCCTCCAATTACGGTGGCCTACTCAAAGCCTTACACTGCAAGAATCCAGCAGCTGTGCTTTTCTACCGGGTTTCAGTCACCAAAGTTCCAACATTTCGACGGGAAAGACAATCCAAGACAACACATCGCTCACTTTGTCGAAACTTGCAACAACACCGGCATATACAGTGACGAGATGGTGAAGCAGTTCGTTCGCACCCTAAATGATAATGCTTTCGACAGGTGTAGACACACGAATTTCGTCGGACCCGAACCCGACTTATGTGGGCCGACGCGGATGCAAACCCGACACGCGGACCCGACTCGCACGCACCGGTGCGGACCCAGACCCGACTCGCACCTAGCAAAGAGGAGCGGACCCCACACTTCAAGGGGGGCCGGCCCCTACTAGGGTCCGAACCCCATGGGGCCGGCCCCTACTAGGACGCGAGCCACATGGGGGCCGGCCCTACTAGGACCCGAACCCCATGGGGGGCCGGCCGGCCATGCAAAGAAAGGAAAGAAAAGAAAAGAAAGAAAAGAAGAGGAAAGAAAAGAAAGGAAAGAAAAGAAAAGGAAAGAAAAGAAAAGGAAAGAAAAGGAAGAAAAGGAAGTAAGTACCGCCATGCGCGGGGGGAGGTTGCGTATGACGTCTGCACACACGCGGTTCTGCGCCGATCCCTCGATCCGACGCACAAGACGAAGCGCCCGATCGCCATCGATTTCGTGTGCGAAATCCAGCCATAATTGCCTCGCCAGAAAAGGAAAACAAATAAACATTATTCCCCTCATCAATGGATGAATAAATCCAGGGTAATTATGAGAGAGATACAAAAGGGATTTAAAATTAAAAAGTTCCCATATCTCTCTCCCCACCCCTTTGCCGATAAATAGAGGGGGTGGGGGAAGATTCACCAGGTCGATGGTTGAAGACTGAAGACGAAGTGCGGGAGCTCTGCAGAAGAGGAGACGCTCCTTCATCGACTCAAGGCTTCACGAGGCACAGTCAAGCTTGCCCTGTCGGGATTGGCTTACCGAAAGCTCTCATCAACGTGAAGACCCTTGCACACGAAGATGAAGACTTCGACTCCGTGCATGCTTCCTCATCGACCCAAGGCTTCACGAGGCACGGTCAAGCCTGTCCCATCGGGATCGGCTTACTGTAAGCTCTCATCAATGTGAAGACCCTTGCACACGAAGATCAAGACTTCGACTCCGTGCATGAAGAAGAAAGCTCGGAGAAGAAGACCCTTCGACTCCGAATACGCCAGAAGTAAAGGTCGGAGAAGAAGCTCGGAGCGGCACTACCCCGTCGGCTCCAACAAATCCTCGATCCCGATCAAGCTCCAAAGCCCGGAGGAGAGAAACGAAGCGTCATCACTCCGTCGTCTTCAACAAACGCCTGCGCCATCCACGAAGAAGAAAGCCTGGAGCAGACCGTCTGAAGCGTCGTTACCCCTGCCGTCTTCATCAACAAAAGCCGACGCTACAACCGTCGCACGGAGACCGTCGCTACCCTCGTCGTCTTCATCAACAAAAGCCGACGCTACAACCGTCGCACGGAGACCGTCGCTACCCTCGTCGTCTTCATCAACAAAAGCCGACGCCACAACCGTCGTACGGAGACCGTCGCTACCCTCGTCGTCTTCATCAACAAAAGCCGATGCCACAATCGTCGCACGGAGAGCGGTGCTACCCCCACTATCTTCGAAAGCATTCTTCGACTCCGATCACGCCAAAGAAGCCCGGAGAAGAAGAAGAGAAGTCCAGTCGGCACGCAAACCATCGAAGCACCGGAGAAGTAGCCCACGTCGTTCGAAGAAGAAGATCGAGTTGACGCTGAAGCTAAAGCCAACGCAAGAAGCTAAAGCCAACGCAAGAAGCCAAAGCAAAGCCCCAGTAAAGCCCGCGCGAAAGCAACGCAAGTGCCAAAGCCAAGCGACTATGCCGGTCATGAGCAAAAGCACCGCACGTTCTAGCCGATACGACGCGAAGTCCGGAAGAACGAAAGCATCGCAAGTCTCTCCCCGCTACGTCCAAGTGCAAGCGCCGAAGCAAAGCAAAAGCCAGAGCCATGCCGGAGCCAAGCCAAAGCCAAAAAGCCGAAGCCAAAGCCAACGCCAAAAGCACGATCGACGCCGCGAACCGACGATCAAGGACGCCGAGGTCAAGCAAGGAACGAGGAAGACACGAAGACCGAGGAACGAAGCCGAAAACCCCCTAGCCGAGAAAGCACGAAGCACGGAAGGGACAAAGCAACGGTGGACATTCCTTAGCCTCTCCAAAACCCTCACCCTGTAAAGACCCTTTTCTTGGGCAGCCCCTTCAGAGCTCTCGCACGAACACCACGTGGAGACGCGGATCAAAGGGATTGCACAATAAAGACGACTCGTGCTTTTTCCCGCGCTACAGATTTCTGGCACGCCCAGGAAAAAGCACGGGAAAAAGCACGGGTCGTCTTTATTGCGCAATACCAGATTACAAGTGTGGCCGGGACCCGGGTGGCTCGGGTGTAGCGAGTCCGGGTTGCGGCGAGTTTTGATCAGGGGATTGTGGGAAAGAACATCTGGAGGATCCCATTGATCCGCGTCTCCACGTGGTGTTCGTGCGAGAGCTCTGAAGGGGCTGCCCAGGACAGGGGTCTTTACAGGGTGAGGGTTTTGGAGAGGCTAAGGAATGTCCACCGTTGCTTTGTCCCTTCCGTGCTTTGCGCTTTCTCGACTAGGGGGTTTTCAGCTTCATTCCTTGGTCTTCGTGTCTTCCTCGTTCCTTGCTTGACCTCAGCGTCCTTGATCGTCGGTTCGCGGCGTCGATCGTGCTTTTGGCGTTGGCTTTGGCTTCGGCTTTTTGGCTTTGGCTTGGCTCCGGCGTGGCTCTGCTTTTGCTTTGCTTCGGCACTTGCACTTGGACGTAGCCGGGAGAGACTTGCGATGCTTTCGTTCTTCCGGACTTCGCGTCGTATTGGCTAGAACGTGCGGTGCTTTTGTTCATGACCGGCGTAGTCGCTTGGCTTTGGCACTTGCGTTGCTTTGGCGCGGGCTTTACTGGGGCTTTGCTTTGGCTTCTTGCGTTGGCTTTAGCTTCAGCGTCAACTCGATCTTCTTCTTCGAACGACGTGGGCTACTTCTCCGGTGCTTCGACAGTTTGCGTGCCGACTGGACTTCTCTTCTTCTTCTCTGGGCTTCTTTGGCGTGATCGGAGTCGAAGAATGCTTTCGAAGATAGTGGGGGTAGCATCGCTCTCCGTGCGACGGTTGTGGCGCCGACTTTTGTTGATGAAGACAACGAGGGTAGCGACGGTCTCCGTGTGACGGTTGTAGCGTCGGCTTTTGTTGATGAAGACGACGAGGGTAGCGACGGTCTCCGTGCGACGGTTGTAGCGTCGGCTTTTGTTGATGAAGACGGCGGGGGTAACGACGCTTCAGACGGTCTGCTCCAGGCTTTCTTCTTCATGGATGGCGCAGGCGTTTGTTGAAGACGACGGAGTGATGATGCTTCGTTTCTCTCCTCCGGGCTTTGGAGCTTGATCGGGATCGAGGATTTGTTGGAGCCGACGGGGTAGTGCCGCTCCGAGCTTCTTCTCCGGCCTTTACTTCTGCCGTCTTTGGAGTCGAAGGGTCTTCTTCTCCGAGCTTTCTTCTTCGTGCACGGAGTCGAAGTCTTGATCTTCGTGTGCAAGGGTCTTCACGTTGATGAGAGCTTTCAGTAAGCCGATCCCGATGGGACAGGCTTGACCGTGCCTCGTGAAGCCTTGGGTCGATGAGAAAGCGTGCACGGAGTCGAAGTCTTCATCTTCGTGTGCAAGGGTCTTCACGTTGATGAGAGCTTTCGGTAAGCCAATCCCGATAGGGCAGGCTTGATCGTGCCTCGTGAAGCCTTGGGTCGATGAAGGAGCGTCTCCTCTTCTGCAGAGCTTCCGCGCTTCGTCTTCAGTCTTCAACCATCGACCTGGTGAATCTTCCCCCACCCCCTCTATTTATAGGCAAAGGGGTGGGGAGAGAGATATGGAAACTTTTTAATTTTAAATCCCTTTTGTATCTCTCTCATAATTACCCCGGATTTATTCATCCATTGATGAGGGGAATAATGTTTATTTGTTTTCCTTTTCTGGCGAGGCAATTATGGCTGGATTTCGTACACGAAATCGATGGCGATCGGGCGCTTCGTCTTGTGCGTCGGATCGAGGGATCGACGCAGATCCGCGTGTGTGCAGACGTCATACGCAACCTCCCCCCGCGCATGGTGGTACTTACTTCCTTTTCTTCCTTTTCTTTCCTTTTCTTTTCTTTCCTTTCTTTTCTTTCCTCTTCTTTTATTTCTTTTCTTTTCTTTCCTTTTCTTTCCTTTCTTTGCAGGGCCGGCCGGCCCCCCATGGGGTTCGGGTCCTAGTAGGGCCGGCCCCCATGTGGCTCGCGTCCTAGTAGGGGCCGGCCCTATGGGGTTCGGACCCTAGTAGGGGCCGACCCCCTTGAAGTGTGGGGTCCGCTCCTCTTTGCTAGGTGCGAGTCGGGTCCGGGTCCGCACCGGTGCGTGCGAGTCGGGTTCGCGTGTCGGGTTTGCATCCGCGTCGGCCCACATAAGTCGGGTTCGGGTCCGACGAAATTCGTGTGTCTACAAGAGGTATGTTGATCTTTCTCCAGGATCTATCAACAACTGCGATCAAATGGAGAGGGAGTTCCTCAACCGCTTCAACAGCATTCGGCGCATCGTCAGCATGACTGAGCTTACTGCCACCAAGCAAAGGAAGGATGAGCCGGTGATCGACTACATCGATCGTTGGAAGAACCTTGTGCTAAACTCGCGAGATCGCTTGTCTGAAGACTCGGCTATCGAGTTGTGCACCTAAGGCATGCACTGGGGCTTGCTCTACATCCTCAAAGGAATTAAGCCTCGGTCCTTCGAAGAACTAGTGACTTGGGCTCACGACATGGAGCTCAGCTTAGCAAATCGCGGGGACTCGAAGGCCAAAGACTTCCTGAAGGAGTAAAAGGAGGACGAACCGGTGGCATCAAAAGTAAGTCAACGTCGCTGTATGCGTAGAAAAAGATATGGGTCGTCTTTATTGCAAACACACGGAGATTACAGAGGTCGAGACCCGGACTCTCGGGGGTGATGAGCCGGGTGCGACGAAGATTTGATCAAGAGATTGTGGGAGAGATTCTCTGGAGGGTCCCTTTGATCCGCGTCTCCGTGTGGTGTTCGTGCGAGAGCTCTGAAGGGGTTGCCCAGGACAGAGGTCTTTACAGGGTGAGGGTTTCTTAAGAGGTTAAGGAGTATCTTGTTCCTCGAAGCTAAAAGAGAGAAAATTTTACTCTTCGCCGGGGTCTTAGATTTCCAAATAGATTTAGAATGTAAAAATCTCTCCACCGGGGGCAGCAATTGCTTGTAAAAGGATTTAATCGAAAAAACTCCAGACAGGTGCCACTTCCACCATGTTCGATCCGCTTGCTGCCTGACATTGACTGCCGAGAGGATGTCCATAAGGTCATTCAACTGAACGTGCAGCGACGGGGAAAGGTGAGTGGAGAATCGGATTCTCCAACGACTGCCTGGATTAGAGTTCCGAATCATATAATGAACCGAAGCCTCTTGTCGTCTGGAGATCCAAAAAAGATCTGGTAATAGGTTCTTCAACTTGACGTCGCCAATCCAAATGTCCTCCCAGAACCTCACACTCTTGCCGTCTCCCAGCGAGATGGAGCAACCCGCCCTGTAAAGGTCTTTTACCTTAATCACTCCTCTCCAGAAGTGCGAGATCCGACTTGAAACCCTGCCGCGAGAGTTAATCGGGGAGAATCTCCTGAAATATTTAGCCAAAATAATATGTCTCCACGATCTCCAGTCTCGTTCTGTAATCTCCACCACCATTTACCAAGCATGAAAATATTAAAACGCCTCAGATCAAGGACCCCCAAACCGCCATTATTCATGGATAGACAAACTTGGTCCCATCTCATCAGATTGTATGCTCCTCCAGATCCTCCTACCTCTCTCCAAAGGAACGACCTGCGGATCTGATCAATCCTCTGTATAACCCACGTGGGGAAATAGAAGTAGGCTAGGTAAAAAACCGGGATAGAGGAAAGGACCGCATTGACTAGGACCAGGCGCCCGCCCAAAGAAAGAAACTTACCTTGCCAACCATCCAATCTCTTCTCTATCTTCTGAATAAGTTTTCCCAATCCTCCCATCTTAAGGCCTTATCGCTGATCGGAATCCCCAAGTATTTCATATGCATCGCCCCTTCTATGCAGTTGAGCAATTTAGTAAAACTTGCTCCCAAATCTTCTGCTCCTCCTATATGGTAGAGATTACTCTTCTGGAAGTTTATTTTGAGATCTGAAGTGAGTTTCAAACCGTAGAGCAGAATCTTCAAGAAAACCAACTGCAGGGGACAAGCTTCCAAACCGTAAACCATAAGGAGTTATGCAAAACATTTGCATATTCCTCCACTAATGGGTCCCAAATATTAAGATTTGGCCACTGCCCAACCCGTTCCAGTCGGCTTGATGCAACTCATGACCACATCTTAAGCAAGGTTTTTGACTAAAAATGAAAAAATAAAAATAAAAAATAAAAATTTCAGTACAAGGTGTTCGCATAGGATTTGAACACCGCATTCTCCTCGTGGGATCCACCAATAGACAGACACACAAACACTTGCGGTGTGTCGGTTGTTTGGTTTCCACCCACCAGAGAAGACTTCCGGATGGCATGAACCGAGACGAGTGTTTTGGAAGGTGGACGTTATCAGGGTTTGTTGATTGAGAAGTAAAGTGGTCGTTATCAGGGCTTAGCCAGACTCTGAAGTCACAACTAGGGCTGGTAATTCTGGAATCTGGACCCGACACAAAGTTAGCGGGTCTAGGTCTGGGTTAAACAGGTTCAGGACGTAAACGGATCAACACAGGAGACCCGTTTAATAAACAGATCGGGTCCGGATTCAGGGTCTGGACACGGTAGATCCGGAAAGACCCGTTTAAAATTCAACGGGTCGGGTCGGGTTTCTACCCGTAATCCGATACTGTAGTATGTAGTTCCTGTGGTTATTATCGGGTCAGATCGGGTCTACCCGTTCATATACGGGTCGGGTATGGGTTTAGGGTCTACCCGTTTATAAACTGGTCAGGTACAGATTTAGGGTGTAGACACGATTAGTTAAACAGGTCGGGTCTGGATCTAGGGTTTTTTAACACGACCCGAAACTAGACACGACATGAACCCGACCCGACATGACCCATTGCCACCCCCTAGTCACCACCACAGGGTATCCAGAGACACACACTTGCTGTGTGTCGGTTGTTTGGTTTCCAGTTCCACCCACCAGAGAAGACATCCGGATGGGACGAGTGTTTTGGAAGGTGGAGGTCATGCATATTTTATTTGCTAAGATTCCCTTTCTAGGTTTGTTGATTGAGAAATAAAGCGGTCCAGGGCTTAGCCAGACTCAGAAGTCACCACTAGGGCTGGTAATTCTGGAATCTGGGCCCGACACGTCAGTTAGCAGGTCTGGTCTGGGTCTGCGTCTGGGTTAAACAGGTTCGGGACGTAAACGGATCAACACGGTAGACAAATTTAATAAAAAAATCGGGTCCGGATTTAGGGTCTGGACACGGTAGATCCGAGAAGACCTGTTTAAAATTCAATGGGTCGGGTCAGGTTTCTACTCGTAATCCGATATTGTAGTATGTAGTTCCAGCAGGTCTTATTGGGTCAGATCGGGTTGAGTCGGATTGGGTCGGATCGGGTCAACTGAACAGACACCTGTGGTAAACGGGTCTTATCGGGTCTACCCGTTTATAAACGGGTCGGGTATGAGTTTAGGGTCTAGACACAATTAGTTAAACGGGTCGGGTCAGGATCTAGGGGTTTTGGAAACGACCCGAAACTAGACAGGACACGAACCCGACCCGACACGACCCATTGACACCCCTAGTCACCACCACAGGGTGAAACCACACGACGCTATCGGGGCCGAATCGGACAAGAGTGCGGACCACGTGATCAACAAAAATCATAACACCAGCGAACGGTAGCGCCACACCGAGCGGAGAATATCCCATTGATCTGGGAACGGAAATTGCCTAATTATTGAGCGGGAATACTACCACGAGCAGAAAGCGGGTTTCGAACCCAAGATAATACGCGGTACTCTAACATTGCCAACTGTCCAAAGAAGCTGTGGTCCGTTTGTACTTTTTTAAGTAGTAAAGTAAAGTCAAATGTGTTTGAGCAACCAGAGCTATTCTCATGAGGATGTTATCATTAACATTCGACTTTTGATCAAGGAGTAAAGTATTGGTGATGGTGCGGCTTTGAGGGATAGGCTGCGGATCATGAAAGAAGTATTATAATGATGTGAGTTGTAGTGTCTTATTTTTATTTTCTAATAAATTGGTTGGGGTTCATACCTTACGCTACTTACCTCCCTCGAGGGTTCTCAAAAAAACCAGAGCTATTCTCATTTGATGGGATTTTTTTTTAAAAAAAATTCTCTTCGAGAAAGAGAAATAAGGCATGGCTTATTCTCATATTTAATAAACGATGTGGATGGGATTTTTTTTTAAAAAAATCTCTTCGAGAAAGAGACAGAAGATATGATTTATTCTCATATTTAATAAACGATGTGGTACACCACGATTGGACCGTGAACAAGTGCAGTAAATCAATCGGTTGGCAAAAATGCTCTTGAGGAAGTGTGGCCGTAAACCACCACCCCTTTTGAGCCCCTGTAAACACCGTCGGCCGCCGAACTCTCATCTTCTGGTGAGATATCGTGTGCATCTCAGTGTTTGCAAAACCGGACCGGATCGGACGGTTCAACCGGTTTGGATCGGAGACCAAACATGTTTCAGTTTCCGTCTTTAAATAAACCGGTTTGTATGTTAACCCACGAATCAAACCTTGCTATTGAAGAGTTTAGTAAATATCTATTTAAAAGAACATATTTCCATGTGGTTCAAACAGTTGAACCATTGGTTTTAATCGATTTGGGCCGAACCAGATGCCATTTCGGTTTGTCTTCCGGTCCGGTTTTGAAAACACTGGGCCATCTTGATAATGATCCTATCATGTTTGCTAGCCAACAAATTCCTAAGTGGATAGCCATTTTGTTCACTGACCTCCCGACAGGTGGTGAAACGTTACCATCTAATATGAGCCGTTGGATGCGCCTCAATGGTGCATTAACACACATCATTGGTAATATTCATACGTCCTACATAGGAAGGTAACGCCTGAACAAAATCGTTCACTTTCCAAGTGGGTTTTCATTAAAATCTTCTCAATCTTTCTGGGTGCGCAATCCAGATCAAAAATCTTTGGGAATAAAAGAAAGGGGTAATGTATGATAGGTCCCTCTAATATATCGATTTTATTGATAAAGACAGTCAATATCGATAATTAGCGTAGGGTCCGCTAGAAGCTATTTTTTTCGGATTCACCTCATTGGTGGTGGGACCGGGCTCATTTGAGAAGGTCTTTGTACATGCTCTTAGGCAGCCGCCTAAGTTCCCCAACGGTTAGGCTAGCCCTAGCCTCATGGATCTTGATTTTTTCAGGGGGGCATAGTGAAAACTCCGTTTTGAGATATGGTTTTAAGCTCCAATCCAGACAAAGGGCACATTTGAGCTCTATGTTATGTTTTTCAGCAAGTCCCCCAACTGCAATTGTTGACTTCTTCAACAGATCAAATAACAAAACCTCCTTTCATTGGGAGTATCAATTTCAATAATAGATTATCAATTCGGTTGATACAGTGATTATATTATAGCTATAGTAAAATAACTCCCAATCAAATTGTTAATCTGCTACAATGAAATCACTGTAGCATATAAACAAATTCGGGTGGGAGTATCAATTCATGCAGCAAAATATCAATTCGATTGCAAGAAGTTGAGTCCTCCCATCAATAATGTGGAATACGCTGCTTGTATTGGGATGGACACCGTGGAGCTTTTGGCCTGGTAGTACTTCCTCTCTCCCTAGAGGTTTTCTGTTTGACTCCCGGTATGAACATCGTGGAGTGAACTTTCCCTCAAGGCTGGTGTGCTTTGTTTGTGCGTGTGAATCCTAGCCGTTGATGTCATGTACACAGAATTATGGAATTTAATAAAATAGCTGCTGCTACTTCTCTCCTCGTTTCGATCTCTGGACCTCTTTGAACCCTTGCTCTATCGCCCTGTCCTATGACTGCTTGGTCAGTCCTGCGAAAAAAAAAAAGGATGGAAACGAGGGCCATCAACGAGGCTACTCTCGTAATCAGAACCATCGATTAACGATTGACCGATATGTTATCGCGCAAACTCATTTTCGACTTATCTATTAATCCTTAAGTACTTTGCTTAATTATTTGATCATAATGAAATGAAAAAAAAATCTTCGAGAAAAATATTTGTCGACTAAAAGTTGCTTTTCTGTAAATATTTTAATTAAAAAAAAAAGACTTAAAAGGGTGCCCATCTTGGAGTGCATGTTACTACAACCGTAAAACACTTTTTATAAGTTTTAAAAAGATAAAATATTTTTTAAAACCATGCTCAAAAGATATTTTTCTTGAAAGCCATGCAATCAATTAATTAAGAGATCGTGTTATGTATGCAATATGTGTGTGTGCTCTATAGGGTAACCATGTAACTAATGCACTTTACCTACACGTAATGATATTGTATCGCTATGCTTGTTGTTATTGGTAGTCATTCAATTTGATACTTAATCTTCATCAACAAGTCAATCATATGGTTGTATTGCACATACACACTTTAATCAAAAATATAATTTGTCAATATAAGTTCTCCACAGCTTTAATTGTACTAAGATTCCTTGTCATCTCATGACAATATCCTTATCCAATTAACCATGGTTAAAACTACTATCAAAATATGATTGCACTATGTGGTAATTAAAAATTATGCAAATGTTATTCTCTAATACTTATTTGCATTCCTCTTTATCTTGAATCGACAAGTGTTAGTCGAGATATGTAACTGGCATATACCCAGTGTATACAAGTATTGAAATTAATTTTTATAAAATAATTATATTTTAAAAATATATATGAAATAATTTTATCAACACTTTATCCAAACTTTGGCTAGTACCAGTTCTAATAATCATACTTCGTGAGAGTTAGTTTAGGAGACACGTTCTCTCATATAGAGCGTTTAGAATTCTTTAACGATTGACCATGTTCCCAAGCATTTAGTGTATGCCACCCAACATACAAAGGTATTGACCTGCATGTCAGTCTCATTGGTTTGTAAGTTAAACATAAAATCTTGAGTTCATGAATATCTCAGGATTGAGAGTCTATACAACCATCAGACATGATACAAATCATCATATGACAGTCATTTAGAAGAAGTGCTTTCATAGCAATCATGTTCAGTGTATTCCAAATATAGTAAAAGCATTGACTTAGAGTTACAACTAAGATGATTGAGAAAAACTATCTCACCCTAGGTGACTTTACAAATAGGATGTCCACCCCGATCACCGACTACAAACCGTATCAGGTATAATAGTATGTGAATCACATACACATACCTAAGCTACTTATGTTATACTTGAAGGGCTAATATGTATCTTATGAAACAATAAAATAAATATAACAATGTATAATGCATAAAAATTGAGGCTATCTCATTAATATGTCAACGTTAAAGGGAGTTGAAATATAGAACATCGATTATAATAATTCTCAAAACCATTATGGCTCACAATAAAGCTTCACTTTGCCAATGATTCAATCCTCTTTTGCTAAGTAAATAAGGTATAAGTAGCAGTTCTTAAAATTATTTTATATTCATTTGAACTAGTTTCAGGATAGAAGATAAATTTTTTAAAATCTTCCTGTACTATCTAAGTGACGATGAGTAGAAATGAGTGACTTTTTCTTTGATGCTTAACTACAAGAAGAAATATACTATGGTTACTAAGAGGCTAAAACCTTAAGTACTAAAATAAGATAGATTCGAATGCTCCTAAAAAGTCCCAAATGAGGAATTGATCATTTTAAACAAATAAACATATACTTGTAATCCAACAAACCAACCAATCAACCTTTCTCAAAATTTCTTTCGCAATCACACGGTGTGTATAGTAAAAATTTAAGCATTTATATTTAATCAACGTGATCTTATTGAAATAATTTAGATAATCTAGCATTTATGTCCCCTCAGCCATACACATTTCGTATAGTTTTTGCTTCAGATACAGGTTGTTGGTCATGTTCTTTGTCATGTATATCGACTCTATTTTCATCCAAAGAACTATGACAGTTATCTCGTTCATGACCTCGTACATCACCTCATCATCGATGAATATCATGATTGTTTTTAGCGCCTTCAGATCCATCTCTTCCCACTCTGCATATATTATCCTTTCCGATTCTTGGATTTTTCTTGCAAAGCCTTATGCAACCCTAGATAAACAAGCACTGTTGTCACCTTTTTTGTCAAAGACCCAAAATTTTCTTTCCGTCGAAGTGATCCACCATGTACTTAGAAGCCATGGTTACTAACAACATCTGTTACAATAACCTACGGTGCTCTGATACTAGTTGTTGTAAATTTAGGGTTCACCCAGCAGAAGTAAATCACCAACCAATAGTTAGAACTAGAGATCTACCATATCACGAAACAAATATGTTATGTCAAAAATAAATAAGGGAAATAAAATATGCATAAATCAAACACATATCTAACTTGGTTCATCCAAATAAGGGCTAATCTACAAACCGGGGAACATGATATCTCTTTTATTAACATGAACAGAAGCATGTCACAAGAGCTTTATGAAGTAATAAGGATGATAAAAATATTCACTAAGAATACGGACATAAGAATCGAGAAAGAGTGTCACGCTCCACCTATACTAGATCTGTCATCTCCAATCTTTCCAATCCTCCTCCGAACAAGCAAACATCTAATCCCAAACCAATATTCCACAAGAAACAAGCAAGACCGTGCTCAAATTTTTTTCTTAAGAAAATCCTCAGCAATCGTAATCTATATGACAACTCAAAGGATCCTTAAATAGCCCCAAAAGAAACCCTAAAATCAGTCAAACATCTGCCTCCAGCCGTGTGGGCACCCAGGGCATCAAAATCTCACCCTGGGTGTCGGCTACAGGAAATTGCCGCACCCAGCTCCAAGTTTAACCCCTGGGTGTCAATATTTTGCCCAGGGTGATATTCCTACTGGTGCTCTCGAGTTTTTGCCCAGACGCGAGTTCTATTTCCTCCGCTGGTTCGATTTGGCATATGAGCCACAAACCCAACAAATACAATATATGTTTGTTTGTCCTCTCCCAATCCCTCGCATACATGCTCAAAGAAATTACACAAGGAGAAGAGATCTCTCATCCTTTACAGACCCCAGAGGGTAAGAAGAAATTCCCCATCGAAACTCTAAGGCCTCCTATGAGTTCCTCCCCTCTCCCTTGATAATAGCCGCCCTCTCAATCCTAGAAAACCTTGCAATCGATGTACTATGTTCTTGCTAGAACCTCCTATAAAAGACCCAAGTTCGTGTTGGAGTTGTAGGAGGAGTCCCATGTGAAACCACATCCTGAACCGACCTAAACTCGCATCCAGTCATGATTTCGCCCAGGTGGAATTCATAGTAACATGACTTTCGGCTCGGCCATCCAGTTCGCCCGGGAAACTTTTATGGCGCCCGGGTTAAAAGCTGGTAGCGCGCCTATTTAGTCTTTGCTTCAACTCGTTCCTTTGCCGCTCCATCTTCCATCATTCCTTGATGCACGAACCTTGGAGATGTTATGTGGTTTGTTTGGAGTCACATTTTCCACAAAAAACTACAATCCAAACAAAGCTTAGGTGAATATTTCTTACGAAATTTGGTAATAGTTAGCTAAGAATTCCTTCCCTTCCATCAAAATCAAGGGTGGGACTTGGGCGGGTTGAAGGGTTAACCCATGCCCAACCTGACCTATACATACCAAAACCCATTTTTCCCTTGGAAGCCCAACCCGTGCTTGCTCGTTCGGATTGCTTGGGTTTCTCAGGTTGCTCAATTTGTAAAAAAAATGGGTGTGTTGCGCAATTAAAAATGCTTTGTGAAACATATGTAAATTGAAAAAACATAACAAAATTAAGATGCCAAAACCATTTGGTTGAAAATGAACCATCCAAAGCTAGATCTATATTGAATTCTGTGTTCAAAATTTAATAACTCAAGTTATGTATAATCTTTTTTAGTAATACATATATGTATTCAACAAAAACATCTTTTAGTCATAAAAGATGTTTTGAAATTGGAGGTCCTAGGCAGACAGAGACGGCCCTACAATAGGGCCAAGGGGGGCCATGGCCCCCTCAATTTTTTTTTTTTAAAAAAAACCGGTTCTGCGACTCTGCGAGTAGCGAGCCTGCAATGGTTGCACAGGCCGCCATCTCCTCGTCGAAGGCTCGAACGACGAACGCATCAGCTCCAGATGGACCAGATCTAACACCTCCGCCGGACCGCCGTCCACTCCTCTTTGACCACCGACGCCACCCACCTCGGAAGGTCCACCAGCGAGCCGCGATCCGTCGGCCTCCCATTGCGGCCGGCCTCCCCGTCAGGAGCTCCAGCAGGAACCCGCCGCCGCGATCCGTTGACCTCCCCGCCGCGATCGGCTCGTGTGGTGTGGTGGTCCGGTGGATGAACGCCAGCCCCTCACCGACACCGTCAGGGCCGTCATGATCCACATCCTCGCCGACGTCACCGTCCAAATGTCCAATCTAAGGGCCGAAGGGCGTCCGCCGTCCGGCCCGACCCCCGGTTCCCATTGTAGAGGAGATAGAGAGCTCTAGAGAGAGATGAGAGAGCGATCAGATAGAGATCAGAGAGACGAGAGAGATATCAAGGTTGGAAGATGACCTGTCGACCCGATGGTGCCACCTGTACTTGCTGTGTAAAAAAAATGGTCAAAAACAAACAATCGGAATCATTGGATTGGATGATTCAGATCGTCAAAATCTTTTTTTTTTTTAACCGCTTCTGTGTGTCACATGGTACAGCTGTACCTATCATGTAAAAAAAATCGGATATACCAATTTTTCACGATCTAAAAAAAGAAACCGTCGCAACCCTTAAGAGGAGCGTATGCGGGGCCTGTGACTAAAAGACACACAAGGAAATTTCAGCCTTTCAGGGCCGCCGGCTGCTGAAGAAGGTTTAAGGATTTTTTTTTTTTCCTTTTAGTATCTATGTTCCCCTTTCTTAAATGAATTTTTTTTTTGAAAAATTCTTGATTCCTTCTCTTGCATTTGCTTTAGGGTAAAACAATAATCCTTATTTATTTCAATTTTCAACCCTAGCTTTTATTTTGTTTGTGATTCTATGACTTATATTCAGTAATATTTTTTATTTTTCTTGCAGACTTGCAGTTCTTGTATTCTTTTCGAGTATCTGACTTAGATTCACCCCCAACTTAAAATTCAAAACTCCAGTTTCGCAAGACACAAGGTATTCTTTCTCTCTCTCTCTGAATAAGGGGCAACGCCTAATTTATTGATTCATTATTTAGATATAGAAATCATTTTAAAGACGTTTTTATTTATTATATCATTTATTTGATATTGTAGACTATGGTAAAGCCAACTACAATGTTTGACTTTTTCAAGAGAAAACATGTACAAAATTTAGAAGTCAGTGATGGTGATGCAGCATCTCCAGCCTCCAATATGGATATCCAAATTACAGAAAATCCTCCTACAAAATCTTGAAAAGTTGAAGTCAATGAAATTGATATTAGTTCGTTGGAGCGTGATCCTGGATTACGTCCGCAGATATGGGATTATGATGCTAATCGGCATGATGAAATTCGGCGAGCTTACATTAAATCAGGTCCGTTCCAACCTATTCTTTCAAAGTATCCAAAATCTGGATTAGCAAGTCATCTTCGTAGTTTTCAGCCTTCATAGTTCACGCTATTTCCTTCATGGCTTGAATATTCTCTCGATAAAGATGCAGTTTTTTGCCTACTGTGTTTTCTCTTTAATAAGTCATCTGGGTATCCGGGACATAATGCATTCACCGTTGATGGATTTAAAAATTGGAAGAAAGTTAGAGATGGAAAAAATTATGCTTTTCTAAATCATATAGGTAAAGATCCTAACTCTCTTTATAAAATTGCTGAAAGGTCATGTGAGGATTTGATGAATCAATCTCAGTATATACAAAAGGTGCTGGAAAATTTCTCCTCTGAACAAATTGCAAACAATCGACTACGTTTGAAGGCCTCAATTGATACTGTTCGAGTCCTTGCACTTCAAAGTGTTGCTTTTAGAGGTCGGGATGAAAGTCTTGGTTCAACCAATCGTGGAAATTTTCTTGAAATATTGGATTTTGTGGTTTCATATAATGAAAAGGTTGCCGAAGCGATAACTAAAGCTCCAAAAAATACCTTTTATACATCACCAATGATTCAAAAAGAAAATTTACATGTTTTTTCAACCAAAATAAAGAAGGCAATTCGTGAAGAAATTGGTGATGCAAAGTTTTGCATAATTGTTGATGAAGATCGTGATGAGTCAATGAAAGAACAAATGACTATCGTTTTAAGATTTGTTGATAAAGATGGCTTTATATGAGAGCGTTTTTTTGTCTTGTTCATGTCTCTAACACTGTAGCATTAACCCTAAAAGATGGGATATATTCTGTGTTGTCTCATCATACCCTAGATATTCAAAATATCCGAGGGCAGGGATACAATAGTGCAAGTAACATACGTGGTGGGTGGAATGGACTACAAGCTTTGATTTCGAATAATTGTCCATATGCTTATTACATTCATTGTTTTGCATATCGTTTGCAATTGGCATTAGTGGCAGCATTAAAGGAAGTTATCCCTGTTCATTAGTTTTTTACTAAATTGACTTCTATTGTCAATATTGTTGGTGCTTCATACAAACGTAATGAAGAATTGAGGGCTGCTCAAGCTGCTGATATTGCGTATATGATTGAAATTGGTGAGCTTGAGAGTGGAAGGGGACTTAATCAAATTGGCACTTTACAACGGGCTGGAGATACTCGTTGGAGTTCTCACTTAAGATCTGTTTCTAGTTTGATAAAGATGTTCAGTGCAACATGTATAGTTCTATTTAACATTATTGATGAAGGAACTACTTCCCAACGATAAGAAGCGGACTCAGTTTATCAAGTAATGGTTTCATTTGAATTTGTCTTCCTATTGCATCTCATGAAAGGAACTATGGAGATCATTGATTTACTTTGTCAAGCTTTACAGTGTCAATCTCAAAACATTTTAAATTCTATGCATCTTGTTTCTTCTACTAAAGCACTTGTCCAAAAATTTAGAGACGATGGATGGGATGCTTTACTTACCAATGTAAAATTATTCTGTGAGGCACGCAATATAGATACCCCAGATATGAATACTCGTTATGTTGAGAGACGAGGTCAAGCTCGCCAACAACAAGATGACTTTACAATTGAGTATCATTATCGGGTGAACATTTTCTATGCTGCTATAGATTCTCAATTATAAGAATTAAACCATCGATTTAATGAGCATACAGTGGAGTTACTTATTCTCAGTTCGGCTCTGGATCCTCGAAATGCGCTTGCATCTTTCAGAATCGATGATATATGTCAGTTGGTAAACAAGTTTTATCCACAAGACTTCACCGATCATGAAAAAGAACAATTAAAAATGGAGCTTCACCATTATGAGCATAGTGTAGTTCGACATTCAGAATTCAAGAAATTGTCAAATGTTTCTGAATTGTGCCAATGGTTGGTAAGGATCAGAAGATCAACAGGAGGCTATCCACTTGTTTATAGAGTGATTTCGCTTGTACTTACTCTTTCAGTTTCTACTGCAACAACGGAACGAGCATTTTCAGCCATGAATATTGTCAAAACTAGGCTTCGCAACAAAATTGATGATGATTTTCTGACTGACTCTTTGATTTTGTACATTGAAAGAGAAATTGCTGTGAAATTTAGTACAGATTCAATCATTGATGATTTCAGAGATCTAAAAGAACGACGGGTTCCATTTTGATTACTGATTGAGTTGAAATATATTAAGAAACAATTATTATGTCTTTTCTTTTGTTTAAAATGTGTGAACAGACAACAGATGTTAGTTTTATTTTCTATGTATTAATTTAGTCTTGAATTTTAATATATTTCTAATTCTTGAATTGGTGATTTTTTTTTTTTGCTTATGCTTGGCCCCCCCACAAGATAAAATCCTGGTTCCGTCCCTGTAGGCAGACCTCGCTTGCCAAGTGCCTAACCCAGGGCCAAGCTCGGATGCAAGTATCCGATGTACTCAGGTTGGATAAGGCCGGTGCCCAAATCCATCCAAATTAGAACCGGGTTGATCTTTTTTGTGCATATTTGTTCATGTTTTTTATCAGCCTTGTCCATACTTGTTCATTGTTCGGGTCGGATTCAGATTGGGTAGGTGAAACCCATCCAATTCCCACCCCTACTAGGGTTCCTCGGGTTGGATAAGATCGATGCTCAAAAACGTCCAAACTGTAATCGGGTTGATCTTTTTCTTATCCAAATCCGTCCAACTTTTTCACTAGCTATGTCCCTACTTTTCCATTGCCCACACTGAGCATGAGAGTAATGGAGCACAAAACCTACACCAAACAAAGATCCGTTGGTATTTGTGGCTGTCATCGTCGGTCGTATCACGCTTGATGCATACATATCGGATCCGTCCGTATCATAACGTACACGGTTGGTGCGGTCCAAACTGACGTGGCATGTCCCATGTCATCGGTGACGTCACCCCTAACCAAGACCCGTCGGGCTACTCTCACCAGGCACTCCCATGCCATAGAGCACACGGGAAACATTTCGGTTCGGTGGCTGCATCATGTGCCCATCTCTCTCAAAATTAAGCATATCCTCTTTATCTCTCTCTCAAATTTAAGCATACTCTCTCTCTCTCTCTCTCTCTCTCTCTCTCTCTCTCTCTCTCTCTCTCTATGTGGGTCTTGGGATTTAATTTTGGAGTAAGGGGTGTTTTGTCCCATATAACATATGGGGTTAACGAACATGACACTCATAAGATCCCATCAAGAAGCGGTCCCAAAATCAAATCTTAATACCGAAAATGAAATAAAAAAATAAAGATTTCAGTACAAGGTGTTTGCATAGGATTTGAACACCGCATCCTTCTCGTGGGATCCACAGACACACACACTTGCGGTGTGTCGGTTGCATGGTTTCCACCCACCAGAGAAGACTTCCGTATGGCATGAACCGAGACGACTGCTAAGATTCCCTTTCTAAGATTTGTTAATTGAGAAATAAAGTGGTCGTTATCAGGGCTCAGCCAGACTCAGAAGTCACCACTAGGACTGGTAATTCTAGAATCTGAACCCGACACGGCAGATCTGACACGAAGTTAGCGGATCTGGATCTGGGTTAAACGGGTCAACACGGTAGACCCGCTTAATAAACAAATCGGGTTCATGTTTAGGGTCTGGACATGGTAGACCCGAGAAGACTGTTTAAAATTCAACAGGTTGTGTCAGGTCGGGTTTACCTGCAATCTGTTACTGTAGTTTGTAGTTCTAGCGGGTCTTATCGGGTCAGGTCGGGTCGAGTCGGATTGGGTTGGATCATATCGACTGAACAGGCACGTGTGGTCAACAGGTCTAATGGGTTCTATCGGGTCTAATAAACGAGTCGGGTACGGGTTTAGGGTCTAGACACGACTAGTTAAACGGGTCGGGTCCGGATCTAGGGGTTTTGGACACGACACGAATCCGACCCAACACAACCCATTGCCACCCCTAGTCAACACCACAGAGTGGAACCACACAAAGCTACCGGAGCCGAATCGGACAAGAGAGCGGACCACCTGATCAACAAAAATCATCACACCAACATAAAGTAGTGCCACACCGAGCGAAGAATATCCCATCGATCTGGGCATGGAAATTGCCTAATTATCGAGCGAGAATACTACCACGAGCAGAAAGCGGGTTCGAACCCAAGATAACACTCGGTACAGTAACACTACCACCTGCCCAAGGAAGCTGTGGTCCATTTGTACTTTTTTACGTAGTAAAGTAAAGTCAAATGTGTTTGAGTAACCAGTGCTATTCTCAGGAGGATATTATCATTGACATTCGACTTTCGATCAAGGAGTAGAGTATTGGTGATGGTGCGGTTTTGAGGGACAGGCTGCGGATTTTGGAAGAAGCTTTATAATGGTGTGAGTTGTACTGTATTTTTTTATTTTCTAATAAATTGGTTGGGGTCCATGCCTAACCCTCCTCACCTCGAGGGTTCTCAAAAAAACCAGAGTTGTTCTCGTTTGATGGGATTTTTTTAAAAAAATTTCTTCGTTGCCGAGAAAGAGAAATAAGGTATGGCTTATTGATGGTTGCATTGTTATTTTCGCTGAGCGAAGCAGAGAGCAATTTTGCTACCCAGATCGATTTACTACATTCACTTACGGTCCAATCGTGGTGTGTGATGTCATTCATTAAACATACACAATGGATATTGCATTTGTTACCGGACATATGCTACAGTTTGTTGCCCCCCCCCCCCATTATGTCATATATAATAAACGATGTGGCACACCACGATTGGATCGTGAACAAGTGCAATAAATCAATCGGGTGGCAAAAATGCTCTTGAGGAAGTGTGGCCGTAAACCACCACCCCTAGAGGTACCTTTGAGGCCCTGTAAACATCGTCGGCCGCCGAACTCTCATCTTCCTATGAGATGTCGTGTCCATCTCAGTGTTTTCAAAACCGGATCGGATCGGACTGTTCAACCGGTTTGGATCGGAACCAAAACATGTTTTGATTTTGGTCTTTGAATAAACCGGTTTGTATGTTAACCCACAAATCAAACTTTGTCATTGAAGAATTTAGTAAATATCTATTTTTAAAAAAAATATTTTTATGTGGTTTAAATGGTTGAATCATCGGTTTGAACCGATTTCACCGAACCGGATGCCTTTTCGGTTTGCCTTCCGGTCCGGTTTTGAAAACACTGGTCCATCTTTTTTTTTTTTTTTTTTTTGAGAACCCCTCCTCAGTGGAGGGAGGGTTTGGCGGACCCCAACCATAAGTCATTAGGAACTAAGAAAGTAAAGTGTTACAGAAGATGTTTGCCTCCACCCCTATCTTATCCCGCCATGGTACAATCCAAGCATTGAAGAGGGAGATGATAGACTGCTTCAACTTTTCCTGCCCTGCGGATTTGGCATTGAAGACCTGGTTGTTCTGTTCTAGCCAGATGACCCACACAATCGCCATGACCAGAACGTCCCATGGTTTCCGGATCGTCATCGGAATTCGCCTCCGTCTCCAAGAAGTCCAAAGGGCCTTGAGCGTCCTCGGGTGGGAAGAGAGGCCCGCTCTACTCTCAAAATGGTCCCACAGAGGCCTGACAAAAGAGCACCCTAGTAACAAATGCGAGGCTGTCTCCTCCTCCGAGCCGCAGAAGGTGCAAAAGGCATCCGACACACGCGGGTGATGTCTATGCAGTAGAGTCGACTTGGTGAGAATCTTGTTCCTGGAGGCAAGTAGAGAAAAAATCTGCACCTTAGAGGGGGCCTTCGACTTCCAGATCGCTTTTGAAGGTCCATGGCGCTGGCCCGTAGGAAGAAGGTGGTTGTAGAAGGAGCTGATGGAGAAGACTCCCGAAGACGAGACACTCCACCGGACCTCGTCCCGGGATATCCTGAAGGAGGCCGACCGCAGAATAGGAAGAAGGTCAAGCCACTCCCGCCGACCATCCTGGTTCAACGGAGCACCAAGCTTCACCCGCCACCTGATGTTCCCCCTATCTCCGATATGTCTGAGAGTGCACCGAGGCTCCCTTGTTCCTGGCCAGGGAGTAGAGGCCTGGGAAGAGTTGCTCCAGTGATCTGTCAGAGATCCAAGGGTCTTTCCAGAATCTGATGGACCGCCCGTCACCGAGAACAAGCGAAGTAGCCTCCCTATAGAGGTCTCTAACCCTCAAAATGCCCCTCCAGAAGTAAGAGATCTTGCCCGACGATCTACCCCGAGCCTGCAATGGCGAGAACCTCTTAAAATATCTGGCTAGGATGACATCCCTCCAGGACCCTCCAGAATTCTGCTGAAGTCGCCACCACCATTTCCCTAGCATCGAGACATTGAATCTGCGCAAATCCAGGACCCCCATGCCGCCCATCTTCTTTGGAAGACAAACCTGATCCTATCTCAGCAAATTATAGCCACCCGCATTTTCTCCCACACCGTGCCAGAGGAAGGAGCGCCGAATCTTGTCAATCCTCTCCACCACCCAGGACGGCAGGTAATAAAAGGACAGGTAGTATGAGGGAATCGAAGATAGCACCGAATTGACCAGCACTAGCCTACCCCCTGAAGAAAGAAACCGGCCCTTCCATCCCTCCAATCTCCGCTCGACCTTAAGGATAAGCTGCTCCCAATCCTCCCGCCGTAGCGCTCTATCACTTATAGGCAGCCCCAGATACTTCATCGGTAAGCTCGCCGCTTTGCAATTCAAAAGCTTGGCCAAACCGCCCCCTGCATCCCTCAGCCCGATATAGTACAGACAGGTCTTCTGGAAGTTAATCTTAAGGCCCGAGGTCAGCTCCAACCCGTAAAGGAGGACCTTGAGAGAGACCAACTGGAATGGACAAGCAGCTGCGAATAAGAGAGAATCATCTGCGTAGTGCAAGTTCGAGGTTGTCCAGCCACTACCACCAACCCCTGGACCAAGCCCTCAGCACTTGCCTTCTGGACAGCTGCATCGAAGGCATCAACCACCAGGATGAAGAGGTATGGGGACAGAGGGCATCCCTGCTTTAGACCCTTATAAACCTTGAAGTCCTTGCCCTGCTCCCCGTTAATAAGGCAGGAAAGCTTCGAGGACACCAGTATCTCTCTAATCCAGCCTATCCAACCATCAGAGAAGCCTTTCGCCTTCAAAAGATCCAGCAAGAAATCCCATCTAATCTGATCGAAAGCTCTCTCGAAATCAATCTTCAGGAGCACTCCTTCTTCTCCCGACTCACGCAGGTGGAAGATCGTCACATGAGCCGCCGCCACGCTATCAAGTATAAGCCTCCCCCTGATGAAAGCGGTCTGGGAAGGGGAGACCAATAGAGAGATGTTGTCCACGAGTCTATTAGCCAAAACCTTCGTAATGATCTTGTAGAGGCAATTTGACAAGGAAATCGGCCTGTAGTCCCATGGTTTCTGCAGCAGATTTTTTAGGCAAGAGAACAATCCACGACTGGTCCATCTTGATAATGATCTACCCAACAAATTCCCAAGCTCATAACCATTTTGTTCACTGTCCTGACAGGTGGTGAAACATTACCATCTAATATGAGCCGTTGGATGCACATCAATGGTGACATAACACACATCATTGGTGGTATTCATACGTCACCAGCATCATATCATATAAATCCAACGATCTACATTGGAAGGTAAAGCCTGAACAAAATCGTTCACTTTCAAAGTGGGTTTCCCTCAGAATCTTCTCATTCTTTTGCGGTGCGCAATCCGGATCAAAAATCTTTGGGAATAAAAGAAAAGGGTAATGTATGATAGGTCCCTCTGACAGATAGATTTCAGTGATAAAGACAGTCAATATGGGTAATTAGCGTTGGGTCCACTAGAAGTTATTTTTTTCGGATTCTCCTCATTGGTGGTGAGACCGGCTCATTTGAGAAGGTCTTTTTACATGCAGGCAGCCGCCTAAGTTCCCCAACAGATATTGTAGCCCTAGCCTCATGGATCTTGATTTTTTCAGGGGGACATAGTGAAAACCCTGTTTTGAGATATGGTTTTGAGCTCCAATCCAAACAAAAGGCCCATTTGAGCTCTATCCCACGTTTTACAACAAAGTCACCCAACCGTATTTGTTGACTTATTCAACAAATCAAATAAGAAAACCGCCTTTCATTGGGAGTATCAATTCGGACTATAGATTATCAATTTGCTACATTGATTTCACTATAGCTATAGTAAAATCACACCCAATCAAATCGTTAATCTGCTACAGTGAAATCACTGTAGCATATAAACAATTCGGTTGGGAGTATCAATTCAGGCAGCAAAATATCAATTCGATTGCAAGAAGTTGAGTCCTCCCATCACTAAGGTGGAATACGCTGCTTGTATTGGGATGGACACCGTGGAGCTTTTGGCCTGGTGGTACTTCCTCTCTCCCTTGTTGGAGAGGTTTTCTGTTTGACTCCCGGTATGAACATCGTGGAGCAAACTTTCCCTCAAGACCGTTGTGCCTTGTTTGTGCGTGTGAATACTGACCGTTGATGTCATGTTCACGGGATTATGAAATTTAATAAGATAGTTGCTGCTACTTCTCCCCTTGTTTCGATCTCTGGACCTTTTTGAACCCTTGCTCTAGCGCCTTGTCCTATGACTGCTTGGTCGGTCCAGCTAAAAAAAAAGATGAAAATGAGAGCCATCAATGAGGCTACTGTTGGTGAAAATAGAATGGATAACACAGAGATAAAATAAGAATGAAAAACAAGGAAATGATCCGAGGCACGCTTGGCGCTGACTTAAGAATAGATATTGTCGCCTTTAAGTGCACAGGCTTATTTGGCAAACTACTCCCAAGATACAACGGACCGTCAGATTCCTTAACGTGCACAAGAACTAAGGAATCTCCGAACTCAAGGATTGCAATCACAACTGTTGTCCAAGACTCAAAAATAAGAAAGAAAACAAAACTCTATGTCTCGGTTTTCCCGTATCTCTTTCCAAAGCCCTATTAGTCCCTATAAAGTTACGAACAGTGCACATAGCACCCATTCACCTATTGGATAGAGGTGTGACCCTTCATAGGGATGTGTCCCTCGTATTGGGATGCAAAATTCAAGAGATGCTATTCCCAACTCCTGAAGAGTCGCACGAAAACCCATTGGACCAAAAGGTGCATTGATTCACTAGAGACTTACAAAAACCCATAGGATCAAAAGGTGCATTGATTCACTAGAGGCTCATCGTACCATAGCACTCAAGTGCTGCACTTTGGTTGGCCAAAAGGATGTAAAGTGAATTCAATATTCAAACACCCTAATAAAAGAGTGTGTGTACCAAGTCAAACAAGTACACCACCATAACAAGACTTGTGGGACCCAATTTCCACTTACAAAATAAATAACACTCAAAAGATTCAGCCAAAAGAGACAAAAGGATAAAAGGGTTTGGATTCCCAAAATCATATACAATAAAATTATAAATATTAAAATCAACCAACATTTTCCCACATGATTTAAATATTTAAAACAATAAAATTTGACAACAGTACAATATGTTTTCAAAGATGGGTATCTTTTGGATTTGAACCCACTTCTAGTTGATATAATTCCATCTATGCAAGTCCTAAGTAACCGAAGTTTTGAACTTGAACCCATATACATAGATTTTATTATATCGAACATCATACTATAAGATCGAGCTTGAGTTCTATCAGTGGTTCGCATTACGGCCTTGCGACAGTATCTTGAATTCATGAGTGATCTAGAGAATAAGCCTCTCAAATTCTCATAGACTGCGGCCTCACAGTCACACTCATATAGGTGTTTGTCTCCAAGGATATCCTGCCATATCCTGCCTTAAAGGCCTTGACAACATTTAGACATTAGTCTTCCTTAACATCTGCAGGTGAGCATAGAATATAAGGAGGATTATTTTGTGCTCCACTGGTCACCCAATTAGCTTGTTTTTCCCATTGAACCTTAATCCCGGGATCTCCGTTCAATAAGGTTGGGTTTCTGCTAACGGTGATTTATGATATAGGCTTTAGGTCTTTAAGACCTATCCTCCTAGAAGAATTAAGGACTTGTCCGCTTGACAATCCTTTAGTAAGATGATCTGCTAAATTATCCTCCGACTTTGTATAAATTAGAGTTATTACCCCAGTCGTATCTAGCTTTCTCAAAATCTTATACCTTAACTCTATATGTCTAGAATTTTTAGAATTATGGTTCTTACTCTTAATCTTTGCTAGAGTGGCTTGGTTATCACAGTGTATGAGAATCCCATGAATTGGCTTATCTATACCAGGTAGCTCGGATAATAATCCCTTAAGCCATTCAGCCTCACTTTCAGCTAACTCGAGAGCCACTAACTCGGCCTCCATTGTCGACCTTGTAATTATGGTCTGTTTAGAAGATCTCCAAGCCACTGCTGCACCTCCTAAAGTGAATACATATCCACTAGTGGCCTTGGTTTCTTCAGAATCTGAGATCCAATTAGCATCACTGTACCCCTCAAGCACAGTTGGATCTCCAGTATATAATATACTATACTCCATGGTTCCTTTAAGGTACCTTACGAGTCTAATTAGTGCAGCCCAATGAGAATCATTAGGATTATTAGTGTATCTACTTAATCTTCCTACAGCATAGGAGATGTCTGGTCTTCCGGAATTAGCCAGATACATTAAACTTCCTATTAGCTGTGAATATTTAAGTTATGATACATCATCCCCACAATTTTTCTTTAATTTTAAGCTTGCGTCATAAGGAGTACTTACTGGCTTATAATCATAGAAACCAAATCTTTTTAGAACCTTTTCCACATAATGAGATTGATGTAGAGATATACCACTTTTAGTTCTTGTAAGTTTGATACCTAAGATTACATTTACAACTCCAAGATCCTTCATCTCAAAGTTAGTACTCAATAATATTTTAGTTTTCTTTATATGATCAATATTATTGCCAAATATTAGAATATCATCTACATATAAGCACATAATAACAAAAGAAGAACCAAAATATTTCCAATATACACATTTATCAGATTCACATATAGAAAAACCATTGGAAAGAATTACACTATCAAACTTTTCATGCCATTGTTTTGGTGCCTGCTTTAACCCATATAGAGACTTCACTAATTTACATACTTTCTCTTCCTGTCCTTTGACTACATATCCTTTTGGCTGTTCCATATAAATTTCTTCCTCTAAAACCCCATTAAGAAATGCGGTCTTAACATCCATTTGATGTATCTCGAGGTGATATGATGCAGCTATTGCAATTAGCACTCGAATGATAGTCATCCTAGTTACAGGAGAATATGTATCAAAATAATCAATACCTTCCTTCTGTTTAAACCCCTTAGCCACTAGTCTAGCTTTGTACTTATCTATGGATCCGTCTGAATTGAGTTTCTTTTTAAAGATCCATTTGCATCCAATTGGTTTGATCCCAATAGGAAGATCTGTCAAGTCCCAAGTACCATGAGCCATTATAGAGTCCATTTCACTCTTGATGGCTTCTTTCCAAAATGAAACTACAGAGCTAGATATGGTTTCTCCATAGGTTATAGGCTCACTCTCAAGAGAAAATGTATAAAACTCATCACCGAAGTTTTTCTCAACCCTAGGTCTTTTGGACCTTCTAGGTTCAAGACATAATTCTGGCTCTCTAGTTTCTACAGTTTTCTCAGAAGATTTTGAAATAGAGGAAGTCGTAGAAATGGAAGAATTATTCGTATTAAGCATAGGAAATATATTTTTAAAAAATACAGCATCATTAGATTCCTTAATAGAGTTAGGAGCATACTCTGGATTATCAGATTTTAAAATAAGAAATCTATATGCATGACTATGAAAAGCATAACCAATAAAAATGCCATCAAAAATTCTTGGTCCTAGTTTGTCAATCTTAGAGTTAGGGATTTTTACCTTAGTAAGGCATCCCCATACTCTCAAAAAATTCAAACTAGGTTTTCTACCAAACCAAAGTTCGAAAGGGGTTTTGTCCTGCTTTTTGAAAGGAACTCGATTTAGAACATTATTAGATGCTTATAATGCTTCTCCCCACAAGTTCTTGGGTAAACCAGAACAAGTTAACAAAGAGTTTATCATCTCTGTAAATGTTCTATTCTTCCTTTCTGCCACACCATTAGATTGTGGCGAATAAGGTGCTGTGGTTTCATGGATTATCCCACTACTTTCACAAAACTTAGTGAATTCAGCAGAGCAAAACTCACCTCCCCGATCGGTTCTTAACCGCTTAATTTTCTTTTCGGTTTGGTTTTCCACTTCAGACTTAAAATTACAAAATTTTAGAAATGCTTCATCTTTTGATTTTATCAAATACACATGACAATATCTAGAAAAATCATCTATAAAAGTTATGAAATACCTTCTACCTCCCCTTGTTAGAACTCCATTTAACTCGCATATATCACTATGAACGAGTTCTAGCAATGTAGTAGAACGACAAACAGAATAAAATGATTTTCTAGATTGTTTTGTTTGTACGCAAATCTCACATTTAGAATCAACTATAATATTAGACATAGGAATTAAACCTAATTTCATCATTCTTCTAATAGTATGAAAATTAACATGCCCCAGTCTAATATGCCAAATATCAGAAGATTCCATATTTAAAAGCATAGACGATGAAGCATGCTTAATTTTATTAGATAGAATACTCAATTTAAACAAGCCATTACACAAATATCCAAGACCAATAAAATTATTATTTTTAGAAATAACAAATTTGTTCGACTCAAATACAAGTTTATAGCCTTCTTGGCTTAAGACCACACCACTAACAAGATTCTTCCGAATTTCAGGCACATATTGCACGTTGTGAAGAGTAATCACGTTCCCAGATGTGAAGCGTAGATTCACATTCCCTTCTCCTAGCACGTGTGCAATAGTGGAGTTCCCCATGGTTACAGTTCTTCCTCGGATATCCTGATATGATATAAATGAGGAGAATTCAGAACACACATGAATATTTGCACCTGTATCAACCCACCAATCAGTAGGTTGATAAGTCAAATTTACTTCAGGTTTAGATATTTCTAACCTTAAATTTGATACCCCAGTGGTAGTGCTGCATATCATATTTGCCTGAGGAGTAAGAGCAACACTTCGAGATTGTTCTCCAATCTCCTTATCCTTCCTTTGTCGGCATTGTTTGGCAAAGTGACCAGACTTGCCGCACACCCAACAAGTCTTCTTGTTTTGATCTTTCTGGATCTTGCCAATTGGCTTGAACTTGTTTTTTCCTCTCTTGGATTTCTTTGGAAAAGACTTATTCTTAGATTGAATAAAATTAGCCATACCTCCTTGCTCATGAGTAGGAAGCGATTTGTGCTTGATTCGATGCTTCTCCTCTATCTGAATCGCCATTATGAGATCATCAAGTGTCATTGCTTCTCTTTTATGCTTGAGAAGGATTTGGAAGTCACTCCAGGATGGCGGAAGCTTGTCGATCAATGCCGGTACTTGAATACGTTCATCGATGGGAATACCTTTGGCTATGATCTTTGTCACCAAGTTTTGAACTTGATGTACTTGCTCTATCACGGGCTGATCATTGACCATCTTGAAGTCAAAGTACTCTCCCACTACATACTTCTCTTCTCCAGCATTCTCTTGCCCATATTTCTTCTCAAGGGTTTCCCACAACTCTTTGGAAGAAGGTGTCTCACAATAAAGATCATAAAGAGAATCACTCATAGCACTCAGAATATATCCATGACAAGAATAATCATCTAGATTGAATTTGATAGTCTTCTCGGAATCGGATTTGATAGTTTCACCAGTTTCAGAAAGTGTTGGAACACTAGAAGGTATGGGATCAGATATCACATAGAAGATATTCAAAGATGAAAGCCAAAACTTCATACGGCGTTGCCACCGTTTGAAATCTTTGCCATCAAAAATTTTGGGTTTGAGGGACCTATCAATCTTATCGGATCTCTTGGCACAATTATCCATACTAGCCATAGAATGCAGTATCTATTCTTAAATTGTTGGTGAAAATAGAATGGATAACACAGAGATAAAATAAGAATGAAAAACAAGGAAATGATCCGAGGCACGCTTGGCGCTGACTTAAGAATAGATATTGCCGCCTTTAAGTGCACAGGCTTATTTGGCAAACTACTCCCAAGATACAACGGACCGTCAGATTCCTTAACGTGCACAAGAACTAAGGAATCTCCGAACTCAAGGATTGCAATCACAACTGTTGTCCAAGACTCAAAAATAAGAAAGAAAACAAAACTCTATGTCTCGGTTTTCCCGTATCTCTTTCCAAAGCCCTATTAGTCCCTATAAAGTTACGAACAGTGCACATAGCACCCATTCACCTATTGGATAGAGGTGTGACCCTTCATAGGGATGTGTCCCTCGTATTGGGATGCAAAATTCAAGAGATGCTATTCCCAACTCCTGAAGAGTCGCACGAAAACCCATTGGACCAAAAGGTGCATTGATTCACTAGAGACTTACAAAAACCCATAGGATCAAAAGGTGCATTGATTCACTAGAGGCTCATCGTACCATAGCACTCAAGTGCTGCACTTTGGTTGGCCAAAAGGATGTAAAGTGAATTCAATATTCAAACACCCTAATAAAAGAGTGTGTGTACCAAGTCAAACAAGTACACCACCATAACAAGACTTGTGGGACCCAATTTCCACTTACAAAATAAATAACACTCAAAAGATTCAGCCAAAAGAGACAAAAGGATAAAAGGGTTTGGATTCCCAAAATCATATACAATAAAATTATAAATATTAAAATCAACCAACAGCTACTCCCGTAATCAGAACCATCGTTTAACGATTGACCGATATATTCTGTCGGTATTAAGAGCCTTTGCACTTAGCATCAGTAAGCAGCCAAATCTAACCTAATTATATTTCAAGATTTGCCTTGGTCATTGGTCCTTATGGAAAAGAACCTTGGGGGGGAGGGGTCTTAAATTTAATTTCAGAAGGTGCAAATTATAATAATTTGAAAAAAAAAAATCCTAACTAATAATAATATAATAAGAGATTTTTTTTGGAATCACATATCCCCCTTGGATCCATTCCCAACTCTAGTCAATGGGCCCGTGCCACATGAGCCCACCAAACGGAGCCGACCGACAAGAAGAGATCCGAACTGTATCAACTCCTCAGGTCTAGGCGACAACCAACAACTTGCTAATATGCGTCCGCACCATCGCCATAGTGGGCTTGACCTTACCAAACGGTCAGTAGCATCCAAACCCGTACCATGCGGACTCAGCAGCCACGGTCCGCACGGTTCAGTGCCTCGGCGGCTATAGTTGGTCTGTTCCTTGATGTTTTCATTAATGAAGTCACCAGCAGCTTGATCCCAACCGGAATGGTACGTAGGCCGGTACGAAGAAATTGCTTCAGATTCAGTATGAGCCAAATAAGAAAGACCTTATCTTCTTGGACGACCTTCTACACATAAATCAAAGTGCTTAGGTTGTTTGTATGTGCTTTAAATTTTAAAAACCATTTAGATCACCTTCTATTAGAAAAAACATATGTCCCGATTTGTAGAGTTAGAATGCTTCCTCCATACACTCGGATATCAAGATCCTTCAGTTGCACCGGGGGTTTCAATTTGGTCACATCGGTATATATATAAGAATGACGGTCCTTGCCTCGCCTGGTAATAAGATCGGGGGTTTCAATTTGGTCACATTTGGTCAATTCGAACCTGTACTTTGGAGTCAGGGATCGTACCTTTATAGACCTTTTCCATATCACTAGCGTCTGACACCTGGTCGCTCTTTCCTGTGCCTTCTACCCTTCCGTGTCAGCCCACATGGACCTTTAATGGTCTTTATTGTTTAGCCTGCCAGCCGTTGGCTAGAGGCCATGAGGGGGGGAGCACCGGTCTTGTCTAAGCCAGGTAGGCATTCTGGAAGGCTCCAGTCAGGGGCGCTCTAGGCCGACTTTTGCCAGCGAATGTGGTTTGCAAACGTCCATGTAATTCCACGGGGGTGGCGACCCGACACCGCCTTACTGTAGGCAACACCTGCTGGTAGGCAGGTGAACTCCTTGCGGTTACGTGATAGGGCGAGCCGATCAGCGCGGCAGCTCGGCAACCAAGCTGATGCCGTTGCTCCGCGCCCTTCTTCTACTATCAACTGCTCTAGCGCGTGCGGATTAGGCGAGCCCCCAGGCGAGCTGATCACATGCGGATCTTCCGAGCTCCTGGGCGAGCCAAGGGTGATGAATCTTCTGAAGTATTCTTTGAGCTACGAGCCTGAGCGACCTCTGCCGCGGGGGAGCTGGTCGCGTGCGGTCAAAGACGAGCTGAATGTGATGGCTAAAAATGTCCCATGTGTGAGCTAACCGGGGACGATGTGGTTCAATCTAGAGAAATGGAGCCGTCATTCTGTCTCTCGCCCTTCCCGGGGTCGTGATGTGGTCTTTGCTATGGGCGAGCGGGTTACATGTGTTGGGTATTCTACTCTATGAATACAATCAAACGATGACTAACATAATGTAGAGATGAAACAAATCTAGTGCAAAACAAATTGAACAATCTAAAGGGGTTTAGCATGCAAGGTTGAACACAACAATCAAACAAGGTTTAGGTTGTCCTAAGGTTGTCTACAGATATGGCAAAGAGGTGGAAGAAGGAAGAAGAACAAGGTACTTAGCAGTTGTCGAGGCTTGTGCTAGCACAATGCCCTGAAAGCTATTTCGCCGCCTCGGTAGGTGCTTCAAGGCCTCCGACGAACGCTCCCCAGGGTACAACGACTGGACTCCTCTTCAGCACCGAAGGGAACCCCTTTTGGACTCTCAGCGTACTCCAGACACTCCAGACAAGAGAGAACGAGAAAGAAAAGAGAAAGTGGAGAGAGCTCTTAGCTTGGTGTGTTTCTGGCTTCACCGGACCCTCTCTTATATAGAGGTCCTTAGCCATAACGTCCCCACACTCTCAGCCATTGCATGCAACGCACTGATGAGCATTCACTGCTCTGTCAAGTGAAACGGTTGCATGTGACAGTGCAGAGGTCCAGGTTCAATGAACCTAGCTCAGCCTCGTGAATAGTGTAACGGAAGAAATAAATCTCCATTAAACATTAAAAAATTAAAACCCAGTGTAAAACAAGGCCCGAAGCCCGAAGACCATTCGCGTCCACGCGGCTCGCGAGCCGCGGCCTCGGCCCGAGCCCGAGCCCGTGCCCGTGCCCGGCCCGGCCCGGCCCGGCTCGGCTCGGCGCGCGCGCGCGCGTGTGTGGTGGGCTATGGCCTGGCTCTTGGGAAGCTACAAAGCCCAATGAAAGGAGTTCCATTAAAAACGCATTAAAAGATCTCCCCACGGGCAATATGGGACTAAACCAAAAACCGGTTTTTTCATTATTCTATCAAAACCAATTTTTGTAACAATCCCCCACAATAATGAAAATATCGAAAACCAAATTGAAAGAAGTAGTCTGGAGTACTTATAAAAGTATGTATAGACATAAGGTGTCTTTCTACTTGAACCTTTGCTTAGTGTAGACTGCAGGACCTACTAGCTGACAGTGAACTTACGTCTTGAACTGTACAGCTATATATTGTAAGTCTAGTCGACAAGTCTCACCCATACTTTCATATACATCATAGAGTCCCATGCGGTTGTGCTCTTTATGGCCATGAGCCTTCCCCAGTTTTCTTGAGTGTTCTAGAGAATTAGCCTCAATTCTCATAGAAGCGGCCACACTTCTACACTCATATAAGTGCTTACTATCAAGAGTGCTCTGTATCTATACACCCCACTGGTATGCCAGCTATAGTTAGCATTAAGAGTCTAAAACTCAGCCTCTCAGCGATACAGAATGTACTATCACATCATAGGGAGGGGAGAATTTGATAGCACCCCCACAAATCCCTCGAATAACTTGTTTTTCCATTGAACCTCGATTTTGGGATCTCCAATCACGTAGGTTGGGTTACCGTTATCGGAGACTTATTCGTTTATAGGCCTCAGCCCCATCCCCCTCGATGTACTTAGAACTAACTCTCTAGCTAGTCCTTTAGTTAAGGGATCTGCTAAATTATCTTTTGACCTAATATAGTCAATAGTAATTATCCCATCTTTCAACATCTGTCGAACAGTGTTATGTCTACGACGAATATGTCGTGACTTTCCATTATAGGAGTTATTCCTGGCCCTCATTATAGCTGCTTGGCTATCACAATGAATTGGGACAGCAGGAATAGGCTTTGGCCAAAAAGGAATATCCATAATGAGATTCCTTAGCCATTCACCCTCTTCACTAGCTTTATCTAGTGCTATGAACTCCGACTCCATAGTGGATCGGGCAATGCATGTTTGTTTGGATGATTTCCAACAAATTGCACCCCCTCCAAGGGTAAACACATACCCACTAGTGGATTTGGTTCCTAAGGAATCCGCAATCCAATTAGCATCGCTGTATCCTTCTAGGACAGCTGGATACCTACTATAGAAAATGCCATAATCTAATGTATGTTTTAAGTACCTTAGAACTCGGATTAGAGCATCCTAATGCTCTTGGTTAGGGTTAATAGTGTATCTACTAAGTCTACCTATCGCATAGGCAATATCGGGTCTCGTGCAGTTCATAATATACATGAGACTGCCAATTACCCTAGAATATTCTAGTTGTGATACACTAGGCCCTAAATTCTTCTTCAGGTGTACTGAAGGATCATATGGCGTTCTAGCAGGTAGACAATCAATATGACCGAACTTCCTAAGCACTTTCTCGATATAGTGAGATTGAGATAGAGTTATGCCATTGGAATCTCTCTTAATTTTGATTCCAAGAATGACATCTGCAGCTCCTAAGTCTTTCATATCAAAGTGCCTACTCAGGAAGTCCTTGGTCTTGACCACTACTTCTAAGTTGGTTCCAAAGATCAACATATCATCTACATAGAGACATATGACCACACAAGTCAAGTTATTGACCTTAGTGTAGATACATTTATCTGATTCATTAATTCTGAAACCACTTGAAGTTAACACATGGTCAAACTTCTCGTGCCATTGTTTTGGAGCCTGTTTGAGACCATAAAGAGATTTCTTTAGTCTACAAACCTTCTGCTCTAAACCTTGCACTACGAAGCCTTCTGGCTGATCCATATAGATCTCTTCCTCTAATTCACCATTCAGGAATGCAGTCTTTACATCCATCTGGTGAATCACAAGGCTATGGATAGCGGCTATGGCTATAAGCACCCTAATGGATGTAATCCGGGTCACAGGAGAGTAAGTGTCAAAGAAGTCCACTCCCTCTCGTTGCCTATAGCCCTTTGCTACTAACCTAGCCTTATATCTCTCTATAGATCCATCTGCCCTAAGCTTCTTCTTGAATATCCATTTACACCCAACAGTTTTGCAACCAGGAGGAAGCTCCACTAACTCCCAGGTGTTGTTGGATGTTATGGATTCAAGTTCACTGTTTACAGCTTCCTTCCAAAAGATGGAGTCAGCTGAGGTCATGGCTTCATTATAACTAGTTGGATCCTCTTCCACTAGATATGTAATGAAGTCAGGCCCAAATGAAGTACCAGTCCTAGCTCGCTTGCTCCTTCTAGGTTCGATCTCTTCATTATCTGAAGAGTCATCCCTCTGTCTAGGAGCAGGCCTCTCAAGCGTACTGGGCTCTTGAGGTTTTTCAGACCTCTCTCTATAAGGAAACCGATTTTCAAAAAATTCGGCATCCCTAGTCTCGATGATGGTATTATCATCTATGTATGGGTTTTCAGAATGGATTACTAAAAACCTATACGCACTACTGTTCTGGGCATATCCTATGAATACAGAGTCAACTGTTTTAGGACCTAGCTTGGTCCTCTTAGGGTTAGGTATGGATACCTTCGCTAAACAACCCCACACTTTGAGGTATTTATAGGATGGCTTCCTACCTCTCAGAATCTCATAAGGAGTCTGCTCAGATTCCTTAAATGGGATTCTATTAAGAACATGTGCTGCTGAGAGCACAGCTTCCCCCCACAGGTTCGTAGGTACCCCTGAACTGATCATCATGGCATTGACCATGTCCTTTAAGGTCCTGTTCTTCCTCTCAGCTACTCCATTAGACTGAGGGGAATATGGAGCAGTGGTCTGATGAATTATACCGTTGTCTTCACAAAATTTAGTGAATTCTCCGGACTCATATTCACCTCCTCTGTCCGACCTAAGGACTTTGATCCTCTTCCCTAACTGGTTTTCTATCTCAGACTTATAGGATTTAAACTTGGACAAGCTCTCGTCCTTACTCTTAAGGAGAAAGATTAAACAATGTCTGGAATAATCATCAATAAATGTGATGAAGTACTTGTTCCCTCCTCTCGTAGTGTAACCTTTAAGGTCGCACACGTCTGAGTGGATCAAGTCTAGGGTTTCTAGGCTACGCTCTACACTCTTAAAAGGTTTCTTGGCATATTTAGCCTCTACGCATATGCCACACTTTCCATTTGAGGATGGAACACATTTAGGTACACTACCTAAGTTAACTAACCTTTTAAGGGTTTTAGAGTTAACGTGTCCTAGTCTAGCATGCCACAGATCAAAAGAATCACACAAGTAAGCAGAAGAAGATATTTTATTATCATTATTGAAAGAGGTTACATTGAGCTTAAATAAGCCTTCATCAAGATAACCCTTTCCCACAAAAGACCCTCCCTTAGTCAGGACAAATTTGTCCGACTCAAATACAAGCTTGTAGCCCTTCTTGCTCAGCATTGCTCCGGAGACCAGATTCTTCCGGATGTCTGGGACGTGAAGCACCTCCTTCAGAGTCAGAAGATTTCCAGAGGTGAACTTCAGAGTCACATTCCCTTTCCCAGCAACTTGAGCAACTGAGGAGTTCCCCATGTACAGCGACTCGCCTTCTTCTGCAGGTGTGTAGGTGGAGAAGCAGCTCTTCGACCCACATATATGTCGGGTAGCTCCCGTATCCACCCACCAGTCTGCAAGGTTGCTGACTAGGTTGACCTCCGTCACCACTGCCGAGAAGTAGCCGCTCTGTGCCACGTTCGCCTCGGACTTGTTCTTCGGCCGATTAGCTGCATTGAAGCGGCACTCCTTAGCCAGGTGACCTGGCTTGCCACAAACGAAGCAGTCTCCCCTCGGCTTCTTTTTGAACTGGGGCTTGGATTGCTTGTTCTTCTCCCAGGGCTTAGGAGCAAGAGCCTTCTTTTTGGAAGACTTCCCCTCCACGAGGTTGGCCTTTCCTTTCATCATAGAGGCTCGCTCCCTTTGCTCAGACACTCGATTGTCCTCCTCTATACGGATTCGGACAACAAGGTCTTCCAGGGTCATCTCCTTCCTCTTGTGCTTCAAACTGTTCTTATATTCCTTCCACGAGGGAGGCAACTTCTCTATGATAGTTGCAACTTGGAATCCCTCGCAGATTTTGTACCCCTCAGCAATGACCTCATGGATGATAATCTGTATCTCCTCAAGTTGGGAGACTACAGATTTCCCATCTTCCATTTTGAACTCCAGCAGCTTCCCGACCACAAATTTCTTCGACCCGGCGTCCTCTGTGGCGTACTTCTTCTCTAAGGAGTTCCACAGGTCTTTTGCGGACTTGCAGGTGAAGTAAACATCATATAGGTCGGGGACAAGGCAGTTGAGGATATAGTTCCTACACAGATAATCCTGCCTCTCCCAGGAGTCTAAGTCGGTTTGGTTAGATGAGCCATCATCCTTAGAGATAAGGGTAGGCTTCTCGGAAGAGATAAGGTCGACAACCTTAAGGACAGTCAGATAGAACCTAAGTTTCATCTGCCATCTCTTAAAGTTCTTCCCATCGAATGGTTCAGGTTTCTCACTAGACTTGCTAGGTTTCCTCTCCATCTCAGTAGTCATCTAGGAAGAGTTCCTTTTGAATTTTTAAAAATTTGACGGCCAGGTCAGCTCCAGGAAGGAGGTGGAGCACTTGGCTCGCTTAAGTACCAAGCTTCCTAGGGCAATTTAATGCCGGTTTGTCAAGCTTTCCTCGACACCGTCAAACTTATGAAAAATCAAAGGAATTCTAACAGGTAACAAGAGACTAGATCTAAACACTCTCGTATAGGATCTAGATCTAACCGGAATAGAATAGAACGAAGAAAATAGCTTTCAGTTGTTGGGTATTCTACTCTATGAATACAATCAAACGATGACTAACATAATGTAGAGATGAAACAAATCTAGTGCAAAACAAATTGAACAATCTAAAGGGGTTTAGCATGCAAGGTTGAACACAACAATCAAACAAGGTTTAGGTTGTCCTAAGGTTGTCTACAGATATGGCAAAGAGGTGGAAGAAGGAAGAAGAACAAGGTACTTAGCAGTTGTCGAGGCTTGTGCTAGCACAATGCCCTGAAAGCTATTTCGCCGCCTCGGTAGGTGCTTCAAGGCCTCCGACGAACGCTCCCCAGGGTACAACGACTGGACTCCTCTTCAGCACCGAAGGGAACCCCTTTTGGACTCTCAGCGTACTCCAGACACTCCAGACAAGAGAGAACGAGAAAGAAAAGAGAAAGTGGAGAGAGCTCTTAGCTTGGTGTGTTTCTGGCTTCACCGGACCCTCTCTTATATAGAGGTCCTTAGCCATAACGTCCCCACACTCTCAGCCATTGCATGCAACGCACTGATGAGCATTCACTGCTCTGTCAAGTGAAACGGTTGCATGTGACAGTGCAGAGGTCCAGGTTCAATGAACCTAGCTCAGCCTCGTGAATAGTGTAACGGAAGAAATAAATCTCCATTAAACATTAAAAAATTAAAACCCAGTGTAAAACAAGGCCCGAAGCCCGAAGACCATTCGCGTCCACGCGGCTCGCGAGCCGCGGCCTCGGCCCGAGCCCGGCTCGGCTCGGCTCGGCGCGCGCGCGCGCGTGTGTGGTGGGCTATGGCCTGGCTCTTGGGAAGCTACAAAGCCCAATGAAAGGAGTTCCATTAAAAACGCATTAAAAGATCTCCCCACGGGCAATATGGGACTAAACCAAAAACCGGTTTTTTCATTATTCTATCAAAACCAATTTTTGTAACAACATGTCATCAGACCAAGCTCCTGATGTGAGGGCGTCCTCTTCCACGTGTAAGCTGATCATGTGCGAGTTGGAGGTGGGGTTTCGGCGGGTTGCTTGCGGTGACGTGGATACTCTTTCCACCTTCCCACTCGCAGTGATCTCCCGGATCGATCCAAGGAGAGAGGTCGACGGAGTAGAGCATCGGTTTTGCTTGTATCCGACCCTTAACCCTAAGTTGGAAAAAGGTATCAGCTGTCAATGTGGGCATTACGTCTCTTGGTAGGAGTAACTGCTGGCGAGCTGATTACGTGCGATCTATGGGCGTGCTAATGGCGAGCCATCTTACGGTACGTACCACCTATTAGCAAAAGACGGCCTTCCCGCAGGCGAGTTGATTGCGTGTGGACTGAGCGAGCTCTTGGGCAAACGAAGGGCAACATTGGGGCCAGAGGCGATGTCCATCACTAGCCCACATTCACATCGAGCAGAAGGGAACCCCCTTGAAGGCGACCTCGAGTACTTTGATGCCCGGCAGGTGTCGATTTCTTGGGCACCGTCAACTACCATATCTCTCGACCGTGGTGAAGCGTACCATCCTCCCTTTGACTTCAATGTGAGTAACCATCATCAACCCGTCCAACGATTGGGAGGAGGAAGCGCGATCTGGTGGGGCCATAACCGCGACGAGAAAAGGGAGAGTAAGAAGTGGCACCCCCTTTTTGGCTCGGAGGGACCCACTGCCTTTCCCACCGTCTCAGAGAGGGTCGCTGCCTTGGCTTTGCCTTTTAGCTTTCCACTGCAACAACTGACCTACAAAAGAAACCAGAGATGACTTCATAATGTCCTTTTTCTTCCTCAGTATTGAAACCTTCTAAAGCTCTAAGTTTTGTGTGTTTGGTAGCCTGGAAAGGCAGAGATTCCCCCACAGGACATTATAAATCTCTGAAAGCAAAGATTCCTCCAGGAGATTTTGATCCTCTTTTCTCCTATTTGGATGGTTAAGAATTTCCTGAAGTAAGAAATTCTCTTCTCTTTTTTTTCCTCGTGTGTGGCAGTCAATAAATAATGATGTCATAGGAATTCTCTGGTGGAACATTTTAGAACACCTAGTATTACTAGGGGAAACAAATCCCTCAACGATGTGGTAGAACTGCCTAGCTGAGAGAATTTATGCATGCCAAATAAGACGTTTTCGACTCACTGAGATTTCTAAAATTGGGAATCCTTCCTTACCAGGCTCCCAAACATACCATAAGTAGTTATGCAAAACATTTGCATATTCCTCCACTAAGACCCGTACCGTTGGGTCCCAAACATTAATGGCCTTAAAGTTTGATCAAACAAAGTGTCTAAGATTTGGCCACTGCCCAACCCATTCCAGTTGGCTTGATGCAACTCAAGTCAAACCTAATGAGGCCGGATCATATTTGGTTCCACTGATGTCCTACCATATTAGCTCACGACCACATGTTAAGCAAGGTTTTTGACTAAAAATGGAAAAAAATGAAGAAATAAAAATTTCAGGACAAGCTGTTCCCATAGGATTTGAACACCGCATCCTCCTCGTGGGATCCATCCACAGACACAAACACTTGCGGTGTGTCGGTTGCTTGGTTTCCACCTAGGGGTGTGCATCGGTTCGAAACCGACCTATTTAGGCAAAACCCAAACCGATCCAACCTAGGTCGGTTTTGAGAATTTGCAATCCGATCCAAACCGATTGAGACTGGAATCCAATCCAATCCAATCCAATTAAAGTCGGTTTGGATTGGATTTGATAGTCGGTTTGGGCTTTGGCCCATATGCTTACTAGTTTTTTTTTTTTTTATTTGGGCATAGTTTCAACTTTAAAATGATTATTTCAAAAATTATAAAATGATACTACATTACTTACCAAAATACCAAGTTATCAACAACAATACCGTTATGTCCACAATATTCGTATCCATTAAATATTAAAAACTACAAAGTACAGTTTTAACAATTAAACAAAAGTTCACAACAGTTACCACTAAATTAGTAAATTATAAACCGGAGTCCGGTTCGGTTCGGTTTAGGTTGGTTTTTAATTGATAAATCCGATAACCGATCCAATCATATCGGTTTTGAGAAATCCTGATCCAATCCGATCCGTTGAGTGTGTCGAAACCGATCAAATTCGATCGGTTTGGTTTGGTTCGGTCGGTTTGGTTTGGATCCTGCACACCCCTATTTCCACCCACCAGAGAAGACTTCCGGATGGCATGAACCATGAACCGAGAGGATTGTTTTGGAAGGTGGACGTCATGCATATTTTATTTGCTAAGATTCCCTTTATAAGGTTTGTCGATTGAGAAATAAAGTGGTCGTTATCAGGGCTTAGCCAGACTCACTAGGGCTGGTAATTCTGGAATATGGACCCGACATGGAGTTAGCGAGTCTGGGTCAGGGTTAAACGGGTTTGGGACGTAAATAGATCAACACAGTAGACCTGGTTAATAAACGGATCAGGTCCAGATTTAGGGTCTGGACATGATAGATCCGGGAAGACTTGTTTAAAATTCAACAGGTCGGGTCTACCCGCAGTCCGATACTGTAGTATGTAGTTTCAGCAAGTCTTATCATGTCAGGTCAGGTCGAGTCGAATCGGGTCAACTGAACAGACCCGTGTGGTAAACAGGTCTAACGGGTCTTATCGGGTCTACCCGTTTATAAACGGGTCGGGTACGGGTTTAGGGTCTAGACACGATTATTTAAACGGGTCAAGTCCGAGTCTAGAGGTTTTGGACACGACCCAAAACTAGACACAACACAACCTATTGCCACCCGGTCGCTCACGAACTGGTTGTAGCTGAAGCAGAAGATCTACAATCTTTAGATGGTGGAAGATATGAGGATCGATGAGCATCTCTCGGTCTTCAATCAATTGACAGAAGAGCTACTCAATGTCGGTGAAGACATGAAAGAGATGGACAATGCGCTACTTCTTATTGACTCGTTACCCCAGTCCTACGAGCATCTAAAGGTCACGATGCTTTACGGGAAGGACTAAATAAAAGATGGAGGATATCAAGGCTACACTTCTCTCAAACAAAGTTCGTTTGAAGGGGTCAAGGGAGGCAGTTGCGGACACCCAAGCCAAATTGTTGATGGTGCAATCGGGGAAGAAGAAGAAGAGGCAAGGTTTGTGCTGGAAGTGCGGTAGATCCGGGCACTACAAATCGGAGTGCAAGTGGAAAGGTGGAGCAAGACCGGATTGCTCAGGGTCATCTAGTGGCAACATAGTTGTCCAAGATGACGAATCCACAGATTTATGCCTCGTCAGTGAGTATCGAGGTGGGAGAGCTCCTGATGGCTACTATTGATGCTATATCAAATCAGGACTGGATAATCGATAGCGGGGCTACACATTATATCTGTTCATACAGGGCTGGTTCGACAAGTATGCGGAGTGCGATGGTGGCAAAATGACGACTAACGACGGTTCCAAGGTGTCGATCTGGGGAGTTAGGTATATTCGACTTGAGATGTCTGACGGGCGAGTACAGACACTCAAGGATGTTCATCATGTTCCGAGGTGGCGAGAAAACTTAGTCTCTTTTTCCAAACTAGATTCTCTCGGGCTCAAATTCATCGGAAGTGGTGGAGTTGTGAAGGTATCGGATGACAAGTCTATGATCATGAAGGGGGTTTTGAGTAGAGGCCTATACAGATTAGCTGATGAAGCGGTGACACAGGCACGGTGTTCGGTGACGAGCAAGGGTGCTGATGGAGCTCGCTCAAAGATGAGGGTGATCAAGAGATGCGTTCCATTGACCAAGTCTAATGACTTGGGCAATCACCAAGCTAGGTGATTGGGCTCCCGTGCGGGCGCAAAGGGGTGACGATGATCAGGAGATGGATTCACAGTTCAAAGAGATGAAGTTCATGTGCAAGATTTTGCTCTTGTCTTATTTGAAGCCAAGGTGGAGATTGTTGATGATATTGACTTAAAACAAGCCCTCAACATGTCCAAGGTTCGTGCGCCAAGAATGGCAGAAAACAGAATGAAGACAGAGCAAAGACGAGGCGAAAAAAGGGGCCTGACGCCCTGGGCACCAGAACCGGCACCTTGGGCGCCAACCCGAGGCGACCAGGCCCGTGTGTAGGAATTCTGGCGCCCAGGGCGTCAGGAACCGGATAGGCATGCATGGGATGCGGTTTCGGTTGCGTTTTTTGTTGGTTTTCGAGATAACTTATAGGGATTTGTTTTTATCTTCTATCCTAGGTCTTGCACGAACTTGAGGCTATAAAAGGACCCCTAGGGATGAAGAAGAAAAAAAAACAAGGAAGGTTCTAAAGGCTCCTTGAGAGATAGCAGAGAGGGTAGCCATCATCGGGTTAGAGCGAGGGTTTCTCTTGTTCTTGGGGTGTGCGGGTTGCGGTATTTCTTCTTGTTTCTTGGGGGGTTATCTCTTTGTGGCTTGGGAGAGAAATTGGTTGGAGTTTTACTCCTTGTATTCCTTTTCTGAGTGAATCCATTGATCGTTGATTGCCGGATATCATCTTGAGTTCTTGTGTTTGGTGCTTTGGTGTGCATTGATCGTTTGTTCTTCTCGAAGGTGGTGTGCGCTATCTTTCGGTACAGTTCTTCGTGTTAGATGATAGCGACTGTCTTGGATACGTGTGAATTCCATACCCACGTATCTTTCAGTTTATTTGGGTTGTTATTGTAACTGATCAAAGACTACATGTGTACACAATTGTAACTGATCATCTGTTTATAAATGAATTATTTTTGAGACTCCTTCCACATTGGGAAAGAGAGTCATTCCATAAAACTTTTGTATTACCATCTTTGTATTAGAGCCATTGTCTCACGACGTTCTCCATGGCAACATCTTCATCTTCTTCTTCTTCCCACCCACCCTCATCACCTACCTTTATTATTTCCAATATTTCTAACTTAGTTCCTGTAAAACTTGACAGCAACAATTATCTACTTAGCGATCGTTGTTCCTACCCATTCTGCGTTATCATGATCTTCTCGATTACATTGATGAATCCAATGTCTGTCCGGAGCCGTTCCTCAAGGATTCTAAAGGTAACCTTGCCACTACTGTCAATCCCATGTATACAAAATGGCACAAGCAAGATCAGCACTTGCTCACTTGGTTGAATGCCACAGTTTCTGAACCAATTCTGCCTTACGTTGTTCGTCTCTCTACGTCACGAATGGTTTGGCTGGCTCAAGAATGCCGCTTTGCCTCCTTATCTCAATCCCATGTCTTGCATGTTAAATCCCAACTGCAAGTCATGAAAAAAGGATCCCTTTCAATATTTGATTACCTCCAACACCTCAAGTCCCTCGCGGATAATCTTGCGGCATGTGCCAACCCAGTTGATGAAGGAGATCTCATACTCCACACATTGAATGGCCTCCCTTTCAATTACCGACCATTCTCCACCGCCATCCAGACCAGATCCGATCCTATCTCCATTGATGACCTCCATGCTCTCCTTATGTGCAAGGAACTTAATATCAATAATTCGGCTCCACCATCAGTTGACGTCGACCCTCCAACTGCATTCCTCTCCAACCGCACAACCCAACCTCAACCCTCTCATCGGGGAGGTGGGCGGTCAAACTACAGAGGTTGTGGTCGTGGACGAGGATCCAATAGTCGTGGCATGGCACCAGCCTATCGATCTTCCTTATTAGGTCGACCTACTTGTCAAATTTGTTAGCGACAATGCCATTTCGCTATTGATTGTTATCATCGAATGGATCATGCCGTCCAAGGTCATATTTGTTGGAATAAAATCCTATTATCAGAGTCGCAGCGGAAGCAAAAGATAGATCCGAGGATCTCATGGTGTATGTTTCATTACAATTTATCTTTCAAACAATCTACATGCGAATCTATGATCTTAGCATATGTGCGGACACCCTTGAGGCATACTACGATCTACGGAAGACATGCATGCATCCAGTTAGGTGTTTAGAACCATCATACCTTATGGATCTATGATTCGAAGAGGATGAAATGATGATGAACTGCACGTGAATTGCAAGGGAAGTTGTCGGATAGCACCTTGTCCTTTGCAAAGGGAGGAATCTTCGAAATCCTATCTGAGTGTAAGGACTACGAGCCGACGGGGGATTACGTTGCGAAGACGAAGGCGAGCCGCGAGATATCCTCCTTCTCTTTCTCTCTTCTTCTTTCTCTTTCCTTCCTTATTCTTTTTCCTTCTTCTTCCTCTTTCTTCCTTGGGCGAAACCTCGAAGAGGGAGAGAAGAGAGGGGGGTCGGGTTTTTGGAGAGGGGAGAGCCTTAGGGTCGGCCCCCTCTCTCTCTATTCCTCTTATAGGGCCGGCCCCCTAGTGCTCTACGCAAGCTAGGGATGGCCCCTTAGAGATAGGGATATTGGGGGGGGGGGGGGGGGGGGGGTTAGGGTTTCCCCTTATCTCTCGTGAAGCCTGGACGAAAACGCCCTCACGAAAAAGGGGAATACTGTAAGAGAGATAGAGTGAGGTGCGCCACTCAGAATCGAGTTCCGTTAGCGCTTATGAGCTCATAAAATTATTCCGCTCATTTTAAGATATATATTCAATATATTCTAAGCTATATTTCAGTATTTACCAAAATACCCCTAAGGCCCTTAACGCATGTGAATTAGGTTCTTAGGGTTCGGGCTTGCGCTCAATCGCGCTACTTCGCATCCAACGTATCCAACCAAGTTGGGGAATAATTCCTATAAGTAGCGACAGAGTGGAACCTTCAGGGTTTAGGATCTCTAGCTCCAATCGGATCCCTGATTAACTATTCCGATGATACACCGAAAGTTCCGTTAATCAGTCCTAATCTGATTAACCCACGTAACTACCCAGAGTACGACACGAGTTAAACTTTAGTGATCCTAAACTTATGTTACTCCTTCGTAACCCTGTTCTCTACTATGCCCTGATAATTCTTAGTCCTTTATATTACTGGTGCCATGATTCGACTCAGGCGGTGGGGAGCACCGTCAGATCCCGATCGATCATCTGACTAGTATTTGATGACTTATCATCTATAACACCACACACCTTTCGGTGCTATACCTAGTATCCAGTACACGTCAGTCATACTGACAACCACCATGCCTGGATTAATTGTGTGGACAGATTGACTTATCAAAACGCACCCATCCAACACTAGACGTTGGATAACCTGTAGGGATTGCATGCCACTTTAGCGCCAGCCGGGTAACCCAACGTACCGTGGTATTGGATTATGGTAGGTCCGCACATGTTGGCACATCAAAGCACCACTCAACTAGTTGGCTCAGTGTATATGGTTCCTTAGGGTTAAGGACAAATTATCTATAGTAGTAAGACGGTTTATGCACCAGTGTCTAAATCATTAAACTGTTCACCTTCTTGGTTCCTGTTCAACACGATCATCGTGCTTGGTCAGGTGAATGAGAATCCCATGTTCTTGTAGTGGAGATTTCACCATATCATCTACCTGCCAACTGCTTATTCTCAGTGAAGCACCCGATATCACCAAAGCTGTGAACTAGTTCTAGTTCTACGCAAAACCGGTCCATTGGGTCTCCCAAGCATGGATCCACCATGCACCTCAGTGACTTACTGTGTTCCCTAGGGTCCTTTATTATATATATGAATTAACATGCACTAAAGTAGTATTCTAATTAAAGCAATAACTAAAGTCATCTTTATTAATGTTAATAAAGAAAATCCACGCTCATAACACATGAGCTACAACAATCTTCCATTTGGCCTAGCAAGGGATAACAGTCTTAACTCCCATGGCACGCTTAGTACTACTCTCGCCCGAGCACGCTTAACTACGGAGTTCTTATAAATTCCGTAGCGGCGCACGGTTTTAAAACGCGTCTTCTATGTTTGGGAGGGAAAATAATATAAGTAGCTCAGGATCTCCTTCTCTCCAAGCGATGTGGGGCTAACTCATGGCCTTGTACACCTCACCTCACCTCACCTTATCCATCTTGGCATTCCCGCCTCAGGAGTCTTGGCTCTTGGCTATTGGCCTATTGGATCTTGGTCGTCACATGTTATCTGTAGACGCCTCCTGAGTCACTGCAACCTCCCCTCGCTTCTGCAAGTCCCAGATAATGTAGTATTTTTGCTCAATTGCTTACTCTTCTAGTGATATCTTGGCTCTTTGGATTATGCTACTGCTTCACTATTATCGCAGTAAAGGGCAATATGATCTTGAGCTCCCGATACATATCCTAAGTCCTTGAGTAACTTCTTGAGCCACACTACCTCCTTGGCTGCCTCGCACACCGCAACGCACTCAGCCTCTGTTGTCGAATCTGCGATGCATCCCTTGCTTTACGCTCCTCCAACTAACAGCTCCTCCTCCCAATAAAAACATAAACCCCAACGTCGATCTCCTGGATTTCGGATCTGCTGCAAAGTCAAAATCCGTATATCCAATCGGCGTCAGTTCCTGTAAAGAATAAACTAACTCATAATCTCTCATCTTACGGAGATACTTGAGTATACTTTTCACAGCAGTCCAGTGCCATGGATCCGGATTTGACTGATACTTGCCCATTATGCCTACTGCATAGCATATATCTGGTCTCGTGCACTACATAACATACACCAGACTTCATACATCCGAAGCATAAAGTATCTTCTATATGTCTGCTTTCTCCTCAGGAGTCTTAGGACCTTGATCCTTGGATAATTTTATTCCTTGTCTGAATGGAACTAGTCCATTCTTGGAGTTGTGCATACTGAATCTGACTAAATTAGTATCGGTGTAGGCTGACTTTGACAGCGAGAGAATCTTGTTCTGCCGATCTCGAGTTACCTTGATCTCCAGAACATAACTCGCTTCACCCAAGTCTTTCATGTCAAATTGAGAGGACAACCACACCTTCACTGTAGACAATGTTCCAACATCGCTTCCAATAAGCATGATATCATCTATGTAAAGTACTAGAAAAACTACTACAGTCTTATCGCTCCTTTTATAAACACATAGTTCATCCATGTTCTGTTCAAATCCATAAGACTGGATAGCCTGATTAAAATGCATGTTCCAACTTTGAATACTTTCTTCAGTCCATAAATGGACCTTTGCAACTTGCATACTTGACTTTCCTGACCTTTTACGATAAAGCATGAAGACTGAGACATATAGATGTCTTCTTCCAAATCCCCATTGAGGAATACAGTCTTAACGTCCATTTGCCAGATCTCCCAATCATAATGGGTTGCAATGGACAAGAGGATCCGGATAGACTTAAGCATAGCCACTAGCGAAAATGTTTTGTCATAGTCAATCCTTCTTACTGGGTATAACCCTTAGCGACTAGTCTAGCTTTGTTAGTCTCAATGGTACCATCTGGACCTCTTTTTCTTTTGTACACTCACTTATACCCAACAGGTTTAATATTGTAAGGTGGTGTTACAAGTATCCAGACCGAGTTTTGGGACATCGATGTCAGTTCTGCCTCCATGGCTTTCTATCAAGATGCATAGTCAGAGGATACCATTGCTTCGTCATAGTTCAGAGGATCATCCTCCTAAAACTCTGGATCTATCAAGAAGGTTTCTTCAATGTATCTATCAGGAGTTTTGTGATCCACCCATTGCGACAAGCCTGCGGTGGTTCCATAGGAGTCGATTCTACAGTATCGTTAATCTCAGTGGTATCGGCTCTCACTATGTTTTCTTTCTGCATACTCTCATCAGTATCAAGTAATTCTTCAAGAACTACTTTATTAGTAGGCTTATGGTCTATTAAATAATCTTGCTCCAGGAATATGACGTTCGTCGAAACGACAAACTTTCTATCCTCATGATTATAAAATAAACCACCCTTTGTTCTTTTTGGTACCCAACGAATAGACATACCTAAGTCTTTGACTCCATTTTGTCTCGCTTGTTCTTCTGCATATGTGCTAGACAACCCCAAATCCTAAAGTGCTGTAGGCTTGGCTTTCGCTTCAACCATAGCTCCCAATGAGTCAGGGGTACTGACTTTGATGGAACAAAGTTCAAGGTATATGCTGCCGTCTCTAGGGCATATCCCCAAAAACTAGGTGGCAACATTGCATAACTCATCATAGTCCAAACCTTATCTAACAAAGTATGGTTTCTCCTCTTAGACATGCCGTTTTGTTGTGGTGTCTCTAGTGCAGTCAACTGGGATACGGTCTCATGCTCACATAGGTATCCAATAAATTCATCCAATAGGTATTCACTTTCTCGATCCGATCGAAGAGACTTGATACTCTTACCCGTCTGCTTTTCTGCTACTTCCACCGCATTAGGTATATGTACCCAAACCTTGAGTGATCATCTGTAAAGGTGATGAAATACTTAAAGCCTCCTATAGAACGGACATTTATGGACCCACATACATCAGTGTGTACTAACTCTAATATCTCTTGAGATCTGCTACCTTTGGCTAGAAAAGTTCTATTAGTCATTTTGCCTTCCAAACAAGACTCACACATTAATAGGCTTTTCGAAACATCTGGACTCAAAAGTCCTGTCTTAACCAACCTATGAATCATGTCTGAGGCTATGTGTCCAAGTCTTAAATGCCAAAGGAGTGTTGGATTATCTGAGAGATCTTTTCTTTTAGATGAATTAATCATACAGACTTCATTTATGTTATCCTGCTTATGAGTGGAGTTAATTACATAGAGATCATTCTATGTCTTTCCCTTATAAATAGAGTAATCATTTAATTTAATTGATATACCAGAAGCATGCAAAACCTTCATTATTCAATAAGGAAATATAAATTAAGTTTTATCGCAAGGACGGTACATAAAGTATGTCTCTAAGTAATTAACTTCTTCCATCAAAAAACTACAAGACGACATCTCCAACTGCCACAGCCTCTGCCACGACCTCGATTCTCATACTCAGGATGATCTCCCCATCACCTAGTTTTCTTGTCTCTTTGAAACCCTACAAATTATTATAAGCATGGTTAGTGGAACTATAATCCATAATCCATGAGACTGGAGAACAACTGAATACTACAAGGGATTCCACTATGTGGATTAAAGATATACCTATCTCAGCTTTTTTAGGAGCCGCACAGCAGTCACCCTTCTAGTGCCCCTTCTTGTTGCATCAAAAATATTTTTCTTTGGGCTTCGCCGGACCATCCTGCTTAGGAACCTGCAACTGCATCTGGTCCACCTTCACAGGCATCTTAGATTTTCTTTTTTGAAACTTACCTTTGGCTTTCAGAGAAAAATTTTGCTCTACGTTCAAGGATTGGGCACGTGCCTTCATCTCGTCCTCTGCCGCCTAAAGCACCGTTAGAAGCTATGCATTAGTCATCTCTAACCGGTTAAGGTTAAAGTTGGTAATGAAGCCCTCAAACGTTCCTGACAGAGACGCAAGGAAAATGTCTGTCTGGATCTCTACATCCAAGATAACATCGAAGGAACTAAGTTTATTCATATAGCCAAATAATTTCAACATATGATTCCAAACTAAAGTCCCCTCTGCCATCTGCGTGGACACAAATTTTTTAATGGTCAGGTAACGAGTTACCCGACTACAACCCTTAAATATTTCCTTTAAATAGAGCATCAAGTGTGAAGCAAAGGCTATGTCTTTGACTTGCTTCTGAAGGACGATCTGCATGGATGCTATAATGTAGCACTTGCATATCTCATCAGTGTCTAGCTAGTCTTTCCATTCCTTCAACTGGGTCTCAGTAGCATTTGATCCCGGCATGACCAGTTGAGGGGTACTTAGGGCACTCGAGTGTTTGACAACCCTTAGGACGAGCATTAGGTTACGCTTCCAGTCCTCGTAGTTTGGTCATATAAGTTTCTTATCATTAAGGATGGAGACTAGGGGGTCGAGCTTGGTCATAGTTTTGGTAAACAATGGTTTAAAGCAAAAATTAGGGTCCACTACAATCTATTTTATGGAATTTAAAAATAGATAATGTTTACTACAGCCGCTATGTCTTCACCACCTCCAGTGGATACATCCAGGAATCGAAATTCTCTAGGCTCAAGCACTGAGACTATCGGACTTGAATTGGAGACAACATCTCAATGAGAGCATACAACCACGTTTGCCAACGAGGTGTTTATGATTCAGTCATTATCAGAATTACCCACGGCAAACTGAAAGACCTCCGAGTCTCCTTTTGGCCAACTTTATATGATCCATAATGCATAGCAACGGCGGCTTCACACAAGCTTTCAGATGCTTTTCACAAATTTATGTGGTGTCGGTATGGGAGTTCATAGGCCCCCACGGTTCAGGAACAAATCATCACCCACTGCCACCGGCATCCTCCATATCCCGAAGGAAACAACTAGGCGAACTAGCATGGAAAGAAACACAACTCTCACCCGATGGGAATATCGAACTGTGTACCTCCCACCCAGACCCTTAGCTAGTTGATTGTGGAGGCCAGGGGCTCCCCTTTGGAGGGAACCTCTTACATATCCCTTCTTTATGGGGTTTTATACATGTCTAGAAAGGTTACGACCTCCTAAACCTTGACCCTGGTCTACTGTACTCCTACTAGAATTACAAACTTTTCCACGAAGCATAAGTACCCTTGGAAAATATTATAGTCCCTACCTTGAATACTCAACTTTTGCTTTTCTCTCAAGGATCATATTACATAGATTCCAAGGGTCCCGATACTTCACTAGTCTGCTCACAATCCTAAGATCTGGAGCCTAGCCTAAGGTCAACATGGAAAGGACTCCCACTAACATAACGCCTCATTCACAATTTGATGCCTGATGTCATAGTGAACCTCATCTCATTATAGGTTTCGATGTTGGCCAAATAGGGATATCCGACAACCTCCGTCGGATCTCAACCTAATAGTGGCATAACCAAATCGTGGTGAGTTCACACTACTATCAAACGTCAACTAGAGACGGGTATCACTTAGTGGAATCCTAATCTAACTTGGTCGCTAGGACCATGTGGGGAAAGGGCATCCCACTAGGGTTATCATACTTTTTATGAGATCATTAGTCATCTCTAAACAAATCTAACACTGCGTCTATCTCGGTGTACAATACTCAGCTATTTGAATTACCACGAGGGCGGTTATCACCTTGCCTTTTAGATAGCACCGGATTAGCACGTGTTAGAAACATATAGAGACACCGATAAATCCATAAGTTAAGTACTAACCCTAAGCCTGATCTAGAGACTAACTCACAAGCAAGACTGATAAACAAATTATCATCGGGGTTCTGTAAACACTAAGTAAAGAGCATAACAGAAAAAGTATCCAAACTGAATCAAGTGCAAGGTCCGACCCCTGAACTTGAATAGCACAGCCAAGATATCATGTTCTTCTGTTCTGTACAATCTTCCGACGATGATCCCGATCATTACCAACGTGTGCTTTCGTTGGATCCTTGCACTCCATGGTACCGCTTGCCCGAACAATGGATGTAGCATCTTGGATCGCTCATCTCCTTCTTCCTGTGATCGAAAAACTAACACACTACGAGCAAGTGCTCATTCGTGTATAATTTCGCTAGAAAGAAAAGAAACAATTCTAAAAACATGGCCAGGGAATTAAGAGTGGTCAACCTCCACCCCCGTCCATCTAGAGCCTTAAAAAACCACATACACAATAATAATTAATACAAAAATAAACTCGGGGTCCGACCCCCGGGGGCATGTAATCATAGATTATTATTCAGCACAGTACCAGCAAAGAGATGATACATAGCACAATCCATATACATGATCTACGCCGAACCCCGAAGAAAATATATACCATAATATATCCACATGATGTTTTCTCGAATTCATACATAAAACATACACCGAAGCATGCTCTGATACCAATTGTTGGAATAGAATCCTATTATCAGAGTCACAGCGTAAGCAAAAGATAGATCCGAGGATCTCATGATGTATGTTTCATTATAATTTATCTTTCAAACAATCTACATGCGAATCTATGATCTTAGCATATGTGTGGAAACCCTAGAGGCATACTACGATCTACGGAAGACATGCATACATCTAGTTAGGTGTTTAGAACCATCATACCTTATGGATCTATGATCCGAAGAGGGCGGAACGATGATGAACCGCACGTGAATTGCAAGGAAAGCTGTCGGATAGTACCTTGTTCTTTGCGAAGGGAGGAATCCTCGAAGTCCTATCTCTGAATGCAAGGACTATGAGTCGATGGGGGATTACGTTGCGAAGATGATGGCGAGCCGCAAGATCTCCTCCTTCTCTTTCTCTCTTCTTCCTTATCTTTCTTTCCTCATTCTTCTTTCTCTTTCTTCCTTGGTCGAAGCCTCAAAGAGGGAGAGAGGAGAGGGGGGTCGGGTTTTTGGAGAGAGGAGAGCCTTAGGGCCGAACCCTTAGATATAGGGATGAGGGGGGGGGGGGGGGGGGTTTAGGATTTTCCCTTAGCTCTCGTGAAGCCTGGACGAAAACACCCTCACAAAAAAGGGAAACACTGTAAAAGAGATAGAGTGAGGTGAGCCACTCGAAAATCGAGTTTCGTCAGTGCCTATGAGCTCCTGGAATTATTCTGCTCATTTTAGAATCGATATTCAATATATTCTGAGCCATTTTTTGGTATTACCAAAATACCCCTGTAGCCCTTAATGCACGTGAATTAGGTTCTTAGGGTTCGGGCTTGTAATCAATCGTGCTACATCGCATCCAATGTGTCTAACCAAGTCAGGAAATAATTCCTATACGCAGCGACAAGGTGGAACCTTCAGGGTTTAGGATCTCTAGCTCGAACCGGATCCCTTATTAACTGTTCCGATGATACACAGAAAGTTCTGTTAATCAGTCCTAATCCGATTAACCCATGTAGCCACCCAGAGTGCGATGCAAGTTAAACTCTAGTGATTCTAAACTTATATTACTCCCTTATAATCCTGTTCTCTACTATACCCTGATAATCCTTAGTTCCTCCTATTACTTGTGTCTTGATTCGACTCGGGCGGTGGGGAGCACCATCAGACCCCGATCGATCATCTGACTAGGATTTGACGACTTGTCATCTATAACACCACATACCTTTCGGTGCTATGCCTAGCATCTGGAACGTCATCAGTCATACTGACAACCACTAGGCCTGGATTAGTTATGTGGACAGATCGACTCATTAAAACACACCCATCCAACACTGAACGTCGGATAACCTATAGGGATTGCATGCCACTCTAGCGCCAGTCGGGTAACCCAACGTAAAATGGTATTGGATTATGGTAGGTTCACACACGTTGGCACATCAAAGCACCACTCAACTAGTTGGCTCAGTGTACATGGTCCCTCAGGGTTAAAGACAAATATCTATAGTAGTAAGACGGTTTATGCACCAGTGTCTGAATCACTGAACTGTGCACTGTCTTGGTTCCTATTCAGCACGATCATCGTGTTTGGTCAGGTGAATGGGAATCCCACGTTCCCATGGTAGAGACTTCACTACATCCTCTACCTGCCAACTGCTTATTCTCGGTGAAGCGACCGGTATCACCAAAGCTGCGAACTAGTTCTAGGTCTACATAGAACCGGTCCACTGGGTCTCCCAAGCATGGATCCATCTTGCGTGTCAGTGGCCTACTATATATGTTCCCTAGGATCCTTTATTATATATATGAATTAACATACACTAAAGTAGTATTCTAATTAAAGCAATAATCAAAGTCATCTTTATTATTGTTAATACAGAAAATTCATGCTCAGGACACACAAGCTACAACAGTATTCCAACGGTGAAGCTCGCCGCAATGTTTATCGCCCAATCCACTCCTAGTGATATGACTGGGTACACTAATAAGGGGGTAGGGATGGCAACGGTGCGGTTTAAAATAGAGAATCGCGAAAAACCGCACCGCATGGTTCGGTTTTGGTTTGCCAAAATATAAAATCGTTGTGGTGCGATGCGTTTCAGTTTACGGTTTCGGTATTACGGTGCAGATTTGGTTTTGCCCAAAACCGTAAAAAACTGCACCGTTTAGACCATTATAACGTTAAACCGTGGTGCATCGCACCACATGGTGTTTCGATTTTACATACGGTACACTGTCGTGGTGCGGTATAGTTTCAGTGTGGCGGTTAGGTGTTGCGGTATGGTTTCGGTTTTGCCCAAAACCGCACCGAAACCGCCCCGTTGCCATCCCTATACTGGGACTACAAATCACATCACCCATGATCTTGCCAATCTCTCTCTCCGATCAGAATATCAAGGTGGAGATCGGGTCGCTGTCAGAAATGGTCAAGGTTTGACTATATCTCACACAAGTTCATCTAACCTACACAATCCTTCACATAATTTTCACCTTTCAAATGTTCTTAGATGTCCCAATGCCTCAGCTAACTTACTTTCTATCCACAAATTTTCCAATGGTAATAATTGCTTCTTTATTTTTGACTCCTCTAGATTTTCTTTGAAGGACAAGGTGCCGGGGAGGACTCTTTTTCGCGTGCAGACTAAGAACGGGCTCTACCCATTCAACATTTCCACCAACAATGTCAATCATGACCATTCATCGGCGTTTCTCGGAGCTCGTGTTTCTTCACCTGTTTGGCATGTTCGTTTAGGCCATCCTTCTTCTGCAGTTCTTCAACGTCTTCTAGCACATTCTGATTTGGGTATTAGCTCCTCTTCGTCTGGTAGAGTATCATTTTGCCACTCATGTCAACTTGGTAAAAGTAGAAAACTTTCTTTTTCGTTATCTCATACTACTATGTCTTCACCTTTAGAACTTATTCATAGTGATGTGTGGGGGTCATCTCCTACACCATCGGTTAGTGGATTCTCGTTTTATGCTTCTTTTATTGATGACTTTACAAGGTATTGTTGGTTGTTTCCCATTCAAATGAAATCTGATGTCTGTGATGTGTTTATTAAGTTCAAAACTAATGTGGAAAATTTATTTGGGTAAAAAATTAACATGTTTCACTCCAATGGAGGTGGCGAGTTCCTGAGTAGCAACTTTCGTCGGTTTCTTACAAGTCATGGTATTACTCATCAACGGAACAAAATGGTCTTGCGGAGCGTAAACATCGTCATATTGTTGAAACCGGCCTCACCCTTCTTGCACACTTATTTTTACCTCAACAATTTTGGGTTGAAGCATTCAATATTGTAGTGTTCTTAATTAATCGCATGGCATCAAAGTCCTTAGACAACAAATCTCCTTGGGAATGTTTTATTAAGAGTCCACCCAATTATCAGTTTCTATGTGTGTTTGGCTGTGCATGCTACCCCTGGCTATGCTCCTACACCCGCAACAAACTCGAATTTTGATCCTGCCAATGTGTATTTATTGGTTATAGTCTCAACTACAAAGGGTATCATTGTCTAGATCCTGTTACAGGTCGTGTTTATCTATCTCGTCGTGTCATCTTCAATGAACATGTCTTCCCATTCCAATCAATTCAACAATCGCTCAACTCCACTGCCTTACTGAGAAAAGATGACCAGACAAATAGTGGGCCCCTATCTGCATGGATACAACAGTCCACTGTGCGACCAATCCTCTATTCAGGATTTTCACCTTCAGGTCCTAATTCCCCATCTCACACCACTATACATGTTTGTCCAATCTCAAACCCACATACCTCACCCTCCAGTTCGTTGCCTACTTTGCCCCCCACTACAACTCCTCTCACCAACCCCACAAGCCATGCACACATCCCCAGCTCACCTCCCATACCCACCTCAGCTAATATTCACCCTATGGTGACATGTCTCAAGAACGGTATTTGCAAAAAGAAAACAATTCTAGCCACTAAACATCCACTCCCTCATGTATTAATCTCCACTCTTGATTCAATTGAACCCTCTTGCTATACTGAAGCTTCCAAGTCACCCATATGGCGTCAAGCAATGGCTGAAGAATTTACAGCATTACAAAAAAGCGGCACCTTGTCACTTGTTTCTGCACTCCCACGTCTCAATGTTGTCGGCTGCAAATGGGTATATTGAATAAAGAAAAGAGCTGACGGTACCATTGAATGACACAAAGCTTGCCTTGTTGCGAAAGGATATCATCAACAAGAAGGAATTGACTATACCGAAACCTTCTCACTTGTAATCAAACCCGCAACCATACGAGTTGTTTTAGCACTTGCTACTCATTTTAATTGGCCCATCCATCAATTAGATGTGCAAAACGCGTTCCTTCATAGAACACTTCTTGAAGAGGTGTATATGACTTAGCCACCTGGATTTGTGGATCCTGTATTTCCTTTACATGTTTACCGACTATGAAAGTCACTCTATGGCCTCAAACAAGCGCCACGAGCCTGGTTTTATGAATTCTCCAGCTTCATTCTTCAACTTGGATTTCATGGGTCCCATGCCGATTCATCACTATTTGTTCGTCATCAAGATGGAGTGTTCACCATACTACTTATATATGTTAATGATATCATAATAACATGCAACAACTCTTCTTTCATAGCAAGACTTATTACAAAACTTGGGACACGCTTTGCCATGAAAGACCTTGGGCCACTGCATATTTTCTTGGGAGTTCAAGTTGTACACGCTCCAACACATCTGTTTCTCTCTCAAACGAAATACATCATAGATCTCCTTACCCGAACACACATGGATGGTGCCAAACCATGCTCTTTATCGGTTGTGTCCTCTGGTAAACATAGTCTTAATTCTGGCTAGCTGTTGCCTAATCCGACTGAGTATCGAAGCTTTGTGGGTGCACTGCAATATTTAATTCTCACATGACCCGACATCACATTTGCAGTAAACCAAGTCTGGCAGTTTATGCATGCACCCACTGATACTCACATAACGACAGTCAAACAGATACTTCACTTTCTCAAGGGAACAGCTACACATGGTCTTCTATTACGTAAGGGATCCCCTACTCTCCATGCTTACTCTGATGCTGATTGGGCCGGCAATCCTGATGATCGTCGTTCCACAAGTGGTTATTGTGTGTTTTTGGATCCCAATCTTATCTCATGGAGTGCGAAGAAACAACCAACAGTTGCACGTTCGTCAACGGAAGCTGAGTATCGCTCCCTTGCCCACACGACGGCTGAGCTCTCTTGGTTATGTATTCTCTTTCGTGATTTACACATACGGCTAGGTTCTCTTCCACGAATTTGGTGCGACAATATTAGTGCTCTCTCACTAGCATCGAATCCAGTGTTTCATGCCAGAACAAAACATGTTGAAGTTGACTACCATTTCATTCAGGGAAAAGTGGTCAACAAGCAAATTGATGTCCATTATGTCTTCACAAAGGATCATATTGCAGATATCTTTACAAAGGCCCTTTCTCCACAGCACTTCATGTTTCTAAAAGACAAGCTCTCGGTCCATGATAGAACGCTCAGCTTGAAGGGGGATGTTAGATGATAGTGGTTGTCATGGATACGTGTGAATTCCATACCCATGTATCTTTCAGTTTATTTGGGTTGTTATTATAACTGATCAAAGGCTACATGTGTACACAATTGTAATTGATCATTTGACGTCCTTTTCCATTGCACAGAGCCTCGGTGGTGGGATCGATTATTTTTCCCCAACTTAAGGGACCCACTGCCTTTCCCACCGTCTCAGAGAGGGTCATTTTCTTAGCTTTTCCTTTTGGCTCTCCACCGCAACAGCCGACTGACCAAAGAAAGTAAGGATGCACTTCATGATGTCCTTTTTCTTCCTCAGTATTGAAACCTTCTAAAGCTCTTAGTTTTGTGTGTTTGGCAGCCTGAAAAGGTAGGGATTCCCCCACAGGAGATTATAAATCCCTGAAAACAAAGATTCCCCCAAGAGAATTTGATTCTCTTTTCTCCCATTTGGATGGTTGAGGATTTCCTAAAGTAAGGAATCATCATTTTTTTCCCCCATGTGTTTGGCAGTCAAGAAATAATAATGTCATGGGAATTCCATGGTGGTGGTGGAGGATTTTAGAACACCTCGTATTACCAGGGGAAACAAATTCCTCCTCCTGTGGGATTTGTTCCCCAATGTGGTAGAACCGTCTTGAGAGAATTTGTGCAAGCCAAATAAGATATTTTCGACTCCCCGAGATTTCTGAAACCAAGAATCCTTCCTTACTAGGCTCCTAAACAGACCATAAGGAGTTATGCAAAACATTTGCATATTCCTCCACTAAAAACCCGTACGGTTGGGTCCCAAAGATTAAGATGTGGACACTGCCCAACCCATTCCAGTCGGCTTGATGCAACTCATGACCACATGTTAAGCAAGGTTTTTGACTGAAAATAAAATAAAAAAATAAAGAAATAAAAATTCCAGTACAAGGTGTTCGCATAGGATTTGAACACCGCATCCTCCTCGTGGGATCCATCAACAGACAGACACACACACACTTGCGGTGTGTCGGTTGTTTGGTTTCCACGCACCAGAGAAGACTTCCGGATGGCATGAACCGAAACGAGTGTTTTGGAAGGTGGACGTCATGCAAATTTTATTTTCTAAGATTCCCTTACTAAGAGATCGAAGATACTGCTGATAGAAAAAATGTTATAGAAAGATAATATTTTATAAATAAAAAATATTGTAAAGAGAAAGTGTTATAGAGAGAAAAAATGGGGTAGAGAGAGGAGAAATAATATTGTAGAGAGAAAATATTAGAGAAAATGTTATAGAGAGAATATTTTTAGAGAGAGAAAATCTTGTAGCAAGAGAATATTTTAGAGAGAGAAAATATTATAGAATGAGTATATTTTAGAGAGAAAATATTGTAGAGTGATAAAATATTGTAGAATGAGAGTATTTTAGATAGAAAATGATGTAGTGAGAGGAGAATATTATAGAGAGAATATCATAGAGCTAATGTTGGAGAGAAAATATTGTAGAAAAAATAAAATATCATAGAGAAAAAATATTGGATAGAACATTTTAGAAAAATAAAATATTATAAAGAGAAATTGACATAAGAGAGAAAAGAAGAAAATATCATAGAGAGAAACTATTATAAAGAGAAAATATTATAGATAAAAAATATTATAGAGAGAGAAAGTACTCTAAAGAGAAATATTATATAGAAAGAATATAAGCAGAGAGAGTATTACATAAATAATGTTTTAGAATGAGAAATTATTGAAGAGAAAATAATATAGAAAAAATATTATAGAAATAATATACTATAGAAAAAGAATCTGATGGATAGAGTATGTTATATAGATAATGTTTTACAAATAGAATATTTAAAAATAGATGAAATAATTGCAAAACTAGTTTTAGGCTCAAAACTGGTTTTATTGCCAAATGCTCAAATGTTGATAATTCTAGAACTGGTTTTCGATAAGCTAAAACTGGTTTTGCACAAAACTAGTTCTTGGTATTCCAAAATCAAAACCTAAAATTTCAAAACCAATGTCAAACGCACCCTAAGATTTGGCCACTGCCCAACCCGTTCCAATCGGCTTGATGCAACTCATGACCACATCTTAAGCAAGGTTTTGGACCAAAAATGAAATAAAAAAAATAAAAAAATAAAAATTTCCGTACAAGCTGTTCGCATAGGATTTGAACACCGCATCCTCCTCGTGGGATCCATCAACAGACACACACAACCTTGCGGTGTGTCGGTTGTTTGGTTTCCACCCACCACAGAAGACTTCCGGATGGCATGAACCTAGACGAGTGTTTTGGAAGGTGGATGTCATGCATATCTTATTTGCTAAGATTCCCTTACTATGGTTTGTTGATTGAGAAATAAAGCGGTCGTTATAAGGGCTTAGCCAGACTCAGAAGTCACCACTAGGGCTGGTAATTCTGGAATCTGGACCCGACACGGCAGTTAGCAGGTCTGGGTCTGGGTTAAACAAGTTCGGAACGTAAACGGATCAACACAGTAGACCCGTTTAATAAACAGATCGGGTCCGGATTTAGAATCTGGACACGGTAGATCTGGGAAGACCCGTTTAAAATTCAACGGGTCGTGTCGGGTTTCTAAATGCTATCCGATAGTGTAGTATGTAGTTTCAGCGGTCTTATCTGGTCAGGTCGGGTCGAGTTAGATTGGGTATGATCGGGTCAACCGAATAGACCCGTGTGGTAAACGGGTCTTATCATGTCTATCCGTTTATAAACCGGGTCGGGTATGGGTTTAGGGTCTAGACACGATTAGTTAAACGGTTGGATCCGGGTCTAGGGGTTTTCGACACAACCTGAAACTAAACACAACACGAACCCGACCCGACACGACCCATTGCCACCCCTAGTCACCACCACATGGTGAAACCACACGACGCTACCGGGGCCGAATCGGACAAGAGAGCGGACCACCTGATCAACAAAAATCATCACACCAACGAACGGTAGTGCCACACCGAGTGGAGAATATCCCATCGATCTGGGCATGGAAATTGCCTAATTATCGAGCAGGAATACTACCACAAGCAGAAAGCGGGTTTCGAACCCAAGATAATACGCGGTACTCTTAACACTACCAACTGTCCAAAGCAACTGTGGTCCGTTTGTACTTTTTTAAGTAGTAAAGTAAAGTCAAATGTGTTTGAGCAACCAGAGCTATTCTCAAGAGGATATTATTATTGACATTCGATTTCGATCAAGGAGTAGAGTATTGGTGATGGTGTGGCTTTGAGGGATAGGCTGGGGATCTTGGGAGAAGTTTTATAATGGTGTGAGTTGTACTGTCTTATTTTTATTTTCTAATAAATTGGTTGGGGTCCATACCTAACGCTCCTTACCTCGAGGGGTCTCAAAAAAACCAGAGCTATTCTCGTTTGATGGGATTTCTTTTAAAAAAAAATTTGTTGTCGAGAAAGAGAAATAACATATGGCTTATTCTCATATTTAATATTGTGTGCATCTCAGTGTTTGCACAATCAAACCAGATCGGACGGTTCAACCGGTTTGGATCGGAAATGAAACATGTTTCGGTTTCGGTTTTGAATAAACCGGTTTGTATGTTAACCCACGAATCAAACCTTGCCATTGAAGAGTTTGATAAATATCTATTTAAAAGAACATATTTTCATGTGGTTCAAACAGTTGAACCATTGGTTTGAATCGATTTGGGCCGAACCGGATGCCATTTCGGTTTGCCTTCCGGTCCGGTTTTGAAAACACTAGCCATCTTGATAATGATCATATCATGTTTGCTAGCCAACAAATTCCCATGTGGATAGCCATTTTGTTCACTGACCTAGACATGTGGTGAAACGTTACCATCTAATATGAGCCGTTGGATGCGCATCAATGGTGACATAACACACATCATTGGCGGTATTCATACGTCCTACATAGAAAGGTAACGCCTGAACAAAATCATTCACTTTCCAAGTGGGTTTCCATTAAAATCTTCTCAATCTTTCTCGGTGCGCAATCCCGATCAAAAATATTTAGGAATAAAAGAAAGGGGTTATGTATGATAGGTCCCTCTAACATATCGATTTCAGTGATAAAGACAGTCAATATAGATAATTAGCGTTGGGTCCGCTAGAAGCTATTTTTTTCGGATTCACCTCATTGGTGGTGGGACCGGGCTCATTTGAGAAGGTCTTTGTACATGCTCTTAGGCAGCCGCCTAAGTTCCCCAACGGTTAGGCTAGCCCTAACCTCATGGATCTTGATTTTTTCAGGGGGACATAGTGAAAACTCTGTTTTGAGATATGGTTTCGAGCTCCAATCCAAACAAAGGGCCCATTTGAGCTCTATGCTATGTTTTTCAGCAAGTCCCCCAATCGCAATTGTTGACTTCTTCAACAGATCAAATAACAAAACCTCCTTTCATTGGGAGTATCAATTTGGATAATAGATTATCAATTCGGTTGCTACAGTGATTTCACTATAGCTATAGTTAAATCACTCCCAATCAAATTATTAATATGCTACAGTGAAATCATTGTAGCATATAAACAATTCGGTTGGGAGTATCAATTCAGGCAGCAAAATATCAATCCGATTGCAAAAAGTTGAGTCCTCCCATCAATAATGTGGAATACGCTGCTTGTATTGGGATGGACACCGTGGAGCTTTTGGCCTGGTGGTGCTTCCTCTCTCCCTTGTTGGAGAGATTTTTTGTTTGACTCTTGGTATGAACATCGTGGAATGAAGTTTCCCTCAAGGCCATTGTGCCTTGTTTGAATCATGGTCGTTGATGTCATGTTCACGGGATTATGGAATTTAATAAAATAGCTGCTGCTACTTCTCCCCCCGTTTTGATCTCTGGACCTCTTTGAACCCTTGCTCTAGCGCCCTGTCCTATGACTGCTTGGTAGGTCCAGCGAAAAAAAAAAAGGATGGAAACGAAGGCCATCAACGAGGCTACTCTCGTAATCAGAACCATCGATTAACTATTGACCGATATGTTATCGCGTAGACTCAATTTCGGCTTACCTCTTAATCCTTAAGTACTTTGCTTAATTATTTGATCACAATGAAATGAAAAAAAAATTCTTCGAGAAAAATATTTGTAGACGAAAAGTTGCTTTTCTATAAATATTTTAATTAAAAATAAAAGACTTAAAAGGGTGCCCATCTTGGAGTGCATGTTCCTACAACCGTAAAAAAAAATTTATATATTTTAAAAAGATAAATTATTTTTTAAAACCATGCTCAAAAGATATTTTTCTTGAAAGCCATGCAATCAATTAATTAAGAGATCGTGTTATGTATGCAATATGTGTGCATACTCTATATGGTAACTATGTAACTAACACACTTTACCCACACCTAATGAGATTGTACCGCTATGCTTGTTGTCACTGGTAGTCATTCAATTTGATACTTCATCTTCATTAACAAGTCAATCATATGGTAGTATTGCACATACACACTTTAACCAAAAATATAATTTGTCAATATAAGTTCTCTACAGCTTTAATTGTACTAAGATTCCTTGTCATCTCATGACAATATCCTTGTCCAATTAACCATGGTTAAAACTACTATCAAACTATGATTGCACTGTGGTAATTAAAAATTATGCAAATGTTATTCTCTAGTACTTATTTGCATTCATCTTTATCTTGAATCGACAAGTGTTAGTCGAGATATGCAACTGGCATATATCCAGTGTATACAAATGATGAAATTAATTTTTATAAAATAATTATATTTTAAAAATATATATGAAATTTATTTTATCAACACTTTATCCAAACTTTGTCTAGTACTAGTTCTAGTAATCATACTTTGTGAGTAGGGCTGGCAATTTTGGACCCGACACGGCAGACCCGACACGACCCGACACGAAGTTAGTGGGTCTGGGTCAGGGCTAAACGGGTTCGGGTCGTAAACGGGTCGACACGATAGACCCGTTTAATAAACGGGTCGGGTCCGGGTTTAGGGTCTGGACACGGTAGACCCGGGAAGACCCGTTACGTATTCAACGGGTCGTGTCGAGTCGGGTCGGGTCTACCCGGAATCCGATACTATAATATACAATACCAGCTGGTCTTTCGGGTCAGGTCGGGTCGAGTCGGATTGGGTCGGATCGGGTCAACTGAATATTCACCAGCCAAAAACAATCCGGTCGACAGTCTCCCCGGTTCTCTGATGGCCACACTCCTCTCTCCATCGGCCGTCTTCTCCGCCGCCTCGTCTCCCGCCGCCGCCACCACCACCACCTCCCCTCCTCCAAACCCTCCCAAGATCCTAATGAAAGCCCACCTCCCACACCCCAAGCAACTCGCCTCGACGCTCACCACCTTAGCCGCTGCCGTAGTCCTCTCCGCGCCGCCCTCCCCCGCCGCCGACGCCTTCCAACTCTACTACGGCACGGCCGCCAACGCCGCCAGCGACGACGGCTACGGCGGCAACGCGAGCAAGAAGGACACGGCGGAGTACACGTACAAGGTGCCGGAGGGGTGGAAGGAGCGGCTGGTGTCGAAGGTGGAGAAGGGCACCAACAGCACCGACAGCGAGTTCTACAACCCCAAGCGGCGGGCGGGGCGGGAGTACCTCACCTACCTGGCCGGATTCCGGGCGCTGGCCCCGGTGGACGCCGTGCTCGGCAACCTGTCGCTGTCCGACGTGGGGCTGCAGGACCAGATCAATGGCGCGGAGGCGGTGAGGGCGGAGGAGCGGCGGGACGGGAAGGGGCAGCTGTCCGGGTGATAAACGGGTCTTACCGGGTCTTATCGGGTCTACCCGTTTATTGGCAGGTCGGGTACGGGTTTAAGATCTAGACACGATTAGTTAAACGGGTCGGGTCCGGGTCTGGGGTTTTTGGACACGAACACGACTAGACACGACACGAACACGACACGACCCGACCCGATTGCCACCCCTATTTGTGAGAGTTAGTTTAAGAGACACGTTCTCTCATATAGAGCGTTTAGAATCCTTTAACGATTGACCATGTTCCCAAGCATTTAGTGCATGTCACCCAACATACAAAGGTATTGACCAGCATGTCAGTCTCATTGGTTTGTAAGTTAAACATAAAATCTTGAGTTCACATATATCTCAGGATTGAGAGTCTATACAAACATCAGACATGATACAAATCATCATATGACAGTCATTTAGAAGAAGTGCTCTCATAGCAATCATGTTCAGTGTATTCCAAATATAGTAAAACCATTGACTTAGAGTTACAACTAAGATGATTGAGAAAAACCATCTCACCCTAGGTGAAAGTCAAGAGTGTTACAACTTTACAAATAGGATGCCCATCCCGATCACCGACTACAAACCTTATCAGGTATAATAGCATGTGAATCACATACATATACCTAAGCTACTTATGTTATACTTGAAGGACTAATATGCATCTTATGAAACAATAAAATGAATATAACAATGTATAATGCATAAAAATTGAAGCTATCTCATTAACATGTCAATGTTAAAGGGAATTGAAATATAGAACATCGATTATAATAATTCTCAAAACCTTTATGGCTCACAATAAAGCTTCACTTTGCTGATGATCCAATCCTCTTTTGCTAAGTAAATAAGGTATAAGTAGCAGTTCTTAAAATTATTTTATATTCATTTGAACTAGATCCAGGATTAAAGATCAATTTTTTAAAATCTTCTTTGTACTATCTAGGTGAGGATGAGTAGAAATGAGTGACTTTTTCTTTGATGCTTAACTACAAGAAGAAATATACTGTGGTTACTAGGAGGCTAAAACCTTAAGTACTAAAATAAGATAGATTCGAATGATCCTAAAAAGTCCCAAATGAGGAATTGATCATTGTAAACAAATAAACATATACTTGTAATCCAACAAACCAACCAATCAACCTTTTTCAAAATCTCTTTCGCAATCACACTGTGTGTACAGTGAAAATTTAAGCATTTAGATTTAATCAACATGATCTTATTGAAATAATTTAGATAATCTACCATTTATGTCCCCTCAGCCATACACAATTCGTACAGTTTCTGCTTTAGATACAGGTTGTTAGTCATGTTCTTTGTCATGTATATCAACTCTATTTTCATCCAAAGAACCATGACGGTTATCTCGTTCATGACCTCGTACATCACCTCATCATCAATGAATATCATGATTGTTTTCAGTGCCTTCAAATTCATCTCTTCCCACTCTGCATATATTATCTTTTTCGATTCTTGGATTTTCCTTGCAAAGCCTTATGCAACCCTAGATGAACAAGCACTGTTGTCACCTTTCTTTGCCAAAGACCCAAAATTTTCTTTCCGTCGAAGTGATCCACCATGTACTTGGAAGCCATGTTTACTAACAACATCTGTTACAATAACCTATGGTGCTCTGATACTAGTTGTAAATTTAGGGTTCACCCAGCAGAAGTAAATCACCAACCAATAGTTAGAACTAAAGATCTACCATATCACAAAACAAATATGCTATGTCAAAAATAAATAAGGAAAATAAAATGTGCACGAATCAAACACATATCTAATTTGGTTCAACCAAATGATGGCTAATCTACAAACCGGGGAACATGATATCTCTTTTATTAACAGCAACGGAAATATGTCACAAAAGCTTTATGAAGTAATAAGGATGATAAAAATATTCACTAAGAATACGGACATAAGAATCGAGAAAGAGTGCCACGCTCCACTTATACCAGATTTGTCATCTCCAATATTTCCGATCCTCCTCCGAACAAGCAAACATCTAATTTGAAACCAATATTCCACAAGAAACAAGCAAGACGATGCTCAAATTTTTTCTTAAGAAAATCCTCAGCAATCGTAATCTATATGACAACTCAAAGGATCCTTAAATAGCTCTAAAAGAAACCCTAAAATAAGTCAAACACGGCCTCCAGCCGTGTGGGCACCCAAGGCATCAAAATCTCACCCTGGGTGTCGGCTACAGAAAATTGCCGCACCCAGCTCCAAGTTTAACCCCCTGGGTGCCAATATTTTGCCCAGGGCGATATTCCTGCTGGTGCTCTCGAATTTTTACCCAGACGCCAGTTCTGTTTCCTACACGGGTTTGATTTGGCATATGAGCCACAAACCTAACAAACAAAATATATGTTTGTTTGTCCTCTCCCAATCCCTCACATACATGCTCAAAGAAATTACACAAGGAGAAGAGATCTTGCATCCTTTACAGACCCCGGAGAGCAAGAAGAAATCCCCCACCGAAACTCTAAGGCCTCCTATGAGTTCCTCCCCTCTCCCTTGATGATAGCCGCCCTCTCAATCCTAGAAAACCTTGCAATCGATATACTATGTTCTTGCTAGAACCTCCTATAAAAGACCCAAGTTCGTGTTGGAGTTGTAGGAGGAATCCCATGTGAAACCACAACCCGAACCGACCTAAACTCGCATCCAGTCACGATTTCGCTCGGGTGGAATTCGTAGTAGCATGACTTTGGGCTCGACCTGCCAGTTCGCCCGAGAAACCTTTACGGCGCCCGGGTGAAAAGCTGGTAGTGCGCCTATTTAGTCTTTGCTTCAGCTTGATCCTTTGCCGCTCCATCTTCCATCATTCCTTGATGCACGAACCTTAGAGATGTTATGTGATTTGTTTGGAGCCACATCTTCCACAAAAAACTACAATCCAAACGAAGCTTAGGTGAATATTTCTTGCTAAGTTTGGTAATAGTTAGCTGAGAATTCCTTCCCTTCCATCAAAATCAGGGGTGGGACTTTGGCGGGTTGAAGGGTCAACTCATGCCCAACTTGACCTACGCGTACCATAACCCATTTTTCCCTTGGAAGCCCAACCCATGCTTGCTCATTCGGATTGCTTGGTTTCTCAGGTTTCTCAATTTGTAAAAAAAATGGGTCTGTTGCCCAATTAAAAATGCTTTGTGAAACATATGTAAATTGAAAAAACATAACAAAATTAAGAAGTCAAAACCATTTGATTGAAAACGAACCATCCTAAGCTAGATCTATGTTAAATTCTGTGTTGAAAATTTAATAACTCAAGTTATGCATGAATTTTTTTAGTAATACATATGTGTATTCAACAAAATCATCTTTTAGTCATAAAAGATGTTTTGAAATTGGAGGCCATAGACAGACCTTGCTTGCCAAGTGCCTAACCCAGGGCCAAGCTTGGATGCAAGAATTCGATGTACTCGGGTTGGATAAGGCTGGTGCCCAAATCCATCCAAATTAGAACCGGGTTGATCTTTTTTGTTTGTTTAAGTTTTTTATCAGATTTGTCCATACTTGTTCATTGTTCGGGTTGGATTCAAATTGGGTAGGTCAAACCCATCCAATTCCCATCCCTACTAGGGTTCCTTGGGTTGGGTAAGATCGATGCTCAAAACCGTCCAAACTGTAATCGGGTTGATCTTTTTCTTATCCAAATCCGTCCAACTTTTTCACTAGCTATGTCCCTACTTTTCCATTGTCTACAATGAGCATGAGAGTCATGGAGCACAAAACCTACACCAAACAAAGATCAGTTGGTATTTGTGGCTGTCATCGTCGGTCATATCATGCTTGACGCATACATATCGGATCCGTCCGTATCATAACGTACACGGTTTGTCCGGTCCAAACTGACGTGGCATGTCCCATGTCATTGGTGACGTCACCCTAACCAAGACCCGTCGGGCTACTCTCACCAGGCACTCGAATGCCATAGAGCACACGGGAAACATTTCGGTTGGGTGGCTGCATCATGTGCCCGTCTCTCTCAAAATTAAGCATATTCTCTCTATCTTTCTCTCTCAAATTTAAGCATATTCTCTCTCTCTCTCTCTCTCTCTCTCTCTCTCTCTCTCTCTCTCTCTCTCTCTCTCTCTCTCTCTCTCTCAATGTGGGCCTTGGGATTTAATTTTGGAGTAAGGGATGTTTAGTCCATTATAACAGATGGGGTTAACGAACATGACACTCATAAGATCCCATTAAGGGGAGGTCCCAAAATCAAATCTTAATACCGATATTGCCCCTCTTTCTCCCCTTCTCTCTCGATCAGCATCGGCCATAGTGGCGGCTGTGAGCTGGTGTCGGCAAGCAACAGCAGGCAACGACGGCGAGCTGCGGCGAGGCGAGTAGCAGCGGGATCAGAGGAGCAGCGGTGGCGGCGAGTAGCAGTAGGCTGTGGCGGCAATCTGCGACGAGGCAAGCACTAGTGGGCGGCGACGGCGAGCTGCGGTGAGGCGAGCAGCAACGGGTTGCGGTGGTTTTAGGGTTTAGGTTTTAGGATTATGTCTAGGGGTTCATCCACATGGCCTGTAGATTAGGTTTTAGGGTTCGGATTAGGTCTAGGGTTCTTCCCATAGCTTGTAGATCTTAGGTTTTAGGATTAGGTTTAGGTTTTAGGTTTAGTTTAGAGGTGATCAAATGCAAATGAAAATTTTAAGAGTATGGAGGGTATTTTCGTCCTCTATCCAGAGACTTAAACAAAACTCATGTTTTGGACTGTTCACTAAGTCTCCTTTTAATTTTAGCGACCAGTCCAAAACAAGAGATCATTTTTAGCCAAAAAACATGGGACAAAAATACCTCTCATTGTACTTCAAATTTTCATTTCAATGTCAATACTTTCTAAATTAAACCGAATCCTAAACTTAAGATCTATAAACCATGGGTGAACCCTAGACATAATCCGAATCGAATATAATCTCGTTTGCCACCAGCCTCTCGTCTCCGCAGCGAGCAATTGTGACTTGCGTCGTTGTTGCTTATGTCGTTGAGGAGAAAGGTGGAGGCATCGGGGGGTGGGAGAGGCGGATGCCAAGGTCGTCGCGAGCGTTAAGGATGACGAAGTGGAGGACATTTTCGGGTTTATGAAATAAATTTTGGACATTCCCTTAAAATATTCTCATGAGTGTCTTGTTCATCAAACCAATCTGTTATCTGGGACCTAACATCAATTTCCACTATTTTATATTGGGAGCCTTCTTTTAATATGAGTGTAGACACACGAATTTCGTCGGACCCGGACCCAACTTACGTGTGCCGACGCGGATGCAAACTCGACGCGCGGACCCGACTTGCACGCACCAGTGCGGACCCGGACCCGATTCGCACCCAGCAAAAGAGGAGCGGACCCCACACTTCAAGGGGGGCCGGCCCCTACTAGGATCCGAACCCCATGGGGGCCGGCCCTACTAGGATCCGAACCCCATGGGGGGCCGGCCGGCCCTGCAAGCAAAAAAAAAGAAAAGGAAAGAAAAGAAAAGAAAGAAAAGAAAGGAAAGAAAAGAAAAGAAAAGGAAAGAAAAGGAAGAAAAGGAAGTAAATACCGCCATGCGCGGGGGGAGGTTGCGTATGACGTCTGCACACACGCGGATCTGCGTCGATCCCTCGATCCGACGCACAAGACGAAGCGCCCGATCGCCATCGATTTCGTGTGCGAAATCCAGCCATAATTGCCTCGCCAGAAAAGGAAAACAAATAAATGTTATTCCCCTCATCAATGGATGAATAAATCCCGGGCAATTATGAGAGAGATACAAAAGGGATTTAAAATTAAAAGTTCCCATATCTCTCTCCCCTCCCCTTGGCCTATAAATAGAGGGGGTGGGGGAAGATTCAAAGTTCGATGGTTGAAGACTGAAGACGAAGCGCGGGAGCTCTGCAGAAGAGGAGACGCTTCTTCATCGACCCAAGGCTTCACGAGGCACGGTCAAGCCTGTCCCATCGGGATCGGCTTACTGAAAGCCCTCATCGACGTGAAGACCCTTGCACATGAAGATCAAGACTTCGACTCCGTGCACGAAGAAGAAAGCTCGGGGAAGAAGACCCTTCGACTCCGAAGACGCCAGAAGCAAAGGCCGGAGAAGAAGCTCGGAGCGGCACTACCCCGTCGGCTCCAACAAATCCTCGATCCCGATCAAGCTCCAAAGCCCGGAGGAGAGAAACGAAGCGTCATCACCCCGTCGTCTTCGACAAACGCCTGCGCCATCCACGAAGAAGAAAGTCTGGAGCAGACCGTCTGAAGCGTCGTTACCCCCGCCGTCTTCACCAACAAAAGCCGATGCTACAACCGTCGCACGGAGACCGTCGCTACCCTCGTCGTCTTCATCAACAAAAGCCGACGCCACAACCGTCGCACGGAGAGTGGTGCTACCCCCACTATCTTCGAAAGCATTCTTCAACTCCGATCACGCCAAAGAAGCCCGAAGAAGAAGAGAAGTCCAGCCGACACGCAAACCGTCGAAGCACCGGAGAAGTAGCCCACGTCGTTCGAAGAAGAAGATCGAGTTGACGCTGAAGCTAAAGCCAACGCAAGAAGCCAAAGCAAAGCCCCAGTAAAGCCCGCGCCAAAGCAACGCAAGTGCCAAAGCCAAGCGACTACGCCGGCCATGAGCAAAAGCACCGCACGTTCTAGCCGATACGACGCGAAGTCCGAAAGAACGAAAGCATCGCAAGTCTCTCCCGGCTACGTCCAAGTGCAAGCGCTGAAGCAAAGCAAAAGCCAGAGCCACGCCGGAGCCAAGCCAAAACCAACGCCAAAAGCACGATCGACACCGCGAAACGACGATCAAGGACGCCGAGGTCAAGCAAGGAACGAGGAAGACACAAAGACCGAGGAACGAAGCCGAAAACCCCCTAGCCGAGAAAGCGCGAAGCACGGAAGGAACAAAGCGACGGTGGACATTCCTTAGCCTCTCCAAAACCCTCACCCTGTAAAGACCCCTGTCCTGGGTAGCCCCTTCAGAGCTCTCGCACGAACACCACGTGGAGACGCGGATCAAAGGGATCCTCCAGGAGATCTTTCCCACAATCCCCTGATCAAAACTCGCCGCAACCCGGACTCGCTATACCCGAGCCACCCGGGTCCCGGCCACACTTGTAATCTGGTTTTGCGCAATAAAAACGACCCGTGCTTTTTCCCGCGCTACAGATTTCTGGCACGCCCGGTGGGATCTCTTCTCCTTTCATCCGTACGGATGAAGAAGCTGCTTAAAGTTTGCAATGGCCAGAACAAACAACGATGCGTTTGCTCCAAGCCTCTCACCAATCGTCGAGTCTCCTCTACTCCGACACGGTGATCCAGTAAATCCGGAGGGTGATGATCCTCCAATGGTGCGCGTCTACACTCGGCGTACTCGGACTCTTGCGGACGTCTTTGTGCCAGAAGCTACTGCCGAAGATGCTCGCCAAAGCGCCGACAAGGCCCTGGTGCATGAAGAAACGAGCCTCAATCCTGGAGTCCATGTCTAAAAGTTTGGGGAGGACCAGCCTTAGCCCCGAGCCCGTTCGGGTTCTCCAGCGAACGTTGCACCTCCTCTGCAGGGGGCAAACATCAATCATCAGCCAGAAGCAAGTCGGCGTAACTACGTCTCCGATGATGATGACGAGGATGCGAACATGCAACACCGGGACGTTCTCCGTCACCATCCTCCGTCCGCTCTTCAGCTCCAAGTCATGCAGATGAGCGAGCATATGGCGCAAATTACTCGGCTGATGGAGGAGAAGGATCGTCACATCAACACTCTGCTCCAGAAGCTAAGCGCAAAGGACGCTGCAGAAGTCGGCCAACCCGTCGCTTCTCCAGTAGCCGCTCTAGTTTCGTCTTCAACTCCCGCTCCTGCAGAGGTTGTTCCGACGATTCAAGCAGTTACTTCAGCGCTCACCTCGGCTCCCGTCCCAGTGGAAGTCGTCTCCCCAGCGCCAGCCTCGGTGGCTACACAACCTCCGGCAACAGCAACGATGAATGCTCAGTAAGTCCAAGCGTTGATAGCCGACATGATGCGTTCCCACGGTAGTGGCCTTCCTCCGATCACGGCGGCATACTCGAAGCCCTACACTACGAGGATCCAGCAGCTACGCTTCCCAGTCGGATTCCAGCCACCAAAGTTCCAGCACTTCGACGGAAAGGGAAATCCAAGATAGGACGTCGCCCACTTCATCGAGACCTTCAATAATGCCGGCACATATGGCGACGAGATGGTGAAGCAATTCGTTCGCACCCTCAAAGGCAACGCGTTCGACTGGTACGTTGACCTTCCTCCACGGACCATCGACAGCTGGGATCAGATGGAGAGGGAGTTCCTCAACCGCTTCTACAGCACCAGACGAACCGTCAGCATGACCGAGCTTACTGCAGTCAAGCAAAGGAAGGACGAGCCGGTGATCGACTACATCGACAGATGGAGGAACCTCGCGCTGAATTCACGAGACCGCTTGTCTGAAGACTCGGCCATCGAGATGTGCACCCAAGGCATGCATTGGGGCCTGCTCTACATCCTCAAAGGTATCAAGCCTCGGTCTTTCGAAGAACTCGCGACCCGGGCTCACGACATGGAACTCAGCCTAACAAGCCGCGGGGACTCGAAGAACAAAGACTTCTTGAAGGTGGAGAAGAAGGACAAGCCACCGGCACCGAAACCAAAACAAGTCAATGTTGCTGACGTCGCTTCAACCTCCAAACCGCTCAAGATCGGTGGCAAGCCGGATCAGAAGAAGGGAGTCGTCATACCACCGCCTCCACCGCCAAGACAAAGAATGACTCTCGAGGAGCTCGAAGCCAAGGAGTACCCCTTCCCAGACTCGGAAGTCTCCTCCATGTTCGACCAACTGCTGCAAGAGAAGATGATAGAGCTCCCTCCTTTGAAGAGGCCCGAGCAGATGCATCGCGTCGACGACCCTCTCTTCTGCAAATACCACCGGGTGGTAAGTCATCCCATCGAAAGATGCTTCATCTTCAAAGAAAGAATCATGGCGCTCGCAAAGCAAGGGAAGATAGAGATCGACTCCGGAGAGGTTGCTACGGCCAATATGACGTCCATCACCTTCGACTCCTTCTCGCCAGTACTCGTTGCTGCTCGGCGAAGCATGCCCAAATTGCGCATCAACCGTCAAGCGCCAATCGCTAAGTCAACTTCCCAGCCGAAAGTCTCAAAGCGACGTCAACGCACTCCTGCGCTCACCGAGGAGGAAACGTCGCTGCCCTGGGAGCAACCATCGCTCACGCCAGCACCTCTTCCAAGCAATGCTCCATCCCAACGAGCGCTCCAAAGGAGATACGAGCAAGGAGATCCAGAAGTCGGTCTGCTGGGCCAGCCTTCGGGGAAGTTCGACTATTACGTCCTCTACTCAAGGCCTCCGTCCGTCTCAATCGATGAAATCAAGCCCACCGGCTGGGGATCGAAAGACGAGCCAGTGGAGCCTCAAGAAGAGCAAGTCCCTTCCAGTCAGGCTATGTCCCAACGCACTTTTCGGGAAAGATACGAGCAAGGAGATCCGGAAGTCGGTCTGCTAGGCCAGCCTTTGGGGAAGTTCGACTATTACGTCCTCTACTCAAGGCCTCCGTCCGTTTCAATCGACGAAATCAAGCCCACCGGCTGGGGATCGGAAGACGAGCCAGTGGAGCCTCAAGAAGAGCAAGTCCCTTCCAGTAAAGCTATGTCCCAACGCGCTCTTCGGGAAAGATACGAGCAAGGAGATCCGGAAGTCGGTCTGCTAGGCCAGCCTTCGGGAAAGTTCGACTATTACGTCCTCTACTCAAGGCCTCCGTCCGTCTCAATCGACGAAATCAAGCCCACCGGCTGGGGATCGGAAGACGAGCCAGTAGAGCCTCCAGAAGAACAAGTGCCTTCGAGGGAACCAGTTGCTGCTACCGACCATCATCCTAGCGGAGGGGAATCTACCGACGAAGAAGCATGGGTCATGCTACCACGGCGGCGAAAGCCGTGGCAAGAAAAGAAGCTCAAACAAGACCGTGTGATGAGGGGGATCACCGAGTGGAAGACCTACAAGAAGAAAACCAAGACTCCAGGGAGGAAGGCGTTCAAAGTACCGCCAGCAAGCCAAGACGATCTCCTTCAGCAGAGCCTTCCAGAGCCGACAACCCTGTAGGAGTTCTTCCCGGATCACTTCCTCCCAGTGGACCAACACGTCAAGGTGTCTTGTTGCATGGTCGAAGTTCATGAGGTGTCGGAAGGAAAGAACGGAAGCGAAACTTCTGAAGAAGGCGACTCCACCGATGAGGGAGACGACTCCAACGAAGGGGGCACCGCCTCTCACGACGAAGCAATCCTGCACATACCTCTCGTAGAAGTTTTGCATCTCCCGAAGAAGGCTCGCCTCGCGATGGCTGCGGCCTTAGCCGATCCAGATAGCTACAAAAGGAAGAGGAAGAACGACCAGAAGGGCAGAGCTGTGACCTCGTGTGATGCGATGATAACCTTTTCGGATGAGGACCTGCAGCTCGGGACGCGATTGCATAACCGGCCTCTTTACGTTTCGGGATACATCAAGGAGAAGCCAGTAAACCGAATCCTGTTGGACTGTGGCTCCGCCGTCAACATCATGCCTATCCAGACAATGCGGCAACTCGGCATCGCTAACGACCAGCTCTCGCCCAGTCAATTGGTCATCCAAGGGTTCAACCAGGGCGAACAGTCCACTATTGGAATCATCCGTCTGAAGCTATCAATCGGCCCGCTAGATACAACGGTCCTCTTCCACATCATCGATTGCCAGACGTCATATTGTCTCCTGTTAGGAAGACCATGGCTGCATGAGAATGGCATCGTGGTATCCACCTGGCATCAATGCCTCAAGTACTACGAAGAAGGCGTGGAGAGGTGCATAGTTGCGGACGACAAGCTATTCAACGTGGCCGAGGCATATTTGGCCGACGCTAAGTTCTACCAAGCAAAGGGCCTAGTCGCGGAAGTTCTTCCAGCTAAAGCCCCTCGAGCCCAAAAGATTGAAGAAGTGAAGCAGGATAAGACTCCTCTTCCCGTAAATCCGATGCCACCTTCTGACGAGGCAAGACTCAAGGTCCAAGGAACGCCGAAACCTGGACAAAGGATGCGCATCGGCCCCGAGTCAAGAGCAATGCAACATACCCCGTTGCCAGTCCAAACGGCGCCTGTCCTGCGTCTCGCGCCTCAGTGGCTCCGTAAATCTGAGCGATCACCTTCTACTCCGACAAGGAAGCTGGCCCCGTCGTTATCACAGGCCAATGTCATCACCCTTCAAGAAATGATGTTGCCATTACCCAGTCTGACGCAAGCTCCGAACCCGAGCGGGCCTACCGAATCAGTCGACCCCAATCAGCTTGCATTCACGCCGAAAGGAAGTTGGGGGCAAAATGCTGCTAAGTTGTTGTTCAAAGCCGGTTACGACAAAGAAAGCGCCATGGGCACACTTCCACCAGCAGCGACTCCACATGGGATGACGAGAACTCAAGCTCGGCTATTTCAAAGCGGAGAACAGATTCTCCTGAACCGCCGAGGCATCGGCTCCAGCCAAGCTCCGTTGGTCATCAGAACCGCGGCGAAGAAGATCTTCACCTCCAACTACATCGGGGCGAAGATGGTAGACGAAGCAGCTGAAGGATCGATAATTTCTGATGCACGCTCTTCCTACGCAAGCCGTCCCGACAACAAAAGAAGACGGCGAAGAGCTTGATGCCAAGTCCTGCTCCAGAAGCAAATCAGAGGTGGTAGAAACCAGTCGAATCTAAAGCGTACATCCGTGTTCGAAAGGCTCAGGCCAGTTAAACACTCAAAGAAGAAGTCAGTGTTCGATCGTCTGGGAATGCCAATCGAGGACTTCGTCTCAACACCCACCCACCCACCCATGGCGGCCGTCAATCATATCTCCATTACGGATCCCGACAACGGTGATACTTCTACTTCGGACGACGAGTTGCCCGACGCCCTGCCAGTCCTCGAAGAAGGGGGGCAGTCCACCGTTGATGACTTGAAGGAAATCAACTTGGGCACAGAGACGGAACCTCGGTCTACATTCGTCAGCACACTCTTGACCCTTGAGGAAGAAGCCGCATATATCAAACTGCTTAAAGAATACAGAGACGTCTTCGCATGGTCCTATAAGGAGATGCCAGGCCTCGATCCCAAAATCGCAGTGCACCAGCTCAGCGTCAAACACGGAGCCAACGCTATCAAGCAAGGGCAAAGACGCTACCGACCAGAACTGGTACCCCAAATAGAAGGCGAAGTCAACAAGTTGATCGAAGCCGGCTTCATTCGAGAGGTCAAGTACCCGACATGGATCTCTAGTGTCGTCCCAGTCAAAAAGAAGAACGGCCAAATCCGAGTGTGCGTGGACTTCAGAGACTTGAACAACGCATGTCCAAAGGACGACTTCCCCTTGCCGATCACGCAGCTAATGGTGGACGCAACGACAGGTCACGAGGTGCTAACTTTCATGGACGGATCATCGGGCCACAATCAGATTCGGATGGCACCCAAAGACGAGGAGCTCACGGCATTCCGCACACCGAAAGAAATCTACTGCTATAAAGTAATGCCGGTCGGCTTGAAGAACGCGGGAGCCACCTACCAGCGAGCTATGCAGAAAATCTTCGACGACATTCTTCATCAAAACGTGGAGTGTTATGTCGACGACCTCGTGGTGAAATCCAAGAAGAAGTCGGCACATCTACAAGATCTCGAGCTAATCTTCAAACGGCTTCGAAGGTACCAACTCCGCATGAATCCACTCAAGTGCGCGTTCGGAGTCTCCTCAGGCAAGTTCCTCGGCTTCGTCGTCCGATATCGTGGCATTGAGATAGATCAATCCAAAATTGATGCTATCGTCAATATGCCCACACCAAAGACATTGCGAGACCTCAGAGGCCTCCAAGGGCACTTGGCGTATATCCGAAGATTCATTGCCAACCTGGCCAGAAAGTGCCACCCCTTTAGTCGCCTCATGAAGAAAGGAGCGTCGTTCAAATGGGATGAAGCTTGCCAAGAAGCACTCCAAAACATCAAAGCATACCTACTGAAGCCACTGGTTCTATCAGCACCAGTTCAAGGAAGGCCGCTCATCCTCTACATTGCCGCCCAGGAGCAATCCTTGGGGGCACTCCTGGCTCAGAACAATGAACTTGGCATGGAGACAGCCTGCTACTACTTGAGTCACACTCTCGTCGGCGCAGAGCTGAATTACTCCCCAATCGAGAAGGTCTGCTTAGCGCTCGTCTTCGCCACGAAAAAGCTGCGACACTATATGCTGGCTCACACCATCAGACTCGTCTCGAAGGCCGACCCCCTCAAGTATATCATGTCGAGACCAGTGCTTTCCGGACGTCTGGCCAAGTGGGCCCTGTTGCTACTTGAATTCGACATCACCTTCGTGCCACAGAAAGCGGTTAAAGGGTAGGCCCTCGCAGACTTCCTCGCAGAATACCCTCTCCCGGCGGAATGGGAATTATCAGAAGATCTTCCAGATGAAGAAGTGTTCTCCGTCGACGTCGCCCCATCATGGAAAATGTTCTTCGACGGTGCAGCTAGGCAAGACATAGCGGGAGCCAGAGTCATCTTCGTCACTCCGGACAACAAAATACTCCCCTTCTCATTCCTGCTATCGGAATCATGTTCCAACAACGTGGCAGAATATCAAGCCCTGCTCATCGGTCTCGAGCTGGCCGATGAAATGAAGCTTCAAGGACTAGAGATTTTTGGAGACTCCCAACTCGTGATCCAGCAAGTCCTAGGGGCATACGAAGTCAACAAAGAAGACCTGGTGCCATTGCATGCGTGGGCCGTGGAGCTCCTTGGCAAACTCAAAGCCACTTCCATTCAGCACGTTTCCCAAAACCTTAACCAGCAGGCTGACGCACTCGCAAATCTGGCGGCTACACTCCCGTTTCCAGAGGAACGTTCGCTAGTCGTCCCCGTCTGCAGGAGATTCGTGATCACCACAGAAGAATGTCCACTCGAAGTACCAGTTCAAACCAACGCGGTGCATGTCCTCGAGATTAAAGAACAAGACTGGAGACAGCCGTTTGTAGATTATCTTGTTCATGGTAAACTCCCCGAAGATCCGAAATGCAATGGTGACATCCGTCGAAGGTCTCTAAGGTTCTACCACTTCAACGGCGAGCTATACCGACGAAGCTACGATGGCACACTTCTGAGGCTTCTGAGGTGCCTCGCGAAAGAAGAAGCAGAAGCCGTGCTCGAAGAAGTACACGTTGGAATCTGCGGATCGCACCAGTCCGGTCTGAAACTTCACTTCCGCGTCAGGAGGATGGGATACTACTGGCCTACCATGATCAAGGACAGCTTGGAGTACGCGAGAAGATGTCAAGCTTGCCAGATGCACGGGGACTACATCCGTCAACCTCCGGAGCCTTTACACCCAACAATCGCGTCTTGGCCCTTCGACGGATGGGGTCTCGACATCGTCGGTCCTCTGCCCAAGTCATCCAAGCAATATCTCTACATCTTGGTGGCAACGGACTACTTCTCCAAGTGGGCTGAAGCAACACCTCTGCGAGAAGTTACAAAGCACTCCGTCATCAGCTTTATCCAGAATGACATTATCTTCCGCTACGGAGTCCCCCGCTACATCGTAACAGATAACGGGAAGCAGTTCAAGAATGCTGCCGTCAGCCAGTTCTGCGCATTGTACAACATTAAGCAGAATTGTTCGACGATGTACAACGCTTCGGCCAACGGTCTGGCAGAAGCCTTCAACAAGACTCTGTGCAAGCTGCTGGAGAAAACCGTCTCGAAGACAAAGAAAGATTGGCACGAACGCATGGGCGAAGCACTATGGGCTTACCTGACGTCCTTCTGCACACCGACACAATCAACACCGTATTCCCTTGTCTATGGTGTGGAAGCCGTTCTTCCGCTCGAGCTCCAGATCCCGTCGCTCAGGATAGCAATCCAGGAAGGCCTCACCAGCAACGACAACGCCCAGCTCCGTCTAGGAGAATTGGAAGCACTGGATGAAAGACGCCTCGAAGCTCAACAGCGTCTGGAGTGTTATCAGGCCAGGCTCTCTCGCGCCTTCAACAAGAAGATTCGTCCTCGATCATTCCAGATAGGGGAACTGGTGCTAGCGGTCAAATGCCCCATCATTCTCTCACATCGAGGAGGGAAGAAATTTGATGCCAAGTGGGATGGCCCGCATTCCGTCAAGGAAGTCTACTCCAACGGCGCCTATCTCCTCACCACGCTAGAAGGGCTGACACTCGGCCCTATCAATGGCAAGTACCTCAAAAGGTACTATGCCTAAAGCAAGGCCACACCCCTTGCGCAAAAAAAAAATGAACTACGTGCGACTTGATCCCCCTTAGGGGGGTACGTAGGCAGCCTGAGAAGTTACTTCAGGTTCAGTCTGACCAAAATAAAAAGTCAACAATGGTCCATGCAAAAGATGTGGCAAAACGAGGCGATATTATTATATAATGAAGAAAAGGCGATACATGGCATAAGTCCCGAAAAGAAAGTTACAATGAAACAAGGAACAACTAGAAGAAGGTGTCCATAGCTCGAAGACGGCGTAGTAATTCCTCTCTAGTCGCTTCCACTCGTTGAAGTTCCACGGGGCAAGTGGCCAGAAGCTCACGACGGGTCGCCAAGTCCGACTGCTGCTTCGAGCAACTCGCCTTCAAAGCACTCTCCGCGGCCTCGGCTCGCTCCCGACGAGACTCCGCCTTTCGAAGCGAGGCGCGCACAGAATCTATCTTCCTCTGAGCCTTCGACAGGCTGGAAGTCGCCTCCGCAAGTTGGAGCTCTGACTGACTTAGACTCGCCTCAGCAGCCTCCAACTCAGAAGGGGAGCTCCCTTCTAGCAAAGCTCGCCGGGATCGATAAACCTCGCCATTGGTCACAAGCAAGGTCATCTGAGCGACGAAAGAAGAGCTGTCGACTTTGAACTCCTCCAGGCTCGTGCAAAACTCCGCACCGTCCGTCAACTACCAGTCCTGGAGAGCGCCAAAGCCAGCATTTTGGAAAGGCTCCAACGTCGACTTGATATACTGCCGGTAGCTCGCAAGAAGGAACTCTGAGACTCTGCTCCTCGGCCGTAAATCCGGGCAAGGTGCCTCGGAGTAGGTAGGCAAGACCTTCCCCGCCGCTGCAGCCGTGACAGGAGCCGCCTGCGCCAACGAGGGTGGCAGAACCGGAGAAACCGCCGCTACCGCTGCAACAATCGTCTCCTCCAACGGGCACGAGGGTACAGTGACCGGGAAATGCCGCTTATCGACGCTCGAGACTTCAGCCTCCTCGTGGAAAGACAAAGCGTCAACATCGATGTCGTCCAGATCAATGTCACCACTAGAAAAGTTCTCCCCACAAAGTCCGAGGAAATCCAGATCATCCGGAGGGATATCTAGCCCGCATACCCCAGGCACCCCTTGCGCAGCGCCAGTGGACGAGTGCCCGAGAGGCGCCTTTGGAGAGCTCGCTCCACGCTCTACCACTATAACGGAATCTGGTCAAAAGAAAGATACGATGCTCAGCGTGATGAAACTTCCTGGACATAGAGGGCAAATAAAATAAAGAGAACTTCATACCTGTGTGGTCAGATGAAGCAGCCCTAGACGGAGGAATCACTTCATCTTTTAGAAGTCCAGGCTCCTCGGCATCCTCCACCAGATAAGGGACCCTTGGGACCATCCCGCGAGGAATGCAAACTTTTCTTCTTTTGGGAGGGACACCCTCAATTTCGGCCTTCGGGAAACAAGATGCCCCAGGGGCACTAGTAAGCTCGGCGTCTAACGCCGGAATTGAAGAAGGGACACGACGAGCACTGGAAAGACGGCTACAGCTCCTCTACACTCTTTGAAGCCCCAGTCGGAGGCGGCGGTCCTCCACTCCCGCAGAATGATTGAAGCAGAAATTCCTGAACCCACTGCTCGCCAAGACGTCGACTGGGAAACTCGCAAGCAAAGGGGAAACTCGCCCTTCAATCCACTTGCAGTACTCCGGAGTGGCGGCGTCCCGAAACCCGAATTTGGTCCCAGGGAAGAAGCTGCTGCCGGTCGACCGAGCGTAGAAAGAAGCCCAGAGGCGGTAACCCTCCTGCGGACTAATGCGCCCCTGCAACTGCTGAGGTATGCCAGGGACTTCCTGTCGAAATCCCTGTTGGCGAGCGAAGCGGTGAGGGGAGTACTGCTCCACCTCTACCACGTCCCCCTTTCGCCAAACCAAGTAGCCAGGGCGGCAACTGACCATGTTCCAGTATAGGTGGTCCGGGAGCTCCTCGTTGTCGAAAACAGTCGACCTCTCCAAAGGTAGTACCGAATGCTCCGCCAAAAATTCAAAATCGGTGCTTCCCATCCTCCTTAAAAGGGTGCGAGCACACTCTCTCGGACGCTCCCAGCTGATAAAGGCATTTAAAATCCCCCCTATCCCGGGCAGGAACGGCAAGTCAGCTGGATGCCCGCGTCTGGCGAAAATCCCCTTTGGAAAATGCAGAGCTATCCAGCCGTACAAGTAGTGCAAGGGTCCGATCGCAGCCGACCGGCCAAGCTCCTCCTTGGCCTTATCCGAGCCGGACAAGTCCCAGTAAGTCCTACTGAGAGCCCGGTACAAGGCGCATAATATGGCCGGGGCTAGATTGAAAAGCTCGCCCCTCTCCATCCTGGAAGCTGCAAGGAAGGTCCCCGGACGGATAACCTCACCAGAGCACGGAAGCACGAATCGACAGAGGAAGATGACCAGCCCGGCAGCTCGGTAAACTGATCGCCACTCCTCGCTGTCGCGCCTCAAGCCGAGGATTTCCCAGGGATACTGCTTCCCCTCTATTGAATGCTTCTCTCGAGCCAAAGAGTCGATAGGCCTCATGAAGGAGCGAAGCGGAGGTCTCTGCATCTGAGCGACCTTCCACATTGGGTGAGCCAAAGGTGCCGGAGACCTATACTCGCCTCTGAACCAAAAGTCGACCCAAGAAGAAGGACGCACTCGATCTGACTGATCTCGTGCCGCAATGATGGCATATGCCTTGAACAAAGGAAGGCAAGAACTCGGAGTGTAGCTGCTGTCCAACAGATCCTTCAAGGCTGGCACCTCCTCCTGGTAGTAATTTCGTATTTCGGGGAACCCGGAAACGATGTGGACGTCGCGAAGCGAGATTCCTATCTCCCCCGCTCCAGTGAGAAAAGTATTGGTGTCCGGACACCAGAGCTCACAAAGTGCGCGGTACATCCTCTCAGGACGGCTGTACTCTCGATGAGCTGGTGCCAGAAATTTAGCTAATACGTTCATCTCGGGTTCCGCACCAAATACCTCGTAGAGCTTGCCCATCCATTCGCGAAAGCCGCAAAGGTATTGGACGTCTCCCCGGGGCCAAGAATCAGGACCCCATCGCGTCAGTCGGGCACAAATCTTCGAGGCAACAACCGGCGTAGGCACGAAGTCTTCATCACAATGGTGGAACGGAATACTCAAACTCGGCCGGAAAAGCTTCATGGAAATCCCTTCGTCAGTATAGATCTTCTCGCTCAATTTCGGTATCCCACAAGTCGCATCCGCGACTCCATCTTCCGTGATGCGCTCGTGGACAAAGACACTGAGCAACGACAGAAGGCCTTCCCGCCTCGAATTGCGGTAACAGTGTACACGAGTATGGGGGAAGCGAAGGCACCTCATCCCATCGGAGAAGTCCTCGGCTATCCACCCCGGAGAAGTCAAGCTCTCAAAGACGCGAGTGCTAGAGGACCATGAAGGGAAGCAAGTCAAGACAAGTGCACATCAAAAAAAAAAAAAAAAGAGTAGCAGCAGCAATAGCCAGGCCCGCAAAGAAGAGGGGGGCTGACAGCCCCCTCCCCCCAATCAACGGCCCGACAGCAGGAGCAAAAAAAAAAAAATCAAATCAGCCGGGGCCCACGCCCCTCTCCCCAATCGGGGATCGACACCAAGAAAAATAGGGGGGGGGGCCCGCAGCCCCCCTTCTTCTTCGCGCGAACAGAGAGGGGGGGGGGCGCCCGACTCGCTCACGACGCCGCCCCGACCCGACACGGCTGCACCCGCACCGCCTCCGGTCCCGCGCCGCCTCCGTCCGCGCGTAGCACCGCGCCTCCTCAGGTCCCGCATCGCCCGCGCGCAGCCCCGCGGCGCCTCCGTCCGCGCGCCGCCCGCGCCGCCTCCGGTCCCGCGCCGCCTCCGATCCCGCGCCGCCCGCGTGCAGCCCCGCGCGCGTCCCGTGCCGACGCCGCTGCCGCTGCTGCCTCCGCAGCCCAGGACCAGCGAAGAAGAAGAAGAAGAAAGGAAAAAAAAAAAGAAAAGAGAAAGGAAAAGAAAAAGAAAAAGAAAAAGAAAAGAAGAAGAAGAAGAAGGAGGAAGAGAGAGGCGGCGAAGGCGACCCGCACCTCAGCCGCGCTCCTCCATCCTCCCCGCCTCGATCCTCGCCGCATCGTCGCTTTGAGCCCGCCTTCGCAACGACCGCCAAATCGCGCACCATCGCCGCCGACGAAAGAGGCGACACCGGGAAGACGGAGCAAGTCGCGTGCAACCCCAGGCAGTTCTCTTCCGACAACGGTCTCCAGAAGCCGGCAGAACTTTCGCAAAGAAGCACAATGGCGGATGAAGGGGGTAGGGGTCCTTAAATAGACTCCCAACCCTGCCCACAAAAGGAATCAAGGACAAGCGCTCTACGATTCCTACGTGTCCAAACCCTACATGCTCTCACCGACGCACTCGTCCTTGAGGGGGCATTTGTAGACACACGAATTTCGTCGGACTCGGACCCAACTTACGTGTGCCGACGCGGATGCAAACTCGACGCGCGGACCCGACTTGCACGCACCAGTGCGGACCCGGACCCGATTCGCACCCAGCAAAAGAGGAGCGAACCCCACACTTCAAGGGGGGCCGGCCCCTACTAGGTCCAAACCCCATGGGGGCCGGCCCTACTAGGATCCGAACCCCATGGGGGGCCGGCCAGCCCTGCAAGAAAAAAAAAAGAAAAAGAAAGAAAAGAAAAGAAAGAAAAGAAAAGAAAAGAAAAGAAAGGAAAGAAAAGAAAAGGAAAGAAAAGAAAAGGAAAGAAAAGGAAGAAAAGGAAGTAAATACCGCCATGCGCGGGGGGAGGTTGCGTATGACGTTTGCACACACGCGGATCTGCGCCGATCCCTCGATCCGACGCACAAGATGAAGCACCCGATCGCCATCGATTTCGTGTGCGAAATCCAGCCATAATTGCCTCGCCAGAAAAGGAAAACAAATAAATGTTATTCCCCTCATCAATGGATGAATAAATCCCGGGCAATTATGAAAGAGATACAAAAGGGATTTAAAATTAAAAGTTCTCATATCTCTCTCCCCTCCCCTTGGCCTATAAATAGAGGGGGTGGGGGAAGATTCAAAGGTCGATGGTTGAAGATTGAAGACGAAGCGCGGGAGCTCTGCAGAAGAGGAGACGCTTCTTCATCGACCCAAGGCTTCACGAGGCACGGTCAAGCCTGTCCCATCGGGATCGGCTTACCGAAAGCCCTCATCGACGTGAAGACCCTTGCACACGAAGATCAAGACATCGACTCCGTGCACGAAGAAGAAAGCTCGGGGAAGAAGACCCTTCGACTCCGAAGACGCCAGAAGCAAAGGCCGGAGAAGAAGCTCGGAGCGGCACTACCCCGTCGGCTCCAACAAATCCTCAATCCCGATCAAGCTCCAAAGCCCGGAGGAGAGAAACGAAGCGTCATCACCCCGTCGTCTTCGACAAACGCCTGCGCCATCCACGAAGAAGAAAGTCTGGAGCAGACCGTCTGAAGCGTCGTTACCCCCGCTGTCTTCACCAACAAAAGTCGACGCTACAACCGTCGCACGGAGACCGTCGCTACCCTCGTCGTCTTCATCAACAAAAGCCGACGCCACAACCGTCGCACGGAGAGCGGTGCTACCCCCACTATCTTCGAAAGCATTCTTCGACTCCGATCACGCCAAAGAAGCCCGTAGAAGAAGAGAAGTCCAGTCGACACGCAAACCGTCGAAGCACCGGAGAAGTAGCCCACGTCGTTCGAAGAAGAAGATCGAGTTGACGCTAAAGCTAAAGCCAACGCAAGAAGCCAAAGCAAAGCCCCAGTAAAGCCCGCGCCAAAGCAACGCAAGTGCCAAAGCCAAGCGACTACGCCGGCCACGAGCAAAAGCACCGCATGTTCTAGCCGATACGACGCGAAGTCCGGAAGAACGAAAGCATCGCAAGTCTCTCCCGGCTACGTCCAAGCGCAAGCGCCGAAGCAAAGCAAAAGCCAGAGCCATGCCGGAGCCAAGCCAAAGCCAAAAAGCCGAAGCCAAAGCCAACGCCAAAAGCACGATCGACGCCGCGAACCGACGATCAAGGACGCCGAGGTCAAGCAAGGAATGAGGAAGACACGAAGACCGAGGAACGAAGCCGAAAACCCCCTAGCCGAGAAAGCGCGAAGCACGGAAGGGACAAAGCGATGGTGGACATTCCTTAGCCTCTCCAAAACCCTCACCCTGTAAAGACCCCTGTCCTGGGCAGCCCCTTCAGAGCTCTCGCACGAACACCACGTGGAGACGCGGATCAAAGGGATCCTCCAGGAGATCTTTCCCACAATCCCCTGATCAAAACTCGCCGCAACCCGGACTCGCTACACCCGAGCCACCCGGGTCCCGGCCACACTTGTAATCTGGTTTTACGCAATAAAGACGACCCGTGCTTTTTCCCGCGCTACAATGAGGATCTAGATGTTTAAATGGTTTTGGATCTTGAAGGCCTTCTTTTCACATAAGGTCATAGGAGAACGCCTCAATGGCTTTATCCCTATTTGATCAGCTTGGTTCATTTGGTGGTGGTTGTGAATTAGAGAGAGAGAGAGAGAGAGAGAGAGAGAGAGAGAGAGAGAGAGAGAGAGAGAGAGAGAGAGAGAGGCGGAAAGGGGGGTTGATTCGTTGTACTGTAGTCACTACAATAAAACACCCTATGGTATATATTATATTATAGATGTCTGTGAGTGAAGCAGAGAAGCAGGGGATCAACGATACGATAACTGCAACATTAAAACACCTCCTGATATATATTATAGTATTGATGTAGATAGGCGTACGGTGTTCGTGGTACGAGTTGGTTCGGTTAGAAGCAGGGGATCAACGATACGATAACTGCAACATTAAAACACCTCCTGATATATATTATAGTATTGATGTAGATAGGCGTACGGTGTTCGTGGTACGAGTTGGTTCGGTTTTTTGTAAAATTTGAAACTGAATCGAAGTTGATCGGTTCTCTAAAAAATGAAACCGACCAAACCATTCCTTGATAAAGCCGAACCAAACCAAACTTGGTTTGGTTTGGTTCCACGAGTTAGTCGAATCACTAGACAACCTTGAACACATAGAACTAAATAACTATTATAAGTAGCTACTACCTGCTAGAACAACAACTAAATAACCAAATGACAACCATATCAAATAAATATAAAACCAACTTCATACAAGAACAACAATCCATGAAGCTTAATCCAATCCGACATAGCAAAATGACCTAATGACAATTGTTCAACGCACACGCACATATATCTCAATGGTTCGGTTTGGTTCATATTGATTCGGCTCACAAAACTTACGATCCAAAGCTGAACCGAACTGATTAGTTTTTTTTTTTTTTTGAAAACGAACTAAACCAAATATTTGAAAAACCTGATCAAATCCAAACCAATTAAGTCGGCTTGATTCGGTTTACCGGATCATATTGAACAAATGAACAACCCTAGATATAGATGCCCCCTTGTATGTCGCGGTGTATATTCAATCAATAAAATTGTCCCTTGTACTTGTTGGTTCGTATTTGTTTCCCTTCAAACCATATTTCAAATTAGGAAATGCTAGGTGGCTAACTGGTTTGCCAACTTGTGGTTGCCGTGCCATCCGCCTAGGACTCATCGCATGGCCCCCACAAAAATATTCCAATCAATGTTTTTTTAAAATAAAAATAAAAATATTCCAATCAATGTGGATCTGTCAGCACTCCACGCCACGTGGAGTTGGCAACATAAGTTGGTAAAGGAGTTGGCTAAATAGCATTATTCTTTCAAATTATTACTGCGCCACCCACGTGGTCCTCATCTGAGCCGTCAAGGTGTGGGACCCGGTCTAAATTTGTGGCCTATGCTGGTCCCAGCAGCCCTTTCTGAATTATAAAAGTAGGTGGCAAGAGGTGTGGACCCCACCCATGTGAATGGGTGAGCGGCACCCGATCCCAAGCCCGTATGTGAGAGTCTAGAAGGATGCGGCAGCCACCTGTCATATCTGAATTTATTGTTATTATTTTTTTTTCCGGTGAAACGGAAAATCTGGCATCGGAAAAACAAATATGGACATAGATATCGACATAGACGCAAAACATAATTGCTTTCCAGTCCCTTTTGGGACCAAAGCTTTGTTAAAAGTCCAGTGACAATTTACTTTGTGATACGTTTGTTTATATAGTCAAATAATGTTTAAACAATCTATTTATTTATACTAATCTTATAAAGCTGAGGCTTTTGGTACCACATGGCAACCTCTCTCTCTCTCTCTCTCTCTCTCTCTCTCTCTCTCTCTCCACATGATGGGAAGCTTGATTCAGTGTTGAATTTATGATCCCTTCAAGCGACATTGCAGCTGTCCATGAACTACACAAGATCGATACTAGTGGCTACAAATAGAAAATTTTTAAGACACCTCATGAAAATTTTATTTTTGCTTGTCTTGCATGCTTGTCATACATAGGTTATAATAAAAAAATTATTATGTATTTTACTATTTTATGCTCCTCTTGAAATTGCTCATACATCATTCAATTTATAGGACTCATCTAAACAACATGACATCCAAAGGCACAAAGTTGCTACAATAAAGTGGACCTATAGGATGTTATATAGGCTATATATAAGATATTAGGTAAGTCATTGATTTAAGAAAAAAATTGTTATATCTAATGCTTATATTGAACACTAAAGTGTGTCTCTTTCAATGGATCAAAATATTTTCAAAAGGTAAATCGCACTTCACCTTGGGTGCTATTACCGTATAGGGACTACTCAACTGATTTTCCCAATCGATGGATCCTAAAGGATTTAGGATGGTTCGCCCGAAAACCCATAATAAGGGGAATTGGGGTTGTTCTTGCAAGTTTCACTCAAACGTAACTAGACACTCTTCTGATTCACTCTGGAATTAACCTAACACATGAGATTTGCAAGGATAATAAAAAAGAAACCGTGCAAAGCAATCAAATACCGATCAAATGATAAATCAATAGAAATCCGATAGAAAATCACAAGCAAGCAAATGACAAAATTGATGCTAACACTAGGAGGAGCTCCCTACCAGCCTAAGAGATCAAACCCTGTTACTTTCACTTAAAGGGAGTAAGAAGAAGGAGATGAAACCACAAGATCTTGAGCTCCAAGAAAACCTTCACCTCTCTTTTCCTCTAAGTTCCATACCCCACCAAAAGGGAATGGAAGCTTATATACCCTAGGGTTACTGTAGTTGATCCAAGCCCAGATTAGCCACTTTAGATGAGGATTCAACCCAACTCAAAGTGCCAAAACCATCATGGAGTGGGTTCAGCATGCACCTGGTTAAATGTGTCCGAACGACTGCTCGGATGACTTAACCTCACTGTCCAAACGACTGTTCGGATGCCAGAATCAGAAAAATCCTAAGAGTGCCAATGCCGTTTGAACGATTGTTCGAATACATGCACAAAAATATGAACCATTCAAATTGGTCCATAGCCATCCGAACCATTGTTTGATAGGTAATTCACTTGAGTCTGAACATGGATTTGGTCTGCTAGTGTGGTCTCTTTAACACTTATAAAATTCTAAGTGTTGAAACCGCTCGACCTGAAATTCGACGAAAACAAAATCATTTTTAGAGCAATAAAATAATATTATTTTAAAAAGAAATACCTTAAAGCGAAAATCATTTGAATCACGTCGAATCCTTCAAAAATGTGTCAAGATGAAACCAATGAAAACATACAGAAATTTGTTACGATCGAGAAACCCTAGCTACCCTCTGCAAGTCCGACCCATCGCACTGCTCTCGAAATAATAGGGTCGTGTAATGTACTGCTAAGATCCAATGAACTTTTCTCTGTTGTGATCCACTTGCCTGATCTTCGTGAATGCGAGTGTGATCACGACCTAGTAGGTATAGAGTTACATGTAATTTCTCACAAGTTAGTTTGAATGTACAAATTAAGCTAACAAAAATTAGACCTCACAATGCACTAACAAATGTCCTCTATGTTAGCAGTCATGTCTTCATCGCTGGTACAGTGCAAGGACATCCTGCATTTGGAAGCATCTTTACCACAAGGATACGACAACAATTGTAGAAGACCATGGTTATGGAGGACAAAAATCATATCAATCTATACTATAACCCATAAGAGAACTCCAACTACTCCTTTCTTACTTAGTCGTGATCTCACATAAAAAAATTGACAAAAAAAGAAAAGAATGGAAAAATGTCTTTCATGCTCAATAGGGTCAACTATCGTCCCTCCCCTTAACAAAACCTATATACGATCATATATACCGACTAGACTAAAAGTATTTCTTTCAAATTTTCCATAGGGTAGGGAATATAGTAAGAATATAGTTAGAGTTTATCTGCATAGAGTAAGACTTGGATATATAATGATGATGAGTGCATAGAAATCGAGTCGATCTGCCCAGGTTGGTGTGCCAGGCGTGCATCACATCCGCATGCAGTTGGCCGGAGTATGATTCACTTTCGGGTTGCTTGCCATCGATCGTGAGGCTGTAATGCGCACAGGTGAACCCATCGACCAGGGCTGACCAACTGAAGAAGATCTGAACTCATAGAAAACTTAGTGATAGAAGACTTAAGAAACACTCCTCCCTTGAGGATGTTTATTAATCTTGACAACACGTCCCAATAGTGCCGATCTCATCTACTAGTTTAATCTTTGCTATTTACAAAGAAATTACGCCCATGAAGTTTTTTATTAAAAGAAAATTAGAGACTGCCATGTATCCCACTTGAGTCTAAATAACCAGCATCATACCAAAGGCTTTCGAAGATCATGACGTTAAACTAAATTATTTTGATGTATAATTTTATGGATACATTGAGAAAATCATGTTTTTTTTTTGTGATTTGTTGTATAATGTCCTTCGGGCATGAGTATGAGGCCCCTGGCAAGACCAATACCTCACGAGTATAATGCCCCCAAAGATATGTACCCTGCATTTTGAACACACGACCTCCCCACAAACTGAGACATATTAACCACAAGGTTGCATCAACGATTGTAGAAAATCATGCTTATTGAAGACAAAACATCATATCAATCTATACTATAACCCATAGTTTGGTTCGCGGAATTGTCTCTCGGCAATCAATTTCATTTCCACAAAATTGATTGTCATTGTTTGGTTCGCACAAAAAAAATGAGCTGAAAAATTTGGGGGCAGGGGGGCATCCATTTCCATTGCCTAAAGATATTTGGTTCATGCAAGAAATTAGGGGATAAATCTTAAAAAGTAGTGATCCAAAAATTACCATGTCATCTTCCGAGGAAACTCTGAGGGCGGAATTCATTTCCCTCCAACCTCGGAGGGAATATATCACCCCCCACATCCCCCCAGCGCATAATTCATCTCTCTTCGACAATAATTTTTATCGTTAATTCTGCGAACTAAACATCCCGAGGGCGAAATTCAATCCCAATTCTGTAAAAATGATTTAAATTCTATGAGTTCTCTACGAGAAATCCAACCACCCCCTTTCTGACTTTTCCATGTTCTTATGCCAAAATAAGAGAAAGGAAAAAAGGAAAAAAAAATGTCGTCTATTTGCCTAATAAACCCTATATCACGAGGTAGGGACTGAGGGAGACTAAACTGAAGGATTTGTTACGAATTTTCCGAAGTATAGGGACTATAGAGTAACAATGTAAGGGGGCCGGCAAGGTGAGGTGGTAAAAGGGTAAAAGGGTAAAAGGCAAGGTTACCCTCACCCATGGAGCGAAAAACGTCGTCCGCGTGTCAAGCGCGTGTCCGGGCTACACATTGCACCAGCTCCGGCCTCCGCTGCCTATTTCTAGGCTCATACCCTGCGTTCTCCCCTTCATCGCCGCTCTCCAGACACCATTCCCTCTCTCCCTTCCGCCTCCTACTCCTCCTCGCCCCCCCCATTCCTTCCGGTCGGGAACTGGACTGAACCCAACGCAACCCAAACCCTCCAATCCATCACACCCACGCACCATCATCTCCTCCCCACCTCCCCACCTCTGCTTCCCATCAAATCTGGCAAGACTCTGGTCGGATTGGGCAGGTATGTTCCTCTTCTTCTTCTTATTGAGAATCTGGGTTGGTCTTATCACTGTTCTGCAAAGAAAATGAAGAGATTTGAGTGCCCCTTGCTCTGTTTCCCCCCCCCTCAGCATTGAGTTGGCGTTATTTGTGGGGGAAAAAAAAGCTAAAGATTGTTTTTTCAGAGGTTGGTGTCGGAGAATCAGTTGTTTACCTTCATGGGTTTCCGTTTTTCTTGCTGTTTTGTGTGGGGATTGGATTTCCGTTGCCTGTTGTCCTCCATGGGTTTCTTCTGTTTACGTTAGGTTGCAGTCAATGAGCCATGTTTCTTCATGATTTCTTCTTGGATTCTTTCACCACGAGTTTTGCTTCTTCTTCTTTATATGCCTTGTTTGGATTATAAAAGGCACAGGTGGGTTTCTGAGATTTTTTGACCTCAACTTTGTATTAGTCTTTTTTTTCCTTCTTCTAGTTAAGATTGACAATAAAAAGAAATGGATGGTTTCTTGTAGTTTTTGGTAAGTTTGATCCAATTTTTCAACAGGTCTCTCCATTTTCTTCTCGGGTTTCTTCTATTTTTGACTAAAGATCCAAAAGAAAATGGGATTTTGTTTTCGAATAACATGGCCAAAGGTACTTCTTTGAAAGGTGTGGATCAGAGAATGGATATTTCTGCTTTTGGTTCTCCTTTCATTCTGATGTTGGTTGTGTGTTTTTTTTTTTTTCAATTTAATTTTGGAGGGCTACTGTTTTTCTTTTGTGGGGGAAATAAATAATGAGAAGAGGTGAAGTGTTCTTTTTCTTTGTCCCTTCCCTTTGTTTTAGGTTGAGGTTAGAGGCCTGTAAGGTCTAATTTACCCTGAAAACCCACTCATGCATCTGTTCTACAAGCTAACAATTTATGCCTCTGCAGGGCTAGCTTCAAAGACGGCTTCGCTGCGTATCTCATCCGATAGCAAAGCTCTTCTCCGATCACTCTGGCCGTCCCTGGGGTACCATCTCCTCGCACCTTGAGAAAGGTGTGGGCTCAGGAGAATGCTCTTTTCCCTATCTGTTCGATTCCAATCTCCACCCTTCTGCTCGTTTGGCGCCTTTGCTGCATTGTTAGAGGATCGCCCTTCGACAACGGCTAATCCTTGAGGGCCTTTACTTCTATTTCATCACTTCGCTCATCAGTTATGTACAGATCTGGGTAAGGGAGACGATTGTTGTCACAATTCACAGTGTTGTATTTATTATTTGTTCATCGTGAGACAAGGTGTGTGGTGCGATGGCACGGTTTAATTGCTTCGTCTCACTTCTGGTCGGGAAGAAGAAGAAATCCAAGGTGAGGAGCAATCGGGTTTTCTTCTGTTGTTCTTTATAAGGTTTTGATTTGGATGATGTATTACATTGTGAGCTGTTTCTGATTGTAGGATTCGCCCAAGGTTGTGTATGCTAAGGAGGAAAATGACAGTGAGAATCTGCTCGTCAAGACGAAAGATCTCGTTAACCCATCCATCGAGAAGGTTGTTAAGGAGACCAACTTTGATACCTCAATTGCCTTTGGTACTCAAGAGAAGGTGTCTACATTCAATGAGAAATTGCTGGGGGATGATAACTTGGTAAGAGCTGACACGGCAGCTGAGGCAGCTTATGAAGGGGGTGACGAGCACGATGAAGCCTTATCGATGAAAAGGGATTTCTCGGACTTCGATCTCCAGGCCAGAGCAGGGGATTGCGGAGAGTCAAATTTCCATGGCTCGATTGGATTGAACCTACATTTGAACGAGGTGATGGATAACAGATCTGAGAGAGATGAAGGGATCACCCCGGAGGGGATCACCCCGGAGCAGTTGATAATCCAGAGTGGGCACGTGAGTGATCCGGGGATGGGTCGGACCACAACTTTCTGGGATTCTCCCATACTGAAGCGCTCATGTTCCAACATCGAGACAAAGACAGTTAACCGATCACTCATGTCCCCTACAAAGTCCCATTCCTATGATGATCTCCAGAATTTAGCAGGGAATGCTGTTGGGGATCCCCTCAATGGGACTCACGGCAGCCCACTATCCGTGATGACCAACTGCAGCGCTGACAAGGTGATGCTCAAGAAGCGATCTTCGAGCCAGGTGCTTCCTTCGAGGAGCAGGAAGCTCTGGTGGAAGCTCTTCCTCTGGAGCCATAGGAATCTCCACAAGCCTCAGGCAATGAAACCTGAGAGGTTGTCCAGTCTTCATGGTGCTTCCAACCAGAAAGGCGGGTACTCTTCGGATACACTGGAACCGAGCGGTGCAATTGACAAGAGGAGCAAGAAACCGATGGAGGAGCCCAAAAACGGGAATCGAACTGATCTGTGGCCTCAGAACCAATGGGTTGCCTTCTCTGCGGAATCATCCTCTTTAAACCGAGTCAATGCTTGGGTGAACAGTCTCGAGTTCGGCCCCTCCTCAATGGCCAATGATGATGGAGATCCAGAAGATGCTATTGTTTTTCCAACTTCTCCGGAGGTTGGGGAATCTTCCGGGAAGAGCAATTTGCTTGCCAACCGGCGTGTTGTGGAGGAGGTCATGCAGGCTAACAACATCATCCAATCCCTGAACACATTCTCGTCGGTGGCTCACATCTCCAGCATGGGCTTGAAGGTCATTCCTTCCATCTCAGCATTCTCCAGCCTCCGTGCAGTCAATTTATCTGGCAACTTCATAGGTATAGCCCGCCGACCGTCAATGTCATTAGGTTGATTCTTTATAATTGGAATTTGTAAAATATACGCCACTGTTGCAGTACACATTACTCCGGGATCGCTACCGAAGAGTCTCCACACGCTCGACTTGTCCAGAAACAAGATTGCTACGATCGAGGGACTCAGAGAGCTCACAAGGTTGCGGGTGCTGAACCTCAGCTATAACCGTATCTCACGCATTGGTCATGGTAAGTAATGCCTCTGCTTTCAACTTATATTCTGTTGTGTTGCACTTAGTCAAGTTCTTTAATCCATTCACTTCTGAACATAGTTGCAAAGTCATGATTCCAAAGTGACTCACTTAGAACTCGAATTCATAATTCAGCTATAATATGCTGGCGAGCTTTGCAAATTCTGAAGATTAAAAGGACTTTAGAAGAGAGATATATAGGTTTGCGGCACATGATTGGCGAGGAATGAAGAGAATCCAGAGGAAGTTTTACTGACTTTTTATAATATTAACTAATAAAACTTGAGCTTATTCTTATAAACTCAAGCAAAGGAACTACATGTTTTCTCTGATTGCTTTTGATGCAAATTCACTAATATTAGGGAGTAATTTGGAGACTATTTCTGAAAAGGTTCTTTGCCAATATAGTTATTGAACACATCCGAAATACAAAAGCATGTGAATGTGTGGATTTATTGGCTTGATTTGGATGCAGCCAGGAATATGAGATTCATTGGCAAACGATCGATATGTCTAAACCGACCGATCAGTCCAGGTACTTGAAATAGAGTCTATTGGAAGACCGATCAAATCATGATTAGAAAAACCGGAATTAGTCGCGACGGGTTGGCCCTAGCGTTAGGCTGAACCGACCAACCGGTTGGTTTGATTATTTCAGGATTTCTCACTATTCTGGGTTTGGGACTTTGTCCTGACATACAAGGGAAAGGTCTAGGGTTATTTGGATAGAGGGAAAATCATTAAGATTGGAGAGTCATCGTGAAGAGTTTGGTTGAGGGTTTGAAGAAACCTAATTGTTCTCTTTTGATTCTGATAATTGATTTCTCCTGCTGCCACCAGTGGCTGTAAGCCAAAACCACCTAAAATCTCTGTGTCTTCATGTTTGGTTTACTTTCTTCAACTTCTCCTTACGTTTAATTTGCTTGTTGAATCTTTCTTGTAGTGTGTTTGTATCAAATCCATATAGTTTGAATTACTTGGTTGGCCTTCCGCGCACAACAAATTGGTATCAAAAAGCGGCCATGTCCCTCATGTAGGTGATTTGTTTGGTGAATTTGATTGTTCGGGAAGATGGGAGAGTCGTCTAACAAGTCTTTTAAGTCTCAGATGCCAAATATAAAGTAAAGAGATTTTATGGCATGAATAACGTCGGCATGTGGCAATGTGAAATTATGGAAGTTTTGATTCAACAAGAGTTGGATGTTGCTTTGAAAATGAAGAACCGGAAGAAATGTTAGACATGGATTGTGATAGGACCAATCGTTAGGCTTGCATCATAATTCGGCTTTGTATTGTAAAAGATAAAAAATATTTTGTTAGAATGGAAACAAAGGCCTTAGAGTTGTAGAAGAAACTGGAGGACAAGTTTATGACAAAGAGCATTGAAAATTGGCTCTATTTGAAGAAACTTTTCTGTTTCCAGTGCAAGAATGGGAACTACGTGACAGAACATTTGAATGATTTTAACAAAATTCTTTCAGATCTACAGAATATGGATGTATAGTTGCAGATGAGAACAAAGTATTGTTGTTGCTAAACTCCTTACCTGATACTTATAAGCATTGTACTACTACTTTGCTGAATGGGAAGAAACTATTGATTACCTTCGATGAGGTATCTAATGCTTTGACGAATAATGAGTATCAGGTGAAGGACATACAGTCCCTATGGTCAAGTTCCAACATTGTTTGGACTTGATCAATGCTTTGCATATTTGAGTGCCTTCAGTCACATTGGGTTGCATCATTGTTACTTTGAAGAGAGTTTGTTTGGAGCATTTAGAGCACCTCAGGAATAGCTTGCAGATCTCGTGAAGGTAGAGATTTGTGGGTTTATTGGCTCGATTTGGATGCAGCCAGGAACAGAAGAAACTCATTATCCGACTGGTCGGCATGTCTAAACCAACAGATCGATCCATGGTACTTGAAACAGTGTCTACTAGAAATTGATCGAATCTTGACTAGATCGATCATAATTTCTCACGACGACTTGGCCGCAGGGTCGGGCCAAACCGACCAATCAGCATGTCTAAATCGACCAGTCGGTTTGATTATTTTAGGATTTCTTATTGTTCTGATATATAAAGGGAAGATCCAAGGTTATTTGGATAGGGGGAAAACCGTTGAGATTGGAGAACGATCGTGAAGATTGGACTAAGGGTTTGAAGAACCCCAATTGTACTCTTTTTTTATTTTGATAGTTGATTTCTGCTACTGCCGGTGAGCGTAGGCCAATGGCCGAACCACCTAAAATCTGTTTTCTTGTGTGGTTTGCTTTCTTTAACTTCTCTTTGTGTTTGATTTGCTTGTTGAATCCTTTTGGTATTGTGTTTGCATCGAATCCATATTGTTTGCATTGATTCGTTGGGTTTCCATGCATGACAAACTCTTGCACACAACATAATGCTATTATTGTTAATTTTATATGTTATGGGCTCTAAACATAGAAAATAGATCCTAAGTCCTAACACCGATTCAATTTAGACAATTATTTAATATTCATAGCTGAAAGCTGATAACACCAAAAAGCTTTCAGGCAATGCAATCAGTCCGCAACATGTTGAATAAGGATAGAGTTCTGGTCTCTTTGTCCATAAATGAGCACATGCTTCCAAAAGTCCCCAGGTTGTAGCTTTTTGCTATCTCTAGCCCATAGACGATGTTTAAAATCTAAATATTGAGTGGTATATCGAAAAAACAAGTTATTTTGCTAAAATTCTACAATATTGTGATATTTTCCAATATATCGGGAATATTTGTGAAATATTCCATTTCGGTACAGGATAAAACTGAGATATTTCATGAAATATTGTGAAATATCTCGAGATTCAGTACCGTGTCTAGTACCCTAATAAATGTCCAATTGCCTATCAACAAGCGCTGCTCATCGGGGACCATCCGAGTCCTTTTTGTACTGACCCCAGAAGTGGGCTGCATAAATCACGTGCGTGCCATGTGGAGGCCGAGACAGCAGCGGGAGCACCGGTAGAGGCAGTAGCTTACTTTGAACCAGTCCCGGGGGAACGGATAGCAGCGGAGCTAGGTGCGTCGTGTGGTGATACAAATCCATATATCCCCTTCCGAAATCCTATCACGTTCGTGCGGGACCGACCGGCCCACTTACTCAACCGAGTGAATGGATGGAACAACCGATGTTATTGGATTTGCCGGTGCTGGATCGGTGACTCGTGAATTCACAGAGTATCGACAAAATCTTATCTTCTGATGGATTGGGTGGTCCTTCCGGTTTGACAACAGTGAATTCTGGAGTAACCACATTCTTCCATGCATTGGTGAATGGTAATTAATTGGATTGTTTGAATGTGTGAATGTGGACTGATCATCTTGTGGTGTGACTTGCTCTCAGGAATGTCAAACTGCACCCTCATCAAAGAACTCTATCTCGCCGGCAATAAGATCAGCGACGTGGAGGGCCTCCACAGGCTCCTGAAGCTGACGGTCCTCGACCTGAGCTTCAACAAGATAACCACTGCCAAGGCCCTCGGCCAGCTCGTAGCCAACTACAACTCCCTTCTGGCACTCAACCTGTTGGGCAACCCGATACAAAGCAACATCGGGGATGACCAGCTCCGGAAGGCCGTCACTGGCCTCCTCCCGCAGCTGGCCTACCTGAACAAGCAACCCATCAAGCCACAGCGGGTGAGGGAAGCGGCCACCGACAGCGTTGCCAAAGCTGCGCTCGGGAACGGAGGTGGGTTGAGCAGTCGGAGGAGGACGACGACGACGGCGAGGCGGGTGGTGGGCCACGGGTCGACCTCTTCGGTGAAGGGGCGGGATGGAGCTGGGTATAGAGGGATGGGGAGTAGTGGCGGCCAAAAGAGCAGCAGCAGCAGGCACGGATCAAAGAGCAGGCACCAGCAGCAATCATCCTCTGCAAGGAAATAAATGTAGAACATTATGGAGTCTGCAGGTTGTAGTCTGGTTGGAAGTACCCTTGGTTTATTATGTTTTGAGATTGGACAAACTGTTTGCTTGAGGACTGGTTACTATTATGTAACATCTTCAGGTTTTGGTGAGTTACCCATGTTTGCTTGAGGACTGGTAACTATTAATTCCCCGAGCTATGTTATCATTCATCATCCAATTCCACTTTTCTCATCACCCTCTATTTCTGATCTTAAATTGAAGCCAGGTCGAATGTTGCACCGAAGAGCAATCTTCTCTTGCACCTTGGATAGCGTAACGTTGAGATGTACAAAGATGAACTTCGTACTCCCTCCAACATAACCATCCACTCCACACCGACCTTCATAACGAACGATGATTGGAACCCGAGACATTGTAAGCAAAACCACCAACCAGAAACGGCTAGTTACACCGGTTTAGCCGGTGTATATACGCAACGGGTAGAAACAGCTTTATAAACGCCACTTCAACAAACGTATATTAACTTAACGGCCCTCGGGCTATAAAATACACCAATGAAATCGGAGTTTAAAATTTTGGCGCCATTACAAATGACGTATTAGTCCTATACTTCTAATTACAAAAATTTCAGTACTATTTTTATAACAAAATTATTTATAAAAAAAATTTGGGGGGGAAGATTACAACCAGCAAGTTCTCTCATCAAATAGTAAACAAACAAACCTAGCTAGCTCTTGTGGAACATATGGATTGTAGGGAATTTCATCGAATGCTTGGTGTTCACAACATGAAATACAAGGCCGGCCAACTGCATTGGAGAGGCAACCAAAGTGGGAATCCATAGGATCACCGAATACAGAGAAAGTACAAACACAAAGCAAACAAGACACGGGGTTTATGTGGCCGGCCACAATGTTTGTGCCGACATCCACGACAGCACACTGGAAGCTTCTTTCAATATGTTATGTGGAAATATATCTATACTATATACTAAAACGGAAGCCTCTCTTTCATGTTGTGACACGTGGACGTCTTTTAAAGAACCATAATCATTCTTCCATGTGTGAACACGGATCACTTTTAAATCCTATTAAAAACATACCATAAAAATAATAAAACACTCATTCAATAACATTTAATTATCATTTGATGTTAATCTCTTCCTCTCTCTCTCTCTTTCTCTAACAAGTGAATCACACTCACTTTAGATTTCATACTTCTTCGAACATTTGTGATGTCATCTGTGCCAAATGGCTATGCATCAAGCTCATATGGGCATTGCCCGGGTTTCTTACTAGTATATATATATAATGGAAGTCTCTCTCCCGTGTTGTGACACATGGACGTCTTTTAAAGAGCCAGAATCCTTCATCCATGTGTGAACGCGGCTACATTTAAATCCAATTAACAATCTACCATAAAGATGATAAATACTAATTCAATGATATTTAATGGTCATTTGATGTCAATCTCTTTCTCTCTCTAACAAGTGAATCACACTCACTTCATATTTCACACTTCTACGAGAAGTTGCGATATCATATGTACCAAATGACATGCATCAAGCTCATCCGGGTATTGCCCGGGTTTCTTACTAGTCTATACTATATACTAAAACGGAAGCCTCTCTCCCGTGTTGTGACACGTGGACGTCTTTTAAAGAACTAGAATCTTTCTTCTATGTGTGAACACGGCTCTCTTTTAAATCCTATTAAAAACCTACCATAAAGATGATAAATACTCATTCAAAGGTATTTAATGTTACTATCTCTCTCTAACAAGTGATGTCGTTTGTGCCAATTGACATGCATTAAGCTCATCCGGACATTGATGACAAAAATGGAGTCCCCTCTTCCGTTCTATGACAAGTGGACCACTTTAAAAAACTAGAATCATTCTCTCATGTGTGAACGTGATTCTCTCATAAATCCCATTAAGAACCTAATATAAAGATGATAAATACCCCATACAATTGTATTCAATGATCAATTGATGTAAATTAGAAAATTCATTAGTAATATCTTTTTCTCTCTCTAACAAGTGAATCACACTTGGATTAGTGAATCGTAATCTCTCAAGATTGCACACTTATTCGGATGGTTGTGATGTCTTTGCTAAGTGGTGTGCATCAAGTTCATCCGGGCATTACCCGGGTTTCTTACTAGTCTATACTATATACTAAAACGGAAGCCTATCTCCCGTGTTGTGACACGTGGATGTCTTTTAAAGAACCATAATCATTCTTCCATGTGTGAACACGGCTCAGTTTTAAATCCTATTAAAAACCTACCATAAATATAATAAAACACTCATTTAATGGCATTTAATTATCATTTGATGTTAATCTCTCTCTCTCTCTCTCTCTCTCTCTCTCTCTCTCTCTCTCTCTAACAAGTGAATCACACTCACTTTAGATTTCATACTTCTTCGAACAATTATGATGTTATCTCTGCCAAATGGCTGTGCATCAAGCTCATCTGGGCATTGCCCGGGTTTCTTACTAGTATAATACTAAAATGGAAGCCTCTTTCCCATGTTGTGATATGTGGATGTTTTTTAAAGAGGCAGAATTCTTCTTCCGTGTGTGAACATGACTCACTTTTAAATTCTATTAAAAACCTACCATAAAAATGATAAATACTCATTCAATGGCATTTAATGATCATTTGATGTTAATATCTCTCTTTCTAAGAAGTGAATCACACTCATTTTAGATTTCAAATTTCTTCAATAGTTACAATGTCGTTTGTGCCATATGGCGTACATCAAGCTCATCCAAGCATTGCCCGGGTTTCTTACTAGTATTTATACTAAAATGGAAGCCTTTTACCGTGTTGTGACACGTGGATGTCTTTTCAAGAGCTAGAATTCTTCTTCCGTGTGTGAACACGACTCTCTTTTAAATCCATTTAAAAACCTACCATAAAAATGATAAATTTTCATTAAATGGAATTTAATGGTCATTTGATGTTAATCTCTCTCTCTCTCTCTCTCTCTCTAACAAGTGAATCACACTCACTTCAGATTTCACACTTCTTCAAACAGTTGCGATGTCGTCTTTGCCAAATGGTGTGCATTAAGCATATTCGGGCATTGCCAGGATTTCTTACTAGTATATACTAAAATGGAAGCCTCTTTCCTGTGTTGTGATACGTGGACGTCTTTTAAAGAGCTAGAATTCTTCTTCCGTGTGTGAACGCGGCTCTCTTTTAAATCCATTAAAAACCTACCATAAAGATGATAAATTTTCATTCAATGACATTTAATGGTCATTTGATTTTAATCTCTCTCTCTCTCTCTAACAAGTGAATCACACTCACTTCATATTTCACACTTTTTTGAACAATTGCGATGTCGTGTTTGCCAAATGGCATGCATCAAGCACATTCGGGCATTGCCCGGGTTTCTTACTAGTTACAAATATAAGAAGGGCTATATCACCTTCAAAGGAGCATAGCCAATGGAGTAAAAGCTTAAAACAAAGATTCTCCAAACGAATGACTTAAAATAGTCACCCCAAACCATGGAATCATCGTGGTTCGGGGTCCAGCCTGTGACACTTGTCTCCACCCGTTTGATCACCCAGCCCTTATGATGGGAGCCCCCTCGGGTTCTCTCGGGGGCCTATAGATCTCAACAATCCGAAACCATCCAATTGGATGTGAATAACAGATGTCGATGGCCGAACCCCGAACCACGGTGATATTGTGGTTCAAGCCGACTAAGATAAGGGCTTTATCCAAAGCTCTTCTTCTACGCCCTCTTCCTTGACCCTAGACAATGGAATTGAAACAAGAGAAAATTCCTTTTTCTTTTCCCACCAATTAGTATGTTGCCATGTGTGTACGTTGCTCGCTCAACAGTTACAAATGTCAACAAAGTACTAACCCTAATTGAATAATATTAAAAAGATAAATTTTTATCAATTATACTGAATTTTGAATATCTGATTCATATCACTTATCTGATCTATCACTTGTGTGGTATATCACCTATGAGCTATTAAAAATCAGAGCATATCCCTTTCTCTTGTGGCAATTTTGATCCTTGGTCCATCTTGTGCTAACACATGCACTAGTGATAAATCGACCACTACAGTGGTCCCTAAAACCTCGGTAATGGTTCCTCCTTAGTTGGCTTATACTTTGACCCAAAATATTTTATTGGATAAATATAACACCCCAATATTTTGCGGATTTAGACAACCCATAATATACTGGGGTGTGAAGAGCGGTTCAACTTGATTCAACATTTCAACTCAAGAATGAGTGAAACCAAAGCCAAAATATTTATTTCAATAGTTTCGATTATAATACTTCAGTTACATCAACGATAACGATAAAAAGAAAAGAACATGTTTATTCTTCCAAGCCCCTTTCATCATGCTTTGAGGGTTTCCTCGAAAAAAAGGTTCATACATCAGGTTCTCCACTTCTAGCTTATTGAATCCCTCCTCAATTGGCTCTTCTAATCCTAAAACATTAGGCTTCACAATACAAGGTCTATAAGGGGTGAGTCATCTTACAACAGAGACTCAGTAGATTCATGATTTATTTAACTATTCAAGAAATTAACATATATAGAACGTACTTATAATGACTCTGAATATCAAATGACATCATTATATAATGTAAAAGTATTGATCACATGATATTCTTTTGGGCCTCAACCCAGAATAAAGTATCAGACCCAGAGTCTTTTCGAGCAAGCTTCACACCCAAATACGTTTACTAGGTACGCTCCATACTTAGGGTCTTTATGGATGCATCAGAAAAGCCCTACACTTGGAGGCATTTCGACTACTTAGCCGAATAAGCTCCACACCCACAATTAGGCAATCTTTTCACACTTTCCATAATAACAATACAACTTAAAATATTCAAAACAATCATATTTCTAATAGCACGTTCATCACATGAATAGTCATGATCGACTCCCCTACCTGATTGGTTGTAGCTTGATAATTTCCTTTTGATTTTGTTTCCTAATATGTGTATGTCCTAGAATAACACAAGAATCATATTTACTAGGTTAGCATGTACAAATAGGTGTATTCTGACGAAACTTAGTTCCAAGCGCAAATGAGAAAGTTATGACCTAATCATCATTTAGGAGTAAAAGAAGCATTTTTCCTAGAGACACTAATTTTAGGGTTTTATAATATCAGTGGATCCATCTCGTAGCCACAAACATGTTGCTGAAGATAGACCTCGATTATGAGTTCAAATGCTAGAGTTATACCAAAAAGGCCTGATAATTATGGGTTGTATATATATATATATATATATATATATATATATATATATATATATATATATATATATATATATATATATATAGAGAGAGAGAGAGAGAGAGAAAGAGAGAGAGAGAGAGAAATGCTTAAATGCGGTCCTGCGGTCTGTGTGGTCCCCACCCACAGCCGTCCGATGCGGTGCACCGCACCGCGCCGCGTGCATTGAACGACTGCGGATGCGGACCGCACGGACCGCAGTAAAGCATGCCCATATATATATATATATATATATATATATATATATATATATATATATATATATATATATATATATATATATATATATATATATATATATATATATATATATATATATATATATATATAGGGGAGGGATACTCTTACTCATGGCCTCTTACTCATGGGGACTTACTAATGAGCTAAGCCGTCCGATTAAATCGGTAACCGTCCGATCAAAGAGAGGAAAACATCTCTCTCTCTTTCTCTCACAACAGCAGCAGCACCCCACCCCGACCCCCCCGACCCCAACGCCCTCCCCTCCGGCTCCGGCAGCCCCCCGACCACCCCTCCGGCTCCGGCAGCCCGATTCCCTCCGGTAGCCCCGCGACCCCCCCCCCCCCCCCCCCCCCCCCCCCCTCCGGCAGCCCCGACCCGACCCCTTCCCCTCTGGCTCCGGCTCCGGCTCCGGCAGCCCTCCGACCCTGAACCGGCATCCCCCCGCAGCTCCGCGCCCGCCGCCCCGCGCCTGCCCGTCGCCCCGAGCCAGCCCGCCGCCCCGCGCCAGCCCGTCGCCCCGCTCCGGCTCGCGCTCTGCCCGTCGCCCCGTGCCGGCCCGCCGCCCCGCTCCGGCCCGCCGGCCCTTCGCTCCGCGCCCTGCGCCGGAGCTGGTGGGGAAGGTCGGTGTCGGGGTCGGGGGGGGGGGGGACCGGAGCCGGGGGTGCGATCTGGGGTCGGGGTGGGGGGTCGGGGTGGGGTGCTGCTGCTGTTGTGAGAGAAACAGAGAGAGATGTTTTCCTCTCTTTGATCGGACGGTTACCGATTTAATCGGACGGCTTAGCTCATTAGTAAGTCCTCATGAGTAAGAGTATCCCTCCCCATATATATATATATATATATATATATATATATATATATATATATATATATATATATATATATATATATATATATATATATATATATATATATATATATATATATATATATATATATATATATATACAGCGCGGCTCACCTACGGGATGTCCCGGACGAACAGAATGCGGGACAAACTTGTGAGCCGTTCAATTTCATAAAAACGGTATGATCTCAAAGGCAGCAAAAAGATCGCTCGTCGCCCGACACGTCACCGCATTCCGGTCGAGTAACGTTTTCAGCCATTGGATTCGGTCAGGAGGATTTTCGTTCGGCAAACACGACGGGACCTACCGTTGATAGCTCACGTTTCGTGAGGCAGCGTAGCGACAAAAGAATTGAGAGCCGATCTCTTCGATTTCCTCTCACCTCAAGCATCTCTTCTCCTCTCACCTCGAGCACCAGACCTCCATTGCTGAGATCCTTAGGTTTGTGATTCTCGATTTCGATGGCGAGATCTGATCGGGATCTTGAAGCCGACGGGGTTTAGGGATCTTGAACCTTTGTGATTGGGATCTCGAAGCCGACGGGGTTTACGGATCTCGACATTGCGATAGGGATTTTTTTACAAAAATAGGTAACGCATCTTCTTCCCCTCTCTCTCTCTCTCTGAATGGGGTTTAGGGTTTCTCTTTTTTCCTTTTATTTTTGGATCTAGCTAAGAGATGTTTAGGGATCTTGAACCTTTGTGATCAAGATTTCGAAGCCGACGGGTTTAGGGATCTCAACTTTGTGATCAGGATTTTTTTACAAAAACAGGTAACCCATCTTCTTCCTCTCTCTCTCTCTCTAAATGGGGTTTACGGTTTCCCTTTTTCCTCTCTCTCTCTCTCTCTCTCTCTCTCTCTCTCTCTCTCTCTCTCTCTTCTCTCTCTCTCTCTCTCTCTCTCTCTCTCTCTCTCTCTCTCTCTCTCTCTCTAACCTAGCCTTTGTGATGGCCCTCAGCTCTTTCGAGCAGCTCGTGATGGGTATACCTAATCGTGGAAAGGTGTGATTCAGAGCACTCATTATCGTTGGATTCATATTTATACTTCATATTATAATCTAAAAGACATTAGTGGTACAATGATAACTGACTCTCTAATCTAGCCTTTGTGATGGCCCTCAGCTTTTTCAAGCGGCTCATGATGGGTATACCTAATTGTGGAAAGATGCAATTCAGAGCACTCATAATTATTGGATTCATATTTATGCTTTATATTATAATCTAAAAGATATTAGTAGTACAATGATAACCGACTCTCTAACCTAGCCTTTGTTATGAACCTCAGCTCTTTCGAGCAGCTCATGATGGGTATACTTAATCGTGGGAAGGTGCGATTCAGAGCACTCATAATCGTTGGATTCCTATTTATGCTTCATATTATAATCTAAAACACACCAGTGGTACAATGATAATCGACTCTCTAACCTAACCTTTGTGATGGCCCTCAGCTCTTTCGAGCAGCTCATGATGGGTATACCTAATCATGGAAAGGTGCGATTCAGAGCACTCATAATCATTGGATTCATATTTATGCTTCATATTATAAGCTAAAAGACACTAATGATACGCTTAATCATAACCAACTCTCTATCCTAGCCTTTGTGAAGGCCCTTTGCTCTTTCGAGCAGTTAATGATGGGTATACCTAACATTGAAAATGTATGATTCAGAGCACTCATAATCGTTGGATTCATATTTATGCTTCATATTAGAATCTAAAAGACACTAGTGATACAATGATAGCCGACTTTCTAACCTATATATATATATATATATATATATATATATATATATATATATATATATATATATATATATATATATATATATATATATATATATATATATATATATATATATATATATAACTTTATTTTTTTTTATAATAGCAATTTAGTAGTTGAGTTGGATAAGATTTAGGTTTTAACTGGGGAGGTACAAGTTCAAACCCTTGTTTCCTCCATTTAAATTTTTTTTTTTGGCTAACGGGCTTGGCATATGGAAAATCCCAAATAGGCTAGTGGCCTCAGCCAACATTGTTTTCTCTTGGTTTAGTGGGCTGGGTCTATTCGGCCCAACAATGGGCCTAATTATTGGTTTAGTTTCGTGGGTTTAGGCCCAACATTAATGGTTTAGTAATTTATCCTACAAACAGAAGTGAGCTTCAGCCGAATAAAGCGAAAATGGTCTTTGGGCTTCGGCCTAATAATCAAGAAAGGATGTGAGCCCCACCTAGTTGCCCGAGAGAGGGACAGAGAGTGCACGGTGGCCGTCCGGGAGGGACTGATGAAGAAGTGTGGTGGTCCGACAGACAGTAGACAGCGGAGGCCCTATGGCGGCTCAGGGCGTACTGACGATGGGGGACGGTGACGGCTCCAATGTACAGACTACCCCGGTGGCGGCTCCAGTGTATGGATGACGGTCAACAAGTGTTGGGTAAGAGGTTGGTGTCTCGGGAGTTATATCAAACAATGATGGGGAGAGGGGTATATACAGCCCCTTTTGGGGATACCAAGAGGTGGGAGGGTTTTGAAGTGTATAATTCCCGTGTTCTGACACGTGGACGTCTTTCAAAGAACCATAATCATTCTTCCATGTGTGAACACGACTCAGTTTTAAATCATATTAAAAACCTACCATAAAGATAATAAAACACTCATTCAATGGCATTTAATTATCATTTGATGTTAATGTCACTCTCTCTCTCTCTCTCTCTCTCTCTCTCTCTCTCTCTCTCTCTCTAACAAGTGAATCACACACACCTTAGATTTCATACTTATTCAAACAGTTGTGATGTCATCTCTGCCAAATAGCTTTGCATCAAGCTCATCTGGGCAATGCCCGGGTTTCTTACTAGTATATATTAAAATGAAAGACTCTCTCCCGTGTTGTGACACGTCCAATTGCGATGTCGTCTTTGTCAAATGGCGTGCATCAAGCATATTCGGGCATTGTCCGGTTTCTTACTAGTATATACTAAAATAGAAGCCGCTCTCCCAAATTATGACACATGGACGTCTTTTAAAGAGTTATAATTCATCTTCCGTGTGTGAACACAGCTTTCTTTTAAATCCATTTAAAAATCTACCATAAAGATGATAAATTTTCATTCAATGGCATTTAATAGTCATTTGATGTTAATCTCTCTCTCCCTAACAATTGAATCACACTCACTTCAGATTTCACACTTCTTTGAACAGTTGCGATGTTGTCTTTGCCAAATGGCATGCATCAAGCACATTCAGGCATTGCCCGGGTTTCTTACTAGTATATATACTAAAATGGAAGCCTCTCTCCCTGTGACATGTGGAAGTCTTTTAAAAAGCTAGAATTCTTCTTCCGTGTGTGAACACAGCTCTCTTTTATATCCATTTAAAAACCTATCATAAATATGATAAATTTTCATTTAATGACATTTAATGGTCATTTGATGTTAATCTCTCTCTCTCTCTAACAAGTGAATCACACTCACTTCAGATTTCACACTTCTTTGAACCTTGCGATGTCGTCTCTTTGCCAAATGGCATGCATCAAGCACATTCAGGCATTGCCCAGGTTTCTTACTAGTTAACTATTATTTACCTACTTCAAGTTACACATGCAAGGTCATGTCAGCTCATACCTTAAAGGTTACTTTGGTTTTCTTTGGGGAGAAGATATTGTTTGGTTTAATAATAATATATTTTAGTATGGTTATCAATGTAGTTTATATTAAAAGCTTAAATATGAATAAATGTTTATATTGAATGTTCCTAAATCATATTATTAAGGTGTTATGGACTACATGACTCATGGTGAGGGGTTATACTTAAGGTATTCTAAAACCCGTTTAAAGTCGTTTTAGGTGCATATATGACTTTTGACCGCTTCGACGAGTCGAACTGGATGCATTAGCATGGTCAAAATTTTGGTTTGAACATCTTATATTATTTTAATTTTTCTTGAACAAGGGTTTTACTTAATTAAAAAAATATGTTTCAAATTTTTGGGGTATTACAGATAATGTGAGTCCATACATGTCGTTACTCTTGAATCGTGTTTGCATACTTTCACACAATCTCTTGAAGGTGTCGAAAATACAGTGTGCGAGATTTCATCAGAATCGTGCCTAAGTAATGCAATCATCATAACAAATATATCTTGCATTCATATTGCTTTATCGGGTTTTAGATTTGTAATGGTTTTTACAAAACATAGGACGAGATTAGTTTGTGTGAGTTTTCATCATTTCAAGAATGCATCATTTTTTAAAACTTCATGTTTATTTCATTCTATGCATTTTCACATTGGCAGAAAGTTTAAATTGAGTTTTAAAGTCTTTCGTTGTAAAAAATCATGTGTTACGTTATATGATCACTTGTCTTTTCATTTCTTAATCGACTTTCGTTTTGAACTTTCAAAGCACTTCATTCCATTTTTGGAGTTTCTAGCATGGGTTCACAGTTTTCCGTGATTCCATATGACCTTGGGCTGTTCGTCGAGCTTCCATGATGCATGCATTGGTATGAAACAGACACGAAAAAACAAGTTTATTGTTTCATGGTGTGCCCCTATACCAAACACCTCACCCATTGGTCTAGAGCTTTGCTTTTTGTCAAGATGGTGCCTTGGTGCGCACCATCCCATAAGAAGGATGAGGCTAGTTGCATGAATGAGTTTGTTTTTGCAGCTTGTTTTAAGTCATTAAGACTCTAAAAATATAGCAAATTTATTTCCATGGGTTTGTAAGGGTTTCTACCTATAAAGACACTATCGCAATGCTTTGTTTTCATCTATAGAAAATTATCTTTAAGGTTTTCTTTGTTCTTAGTTTTCATCTCCATGCACTTTTGTTTTGCTTGTTTCGGTGATCGTTCTTCATTATTTACTATCTCTTTGATTTGAGCTTTGATCTTTCAATGTTTATACATGCTCAACTCATTAGCTAGGGAAGTTCTTCAATCCGGATACAAGTGTTTCAAAAGACTTTTCTCGTTACATATTTGCATCTTCTCATTCTTTACAGAGAACACCGTATCATCGGAGGTGTACGTCTGAGGTGTATCTCCAACTCGGCTGTGGGGAGTCGAGATTTTATTGTCATTGTAGCGATCCAAAGTGTAAGCAAGTCATACGAAAAGAGTTGCTTGTCGACTCAGGTGCGGAGGAGCTTAAGAAATTAAGAAAAGGAGATTGTCGGGAGGAGAATCATCGTGGTGGCAATTGATGTTTGCTTGTGCCATACTCGTGTGGGGTTGTGAAAGTATCTCCCACTTCAAGGGTAATGCATTGTCTTTTGGTTGTAACTCTTTTTCTCTCTAGTGGATTGCTATGTTCCTATCCGAGCTTGCTCGGGTGTTTTTTCTATTTGGATTTCCATCTAAAAAATTATTGGTTTGCTTTCTTTACTGTATTAGGCTAGAGCCATGCATGCTTCTACTTTATATTCACACACAACCTTTACATTACATATAGATTAAATTTGTTTGCTTAAATTTATATTATGCACAACGTGTGATTCCAAGAGATATTTTGATAAAGGTATTTTAGTTTTTTGCTTGGTGTGCAAACATGTATTTACTTTTTTGTGTTGGTTCCTCCTTAGGGATTTTTTTTAGGTAATAAAGTTTATCCCATATTGGTACTTAAGTTTTTAGCATCCTGGTAACCATCGTATATTTCAAACTCTTAATTGGTATCAGAGTCTTGTACTCTATTTAAGGATTAATTACCCAGAGTTGATCATGATTGTCCTAGATTGTTTTGAGCACGACTTCTTGTTCTAGTTCTTGTTCTTTTTTTTATTCTCACAAAATTTTGATAAAAAATGTTTCAAAAGAAAACACTAAACTTATCAATCTTCATTTGTATAATGTTTATTTAAATAAAGAGATTTTGACTGTCAAGGATACTATTAAAAAATTGAATTTGGAAAAAAAAATAGACAATGAGTTTTAATTTAAAATAACCAGTTAAACTATTTGCAAAAATAACTTGATGATTTAAAAAGTAATGAAGTTTTAGATTCTTGGTTGGTTAAAAATTAAATTATAAGAAGATCATTACTGATTTGCGATTTAAAAACTCTTCTTTGAAAAAAAAAATTAAATCTTTAGAAAAATAAGTTTAAAATTTAAAAAGAAGAATTTTAAACAAGTTTCAACATGCCAAAAATTGAGAATTCTTCGTTTTCGAGATGGTTAAGTCTTTGAAAGAAAAAAAATATTTAAATGTTGTTTCTCTTGATTTGTAAATTGCCGATTTTGAAAAAAATTTAATTAAGGAATCTTAGAACAAGATTCAAAACTTAACCAAGGGTGCTAATGATTTGAACGTATTGCATAACATGAGAAATAATGTTGGGGATACGCATGGTTTCGGTTTTGCTAACAAGGTTGTTACACCATCTTCTTCTAAAACATGACCACCTTTGTACATACGACAAGTTTATCTTCTTCCAAAAGTGTTTCTATATCCAATGCTACTTCTGTTTGTTATCGTTATGGTGTTAAAAGACATATATGATCCATGTGTTGGAAGCTTAATTAGGCCAATAATTATGTACCTCAGTCTGTTGGTTCTGTCAAAGACAAGAATTTTGTTGCTAAAAGGGCGTCATTCTTATGGCTAACAGTGTTTTGAGTGCTATCACTTCTCGGTTGTACCAATATATCACCATTACGAAATCAAATTAATGATACATTAGACTGCACTATCCTGAGTTAGGGTTGCTTGGATTAAGTCTAATAAAATGATTATGTTAATATTTATACAGAAACAATTGGTTAAAACTCTACATAAATCCATAAAATAATTAATTAAAATATTTAAATAAAATGAAGTATAACACATATAATGAATATGATAACATATGTATTTTACTATATTATTATAAAGATGTGTTTTTATGGTGCGTTTTTAGTGAATCACATACTATCGCCAGCAATAATTACATATATAGGCCAACACAATCATATTGGCCAAATAATTTACTTCCTCTTCATATGGGCCATGTCGAAGACCAACCTCTCAAGGTTGGAATGGGACGGCCCACCAGGCCCAATAGCCTCCCTGGCCTTATCCTTCCACTCCAACGTCCTCCTCCTCGTATTCTTCCCCTTCTCCCCTCCCATCAACTCCCTGATCAGCCCCTCCACCTCCTCCCTCCTCACATTGTTATCAATCTCCATCCCGACGCCCCACTCGGTGCATGCGTACCGACAGTTGGTCTGCTGCTCCGCAAAGAAGGGCCAGCAGACCATGGGCACCCCCTCCCACACGGCCTCCAGCGTCGAGTTCCACCCGCAATGAGTCAAGAACCCCCCGGTGGCCGGGTGCGCCAGCACCGCCTCCTGGTTGCACCACCCGACCAACATCCCCCTCCCCTCCACCCCTTCCACAAACTCCTCCGGCAACATCGCCCCCTCCCCGCTCACCAAGCCTGGCCGCACCACCCACAGGAATGGCTGCCCACTATCGGCCAGGCCCCACGCGAACTCCACCAGCTGCTGCCGCGTCATTACCGTGATGCTCCCAAAGTTGACATACACCACCGACCCTTCCTTCCGCTCGTCCAACCACCTCAAGCACCCGGTGTCCTCCTTCCACAGGTTGGAGTCGATGGAGGACGAAGGGACGTGGGGCGGTATCTGGCGGCACGTCGGGGATAGCGGGCCGACGGTGTAGAGGTTTGGGAGCCTGGATCGGATGGCGACCACCACGTCGCGCTCGAGCTCGTCGAAGGTGTTGAGGATGACGCCGAAGGCGCGCGGGGCGTCGTCCTCCGCCTGCTTGATGTTGACGTTCAGCATCACGTCGTCCGGGTCGGTGGTTCGGATGAAGGTCGGGAGGTCTCGGAGCCGCACGTTCTTCATGCCGGGGATCCAGTCGATTGTTGTGTCGAGGTATCCATTTGAGAGTAAACTTTCATCTGCAATGGGATTTTTGGAGCTAGAATCTCAAAAACATAAAATCTGATTCTGAGTTCCAAAAATCGTTGTTTTTTTAGAGCCCAAAATTTTAGAATCGTGGTTGGCAAATCAGTCTATTTTAGAAATTCTTGAAGCAGAGAATCCAAGAATCTCGTTTGGCAACGACACAAAAAGAAATTTTTTTTTTTTTTGACATTCATTACAAATGTTACTCATAATTATATTAAATTGTAAAAAAAAAACACTAAAAGTCCCATATGAAGATATTACACGTTCATACAAAATATCAAAATTATTTCTTACAACTCTCATCCCAAAGCAAATTATCATATTTGCACACAAAAAAAGGCAAAAAATATTAATAATATTGATACTGCACACTCTCTAAAGCATGAAATCTAAACTCGAAGTCCTATGACGGTTTGCTCAACAAACCGGGACCCATGATCAGGTATGAACACCGAGGATTGAACTTTCCCTCAAGGCCATTGTGCCATTGTCTCTCCCGTTTCGATCTTCGGACCTCATTGAGCCATTGCTCTGATCGTCTGGCCGGTCCAAAAAAAAAATCTTATATTTGAGGAAAAAAATGCTAGGTATCCAACTAGTTTGCCAATTTTTGGGTTGCCAACTTTATGTGCCATCCCCATAGGACTCATACCATGGCATGGCCCCCACAAAAATGTTACCATCAATGAGGACTTGCCAGCACTCCACGTCACTTGGAGTTGACAACAAAGGTTGGCAAACAAGTTGGCTATATAGCACTTCACCATCAATGAGATCTACAAGCACTCCACATCATTCCACAACAATGAGGTCGACTTGCCAGCACTCCACATGCATGTGTCACCCTGTGCAGCTGAAGAGAGAGGGGGGACTCGATCGATCCCCTCTCCCCCGCCACCTTGCACAGCAGCCCTCTGGCAACGCGAGAGCAGCACAAAAGGCCTGATCAGGCGCCTTCCGGCGGCCAGAGTGAGAGAGGGGAGGTCCGATCCGGCTCCCTCTGTCGTTGCTAGGGGGAGGCCCGATCCAGCTCTCCCTCCGCTTCGATCTCACCGGACCCGGAGAAAAACCTCGCGGCGGAATGGAAGAAAATCACGATTCGCGATCTCATCTGATAGGATCGGTCGAATATTTTGGCTCTCCGTGGAATCCCAAAAATGAACTCCGAGTTCTGGAGCCTCTTTTTTGGGCTCCGAAAGAAACACTCCCAGAATCTCTTTTTGGGCTCTCTACTTTATTTTGGATTATGCGTATCCAAACAAGCCCTAACTTACCTTTGAGCGGGATGTAACCTCTCCTCACAAGCTCAGCATAGCTGAGGTACCCCATGAACCCACACGCGCTGAGCGTGAAGAAGAGCAGTACCGGTATCCCGAGCTCCTCCGCGGCGTACACGGTGAAGCCCATCGCCCCGTCGGAGACGATGCAGGTGACGGGGGGGAGGTACGCCGAGCGATCGAGCCTCGCCACCAGATCCCTGAAGGGGACCAGGCAGCGGCTCCGGGTGGCCGCGCACAGCGCCGGGATGTCCTGGGTGGCGTCGTGGTCCTCCGACGGGGGGAGGCCGTCGGGGATGGCCTCGAACCGGAAGTCGTCGAGTCCGGTGAAGGAGTCCGGGCCCCGGGACCGGGCCAAACGGCGGAGGTTGTATTCGGTGTGGACGAAGGTGATATGGAAGCCCTTGGAGTGGAGGAGTTTGGCTAGCTTCAGCATGGGGTTGATGTGGCCTTGGGCGGGGAAGGGTAAGAGTACCGCATGCGGTTTGGTCACTGCCTCAGAACCCATTTTGGAGCTCCCTAGCACTGTGTACGTGTGTGTGTGTGCGTGGTATAGCTAGCTTCACCGGCTGGTGATGCTTATATAGATTATAAGCTAGTTGACCTGATGGGATTAAGTTTACCCTTCCTCTTCTTAATTACGCTAATTTACTACTAATTATGATTTCCCGAAGAGACGTGTATGATCAGCTTGAGTTGGTACACTTACGTAAGGGTGCAACTCGGGTCGAGTTGGTTCGGGCTTGAGCTAACCCAGAACCGAACCGAACTAGTTCGGTTCTACCATATTGAAACCCAAACCAACCCAACCCACACTAATTAAGGTCGGGTGAGTTCTCGGGTTGGGAGTTGGTCTAAAAAAATAATGGTTATCGGCTATTTACTAGCAAACTAAAAGTCCATGTTGGGCTTTAGGCTTTAACCACCCGTTAAATTCTCTTGGTAGTTGGTTCAACGTTAGCAAACAAATAACATTTACTCGGGTGCTAGCGTGATGGAACCCAAAAGTCCAAACCCTTGACATATATATGTGGACTAATATATATGAGTTCGGTTCTCCGGTTGGGCCGGGTCTACCCGAGCCTCAACCCAGAACCGACCCGTATTTAGTCGGGTCCACAAAACTTAGAACCGAACCAACCCATTTAGTCAAAATACCCGAACCAGCATGACCCATTTAGGTCGGGTTGGGTCGGTTCTCGGTTTTACCCGACCCAAGTTGCACCCCTATTTCTATGATCTGATATCGTTTTTTTGGAGTAGTGATAGGGAGCCCTATTATATAGGCCCCATTTGGAACCCTTGTTGGAAATCTAACCGATCTATACTAGCAAACATAGGACTTAATCAAATTTTTAATATTAAAATATTTCTTCTTTAGTAAATAGTATTTTATAGGTAAAATATAGACACGAATTTCTTTTACAAATGGTTTGCCAAGGTAGAGCTAGCAGGTTCTATCGAACCGTCATTCATCTTGCCGAACTTTTCTAGAAGAGAGATAGATAGATAGATATATAAATACCTAAATGTTATTTAACGTTATTTAGGTTTTATATTAGATTCAAGCTGATTTCAATAAATCTAGTAGGAGCAAGAAAATAAAGTTAAAAACTCTAGCATGGTGGTCGAATCGCGCTAGGCGTTGTCCCAAGAATCTTATTGCCCCCTCTCGTGCAGGACACGTGGCAATGAATCTCAGAGATATGACAACCCCAGTCAAGCGACCTCTTTCCCGTCAGCACGGCTTCAAGAAGGATATGGGAACCTCGAACAACTTGCAGGAACCCAGCGACCAAAAGTAAGAGAAGAAATTCTCTTGAAGCAAAGGGGTAGTAACGCTGCACAACTTTGATGAGAGAGAGAGAGAGAGAGAGAGAGAGAGAGAGAGAGCTGGGAGCAATTTATGATTTTTCGAGTAGTGTATTCTCCATGGGTTCACCGGACCTCATATAGGTCTTGGGTAATTAATATGAGGCTGAAAGAGGGGAGCAGTTTATGGGCTGTGATCATGCCCATTTACTTTGTACGTTACAACTTGTAGATAGCTTGCTCGTAACGGCTAGTATGTAGTAACGCTCTCGCGTAACAGCTAGCATACAACAACGGCTAGTGGCCCAAATAAAAAATAATAAATATAGTAGAGGGTTTAAAAGCAAATATAAAAATAAGGCAGGTGTGGACCAACTTATTTCAAAGCGGTTATTGTGTCCGGGTTCGCAGGCACATACACACGCGTCGCTCAGCCCAAGTCCAAGCCCGGCTCGGCTCGGCACGTACGCATGTATGTGAGTTTGTGGAGCCTCTCCTTTTGTGTGATGACTAGTAGGGGAAAAGGCAGAATCCTTTTTAAATGGGACATAAGGTTTTTCCTATATCGATATAAGACTAAACTTTCATTGGTTTTGTATGGTTTTCAAACACACACCCAACAATCCTCCACATCTATTTAAAACGATCAAATATTAAATAATTAATAAAATTTTCAAAATATAAAATAAAATGACTTTGCTAGATTCCTTATACTACGCAGTAGGTATAGGTTCCTTTCGGTTTGAATCTCCACGTAGTATAGTTGTATACATCCATTAGGACTTGGTGGACTACGCCTTGAACCAGCATCATTTATCGAGTTTCTACAATTAGTACACGTAGAACAGTTTTCGATGGTTCAAAGTGGGTTGCGCTATTAATGGTCTTACGCAGATATCTTTTCGTGTATGTTTCTAGGGAGCAGCCCTGATCTCAGAGTTGCAGTTTCATAACTGCATACATATAGGTAAGTTTTAGTAGGAGTGTGAGCAAGGCGACACCCAGCCTTATAAGTCTTGGACTTATTAAGAGTTTTAAAATCATCTTATCTCTTGCTTTTATTGGATCACATCCGATAATTCGTACTTATATGCTTTTTTGTATTTCCGACATATGAACAAGTATTTAGTAGATATTTTATAATTTTGCTTTCTGATAGACTAATTTAGAGTCCAAGTGTTTGAAAATCATAAGTTTTCAGCTTTCAGCTTTTGAACTTGGTTTGGATTCGATTAGATCGTTATCGGATCATATCCGATAATTCGTATGGTTTTTCGTATTTTCATCGTGAGCTGCCATGGGGATTACATCTAGTTCTCACCATGCGAGAACCAACAAGTATAGCTAATGTCAATACCATGCATTATCAGAACAACTTTATATTCCTCTCAAACCTTCCTAGTCACCCTTCTGTAGTCTATACAGGGATACATAATTTTTCCATCAAGCAGTACAAAATGCTCAAATACAAAATCGAGGAATTTTCTTACTCCTTTTTTGTACTCTTAGCTAATCCGATTCGAATTATGCATCCAACTCTTATCGATCGAAGATATCTTCGCCTATCTGGCCAAACATACATATGCAGTAATTTCAAACCATGTCTATGAGACTCTGCCCCAACTACATCGGTTATGTAGGTATTTGGGTTGCTCTATATGGAGTATAGAGCATTGCCCTACTCCAAATGGTTCAAATGGAGTCCCGACTCCTTTCGGAAATAGAAAAATGGTGATAACTCAAAATGATTCAAATGGACCTAAGGCCCGAAGGTCAGTCATCAAGCATGGCAAGGCACAACATTCCTTAAAATCTACAAGGTTACGATGTCGTGGTAAGTCCACTCGTAGATTATAAGAGAATAGGGTTATGTGATATTCTCTCTTATTCACTCAATCATTCTCTCACAACTCTTAATCTCACTTTCATACTCCAAATTGCTTAAATAGGCCCAAGACCCGACTCCTTTTGGAATTGAAAAAATGACGATAGCTTCTACCCAATTTTAATTAATGGGGTTAGGTCCCATGCCCGAAGGCCAGTCATCGGCTGTGGCAAGTCACACTAGTCCTTAGAATCTACAAGGGTAAACAATATTAGGATTTCATGATAAGTATCTTACTTTCATACTCCCAAATTGTTCAAATGGGCCCAAGATCCGACTCCTTTTGGAACTAAAAAAATGGCGATAGCTTCCGCCCAATTTTAGTTAATGGGGTTAGGTCCCAAGCCCGAAGGCCAGTTATCGGTTGTATGTGGCAAGCAACACCAGATTTTAGAATCTACAAGGTCTTAAACAATATTAGGATTTCGTGGTAAGCCCACACGTAGAGAATTAAGATTTTGTGGTAAATTTAAACATAAATGTAACCTTAACCACTAACCCTAACCAATCACAAAGGTCTCCGAATTTCTTAAAAAAGCTTCGAATATTCACCTAAACCTAAACTAAACCATAAACCTAACCCTAAGTCAAATCCTAACATAAACCCTAAACCTAACCCTAAACCAAATTCTAACATAAACCCTAAACCTAATCTAAATCCTTACCTAAACTTTAAAACCTAAACCTAACTCTAACCATAATCCTAACCTAAACCCTAATCATAAACCTAAACCTAAACCCTAACCCTAACCTAAACCTAAACACTAAGCCTAACCCTAATCCTAATCCTAAACCTAAACCTAAACCTATACACTAAACCTAACCCTAATCCAAAACTTAAACCCTAAACCTAACCTAAACCCTAAACCAACCCTAAACCCTAAACCCTAACAAATATATACACTTTCTAAAGACGAATGTATACTCTTTCTAAAATGAATGTATACACTTTCTCAAGACGAATATATACTTATTCTAAAGAAGAATGTATAATTGTAGGGACCTTAGCTAATATAGCAAATTATGGTGTCTTGGGACTAATATTGCAAGTTATGGTGTCCCAAGGCTATTATAGAAAATTCGTCGCCCCAAACCACGCTATCACCGTGGTTCGGGGTCCAGGCATTTGGTATGAACACAGAGATGGAACTACATAGAGACCAAGGGGGGCCATGCCCCCCCCCCCCCCCCCCCCCCCCGCCCCCCAAACAAAAGCACAAAAGCAAGGAAAAAGGTGTTGTGGTTCTCAAAAAAAAGGAAGGAAGTGTTGCATTCTTGCACTTCCCATTTTGGCCCTACAAAAATTACCAATATGCTCTTATGCCCCTATCATTATTTCATGTGTCCATACCCTATACTAAAATGGTTATTTTTAATTTGTGTACGTGTTAAAGGGTCCATAGATCAGCAACTGTTGCATGCACGTGCAACGCACGTGCCCAATAAAAGTTATATGGTTAGGGTTAGGGTTAGTTTTAGGAGTTAGGGTTAGAGTTAGTAATATGGGTTAAGATTAATTAGGTTTAGAGTTAGGGTTTAACCCAATCTCCCTCACCCTCTCCGGTGCCACCCCCATTCTCCTCCTTCCCGGCCATTTTTCTCCTCCTCCTCTCCTCCCTCCTCTACTTTTTGTTCTCCTCTCTTCCTCCTCCTATGCCTTGCCGCCCCCCTCCCCCCTTGTGTCCTAGCTACCCAATGCAACAGCAAACGACCATGGCCAACTAATGCTACATCCGGCAGCTAGAGCACAAGTAAGAAGGAAGCGGCAAGGCAAAGGGGGAGAAAGAAAGGAGGAGGGGACGGAGGAGAGGACGAGGAGAAAATAGAGAAAAAGAAAAATAGGGCGGCGCCGGATGGGGAGAGGGAGAGGGAAATCGAGGTAGAGGAGGGGGGTGCAGACTTGATGGAGAGGGAGGGAGTAGAGAGGGGAGGGGCTCACCACTGGTCACCGGAGAGACGAAGGCGCGGGGGAGAGGCATCGACGGAGGAGGCGCGGGAAGTCGGGGTCAGCCGCACTCTCCTACTCTCTCTTCGTTCGATCGGAAATTAGGGATCTAGGATCACATTAGGTTTTTATTTTTTTTACCTATAGGATTTATACCGACAGTAATATATTTTTTCGTGGGTAAAGATGTACTTTTTACTAATAGATATTTTAGTTTCCATTGACAAAAATATCAAAAATTTAATAAATAAAAAATTATAATACCGACAAACAATTTGTGTTCCGTCGGTAAAATATAATATTTTACCAATAGAAAATATATGTTCCGTCAGTAAAAATATTTATACCGACGGCACATAAATGTTATCGGCATAAAAAATAAAAAAATAAAGAAAAATCAATTAGGTTTATACCGACGGACATTGTTAATACCATCGGTAATAACCAATATTATACTGACGGTAAAATAATTTTCCATTGCAAATAAACATTTTTATTGTAGTGATGTCATTTATGACTTGTATGTTTGATCCGAATATAATGATATCATCAACATACAAACATTAAATAGCAATATTGTTACCATATACTTTATGGTAGACACATTTATCCGTAGTATTGATATAAAATCTATAGGATAAGATAACTTTATCGAATTTCATGTGCCATTATTTTAGAGCTTGTTTAAGTCCATAGAGGGATCGAATTAACTTACACATATTTTCCTCTTGTTTAAGTGCAGAGAGTCCCTTAGGTTGGTCTATGTAGATTTTTTCATTTCGGTCACTATTTCATAAAGCAGTATTAACATCCATTTGATATATAACTAGCTTATAGATTGAAGCTAAGTGATGAGGATCCTAATCGTGGTTATCCTGGCGATAGGTGAGTAAACATCAAAGTATTCTACCCCAAGTATTTAGGTAAAGCCCTTGGAAACAAGTCGTGTCTTAAATTTGTTTATGGTGTTGTCGGGTCTAAGTTCCTTCTTAAATACCCATTTACATCCTATGGTCTTACAACCAGGAGGTAAGTCGGTAAGTTTCCATCTATGGTTTTAAACTATAGATTGGTTCTCATTATCTATGGCTTCCTTCCAAAATGGTGAATCTATAGACTTCATTGCATCTGTATAGGTGGAGGGTGAGTCATCTACCAGAAGTGTATAGAAGTCATCAAAGACTTGTTCTACACGGACACGTTTACTTTTTCTAGGTTTTGTTTGGGTTACAGATTCAGTCTGGTCTTTAGGTTTTAATTAAACTTTGGGTTCGATCTGGGTTACCTGATTAGAACTTGAGACCTGGTCATCGGTATTGATCCTTGTGTTGATCCTAATCTTATAAGGAAATATGTTTTCGAAGTATGAGGCAACTCTAGCCTCGATTAAGGTGTTATTGGCTATCACGCTTATTTCGAAGTTAAATACTAAAAATTGATTAACGTTACTGTCTAAAACATAGCCGATAAAGATGACATCTACTATCTTCATATGGGTGCCATTTTGTACTATTCATTATGACGAAATGATCAAAGGCCTTCTAAATAGACTAATAAAAGAGAGGGGGATGGTCTAACCTCTTTAAGGAGATTGGAACAAAATCATTATATTTGAAAGGAATACAGTTAAGGATAAAATAGGCCATCATTAGGGCAACTCCCCATAAGTTCTTTGGCACTCCAAAGCTTATTAGCATGAAATTACCCATGTCCATTAGGGTCCTGTTTTTCCTCTCAACTATACCATTGGATTGGGGAGTGTAAGGGGCTGTGACCTCATGAAGTATTTCATAATCTTCACTTTCTCTCTTAATTCGTTTGAGATGTACTCTCCTCCTCGGTCTGATCTAAGGATCTTAATATTTTTGTCTAATTGATTCTCAACCTCAGCTCTATAGATTTTGAATTTATTAAGTACTTTGTCCTTAGTCTTAATGAGGTATAGGTGGTAATATAGTGTCGTCTATGAACGTTACAAAATATCTATTGCTACCTCTTGAGGTTCTTTCATAATCACAGATATCGCTGTGAATCAGTTCATGTACCTTAAAATCTCAATTGATAGTTTTAAATAGTTTCTTAAGTTGTTTGGCTTCTACGCAAATCTCGCACTTGTCGAGATTCTTAGTATCGGATTTTGGAATGATGTTTAGGGTCATGAGTTAATTTCTTAATAGAGTTATAGTTCACATGATCTAGTCTTTGGTGCCAAATGGCCAAAGACTCAACATTCAAAATTAAAAACGAAGGATTAAAAATATTTAATTTAAATAATTCATCACAGAGAAATTCTTTTCCAATAAAATTTATTACCTTGATGATTATAACGTTATTAGACTCAAATATAAACTTATAGCCATGTTGAACTAATAAAGACTCACTAATTAGATTTCTCCTAATCTCTAAAATATGGTAGACTCCGTGCAGGGTTAGGATCTTCTCCGATATCAGCTTTAGATCGATTCGTCCTATCCCTAGTACATGAGCCTCAGCATTATTTTTTATGCTTACAGTTCCTCCACCTGAGACCTGATAGGTAAAAAATAAAGATTGATCAGAGCAAACATTATTGTTAGCTCTTGTGTAAATCCACCAATCAAATGTTTGAAAGATCATGTTAACTTCAGAGGTAAAGAGAATAGACCTGAAAGTGGTCCTAAAAGAGCCAGCCCAAGAAGTCACCATGTTAACTTGGGAGCCGGGTGGCGATGGACAACTCCTTCTTGGATTTAGAGGTGGTGTTGTCTTCTTGTAGAAGCATTGATTGGATATGTGATTGGTCCGACCATAGACGTAACAGCAATGCACTCCTTCATTCTTGTGGTCATTGGGATGGTTTGGGTTATGGTTGTTATTGTAAGGCTACTTGGTAAAGGGCTTAGGGTGAAATAGTTTCTTCTGGAACTTATGCTTGGGTTTCTGGAATGGCTTGGATGGTTGACTCTCTAAGTTGTTCACCTTGGGTTTGGTTTCAAATAATCCCTTTTCCCTCAGCCTATATTGCTTCTCAATTCTAATTAAGTTTAGAATTTGAGTTAGGGTTATATCATCTTGGGTATGATTTAGGTACTTGAAAAACTTTAACCAAGAAGTAGGTAGTTTGTCTATAAGGTAAGCTATTTGGAAGGTTTTATCAAGGGCAGAGCCATTAGTCCTCTGGTGTTGGACTAGGTTCTCAAACTCATGAATCTGATCGTTCATGAGTTTGGAGTCAACCATCTTAAACTTGTCGAAGTCTGATACTTTGAAGCGTTTTACTCTAGCATCATTTAGGCCATATTTACGCTCTAGGGCAACCTATAAGTCCTTGGGGTTTTGGATAGTATAATAGATGTCATAAAGTCTATCAGATAGGGTCCCTAGGATCCTATGAAGGCCATGATAGTTGATTTCTTTTGGGGTCCTAATAGGAAGGTCCTAATAGGAATGTCAAAATAAGGTTCGGGGTCAGGTTAGGAAGTTAAGGCTCGGGTACGATGAGTTTAGCTTGACCCACTGGTAACTCCTGGTGCAATTTCACCTATGGCTGATCGTAACCCAAGTGTGGTAAACCATAATCACATCTGGTTTTGCCACCTCTTAAAGTTAGACCCGTCAAACTTCTTGGGTTTGGCACTAAATGTTTTACGATTTGGTGATGCCATTTTGGACAATAGTGAGGGGTAGAAATATATGGATCGAAAAGTAATTTTTATCGATTTTAAAGCACACTTGAATAGATTTGTCATTTATAAGTCCAAATAAAATTTTCAAATCCTAACGGCCAGATGGGCTCTAAGTAGGAGATGAAGCACTAGGCTTGCTTAAATACCAAGCTACCTTGGATAATTTAATACTGATTTGTCAAATCTTTCTAGATAGCGTAGGTAGTGGAATGTTCAGGGGACAACTTTTAATCTTTTTTGAAAAGTATGTGCTTTTAATTAAGTTTACAAGAAATAATTTTTATAACTACTAGCTACCACGTAACTAATAACAACTAATAGGTGATCGAGCAAGTTAACAATCTTAATAAAGCTAACAAGTAGAGAGCACAATATAAATGATGACTAATCCTTTTAATAATGATAAACTATTAAATAATATCAATAAGATTCTTGGATTGTTGAAAATCTAACCATTCTATACTAGCAAAATTAGAACTTAATAAAATTATTAAAATTAAAATATTTCTTGTTTAGCAAATAGTATTTTATAGGCAAAGACAAAACACGAATTTTTTTTAGAAATAGTTTGCCAAGGCAGAGCGGGTTCTATATATGGAACCGTCATTCACTTTGCCGAACTTTTCTACAAAAGAGATAAATCGATATATATCTATATAAATACGTAAATATTATTTAACATTATTTAGGTTTTGTATTAGATGCAAGTTGGTTTTTATAGATCTAGTAGAAGCAAGAAAATAGAGTTAGAAACTCTAGTCTGATGGTCAAATCGTGTTAGGCGTTGTCCCAAGAATCTTATTGTCCCCTCTCGTGCAGGACTCGTGGCAATGAATCTTGGAGATATAACAAACCTGGTTAGGCGACCTCCTTCCCGTTAGCACAGCTTCAGAAATGATATGTGCACCTCGAACAACTTGCAGGAATCCATCGACTCAAAAGTAAGAGAATAAATTCTCTCGAAGTATAGGGGCAGCACCGCAGCACAACTTTGATCTGAGAGAGAAAGAGAGAGAGGCAAGGAGCAATTCTGATTTTCGAAGTAATGTATTCTCTATGGTTACATCGAGCCTTATATAGGCCTTGGGCAATTAATAGGAGACTGAAAGAGTAGAGCAATTTATAGGCTGCGATAAAGCATATTTACTTCGCACATTACACTCATAGAGAGCTTGCTCGTAACGGTTAGCATATAACAACGCTCTCGCGTAATGGCTAGCATGCAACAATAACTAGTGGCCCAAATAAAAAATAAAAAATATAGTGGAGGGTTTAAAAGTGAAATTAAAAATAAGGCAGGTGTGGACCAACCCATTTTGGAGTGGCTATCGTGTCCAGGTTCACGGGCGCATACACACGCACCGCCTAGCCCATGACCAAGGCCGGCCCGGCACGCACACGCATGCGTGCGTGAGCTTATGGAGCCTCTTCTCTTGTATGATGACTAGTGGGGGAAAAGGGGGAATCCCTTTTAAATGGGTAAGAGGGTTTCCCCATATTGATATGGGACTAAACTTTTATTGGTTTTGTGTGGTTTTCAAACACACACACAATAGCCCTATATGTGGCAACCATCCAACAGATTAATAATCTCATGTAAAAACCAAAGCAAAGTTCAAATATTTTAATTACCCTCAACAGAATGCTCTATACGCAGCAAGCATCAGCTTCCACTTTCATCAGATTTTTCAAATAATGTTTTTTGGGAATTGAGTTTTCTACTTTAAAAAATCCATAACTTCTTGTATACATATCAAAATTTTATAAAATTTATATTTTTGGAAGCTACTCATGAAGCTCTATAAAACTCGACCCATATTGCCAATGAAATTCTAAAAAAAAATTGGATATAAAACTATCCTATAATTAAGATATATTTAAGTGACATTTGATGATTGTTATAAAAAAACTGAAAATGTCACTTTCGAAATCTTGCTTTTACGTTAGCTGACTAAATGTCACTTATAAAATCAAATGTCATGTAAAACTGTCAGTTGCAAAATCAAGACACTTTATCGGACACAAACTGTTGATAAAAGTATCTCTTAATTTTACAAGTGTCAAAAACTGAAAATATCACTTTCAAAATCTTGGTTTCACTTTAACTGACTAAATATTACTTACAAAAGCAAATGTTACGTAAAACTGACAGTTATAAAATCAAAAGACACTTTATCGGACACAAACCATTGATAAAGTATCTCTTAATTTTATAGGCCAAAAAGAGACTTTTCGGGCCGGGTTGCGGGCTCAAGGTGGCGGCCCGAGCTCGACCCATGGATTTTCGAGCCGAGTCGGGTCGGGCCGTTAACCGGGCCAGGTTGGATTGTTATAAAAAACTGAAAATGTTACTTTTGAAATCTTGGTTTCACGTTAGCTGATTAACTATCACTTACGAAAGCAAATGTCACGTAAAACTGACAGTTGCAAAATCAAAAAAACACTTCATTTGACACAAACTGATGATAAAAGTGTATCTTAATTTTATAACTATCAAAAACTAAAAATATCACTTTTAAAATCTTGGTTTCACATAATGGACTAAACGTCACTTACAAAAACAAATGTCATATAAAACTAACAATTGCAAAATCAAGAGACACTTTATTAGACACAAACTGTCGATAAAGTATCTCTTAATTTTATGAGCCGAAAAGAGACTTTTTGGGCCGGGTTGTGGGCTTAAGGTGGCAGCCTGAGCCCGATCTATGGATTTTTCAGGCTGAGCCGGGTCGGGCAGTTGATCGGGTTAGGTAGGGCTCGGGCCATTAAATTTCGGGCCAAGCACGTGCCGATGGGCATTTTTTACACCCCTATTTGAAGGTGACAATTATTATGGGTCACTTATACTCAGGGTTTTTTTTAAAAAATAATTTTATAGTAACAATGGATCTAGTTTTGTAGAGCTTGATTAGTAGATTCCAAAAATATAAATTTTCATAATTTTGATGAATATACAAGAAGTTATAGCTTTTTAAAAATGAAAAACACAGCTTGCAAAAAATACAATCAGCTCATTCTTTAATCCTTTTAAAAGCTTAAGGTAAGATAAACAAAGGGTATAATTGTCCGATTTGGATTGTTATATCATGGGACTTACTTGGGGCCTATAGAAGATGAGACCCGAATCATTATCCTTTTTGGAGTTCAGATCTCCTCTAGTCATTGGGCCCAACGTGCATCACAGTCGCACGATCGCAACCCGATAGTGAATCGTATTCTAGCCGCCTACATGCGGCTGTGATGGGCGCAGGGCCCACTGACCGGGCCGATCGACTGGAGGAGGATTTTTTTTTTGCTGGACCGGCCAAGCGGTAGAGCACTGGCTCAGTGAGGTCCGAAGATCGAAACTGAGGGAGGCAGTTAGCAGCTACTATTTATTATTTCCATAATCCCGTGAACATGACATCAACGACCTGGATTTGCACGCGCAAATAAGCCACAACGGCCTTGATGGAAAGTTCGCTCCACGGTATCTGTACCGGGATTTTGAACTAGGAATTAACCTTTCCAACATGGGAGAGAGGAAGTACCATCAAGCCAAGAGCCCGTTGGTGCTGGAGGAGATCTGGACTCAGGTTTTTGGCATTTACCAAGTCAGAAATGTGGATATTCCGTGTAGCTAGCTTGGCGGGGTTGTCTTGACAAGGACTGCACATTAAAAGAAGTGTGATTTTGTTCACCTTCTTGAGTCCTGACGTGAGGTTAGCGGATTCGATCTCCCTTGAGGTTTTACCCAAAATGATCTCCAACTTTGTCGTATTGCTCAAACTAAGTATAGCGACCGAAAATGATTCTTTTATGACCATGAGCTACGTATGAAACTATTCACATAGTTATACTTTAATTTTTTTTTTTTTTTGACAAAAATGCTTATAACATCAAATCACTTTTTTTTTGTAAAACTTGTAATTCCAAAACATAAATATTTACTTTTAGTTGTGTTTCAAACTAGGGTGCACTCCAGCGAAATAACGAAGAAAGTAAACTTCCGCCCACCCCCCCGTAGTGGAGTTTCAAGCACCTTCCAATGAAGGAATGGAGAAGCAAACGTCCGGCAACATCCCGACTATTTCTAACTTTGCAATGGGGAAAGTAAACAACCAGCGACCTCACGACTCCGACAAGGATTACATGGCAAGAAGCGATGAGGGATCCACACAATAAAATTGAGAAAACAAACTCCTGACAACCCCCCGACGACCTCCGATCAGGGTTCCGCGCAAGCCAACACATCCAATTAAGGTATAAATATAGACATAACCTGGACGCGAACTAAACATAACTTGAACGCATACTAGATGCAACCTGAGATAAACTGGACGAAACCTGAACGTAACCTGATGCAAACTGGACGCAAAATGAACATAAATTTACGTTTGGGACTCCACTGGTTTCACAAAAGAAGTGATTTATTACATTAAAGGTATTTTTGTTAAAAGTATTTTTGGTGATCATAAAAGTAATGTTTTTGAACTCTGTTGTTAGTTTGAGCAATACAACAAACCTGGTGGTCAGTCGAAGAAAAAACTCGTCACCCCTTGGCCTAATCTAACCCCATGAGCCCAATCTATACTTGTGTTAAGACCAAAGCTGACTACATGGAACTATTGGCCATGGGTGAAGCCAAGGAGGCTTCCACCACCACCAGCTGCAGCCTTCTCGTCGCCCATCGACTACCGTTGGCCACAGCCGCCCACCGCCAACAGTCGCCGCCCATCGCCGCCCGCTGCCAATTGCCACTGATCGTTGCCAGGTCGGCCACCACTCGCCACTGCCTGTTACCAGAATGGCGGGTGGTGGCCGATGGGCGTCGACCCGTGGTACCCAACGGGGCGGCGGGGGTGGTGGTGGCCAGTAGTGGGCGGTTGCGGCTGACGATGGCCATTGTGAATCAAGTTCTATACATTTTTAGATATTTTGGGAATGCCACTCAAATCTGTCTATTAATTTGTCAATCAGATATTTTGGAAAATCTAGTTATATACATTTTTTGGGGTTATCTTCAATTATTTTCAGAAAATTACATTGACACCCCCAAAAAGGTGAACATAGCTATTGTGAATCATTGCAAATTATAATTATTAAAATTTAAGGTGTGAATAAAATTTCCCTTGTTATATCTGTTGTGAATGTATTTGTCGTGAATCAATGCAACTTGTGATTATTAGATATTCTTTTCATATCAAACATGAGCCACATGAACAAAGGTCGTCTTGTCTCTATTGCATGTCCATGTAGTGCTGGATTTTACTCAATCAAGACATCTCAGACTGCTCAGAATCCATGGAGGATGTTTTACTGTTTTTTTTTTTTTTTTTTTGAGAAATCCTCACTTCGTGGAGGCCCGGGGTTTGGCAAGGACCCCTATCTGTTCATTAGAAGTAAAACAAAATTACATAATACTAATAAAACAGTACAGGAAAAAAATCAAAATTGAACTAATCACAAAGAAATAGGACTTCCTCTTGCCAAGAATCCTTCAGAGGCGTGGCCCAAAGTTTCATCAGCATGAGGATCTTCATTATTACCACATTCTGAGTTCCGTGCTTATTGTAGAACACCCTGGAGTTCTGTTCCGACCATATACTCCATGGCCAGCAAACCGCAGAGCAGAAAATGTCCCATGTTCTCTTGAGGTCGGACGATACTCTTTTCCTGCGCCACGAATTCCATAAGCGAAGAAGACTTGTTGGGTGTGAAGCTATACCGAATCGTGCTTTGAAGTTCTCCCAAATATCCCAAGAGAATGTGCATTTCAACAGTAAATGATTGATCGACTCCTCATGTCCGTTGCAAAGGGGGAAAGACGTGTCTTAAATGTCTGGGTGGTTCCGCTTCATCAGGTTGATCTTCATGAGAACCTTATCTCTTATAGCCAATCTCAAGAAAATCCTTGTCTTGAGTGGCGTTTTCGACCTCCAAAGGTGCTTAGCAGTAGGACAATAAGGGGAGTCTCGGTTTAGCCATTTATAAAACAAACGCACCAAGAATTTACCTGAGGGCGTAACTCTCCATCTTAGTTGGTCGGGCACTCCCGATAGGGAGAAACTAACTAGGATGCTATAGAGGTTGCTCAGATCTTGAGACAAGTGACCCAGTAAAACCGTAGAGTGTAATTCTCCATCTAATATTCACACCTCTGATATATGACACCGACCTGATTGTGGCCCCTTTGTTCGCAGCTAAGTCGTAAATGTTCGAAAAAAAGGGCAGCTAACGTTTTATCCCCTATCCAAATATCCTCTAAGAATTTTATGTGACGACCATCTCCAATTATAAAACAACTCCCTTGTTTGAAAGCATCCCCAACCTTAATGATGCTCTTCCACTAAGGAGATAACCTTCCTGAAATCCTACTTCGTACTTGAGTTTGCGAGAACCTCTTGCAATATCTACCCCTGATGATTTATCTCCACTTATCCCCGTTCGTTTGTTTAAGTCTCCACCACCATTTTTCGAGAAGGACAATATTAAATTCCCGTAGGTTCTTTACCCCAAATAGGGATGGCAGTGGTGCGGTTTAAAATTGAAAATCGTAGTTGCGGTGCGGTTTTGGTTTGGCAAAACTTAAAACCGTCGCGATGCGGTGCGGTTTCGGTTTTCGGTTTCGGTGTAGCGCTACGGTTTCTGTTTTGACCAAAACCGTATAAAACCGCACCGTTTAGGCCATTATAGTGACAAACCGTGGTGCACCACACTACATGGTACGATTTCGGTTTTACATAACAGGACACCGTAGCGGTGCGGTACGATTTTGGTGTGGCAGTTCAGTGTTACGGTGCGGTTTCGGTTTTACCCAAAACAGCACCGCTGCCATCCCTAACCCCAAAGCCTCTGCTTTTTGTCGGTTTACATACTTCTTCCCACTTCATCAAGTGATAAGATCCGGACTTGCCATCGGCTCCCCACCACAGGAACCTCCTTCTGAGTTGATCGATCCGCTTGATAATCCAAGAAGGTAAGTAGTAGAAGGCCATCATGTAAGTTGGGATTGAGGTAAGCACTGAATTGATGAGAGTCAGTCGGCCATCGATTGACAAGAATTTGCCTTTCCAGCTTGAATCTATCCGCTCAATACACTCCACTAAAGGTAGGCAATCCTGCTTCTTAGGTTTCCTTACACTAAGCGGGATGCCCAAATATTTTGTAGGAAAACCCTCAGATTTGCAGTTCAAACAAGCTGCTAGTCTCTCTCCTTTCAATAAATCATCCCCGATGTAGAATAAAGAGTTCTTGTCAAAATTTATTTTGAGGCCCGACACGTTCTCAAAAGCATAGAGAATAATCTTCATAATAATAAACTGAGTGAGGTCCGCTTAATAAAAAAGCATTGTATCATCGGCTAAATGCAAGTTGGAGACAGACCAAACGCCACTGTTAATCCCTCTTAGCAAATTGTTGGACTTTGCTCGCTTGATAATAGCATCTAGCATGTCAACCATGATGATGAACAAATATGGCAATAGAGGGTAACCCTGCTGTAAACCCCTCTTCATCTTGAAATGAGTTGAGTTATTGTTGATGAGGCAGGATAGTTTCGAGGACTCCAAGCAGTTTCCGACAACATAACTAGTTGGATGGAAAACCCTTCATCTCCAAGGATTTCAAGAGGAAAGACCATTCTATATTGTCAAAATCTATTTCAAAGTCGAGCTTCAAAAGTACTCCCTCATTGCCAGATTCAATAAGGTGGGATAGGATCTCTTGCATCAACGCCACGCTATCCAAGATATTCCTACATTTAATAAAAGCCGATTGGGACGGGCTAATAATGCTATCCATGACCAAAACTAAATGTAGGGACAGAATCTTCGTCACGATCTTGTAGATGCAGTTGGAAAGGCATATAGGTTTGAAATCTCTTATCGATGATCCAAGAAAAATTAATGTTATGAAGTGAGACCTTCAAGTCAAAGAAATCATGTAAGAATCTATTCACATCCTCCTCGATCAGATTCCAATAGCGTCGAAAGAAAATTTTTGAAAATCCATCTGGGCCTGGCGCACCGTCCGGCTTAATGCTGAAAACCGCTTTTTTGAATTCCTCATTCATAGAAGGCCGAGAAAGATGTGGATGCTTTGCTGTTGCACACGAGATATTGTATGTATTCATCTTGCATAAGTATTAGGTTTTAAAAAAAAATCAACTTATAATCATTTCAACATTTATGATTTTGAATTTTTTTTAAGGAAAGCAATGTGGTTTTTTTATGTGTGCGATGAGTTGCCAAAGCTAACTAACCATGACTATATGCGGATCGACGGGTAAAGCAAAAGATAGAGGAGTTAGAGAACGAGATAGCTGACCCGAAGCGTAAACTAAAAGATTATCGATTGGTGATTGAGGAACGAGAGACAAAGTTGGTCGACGGGGCAATAGAAAGTCTACACATTTCTAAGGACTTGTCTTGGTTGTCACCCTATCTCATGTCTTCAATTAGATACATGAAGATACTAAGATACATTAGGAATCGTGGATGACCTGAAGGTTGTAAAGCAAAATCCTACATCAGTGATAAGTTCATGAAGTTTTGTAGTGGATGCGCACAGCCGAAGTAGAATCATGATGTCAGTATGATGTCATCCTGCATCCATTCTGTCCATCCTAAGGCGCTTGCAGCGAGGATGCATGACTATGTATATACAGCATGTACGCCTGTCATTCCTCTAATTTTGAAAGGTATACCTATTGTCTTTTGGCTTTTTTTTTTTTTTTTTTTAGGGGGGGGGGGGGGGGGGGGGGGGGGGGGTTCCGTCTGATTCCCGCACTTTCGACAGGTAAGTCACATTCTGTCTCGATTGATAGCGCCAGATCAGCCGGCCACCTTACATTATCGGGCATCCGATAGCATCATTATTTTTAATAAAAGGCATCCGTAGCTTGTAATATAAGCATATATTTAGATTATGCAACCAATGATAATTTTATATAAGGATCGAATTCTTCCAACTTACATCTTTGATATCTTCTGCTTGTTTCCCTCTGCAGACTTGAGATCCCGACATTATGTTAGAAGTGATCCGGGTCCCCTATGAATTAAAAAAGAACAACACTGAGTGCACTGCTTCTCTGTCCGATGTGAACCGTTGGATGAATATGGCTAGTGATAATCAGTCGTTAACAAATTCTGACAGAACGTCACTAGTGACATTCACGCGGGCTGGTGATATTCGGTCAAAGCTACGAACGGGCAGAATATTACTCGTGATATTCATCCAACGGTTCACATCGGACAGAGGAGCCGTGCGCTCCAACACCGGTTGGACCCAAGTATTCATGAAAAAACCCATGCATGTGTTTGCGTTGCCATTAATTTTGGTACATTGGAGTGCATTATACTCGGTTACAGCACTGTTTTCACATGATGTGGTCAAATAAACGCTTCTGATCGACTCTAACCCAGCATTACGTTACGACATTGTATCTCTATAGTCAAACATCCATCTATGTTTTTTTTTTTTTTTAAACCAAATTATACTACAGAGATCAGGACAGGGAAGGAGCCAAAAGGCTCCTAACCCCCTTCTCTTAACAAAACAACACGGACCAATATCACGGAGTATTAAGTCCCGAAACGGAATAGGAGCATCCCTGAACCAAAATGTTTCGCACCATGTGGAGCCCATCACTGCATGTGGCAGCAGGCCGAGCTACCTTTACCTGAAGTCATTCTCACTCTTAACATATCACAGCCGTTTGATGCGGTCGCGGAGGAGAAAAATCTATCCTAAAAGGTTTCTTTCTAGGGCTGGTAATTTTGGACCCGACACGACCCAACACGAAGTTAGCGGGTCTGGTCAGGGTTAAACATTTTTGGGTTGTAAACGGGTCGACACGATAGACCCGTTCAATAAACTTGTCAGGTCTGGGTTTAGGGTCTGGACACGGTAGACCCGGTAAGACCTGTTTAAAATTCAACGGGTCGTGTCGGGTTGGGTCGGGTCGGGTCGGGTCTACCAGCAATCTGATACTGTATTATATAGTACCAGTGGGTCTATCGGGTCAAGTCCGGTCGAGTCGGATTGGGTCAGATCGGGTCAACTGAATAGACCCGTGTGGTAAACGGGTCTAACATGTCTTATCAGGTCTACCCGTTTATAAATAGGTCGGGTACGGGTTTAGGATCTAGACACAATTAGTTAAACGGGTTTGGGTCCGGGTCTAGGGGTTTTGGACACGACAGGAACCCGACTCATTGACACCCCTATTTCTTTGTTTTTTCCAATTTGTTTTTTTTATTTTTCAAAGTTAAGTTTATCCTTAATTAATCAAATGTTGATGCCATTGCAGAAAAGAAAAATCAATCTTGAAATGTTTACTTCTCATCCCTAATTTGTTTATTTCGCCATGTTATCTCCAATTAATCAATTTTGGGCATGAAAATCTTGTCTTGTGTTTTTTTGCTGAGTTTTTTTTACTTAAAATTGGGCCAAGTTCATCCCGAAATATCTCAATCCTTTGATTATGCCTAATATGGTATTAGATCAATGAACATGATTACTCACTTTATGAGTGTGGGTGTCAATCAAATTAGACTAAAGAGCATTGTGGGAATTAGTCGCCTCAGCAAAGCTGTTGACACTTGACATATTAGCCCGTCTATTGCAAACTCAGTCTGTTCTAACGCCCACCAAACGGCTCAAATACAAAATGTGGCGTGGGTAACACAAATTTTTTGAAAAAATGGAACTAGAGTCAAAAAGGCCCCTAAACTTAGGGTTGTAACTCAAAATACATCAAAAAAAAAAAAAACCATAGGTTAGTTAATTCAACAACATTTTGGGACTCTTATAAGTTTTTGGGGGACTTGGTAAAAAACCCTTTTCAGGAGATATTTTAAGCTTCAGTCCCAACACTCCAGTCCCGACAATATGTTGGTTTGAGCTCATACCCTTCAGGAAAAGACACTTTTACAGTAAACTTTTTCAACCTCTATCAAATAAAAAAAAATGATAAATTACACTTTGCCCCCCAAAGTTTAGCTCAAAAACACTTAACCCCATGTTTATTTTGTTCCGCTCCCTAAAGTTTGAAATGTTAGCACAATACCCCTTTTGTCAACTTCTTAATTTCATCACTTGGTAATTTTTATGTGATCAAAACTGAATTGAAACGGTAAAATGTAGTTTTTAAACAATAGGGGGGTTAAGTGTTTTTCAGCGAAACTTCAAGGGGGCAAAGTGTAATTTACACATGCAAAAAATAGCCCTTCCATATTGACTCTATAGGAACTCAACACATTGTTATAAAAAACAATACCGTATGACGACTTTTTATCACTGTACCGCTGCTATAGAGGGAAAATGGCTATTTTAAAAAAAGAAAAGTTAGCAAGGAAGGGACTTAATGCTAAATGTAATAGATACAAAGGTTTATCGTACTACATGGGTAGTTTGAAGAAACTAAAACAAAAAACTATTGCAGTACAAATTCTAATGTCAGAATTTTTTTTTATTTTCCAAAAAATGAATATGGCAAGCTAACTAAAAACCACCCAAAAAGACAACCATCATATAACTTAATATTATTAGATAGATGATGATCAGAGATGCATTGATGCATCTGCACAACTGAATCCATGCCCTTGAAAGTTCAAGAAAGTTTGCCAACCCACCCAAAGACACACAAGACTTGTACTTAATTATTTTTCGTTGATGCCTATGCTGGATGCCCAGCTCCATTAGCATCGAAGTCGGTTGCGAGGACCTGGCCGTAGTGTCCCTTTGGGTCATCCTCATCTTCGCACAAGTAGTCAGCTCTGGCATTCAGCGTCAGCATCTGGCAGATGAGCCAGAAGAGGGCGGCGTCGAGAGCCAGGAAGGCAGCCCCACCAAATAGGCCAGTCTTGGCAGTGGGGCATTCTGTATCCAAAGCATGGTGCACGTTGCGAACGCGGTGAAGTCCTTCAGTGATGGTTGCCCACATCATCATCCCCTCCGCTAGCACTGTCACGATCCTGATTTCACAATAGTTTTTGCACACCATCATCAAGGCTTATCGTATTAAGTTGAGTCTACTATACAAAAGATTGACAAGAATCCTTAAACCGGCAATCAACTTGGCATCAATAATAAGTTCTGGGCAGAAAAGCTGACAAAGGTAACTGGGCATGAGAGTGGCATCCCACCAAACCTTCTAAAATACAATATATATATATATATATATATATATAGAGAGAGAGAGAGAGAGAGAGAGAGAGGAATTCTAGAATGAGGCATGCGGTAATCCAATTTAGATGCACCTAGAGGTTTTGGAATGTGTTGATTTTTTGTAGATGTGTTATTCATGCCATGGATAGAACATGTACAAAAAATTCAGCACCTTCCAAAACATATATGTGCATCAAAATTGAAAGGACTTTTGCCGACCGTTTATTTGAATCATTTAAATTTTGGCGCACCTATAGGGTTTGGAATGCGCTGATTTTTTGTGCATGTTCTATGGCATGAATAACACATGCACAAAAAATCAGCACATTCCAAAACCACTAGGTACATCTAAATTGGATTACCACATGCCGCATTCTAACATTCCTCTCTCTCTCTCTCTCTCTCTCTCTCTCTCTCTCTCTCTCTCTCTATATATATATATATATATATATATATATATATATATATATATATATATAGGGAAAAGGGATGTTGGACCTGAGGAGCAACGTCATTGCTGCACCTCAGGCATTGTTTGACCATCCTAGAAGTTTTGGAGTTTGATGAAATTTGGTGAGGGTATTGTCTAGGGTAAGATGATCATCCTCACCAATTTTCATCAAATTCCAAAACTTCTAGGGGGTTCAAATGGTCGAAGCAAAATCAGCCGTCCGCAGTCACCGTTAAAATCTGCAGATTTTGCTTCGACCATTTGACCCCCCTAGAAGTTTAAGAATTTGATGAAAATTGGTGAGGATGATCATCTTACCCTAGACAACACCCTCACCAAATTTCATCAAATCCCAAAACTTGTAGGGGGGTAAACAAGCGAGAGGTGCAGCAACGATGCTATATATATATATATATATATATATATATATATATATATATATATATATATATATATATATATATATATTGAAGAGAGAGAGAGAGAAGGGGGGGAGGGTCATGCATAGAATAAGTAGTTTGACTGTATTTTCTTCTCTCCCACAAGACATGAAGGTCAACTTACGATGCAACAATGAAGAATACAAGCAACGTGGTACTGCTGAACAAAGCTCCCTTTGGAACTGATTTGCCTTTGTAGGGGTAAAACACAGCCACCAGACCTAGGATAGCAGAGAAAAAGAGTGCAAGAATTGATAGAGTACCCAGTGCAACTGTTGGATCACTAGGGAACTTGCAGATGGTAACATCTTTTCCTTTAATTGGAGTTCCAAAAGGAGGCTGCATCAGCACAATAACAAAGATTGACAATTACAAGAATTAAGACAACAAAATGAAATTTGTGTATTTCTATAAATCACGCCGTACAATTAATAACGTTCCTATCAACAATATATGGTAAAAAGTGTGTGCCCTTTTACTTCAAAAGGGAGAAGTAGAAAAAACTGAGGGCAATGTAAATCAGTTCAATCATATAATATTCTACCGATAAACAATGTAAACCCATGTAATGAGGAATAGGACAAAATCAAAAATTTTACATATATTACATGGCACCAGAACCGTAAAATATTCTTATTTTAGAAAAAAAAAATCAAAGTCCACAAAATAGAATCCTATTAGAACATAGACACACAATCACCACAAGATGTGACAGAGGCGTCTCACAAGTCTACAAAAAAGTACAACTATAAAATGTAAAACTAATACCCATGAGATTGAGAAGCACCCAAAAGAACATGTTTTTTATGTAAGATGAGGAGAAAGTGGTAAAAAAAAATATGAAGCACAGATCAAGGAAGTTCATATCAAAGGGAACTTATTACCCTATCTTTCTTATTTGTCACTTCCTCAAATGAAATTGAAATGTGACTTGAAGAGATTACTTCTATAAGCCTACAAAATGTACTAACCAAGAAACCATGATATCAATTAGGTCAATCAAACAAGAAAATCCTTTCATAGGCTCCCTCTCTATTTCTCTCGGATAACCGGAACCAGCCAGCAAGGCAGGTGCTCATCCAAGAAAGCATCATGAATCTCAAGATGAAGTCATAGAGTGAGGGCAGTGCAATGGTATAGAGTCAGTGAAAGATACTTTCCTTCATAATTTTTCGGCTCATGGACCTTGCTTCGCCGACCTTGCCTTCACAGTTTCACAACTATCTTTCACTCAACCAATGCAGTAGATACAAAAAAAAAAAAAAAAAGTGGACTTTTTCACTATTACGGTAGGAAAAAACAAACGTAGCAGGAAAAGAAAGAAGATCTTTCACGCAAGAGCATCTAGAAGCAAATCCTGGTCCAATAAAATTTATTTTTTAGCTTTTTGTATATATTAATGTTTATTTGCTGTCCTCAGTTTCAATAGTAGTTGTTTAAGGGGTGTATCAGTTATCTAAAAGCAGTACTTCCCTTAGGAATCCTAAGTTATTTAGGATTACTAAGACAATAATGATATGTAAAGGATTTTGTAAACCTACAATACCTATTTAAGATAGAATTCCTTAGTCGATAGGTTTTCCGAATTGCAATAGGATTCTATAAATGAACTATGATTCTTTGTTGATTTAGGATCACTTCTCCTATAATAGGTAAAGAATTTAGTCAAAGTCGTGGGTAACATAAATTTCTTATTTTCTTATAATTTCAGACTATTTTTATCAATTTATAGAGTGAGTATAGCAGTCATATTTTATGGCACGTTTGGTTGTGTAGTAGCTTTTAGCAAAGTGTTCAACTCAAACGTTTTTGGGCAAAGCTTGGGTCAGGTACTTCATTGAATAGAACTTTGGGGCCTCCTAAACATGGTATTTAGTCATAACCAAACAGTATGTATGCACCTAAGCCACCTGAAAACGCTTTTGGGCCACCCAACCACATAGCCAAATAACCCTTAGTAGTAAGAGTGTAAAAAGTCCTAGTTTAACAAACCATTATGTTCCAAAATCTTGGTCCATTAGAATAAAGAGTTTAGCAGGTTTTAGGTCTAACGTATTACGTACCTTGGAGAAGAAGGGGAAACTATATACAATGGAGTGTGAGTCGTGTGACGTACCAAATTACTTAGTTCTAGACAACATCAATTAAAGTTGTATATTTTTTTGTGGCTAAATTTATCAACCTTTTCATGGTTGAATCCTGATCTCTTGTTACTCAATCCTATGTCTTTCCATCTATATTGATTCATACACATGGATCTTTATTTACTTTATCTTTGGATCGCTTATCCAAAGTTGCAAAGAAAAATGATATCAAGGGAGTATTATGAAGCGATCATCGTGGATTTGTTAAGTTAGATCACATAGCTCAAGCATGAGGTAGCATATCAATCGAATGCGTACATCCAAAGGTGTAACTTCACAATATAACATCCGCTCAAATCATATTCGTTCACAAACCTATACCTTTGATCCATTCGAAGGCTAAGGAGTTTTCTTCATGAATTATCCTAGGTAGTAGCCTCTGATCGTGGATCAGGGTGTATGCCAACAAAGTTCGACATTTACCCCAAGGATGGAACCATGGAGAAGCATTCAAATGAGCACCAATCACTGGCTCTCAATTAAACGGATGTGGAGAATCATCATCTAACGGCTACTTGGTTAACACAGCATCAGCAACCTATATTTTTTTATGAAGCACCGAAGGTTTAATTATGCAAAAATGATATAAATCGGTAGGTGATCAAGGCCAAGTTCATCACCAGGGGTTCTTGAGTCCTTGACAGATTAAATAATTTCCTACCCGAGGAAAATTAATGAAACAATGTTTACAGCTTCATCCTGGCCCATTGGTATTAGAATTTAAAGAGTACTAGTCAACTCTACTAAATTTAATTTTGAATGTTTATTCAATGTCCTTGATTTCAAATGTATTTGTAGGGGTTCCTATGTTACGAAAATATTCCTACTTCTATTTAGAATCCTAATTCAATAGGATTCCCTAATGAATATAGAATCAATCATCCTTACTAATTAAATCCTATTTGCATTCCAGTCCCTTTCTCCCAGTCCACAAATATGGTAAAATTTTTGGGGTAGTAAGCATTCCTTATTTTTCTTCGAACTTCAAAAAACATTTTGGTGAATTTCTAAAGTGGGTTTTGAAGATATATTTTAGTAGGGAAGTGTCCAAAAGAGTCCTAGGTTAATAGCACGCTACGTAGGGAAATTCTTAAATCAAGTAGGATTAAGTTTTTGGTAGTTTTAAAATTATGATAGGTTGGAGGGAAGGTAATTATATCTATAAGTTCTATTTACTATTAGTTGAATCTTAAATTCATCTTTTTTACTGAATTTATCAACCTTCCGTTGTAGAATCTTAATCTCTTCTTCCTCAATCCTGTCTTTCATAGATCTAAGGATCCAAAAACATGGTTTTTTATTTTCTCATATTTTTTGCCTCAATCTTGCAGTCATATATGGCAAATATAACAGGTTTGTAGTAGTCTCGTATAATCATAATAAACATGGGTAAAAACCCAAAGGAAAAGTGTGGAAGGCATCAAGGAAATTAAAGTTGACGTGATAAGAATCATAAGATGACCTCCAAAATCATGGAAGAAGCAGCATTTGAACAATACCACTAGTCAAAAGGGCTATGAAAGGAAACAAGTTCAATACTTAAAGAAAAGACAACACCATACACGGCAAATCAAAGTTATCAAGCTATGAAAATTGTAAACCGTTCTAATCTACTAACAAATAAATTGCAGCAAGAACAGGATGGATTTAGATATATGAGAATAGAATGTTACTGACAGCAAATAGTGCCATTGTCAATACTATAATGTGATGAGTATAATTAGACGCTGAATGCATAACTCAAGCACTACCTTCAAGCTGCATGTGTATAAGTTCACCTATGGACATGCATGTAGATATTTTGTTTTTCAACAAGCTAGGTAGAATTATGGAACAAACTGACAAATATCTAGCAAGAGGTCAAAATATTTGTTTGGCATACTTCCCCTTCAAACCGTCTAGAAAATAATAGCTAAAAAATTTAGAGAATGACCTTTTTGTTTTCAGCAATTACTCCAAGTATGAAGGCCAGAGAGCCGAAAAGTGCTACAGCTAGTGCAATTCGCGCAGTCTCAGTTAAAGCCATTGCTTCAGTGGACTAGCAGCAAAATGCCCAACCAACTCCCCTGGCAACCACAGATGTCAAGAAGTAACACTTAGAATTTTCCCATCTATGAATCCCTGATGAACAAATCAGTTTCTGCTAGCATCAATATTATGGCATAAAAAAGCACACATAGTCACAACATTGGGCACAAACTGTCCAAATGGTCAAGAAGATAGCGACTTCCAATGTGTCAAGCCATGCACTAAGTATGTGTTGCTTCCCTAATTTTGACACTGTACACCTCAAAAACATGGAGACATTACCCAAAAGGCTACATTCTTGGGGAAAAAAAGGAACTTACTAGTAATCATTACATAAGGGCAAAACATAATACGTTTACTTTGTAAATTTCGGGAGCTAATATAAATTAGGGTAAATTACCACCCTCATGTTTGGCCCAAAATCACATAACTCCCCTGAAGTTTTTTTCGTTCCAAATCGGTCCCTAACGTTTCAAAGGTTAGCATGTTACCCAATCTCTCAACTACTGAGAGGGTGTTTGGTATCATTCCGGAACCATTTGTTTCTACTCCCAGTTCTATATTTTTAAAATAATGGATAGTATTTGTTCCGATAGAAGGAAGGACTTGAGAACGATAATATATCACTCAGTGAGTTTCTATGCTAACTAGAACGTTTTTTTTTAGAAGCATGCTAACCGGAAAGTTGAACCATCTTATTACATTAGAAATAGTAATTGACGAGAATACCCTCCTCTGGATGAGGTTGAAGTGGAACAATTGTTCCTCATGCCAAAGACCCCCTAAATTTCCTCTTTTGGTAATTTCTATCTAATCAAAACTGAATTGAAGGGGGCAAATGTAGTTTATTAACTATAAGAGGGTTAAGTGATTCTGGGCTAAACTTCAGGGGCGTAAAGTGTAATCTACCCAATAAATTAATTAACATAAACATCAATAACATCAGAATAGTTCGCTCGGCAGTGAAAGCTTCCAGGGAACGTCAATGATTCATGGTTCAAAGCAAGTTGTACATAAAGTTGAATTTTAGATGGGTATAACCAATAATCTACTCCATTAAACTTTAAAAACATGCATATTGTTTGAAGAAGGATTGAAGTCTAATAGATAAAGACCCAATTATCTGAACATTGACAAGCGTCATGAACGACCAATTTTCAAGTATTGCAGAAATCGAAACCAAGGGGACATAATCGAGAAACCTAAGAATCAATACCATTGATCAGATTCTTAGGACCAAAAAAAAAAATCAAATGTTTTTCTGATCATTGGTGTAACTTATTGCCCTAGAACACCATCATTGATGATTTTTAATGCGACGATGCAGGGACTATCACAAGAAACCCTAGATCAGAGTAAACCCTAGATCAGCGCAAAGAAAGGCAATAATTCACATACTTTCAGATGATTTTTACCGCGGCAAAGAGGGAATTATTACAACCAAAACCCTAGATCAGAGCAACCCGAAGGGGAAATTATCGGAATCAACAACATATCAGTACAGGATTTAAAAAAAAAAAAAACATATTTGATCGATACAAAGAGGAGAGAGAGGAGAGACTTACCTCACGGCTCAGGGAAATCCTTGAGCAGCCAACCTTTCTCCACTATTTATAGAACAAATAATGAATTTTCCATAAATATAAGGGAAATTATATGGGACCCACTTCGGTACCGTACCGAAATCATAGGAACCATCGGATGGTCTTATGGAGGATCCACCGTTAAGATGCAAGAAAAATGAGATGGACGGTTGAGATGGGTTCTGTACGGTACCGAATTTTGTGGAATACAGATAAGCCCCATTAAACTCTATCCGATGGGGAGTTGGGGAGAAATTGGACGGATGGGATTGTGGGGTCTCTTTTTGAGTGTAAATTGGTTTTCATGGGATGGGGACAGCTGGAATGCGAGTGTGAACAAACTGCAAAGAGCGGGGTGGACCTGCCACCCTTGATTTGGAAACCTCGGGCGATTGATTAAATTTAAAAATTATTTTATGTGGAGAGTACTTGAAAATCATGGGGGAATATTTGGAATTTCAGTAGAGTACGATGAGATACTGATCAATGTCGTAGCCGGCACTGCACGTCCACCTCTTCCATGACTCGATCATTAGGGGGTGTTCATGGTTCGGTTTGGCTTGGTTTTTTTGATAAATTTAGAACCGAACCAAAGTTGATCGGTTCTCTAGAAAATAAAACCGAGCCAAACCATTTCTTGGTAAAAACCGAACCAAACCAAACCAAACCAGAAAAGTTCGATTTGATTCGGTTCGGTTCTACGGGTCTTTCAAATCGCTCGTCACCAGACTGTGAGACGTGAATGGTTGAGCCGCTGAGTTGGTTTAGATTTTATTTTTAAGCCTTTAACTTGGGGTACTGTTATTTTCCCCTATAGAATTACTAGCAACACCCTTTATTTTGCACTTTGAGATATTTCATAAGTTGGGATTTGGGGGTGTTAGTAATTATGCGGGTGCAAATAGCAACAACCTTCACTTTTTAGTTTCATCACACTGTTGAACACTTGAAAATTTTGAATGTACAGAATGGTGCTAATTGGAGTCACCACGATGTAATGTACAATATTAGCGAGACTGTACATTGTACAGTAATAACTACTGAGGGTATAGTACCAATGGTTCGGGTTAAAAAACTCACAACCCATAACCGAGCCGGCCATAGCGGGGGTTTTTTTTTTGGAACCGAACCAAACCGAACGGTCAAGAATACCTTATCCAAACCGAACCAAATAGACTGGTTCGCTCGGTTTAGCGGGTCAACCCGAACCGATCAACACTCCATGGCTCTTGTCTACCATAGCTTTGAACATAATTGAGGGCACAAAAAACAATGGTAATCAACTATGAACAAACTTTATTGGTGTTATCACAACCGAAGCCAATAATAGCCACCTTGAGTCACAATAAGCCGTTGTTTGGGAGTTAATTGGCTGACACATGTCTCCAAGGTCATATTGTCAGTACCTGAGGCACCTTCTGTAGGCTCCCTCCTTTCTATCCTCCAAAATTCCGGCCTGATCTTGTCTCTGACGACTGTCATAGAGGCAATCAGAGATTCATCGACGAAATATCGTGCATCATGTTAGATCGGGTGAACTAGAAGGTGCTTCCCGCAATCTTTTGTTGTCCAGATTTTACACAGAAGATCAATGATGTTTTTGTTGATGCGAGAGCTATAAAACTCCAAACGACCTCAAACCAAATTATAAGTTGCATCTCGAAGTTCTCTATGTTAAGTCCAAATTTTAACCCAATCGGAGTTCGGGATCAAAAGTTATGGCCATTGCATCGAAACTATCTCGAGCAGATCCGAGTCCATCTCCATCGACAAAAAAGAAATTTATCGCGGTGAAAGAATCCGCACGGAGGTATGACTTCTAACATGTAGATTTAGTGTAGAGATAGAATATGCATGCATGCTAGATTGTTCATCGTGCTACATCGATGTTAGGGGGTCGCGTAGCAGCCATGTTAGTTTCGTTAGGATGTGTAGGACGTTTCAATAAAAAAATTTGATATGTTACGCACACCACTCACGTTCTTCGGACCTATCATTTTGCTTCCACTACGGGCCTCTATCATAGGATTATTTTGAACAATCGAAAGAAGCAAAAATCGATCAGCAGGCGGTTGGCTGCTAGGGAAACCTGATCAGGAAAGGAGAAAACCAATCGGGTAAATATTTGAACAAACAACTAAGTCCGAACAAATAAGTACATTTTTTTAGATAACTCAAACTGATTAACCCTTCAGAATCGGTTTGGTGATCAGATGAAGCAAAAAAAAACATATTAGAAGACAATCGGCGGTCGAAAAACCTGATCACCGAATCAAAAAGCCAATCGGGATGTGATCTAACAAAAAAAATTAATCACAATCAAACAAGTGCCATTTAGCAAATCTATCACTTAAACCGATCGACCCTTCGGGATTAGTTTGGTGATATGATGAAGTAAAAATCGATCGGCGTGCAATCGATCGGCAGGGAAACCTGATCGACAAAGCAGAAAACTGATCGAGTACGGGCAAAAAACAACTAAGACTGGTCAAACAAACGCATCTCAGAAGATCACTCAAGTTGATTAACCTTCGGGATTGGTTTGGTGATTGGATTGACAGAAACCAATCGGCAAGCAGCCGACTGATCAGGAAACCTGATCGGATGTTGGGATCGGCCTGGGATTACAAAGTGATCGGATCCTATCTGAGATTATCCTGATTAGACTCAAAATAATCGGCTCAGAGCCAACTAAGCCTCCCGCTTCTTGGTCAATCTGTCAGAAGCCAATTGGCAAGGAAGACAGTGGAACCGATCCATCACCCCTTTCTTGTCCAATCCCCAAAACCAATCGACCTAGGGGATCGGCCAGGGATTCGAAGTTATCAGATCTTATCAGGGACACCTCCGATCGGCCCAAAACTCATGATCGGCTCAGAGTCAGCATGACTCCCCGTTTGTTGGATGATCAGTCTCAACTCTAGATCAGTTCTAGGATTCCCCAAAACCCGCTAGATGATGAGTACCAATGATGGGCAATCAACTTATTCTCGCACCAAAGATCCTGGCTAGCAAGCTTTCCACCTAGTTAACCGGGAAGGGGGTAACTTTGGGTACAAAAAAAGGCAAAGGCATTTAGTTTACTCATAGGACCATAGCCCCGCCACCAAAAAAACCAGTCAGTAGGCTAGTAAAAAGCCCACATCACCAGAGGTCCATGAGGACAGCTCGTGGTCGTCCAGAGACCAGGCAGCGGAGCCCTGCACGTGGACCAATCACAAATCGCCACATGGACCAGTCACAGGCCGCCTTATCATCTCTACACATATTAATACACCTCTAGACAACAACATAATGACTTTTTACCAATTTGAAAATGTATTGCCACTTGTGGCGTTGCAAGGCTCTACACTTTGGCTGATCGGATTGGAGACCACGTCTTAATCCTTCACCTTCTCCCTCTCCCTCTCACTCTTCTACTTCTTTATACAAGACTCTCAACTTGTCGATGGATAGCACTTCTTTTTGAAAAATAGTGAACTCAAGGTTGCGACTTGCTGCACGGAAACAAACCTCCATCTCTCTCTCTCTCTCTCTCTCTCTCTCTCTCTCTCTCTCTCTCTCTCTCTCTCTCTCTCTCTTCTCTCTCTCTCTCTCTCTCTCTCTCTCTCTCTCTCTCTCTCTCTCTCTCTCTCTCTCTCTTGTGTACCCTCACTCTACCTTTACAATATTCAAATCTATAAGTAATGGATCAATTGTTGGAGGAATCAAACGACAAGAAAGATCCCTTCATAAGCCCGTTCAAACACATGACATTATCATATTGATCTTATTTGATTTGACCGACATCGCTTAATCATAATCCGACGGTCTACAACACCTAATCTATGGTCTATATGCGCCCACCATAGAAATATACATAACATATCACGACAGTATTATGCTGACTAGGATAAAAAAAACCCTCTTAGTCGATCAATTTTATATAAATATTATAGCTATCTGTTGACCTAAATTGACCAGCTACCTAATAAATTATCCCAAATCCTATTAAATACCTACTCTTATAAATCCTATTAAAAACCTATAAGAAAGATATTAAAAACCTACTATAATGATAAAAAATACCTATTCAATGACATTTAATGATCATTTGTTGTTAATTAGTATTTTTTTGAAAGATTAATTAGTGTTCTCTCTCTCTCTCTCTCTCTCTCTCTCTCTCTCTCTCTCTCTCTCTCTCTCTCTCTCTCTCTCTCTCTCTCTCTCTCTCTCTCTCTCTCTCTCTCTCTCTCTCTCTCTCTCTCTCTAATAAGTGAATCACTCGGAAGGCAACCATCAAACAACAATCGTTTCAGAGCATGTACATTGGTCTCCTCAAATCTCCTCAAAAGCACGATCGAGGAGGAGTTTTATGCTACAACATCTTTAGGGGTGCAAGTTGGAACGAAAATTCCGATTCCGTCCTAAACTGATCCGAAAAATTTTGATTTTAGCACCATATAATTACATCCGAATTCCTAAATTCTGATTTTTGAAAATTCTAAAAGAAAAAAAAAGGATCGGAATTGGAAGTGTTGAGAATTCCAAAAATTCTGATTTTCGATCCGAAAATTCCGAAAACATCTGATCCAAAAAAATCCAAAATTTTCAATGTTTTATTCCGACCCGACTCGACCTAGACCCATCTGAAGCTGCAAGTGTTGTGCACTATAGTCTGTCGGCCCTTGGGCAAAGCTACCAAAGTTGTTGCTTTGGGCCTCACCCAAGGACATGGCACCATTTTTTTTGTTTTACTTAAAATCCGTCCAACCCAACACCAACAGGCAATAGGCCGCGATGCACCGCATATAAAACTTAAAAATCCTAAATGCCAACCAAATCTTATTCTATTGTCTCCACCCTTTACCCGACCCGACCCAACCAAGGCCCATCCGAAGCAGCATATGCTGTGAAATTCCAAAAATTCAAAAATTCTGCCAAAAATTGAAAATTTCAAAAAAAAAAAAAAAACCAAAAATCTGCCAAAATTAGATAATTCCAAAAAAAAAAGTTGAAAATTTCTGAAAATGTAACATTCCAAAAAATTCCATAAATTTTGATAATTCTGAATCGAAATTGGATTTTGAAATTCCGAAATTTTGAAATCGAAATTGGAATACCATTTGGGATTCTGAAAATTTTTAAAGTTTTCCAAACACTTCTATTTCGATCCGATCCATCTGAAAATCAGCTCTAATCATTTGAGGAGGGGACGTATATTGGTGTCTCCAGTGGTCTCCTCGAAATTATCTTTAAAGAGGGGAGGTAGATGGCCACATTGGTGTGTACATTTTGACATTGTGGATAATTTTTCTTCACTAATGTTGAGAAGGATGTTGAGTGTTGGGGTGAGAGTCACCGTATGGCTCCATCACAAGGTTTTAACAATGGGTGTCACGACGGCCATCATGACGCTCAAACTCCATTAACATCATAAAACTCATAGAAATTACGGGTGTCCGTCATTTAAGCGTTAGAAACCGTCATGACGCATATGATGGTCATATCGTCATGAAGGCTCAATAACGCTCATTTTGTTCTTTTCTCTCAATTTTTCCTCTACTTTATAACTTTATGTCAACTCAATCTTTTCACTTTATATTAAAAACTATATTTATATTAATTTATTAATTATATCTTAGATGATAAAAATGACTAATAAAAGATAAATTACTAAACAAATTATCATTTATAGTCTAACTTCATGCTAATATAATTTTTAGCATATCAAATGCTAATGTTAACCAAATTTAATTTTTATTTTTTCATTTCTATCCTTTTCTTTTCATAAATACTTATATTATCCTATTTCTTACTATAAATACCCCCACACTCCTCTCATCTACTTTACACCTGAACTCAGCTTCCTCCTCTCATTTTCCTCACACCCTCCTCTCATAGTCTTGTTATTGGAGCTCCAAGATAAAAAGGTTGTGTATTTTTTATTTAATTATATTAAAAATAAATTATGATTAGTTTATCATTCAAATTATGCTCTCTACATGCGGTTTTTTCCGATCCTGTGGATCAGAAATGGAAAAAACTATTATAATTTTTAAAAAAATTTTGCTTTGACAAAGAATTTTACAAATCATAGTTAATTTTTGTTTATAAATAAATTAAGGTGGAGCTCGCTCGGGCTTGTCGGGCCGAGCCTTGGTCTAAAGTCAAAGCTAGAGCCCGACCCGCCCCGGGTTTGCATAGTCAAGCTTTCAGGCCAAGCAACTCGGGCTGGGTTTTTGGGTCGGTTTAGGCCGGTCTTTCCGGTTCAGCTTTGGGTCAAGATACTTCGATTAAGCTTTCGGGCATTGATCATGGCCCAGGCTTTTGTGGTTTTATTTTGGGCTTCGCGTCGGGCTTTTATGGTCATGATTCAGGCTTTGGGCTGGGCTTCAGGCTAAGGATGATGACTCAGACCTAACACGGTTACTATTCGGGTTGGGCCGGGTTCAGGCCGCCGAGTTTGGACTTCCAAACTTTTTTTACTCCCCTAAATTCTTGCTTTTATGAGAATGCTAATTTTTTTTGTTAATTTATAATTTAAATTGCCTTTTTTATGTAGATATTTTCTGTAAATATCAGAACCAAATTCTTGATCCGGATCTGCTTCTGTGTCCACTACCTCAGGATAGAACAGAGATCCATGATACTGATAGTAAAGATTTGTATACAACTTTTGCATAAGAGGAATCACCAATGAAATAACAAGGATGCGAAAACATCTCTTAGAAATAGTGGGTGATGCCGTCAAATGTGATCATATTCTTAGTAATGTGAAAAAATGGATTTTGTTCAATCAATTATAAAGGATGCTAAACAGCTCTCTGCCTTTGCTCACAACTGAGCACGGGTTTTTATCCAATTCCTTCGACATTCAAATGGGAGGTATCTTATTAGCCCTGGTCTAACAAGATTTGTAACTTCATTTGTCGCATTGCAAAGTATATTGGATCGATCATCACAAAGCCCTACAGGAATTATTCATCAGTGAAGAATGGAGAAAGCATCCACTTTCTAAGACTACGGAGGGAAAGGCTATTAGAGATACAGTGTTCAACAATGAGTTCTTAAAGAAGGCAAATAGTGTATTGGCACTTGGGGAACCCATTTTGAAGGTCCTTGGTATGATGGATACTGAATTTCCTATAATAGAACGTCTTTATGAAGCGTTCTGTATGATGAAGAAGATTATCGTTGTCACTCATAACAATAGGATTCGACGGTATAATGATATCTTTAAATGTATTGATACGCGATGGAAGTGACAACTGCAAAATGATTTGCATGCCAGTGCATTCATGTTGAATCCAAAGAACTTGATCAAACCGGATATAGAGTCACTTGTTATTGACTTTGGAATTATCTTGCGTGCTCAATTATTGAGGAGTATGTATGCATGTCGACGTCTCAACAAAGTCCTTATCGATCAAGATAGAGCAACTGAAGTAATTTTGCAGGTAATAAATATTTATATTTATGAAATAAAATGTATTATCGTATAATTAGTAACTATTATAAATCATTGTCTACATGTTCAATTATTTCAAACAAAAAATGGAATGATGGAGAGTCTAGGTGCATTAAGGGCAACAAAATCAGCAGATCTAGGTAATCAAATTTACAACTAGATAAATTAATCTCAATGTACCGAATATTAACTTAAATTTTAATAAATATTATATAGTAGAATGGTGGTACGCCTTAATTTGAACTTGATGTTCCAGAGTTATGTCATGCTTCAATTCGTATTCTGTCTTAGACAACATCATTGTTGGGTTGCGAAAGAAACTGGAGTACATTTGACCTGATCCATACTAAACGAATAAAATCATTTACAAAATAAGTGACTTAACGATTTGGTGTTTGTGCACCACAATTCTCGATTGCATGAGCAGATCAAAAGGACACATCGCAAGATTCTGAATATGGACCCCATTAATGTGAGCTCCTTCTTAATTGATGACCCATTAGAAGATTGGTTTCAAGAGGAGAAACAAACTGACCTCAAGCAAGAAGATGCTGAAATGATACTTGGTCGTGAAGCAAATATTGAGGTTGAAGAGAATATCAACGACGACACTTCCCCTCCCCATGTCAAAGAACCGGTAGATCCACCATCTACCTTTAATAACAATGTTTATATACCATCCACATGGGATATGCCACGGGTTGGAGAACAGGACCTAGTCCCCGAGACTTTCTATATATGATTTCTCTCATTTCAATTTAAATGAACAACTAAACTTTAAAGCACCGCCGCCACCTTTATATAGATACGGTGGTGCTTGGGCTAGTGGATATGGTGGTACTTTTGCTGGTGGTGGAGCACGTGAAACTTCATATTGGTTTAGAGATGGTGGGACTAGTGGTGGAGCTGGATATGGTGGCGACAGTAGAAGAGGTGGTGGCAATAGTGCTGGAGATGGTGGTGAACGCACAAGACATGCAATGTCATAACAGCTGGTTTGGAGTTAATCCAACAGGATGGGATGTGGATCAATAAATTACTTTCAACTAGAAAAAAAAATAAAAAAAGTATTGTTATTCCTCAGTGTATTTTCTTTTAGATGTAGTCGTTTTTATTTATTTGTGATGAAATCTTCAATGAAGTTCTTTTTATTGATGTTCCGTAGTTTTATTTGTTTGGTTTGTCAATGATATAGTCATAATCATTTGATATATTATGATTATCTTTTTATATTGTTTTATATTTTTATTTAATTAATTTATTAAATAAATTTTTACATATTATTAAAAATTTAAGAACCGATATTTTGCCCATCGAAACGTCGTGACGATCCCGTTATGACGTCCATTAAACAACATAATAACATGAATAAAAAAAATTTAATTTAATTTTATTAACTTTTAAAAATCTTTATACTGTCGTGACGTCGGTCATGATGGTCTAGTGATAACATGTTATGGACCAAAATAGGTCTAGAGATAATATGTTATGGACCGAAATAACATCATTTAAAACTTTACTTTATCATTGAGGAGTCTGCTGAAAGTTTTTTTTTTTTTTTTTTTACGATTATGGGACTGACTGATTTGAGGAGGCTGCTGTGCATGCTCTCACTGCTCCCTATCAGAAAATTCTGCCTGCTCCCTGGCTGCAGTGCAGAGCTTTGGAATCCATCAGCTCAAGGCCCCACACCTATATACCCTACACCCAATGAATGGGTGCCACGTTCAATACAATAATAGAGGGCTACACGAGGGTGCAGACTTATAAGCCCAGCGGATCCAGCCAAACCCTCGAGAACACACGCACACACGGTGGGAGCGAGATGGCTTCAACGACAGCGGCTAAGCCACACGCAGTGTGCGTCCCCTATCCATCCCAAGGCCACATTACCCCGATGCTAAATGTGGCGAAGCTCCTCCACTCCCACGGCTTCCACATCACCTTCGTCAACACCGAGTTCAACCACAACCGCCTCCTCAAGTCCGGAGGCCCCTCCGCCCTCGAGGCCCTCCACGACTTCGTGTTCGAGACCATCCCCGACGGCCTCCCCCCCTCCGACCACGGCGCCACCCAGGACACCCACTCCCTCTGCCGCGCCGTCGCCACCAACCTCCTCGCTCCCTTCCGCCACCTACTCCAACGGCTCAACGGGCCCGCCTCCTCCTCCCCTCCTGCCACCTGCATCGTCGGCGACGGGGTCACGAGCTTCACCCTCGTCGCGGCCGAGGAGCTAGGCGTCCCCGTGGTCGTATTCTGGACCACGAGCGCCTGCGGTTTCATGGGCTACCTCTACTTCAAAGACCTCATCGATCGAGGCCTCGTGCCCCTCAAAGGCGAGCAAGCATTAACTAGCTTAGCTAGTCTCCTGCTCTCCTTCTCCTTCGCAACTAATTACCGTTGCTCTTGCACAGACGCGGCCGACCTTAGCAACGGATATCTGGACACCCCCGTCCACTCGGTTCTGGGGCTGAGGAACATGCGGATGAGGGACTTCCCGAGCTTCGTCCGGACGACGGACCCCGACGAGTTCATGCTCAACTTCATGTGCGGCGAGGCGCAGAGAGACCGCGGGGCGGCTGCGATCGTTCTGAACACCTTCGACGATCTGGAACGCCCCGTCCTCGACGCGATGCAGTCGATCCTCCCTCCCGTCTACACCATCGGCCCTCTTTCCTTACTCTACCGCCGCATGGCCGAGGGGCAGCTGACGTCCCTTGGCTCGAGCCTTTGGAAGGAGGAGACGAGCTGCTTGCGGTGGCTGGAAGGAAGGGAGCCACGGTCCGTGGTCTATGTCAATTTTGGGAGCATAACGGTGATGACAAGGGAGCAGCTGATGGAGTTCGCGTGGGGGCTGGCCAACAGCAGCCACTACTTCCTATGGGTGACCAGGCCCGACCTTGTGATGGGCGATTCCGCAGCGCTCCCGCCGGAGTTCTTAACCGAGACGAAGGGGAGGGGGCTGCTGGCGAGGTGGTGCCCGCAGGAGGAGGTGCTGTCCCACCCGGCGGTCGGAGGGTTCTTGACGCACAACGGGTGGAACTCGACCATCGAGAGCATCACCGGCGGGGTGCCGATGATCTGCTGGCCCTTCTTTGCGGAGCAGCAGACCAACTGCCGGTACGCGTGCACCGAGTGGGGCATCGGGATGGAGATCGACGGTCGTGTGAGGAGGGAGGAGGTGGAGGGGCTGATCAGGGAGGTGATGGGCGGGCAGAAGGGGAAGGAGATGAGGAGGAGGGCGGGGGAGTGGAAGGAGGCTGCGGTTAGGGCAACGGAGCCGGGTGGGTCTTCTTTCCTAAATTTTGAGAGACTGGTGGAGGAGGTACTGTTGCGTTGCCCACAGAAGAGGGAATGACCGTCAGATGCCCCCCCCCACCCCGGTTGATGGACTCCGTGGCTCGCACCCACGGGTGGCCCCCACGGACGACGATGTGTACTATCTGAGTATATTAAGACTTTTCAAGGGATCTTCGGATACCTTTAGGATATTAGCCACTAAAGGTTTTATCGGTAAACTGGTAATTAATCCCTCACAAAACAAACCTCTAACCCACAGGCCAATAAAAAATTATTGTTAACGCGAGATTTCTGACTTTTCAAAAATCCGAAAATATACACCTCTTCTCTTATCTCTCTCGGTCACAGCAACGGAGGTGACGGCCAGCGGTGGCGGAAACAGGTGCGAGCATCAGATGTGGCAATGGCGAATCATCAGCAGGTGCGACCTCAAGTTGCAGCTGGCGAGCAACGGAGACGAGAAGGAACGGGGGACGTAAAGGTTTGGTTAGGTGTAGGTTCCTAGGTGGCCTATAGATCTTGGGTTTAGGTTGGGTTAGGTTTAAGTTCGGTTCGATGGTAGCGAGCGGCTTCGATGGCGGCGAACAGTGGAGGCGAGAAATTCAGGCGGAAGGTTCGATCGGGTTCAAAGAAAGGGATGGTATTCAAAACAAAAATTTTAAATACTATGGAGGTATTTCGTCCACAAGACCACTCACCAACAACTCCACGTTTTTTTTTTTTTGGACAAAGAACTCCCTCAAGTTTTATGTTTACATATGGAAGCTCGGAACAGATGGAAAGCTTGGAACAAAGCGGCTTTTGAATTGTCCAATCCGGCGGTTCAAGATACTTTTGAACAGTGCATGCAGTAGGCAGTTCATGCATACCCTTTGACACATATGGAAACTCGGAACAAAGCGACTTTTGAATTTTTGAATTTGGCGGTTCATGCTACTTTTGAACTTCTTTTTGATGATTTCAATTCCTTTTGTGTTGCTAACTCTGATCCCTAAAACTCTATGCTCTACCCCTAGCCAAAGCATGCTCGAGCCAATCCCTATCCGATGGATGCCTCGAAATGAATATGAATATAAATTGATCACTTTGATGGTTCAGTGGATCACTCATTTTCAGTGGCTGGTGCGGCCTTTATTATCCGAGACCATTATGGATCAATCTTGTTAGCATGTGCAATTCATCTAATTACGAATTCTGTGCAGGTGACGGAATCTAGGGCCCTATGGGAAGGTCTTCGATTTAGTTGCAACGACTTTGTTATCGGGGCACGCTTTGTGGATAGAAGGAGATTCTCAATGTGTGATCTCACAATTGGCTTCACCCTCCACCATATCCCTTCTTCTTCAAGATTGCAAGCTTCTTAGTCAAAAGTTCGGGTGCGTCCGGACCTCACATATATACTGGGAAGGTAACTCTGTGGTGACTGGTTTGCTTGTTATGCTTGGACGATAGGACAGTCCAGGTACTGAACATGAAGCTTCCCTTCTGATGTCATGCGACGTGCACGTGATGATTCTCGTCCAATGAATGTCCAAACAATGATGTAATTATTACATTTTATTAGTGCAATATTGGTATAAAAATAAAAAGTTTTATGTTTACATATCAGATCACTGAAATCTAGATTAGTCATGCATATCCGTTAGCATGATGATGTGCTCATGAAATGCTAGCTTACCTTTATCTCTTGCCAGACGTGGAAAAAAATTTCAGCACATCCTGCGTACTCTACTACCACGGGCCCACGACCATTCAAGAACATAGGGGTACGGCCCAGAACATTGAGGGTAGTGGCTCCCACCGTAGTGATATAGGTTATGGGGCAGTGGGACCCGCGGTTGTATGGTACCCAGGAAGTGCTGAAAGTGGCATGCACAAAAAGGCCCAATCATACATGCATGGCCATAAGGGCTGGCGATCGAGAATATCGGAACTCGGTCCCCCCACGTGCTTATCACGTGATCGAGCAGTCATAGATTGTACTAACTGGAGTACGTGATATTATCTGGCGAGTGCTAACAAGTTGATAATTAGCACGATCACGGGCTTCTGTGCGTTCCTTGGCCCAACTCGGTTTGTCGTTGACTCGTTGGCCGGGTCGATCTCGTCTGGGACCCAGCTGTCCAAGGCCCTGAGCTCTTCCAAAGCTCCGTTGTCACCCCGTGCTCTCTCATTGGATGATGCTAGGGTTTTGACCTTTCCTTAGCAGGATCTTGAGGTTATGTTCTTGACCTTTCACTAACTATCTTATGGCTATGGCAAGTTGGTGATGGAAATCATCAAACGATGCCATTTAAAGAAATAACATTATTTACAGCTAAGAAGAAGAATCTTTGGAAAGCTTTCTTTTTTTTTGGAGAGACATCATTAAGGTGGTCAAAGCATTCAAGTTACGGAGTAGGATCAGGTCAAGAAACGAGATGTTGTAGTTCGTATGTTCTAAGCGTGAATAGATCAGGAAACGAGATGTTGTAGTTCGTATGTTCTAAGCGTGAATTTTTTGTATTACGTATCATTAAAATAAAGATGACGTTGTTTATTGATTTAATTAGAATACTATTTTGGTATATGTTAATCCATATATAATAAGGACCCTAGGGAACACAGTAGGACGTCATTGAGGTGCATGGTGGATCCATGCTTAAGAGACCCATTGTACCAGTCCTGTGTAGACCTATACTGAGCTCACAGCTTTGGTGATGCTGGTCGTTTCACTTGGAATAAGTTGTTGGCAAATAGAGGTATGTGGCGAAGTCTTCACCATGGGGACATTGGATCTCTATTCACCTAACGAAGTACAATGATCGTGTTGAACAGGAACCAAGACGGTGCGCAGACCAGTCTATAAAAGCCTGGTGCATAAATCGTCTTACTACTATAAATAATCTGTCATCAACCATGAGGGACCATGCATACTGACCCAACCGGCTGTGTGGTGCTTTGATATGCCAACATGTACGAACCTTTCATAGTCCAATACCACGGTACATTGGGTTACCTAGCTGGCGCTGGAGTGGCATGCAACCCCTATAGGTTATCCGATATTCAGAATTGGATGAGTGCGTTTTGATGAGTCAATCTATCCACATGATTAATCCAGGCTTGGTGGTTGTTAATATGACTGACGACGTTCCATATGCTAAACATAGTACCAAAAAATGTGTGGTGTTATAGATGATAAGTCATTAAATTCTAGTCAGATAATCGATCGGGTCCTGACAGTGCTCCCTACCGCCCGAGTCGAATCATGGCACCAGTAACATGATATACTAAAGATTATCAGAGTATGATAGAGAACAGGGTTACGAGACAGTAACATAAGTTTAGGATCACTAGAGTTCAACTTGCGTCGCACTCTGAGTGACTACACGGGTTAATCGGATTAGGGTTGATTAGCGAAACTTTCAGTGTGTCACAAGAATAGTTAATCAGGGATCCGATTGGAGCTACAGATCCTAAACCCTTAAAGTTTCATCATGTCGTTGCATATAGGAATTGTTCCCTGACTCAATTGGATACGTTAGATGCGAAGTGGCGCGATGGAGCGCAAGCCCGAAGCTTAAGAACCTAATTCACATAGTTAAGGAACCATAGGTGTATTTTGGTCAATACTAAAATATGGCTCAGAACATATTGAATATAGATTTAAAATAAACGAAATAATTCCAGGAGCTCATAGGCGCTGACGGAACTCGATTCCGAGTAGTGCACCTCACTCTATCTCTCTTACTGTGCTCTCCCTATTTGAGAGTGTTTTCATCCAAGGCATCACGAAAGATAGGAGAAGCCTTAATCGACCTCCCCCTTATCCTTATCTCTAAGGGGGTCAGGCCTAGCTTGCGTATGCTGTGGGGGGAAATTTCCGAGCCGCCTTGATCGGGAACCCCACCCCACAGCCTTGATTGAATGTTGATGGTTTGTAGAGTTAGAGAATTGGGAGAGTAGATAAAGAGAGTATAGAGTGATGACACAAGGATTGGTGACGGAGTTCAGTCATACGACCTATGTCTCCGGGCGAGAGGTGCCACCTGATCTTCACTATAATTTGAGTAAATGAGGGTTGAGCGTTCTCTCGACAGGCCGAGAGAAGCTTCTTGCAATGTGTTTGCACGGAGCAATTAGAAGAGTTCAAGAGGAAGAATGGAGGGCTCTGGCTCTGGATCTGGAATCCTTCTTCCTCTGATCGAATGACCAACCCACTCCCTGGATGCCTTGGGGGTCCTTTTATAGCGTAGGCATGTGCCCGATATGGCAGTGATGACGTGGCGCTGATGATGTGGTACTGGTTCTGGGCCTCCTTGCTAGGCCCTTATTGGGCCGTTGTTCGGGCCCAATAAGGGGGAGGGCTTAATCTACGAGCCCCGTAGAGTGGGCCCATGAACCCGGGCGGGCTTACCCACTTGGGCCGTTGCGCGGGCCCATGCCGCTCTGATCCGGTCCGGTATAATTTTTGCATCCACAGTTACCCCCTCCCAGTCGGGTCAGGACCCTCTGGGTCGGCTGGGATTCCAAGGTGCAAACGCCTCAGGATTCTAGCATGGTTGACAAGGGTCGTCGGTGTCGCGGTTCGTATTAGTAGAGTCTCCTTCTGCCGATGCCGCGATCCTTTTGGCGCGAGCCAAAAAGTCTCGGTTTTGCAAGTGGGCGTATCAGAAGAAGCAGTGTGTTTTCCGACCGAGAGGATACCGAGAGGATACCGAGACCCTTTTGCCTTTTCCCGACCGAGAGGATGCCGAGACTCCTTTGCCTTCTGCCGATACCGAGACCCTTTTGGTGCGAGCCAAAAAGCCTCGGTTTTGCGATGAGGCGTTCTCGAAAAATTAGTGTATTTTTCGACCGAGAGTATACCGAGAGGGTACCGAGAGGATACCGAGAGGGTACCGAGACCCTTTTGCCTTTTTCCGACCGAGAGGATGCCGAGACTCCTTTGCCTTCTGCCGATGCCGAGACCCTTTTGGTGCGAGCCAAAAAGTCTCGATTTTGCGAGGAGGCGTTCTCGAAAAATTAGTGTATTTTCCGACCGAGAGTATACCGAGAGGATACCGAGAGGGTACCGAGACCCTTTTGCCTTTTCCTGACCGAGAGGATGCCGAGACTCCTTTGCCTTCTGCCGACGCCGAGACCCTTTTGGTGCGAGCCAAAAAGTCTCGGTTTTGAGAGGAGGCGTTCTCGAAAAATTAGTGTATTTTCCGACCGAGAGTATACCGAGAGGATACCGCGACCCTTTTGCCTTTTCCCGACCGAGAGGATGCCGAGACTCCTTTGCCTTCTGCCAACGCCGAGACCCTTTTGGTGCGAGCCAAAAAGTCTCGGTTTTGCGAGGAGGCGTTCTCGAAAAATTAGTATATTTTCCAACCGAGAGTATACCGAGAGGGTACCGAGACCCTTTTTCCTTTTCCCGACCGAGAGTATACCGAGAGGGTACCGAGACCCTTTTCTTGCTGTCCTGGTTTTGCACAGGAGATCCACGGTGTTTTTATTGTTGCAAGAGATATAGAAATCCAAATGATATCAAACTAGATTCAAAAGTTGTGTATCGGAGTTCTTTATATACAGTCCAAATTTCAGCCCAATCGGAGTTCGTGACCAAAAGTTATGGCCGTTGTACCGAAGCCTCTCTGAGCAGATCCGCTGTCCAGATTTTGCACTGAAGATCAACGATGTTTCTATTGCTGCAGGAGCTATAGAAGTTCAAATGACCTCAAACTAGATACAAAAGTTGTGGCTTGTAGTTCGCTATTTACAGTCCAAATTTCAGCCCAATCGGAGTTCATGGCCAAAAGTTATGGCCGTTGTACCGAAGCGTCTCTGAGCAGATCCGCTGTCCAGATTTTGCACTGAAGATCAACAATGTTTTTATTGTTGCAAGAGCTATAGAAGTTCAAATGTCCTCAAACTAGATGCAAAAGTTGCGGCTCGTAGTTCTCTATTTACAGTCCAAATTTCAGCAGAATCGGAGTTTATGACCCAAAGTTATGGCCGTTGTACCGGAGCTTCTCCGAGCAGATCCGTGCTAGGCTGTTGTAGACACCGAGACCCCCTCCCCTCTCGGTTTTTGACGAAACCGAGGGGTGGGCTGTTGTTGATGCCGAACACCCACCCTCTCGGTTTTCTGACGAAACCGAGAGGTGGACTATTGTTGATGCCGAACACCCCGACCCTCTTGGTTTTTTTGATGAAACCGAGAGGTGGACTGTTGTTGGTGCCGACACCCCCTCCCCTCTCGGTTTTTTGCAAAACCGAGAAGTAGGCTGCTGATGGTGTGTCATCACCCCCTCCCCACTCGATTTTTTATGCGAAACCGAGGGGGGGCTGCTCGTTGATGCCGACACACACCTCTTCTCAGTTTTCTGACGAAACCGAGGGGTGTGCTGCTGATGGTGTGTCGTCACCCCCTCCCCACTCAGTTTTTGTACGAAACCGAGGGGGGGCCGCTTGTTGATGCCAACACACACCCCCTCTCGGTTTTCTGACGAAACCGAGGGGTGTGCTGATGGTGTGCCGTCACCCCCTCCCCACTCGATTTTTGTACAAAACCGAGGGGGGGTTGCTTGTTGATGCCGACACACACCCCCTCTCGGTTTTCTGACGAAACCGAGGGGTGTGCTGATGGTGTGCCGTCACCCCCTCCCCACTCGGTTTTTGTACGAAACCGAGGGGGGGTTGCTTGTTGATGCCGACACACATCCCCTCTCGGTTTTCTGACGAAACCGAGGGGTGTGCTGCTGATGGTGTGCCGTCTCCCCTTCCCCACTCAGTTTTTGTGCAAAACCGAGAGGGGGCTGCTTGTTGATGCCGACACCCCATTATTGGGGCTGCTAGAAGAGGCCAAAAAGTGTCGGTATTGAAAATAGTGTGTTTTTCGAATTTCAGCCCCATTTGAAACTGACACTTTTTCGATAAAACGCTGGTGCGCGGGGATGTCGGCGAGGGACAATGCTATATTCGAGGGGATTTCTTAGAGATAATCTAGGATGACGCCGAATGATGGCCAGCCGGTCTTCACCCAATGTATTACCGCACCTGATTACTGTATTCACCAGGTACTACGGTCACGTGAGGGTGTTGACTTGGCTAGGATCAAGGAAGCACCATTTTATCCCGTGTTACCCACCGTCGACTGCACCAGTATGGAGACACGCACTGATAGAGTCAGACCAACCACCCCCTGACCGGTTTGGAACCGTTAGTCATCGAAAAAAGGTGATGGCTAGTGACAATCTGATGCTTGGACCTGAGTGACAAGACTAAGCTTGGACTTTTGATTGAATACCAATACGTCGACGACGACGTCTCAGACTTTGTCTTCGAATGCCAAGGGTTGGGCCTTGGGCTTGTAGAGTGCCAAGGCGTTGGTCGCCTCGAACTTTGTCTTCAAGTGCCAAGGGCTGGGCCTTGGGCTTGTAGAGTGCCGAGGCACTGGTCGCCTCGGACTTTGTCTTCGAGTGCCAAGGGCTAGGCCTTGGGCTTGTAGAGTGCCGAGGCATTGGTCACCTCGGACTTTGTCTTCGAGTGCCAAGGGCTGGGCCTTGGGCTTGTAGAGTGTCGAGGCATTGGTCGCCTCGGCCTATGTCTTCGAGTACCAAGGGCAGGGCCTTGGGCTTATAGATTGCCGAGGCATTGGTCACCTCGGACTTTGTGTTCGAGTGCCAAGGGCTGGGCCTTGGGCTTGTAGAGTGCCGAGGCATTGGTCACCTCGGACTTTGTATTCGAGTGCCAAGGGCTGGGCCTTGGGCTTGTAGAGTGCCGAGGCATTGGTCACCTCGGACTTTGTCTTCGAGTGCCAAGGGCTGGGCCTTGGGCTTGTAGAGTGCCGAGGCATTGGTCACCTCGGACTTTGTCTTCGAGTGCCAAGGGCTGGGCCTTGGTCTTGTAGAGTGCCGAGGTATTGGTCACCTCGGACTTTGTCTTCGAATGCCAAGGGCTGGGCCTTGGGCTTGTAGAGTGCCGAGGCATTGGTCACCTCGGACTTTGTCTTCGAGTGCCAAGGGCTGGGCCTTGGGCTTGTAGAGTGCCGAGGCATTGGTCACCTCGGACTTTGTCTTCGAGTGCCAAGGGCTGGGCCTTGGGCTTGTAGAGTGCCGAGGCATTGGTCACCTCGGACAGTGCCAAGGGCTGGGCCTTGGGCTTGTAGAGTGCCGAGGCATTGGTTACCTCGGACTTTGTCTACGAGTGCCAAGGATGTCTCCTTGAACTTGGTGCATGTCAAAGCGGCGACGTATGCCTTGGACTTATTCTCATCACCTCGGATAAGTATAGTTGATAGTTTAGCTTGAATTGGATATTCAGGAGCATTTTTATCTGACTTTCGCCTTGAAAGGGCGTAGCCGAATTGCCTTCAAGCTTCCGACTTGAATGGGTGGAATCGAAGGTCTTTGGTTGACCTGGGTTGCCAGGAGCCTTTTATCGAACTTTAGCCTCGAGAGGGCGTAGCCGAATTGCCTTCGAGCTTCCGACTTGAATGGGCGGAATCGAAGGTCTTTGATTGACCTGGGTTGCCAGGAGCCTTTTTATCGGACTTTTGCCTTGAAAGGGTGTAGTCGAATTGCCTTCGAGCTTCCGACTTGAATGAGCGGAATCGAAGGTCTTTGGTTGACCTGGGTTGCTAGGAGCCTTTTTATCGGACTTTAGCCTCGAGAGGGCGTAGCCGAATTACCTTCGAGCTTCCGACTTGAATGGGCGGAATCGAAGGTCTTTGGTTGACCTGGGTTGCCAGGAGCCTTTTTATCGGACTTTAGCCTCGAGAGGGCGTAGCCGACTTACCTTCGAGCTTCCGACTTGAATGGGCGGAATCGAAGGTCTTTGGTTGACCTGGGTTACCAGGAGCCTTTTTATCAGACTTTAGTCTCGAGAGGGCGTAGCCGAATTGCCTTCAAGCTTCCGACTTGAATGGGCGGAATCGAAGGTCTTCGGTTGACCTGGGTTGCCAGGAACCTTTTTTTTTATGCCTTAACATGGTGGAATCGAACTTCGAGAGATTTGATTTTGAGAAAAAAGAGATACTTTATTGATACAACAAAGTAGCGGTTACACTTTTTCAGAAGTTGCCCTGCGGACGTTATGATTATGCATCCATGTATTATATTGACTTTTTTTCTCCACTGTTGCTGCCTCTTCTACTCTCGACCTGGTTCCTTATTAGCGAGGTAGCCATCGAGCCACCCTTTTTGGATTAGGTCTTCGATGTGATGCTTTAGCTTCCGACATGTAGAGGTTGGGTGGCCATGGCTGCGATGAAACTCACAGTAGGCTGTCGTATCTCCTGCCTAGTCGGAATTTGGAGGGAGAGGTTGTGGCCACTTGCAAAAAGGCTCGTTCTGCAAGTAGGCGAATATGTCTTCAATGGAGGTGTTCAGCTCAGTGAACACCCTTTGCTCCCTTGGAGTTCGCCTCTTTTCTGTTGGAGGGGCTTTCGGATCTTCATTGTACCTTTTGGCCTGGGCCTTTTGGTCGGATGCAGCATGGGCAGACTTCATGTAGCGTGCTTCATTCGAAGCTTCATCATCTTTCTTATGTCGGGAGTCACGAGACTCGCGAGGCTCGCGTAGTCTTCTGGCCTGCTGATTGTCTTCCACCTCTATCTCCCGCTGTACGCGCTTGAACATTGCCTCTAAGGTACTGGGAGGATACCGGATGAAGTCGGTGTAGACGTGGAGCTCTGGCCGGATAGCATTCTGGAATGCCAGCATGATGGCCTCCTCATTATGCGACCGACTTGTGAGCTCAGAGTGCTCATTATGAAACCTCATCGTGAAGCTCCTTAGAGACTCATCGGAGCCCATCTTCAGCCGGTAGAGTGTATCCAGCTTCTTTTCCGGCTTTAAGTTTAGCCGGTAATGGTCCATGAAGAGTTCAGCCAATTCTTTGAATGTGGTCACCGTACCAGTAGGCAGTGTGTAGTACCAGTCGAGGGCAGGTCCCTCGATGCTTCCCGCAAACATACGGCAAAGAACATGGTTCTCATACTCGTAGGGCGTCAGGGCCTGCTTGTAGGGTAGGATATGGAGAGCAGGGTCTCCCTGGATGGAGTTGAACTTTGGCAGGCTCGGTGTTCGCCAACCCATAGGAAATGGTGTTGCAAGAACCTTGGGATGCAGTGGCCCCACCGAGGTGATTAGCTGCCTACGGTCTTGATGGCGGCGTCCCACGTCGACAATATGCCTTAGTCGGTTGAGCAGCTCACGGGCATCTGTTGCTTTCGTGTGCGAAGGGATAGAATGTCTAGTAGACCCAGTTGACTGAGGTAATCCTTCTTCGCGATAGCTGGGCGCATTATTGACGTCGAGGCGATCCCACACCGTTTGCCTTGGTGCTTGTGTGGATACCTGACGCATCTCGATACGCGGCACATGTGGTTCTTCAAGATGATGACTCACGGCTGGGCAAGTCCTTGGTTGGTCTTCATCAGTAGCTAGAGAGTTGTGGGCCACAACCCCCACTCTTTCAGCCGCCTTCTTTAGGGAATCCCTCTCTTGCTCGAGGGCCGCATTCTTCTTGAGGAGATTTAGTAGCTGAAAATCAGCAGTCGAGATCTCGTATGTAGCCTGAGGCTTGCTCCATTGAATAGTGTGTTCTTTGCCAGATCGACGCCTCGGGGATGACGGGTCTCGCTGATCACTGTGCCCTTCTGGATGGCTGCCTTGCGGCCCCAGCCGCTCCCGAACATTTCTTTGATTGGTTGCAACCGAGACTTCTTCTTCTTCTTCGATCAGCATATCGTTTGTTCGTTCAGCACCCGCCTTTGGTGGGTTGGTGCTAGCCTTCACCATCGAGCGTGTTGATGTCGGCGTGATAAAGGCGTTGATGTTGATTTGGATGAGGACTTGTGGCTCGTCACCGCAAGTTGAATAGGAGTCGGTAGAGGTGTGGGTAAGACCTCTAACAATATCCCACAGACGGTGCCAAAGATTGTGGGGGGAAATTTTCGAGCCGCCTTGATCGGGAACCCCGCCCCACAGCCTTGATTGAATGTTGATGGTTTGTAGAGTTAGAGAGTTGGGAGAGTAGATAGAGAGTGTATAGAGTGATGACATAAGGATTGGTGACGGAGTTCAGTCTTACGACCTACGTCTCCGGGCGAGAGGTGCCACCTGATCTTCACTATAATTTGAGTAAATGAGGGTTGAGTGTTCTCTCGACAGGCCGAGAGAAGCTTCTTGCAATGTGTTTGCACGGAGCAATTAGAAGAGTTCAAGAGGAAGAATGGAGGGCTCTGGCTCTGGATCTGGAATCCTTCTTCCTCTGATCGAATGACCAACCCACTCCCTGGATGCCTTGGGGGTCCTTTTATAGCGTAGGCATGTGCCCGATATGGCAGTGATGACGTGGCGCTGATGATGTGGTACTGGTTCTGGGCCTCCTTGCTGGGCCCTTATTGGGCCGTTGTTCGGGCCCAATAAGGGGGAGGGCTTGATCTACGAGCCCCGTAGAGTGGGCCCATGAACCCGGGCGGGCTTACCCACTTGGGCCGTTGCGCGGGCCCATGCCGCTCTGATCCGGTCCGATATAATTTTTGCACCCACATATGCAATTAAGGGGCCGACCCTATACGAGAAAAAGGAGGGGGAAAGGCCGGCCCTAACTCTCCCTTCTCTTGGAAAAAAACTATTGGAAGTAAATCCTTAGTAGAGGCCCACATCGGAAGCAAAGAGAAGATCCGAAGACCCAAGACTTAATTGGTAGTTCCAACTACTTTGTCGACTAGAGGTTTGAACATCACTGTATTCACTTTGGATGAGGAGAGGGGAAGACCCAAGACTTAATTGGTAGAATCCCCAGCATGATTCCCAAATCAGTAATCTCTGAGTAGAAGTTCTCAAAGGATCCGGAGAGAAAAACTTGCCTCTTATCTTTGTTAATCACCAACCCTGACTTCTCCCCGAAAGTCCTGAGTAAGCTCAAGAATATCTTTGATCCTGAAAGACTGTGTTTGAGAAACACCATCAAGTCATCTGCAAAAATAAAATGGGAAATGGGATGGTCGCCTCCTAACCCGAAGCTTTTCCAATCACCTCTGTAACATCCGCCCCAAACACACAAGATATTATCCGTTTTGCCCGTGCCCGCATAAGGACTTCCCAGGGTGGTCACCCATTCTAGTACTACTCTCGCTCTAGTATGCATAACTACGGAGTTCTTATGAAATTCGTAGCGGCGCACAGTTTTAAAACACGTCTTCTATGTTTAGAAGGAAAAATTATATAAGTAGCTCAGGATCTCCTTTTCTCCAGGCGATGTGGGGCTAACTCATGGCCTTGTACACCTTACCTCACCTCATCAATCTTGGCATCATAGCCTTAGGAGTCTTGGCTTTTGGCTATTGAATCTTGGTCGTCACAATCCTCTCGTCTTAAGGGCTACACGTCCATGTATGGGTTCGACCCCCCCATTGCAAGGAGAACCGGCTCTGATACCATTTTGTAACATCTGCCCCAAACACACAAGATATTGTCCGCTTTGCCCGTGCCTGCACGAGAAATTTCCAAGGTGGTCACCCATCCTAGTACTACTCTCGCCCGAACACGCTTAACTATGGAGTTCTTACGAAATCCGTAGTGGCGCACGGTTTTAAAACGCGTCTTCTATGTTTGGGAGGAAAAATTATATAAGTAACTCATGATCTCCTTTTTCTCAAGACGATGTGGGGCTAACTCGTAGCCTTATACACCTCACCTCATCCATTTTGGTATCACAGCATCAGGAGTCTTGACTCTTGGTTATTGGATCTTGGCCATCACAACCTCTCATAATGCCCCACTCAATCTCCAAACAAAGACATTCCATGACTATGGTGAACAAGTATGTTAAGAGTGGATCACCTTGTCTGAGACCTCTGTTAGCTTTGATCATACCTGTCAGAGAACCATTGACCATACTGGAAAAGGAGCGTGAACAAATACAAGCTCGAATCCCTTTGATCCAAGTTTCATAAGATCCCAAACATCTGAGAGCGTGAAGTAAAAACTCCCTATTGATTGAATCGTATGCTTTTATGATATCTAGCTTCAAGCACATCCTCCGAGCACGGACTTTCCAATGGAATCCCTTCACAAGTTCATGGAAGAGTTGATATATCCAAACCAATCAGCATTCATAGAGGGTAGAAGAATCACTGATAACATCCTATTGGTCCGAGGGGAGGTGGCGTGCAGGGATTGGTGAAGGGTAGCCTCAAAGTATTGTTCATCAAAATATGCGTTTACTAGAGATTTTGGACTCTTCTAGATAGACCGTCTTGGTTCGGATTTTTGTAAATATAATTTGTGCCATTTGGACATAGGTTCTATTTTTTTTAATAAACAGTTATGGGTCTAGGCCGACCCCCCACTCACTCACCAAGAGGGATTAAAAAAAAAAAAAAAAGACAGTAGAGTACATAGGGAGTACATTGCAGCTCGAAGTATACAACAACCACAGAGCCAAACGAGAGAGAGAGAGAGAGAAAAAGAGAGAGAGAGAGAGAGAGAGAGAGAGAGAGAGAGAGAGAGAGAGAGTGAGTGATGAGTTCAGTAGCAGCCGATAAGCCACATGCAGTGTGCGTCCCATACCCGTCCCAAGGCCATGTAACCCCCATGCTAAAGCTAGCCAAGCTCCTCCACGCCCATGGCTTCCACATCACCTTCGTCAACACCGAGTTCAACCACAACCGCCTCCTCAGGTCGAGAGGCCCGTCCGCCGTCGAGGGCCTCGACGACTTCGTGTTCGAGACCATCCCCGACGGCCTCCCGCCCTCCGACCTCGGCGCCACCCAGGACATCCCCACCCTCTGCCACGCCATCACCAATAACTTCCTGCCTCCCTTCCGCGACCTCCTCCAACGCCTCAATGCCCCCTCTTCCCCTCCAGTGACCTGCATCGTAAGCGACGGGGTCATGAGCTTCACCCTCGACGCCGCAGACGAACTCGGCATCCCCGACGTCGTCTTCTGGACCACAAGCGCTTGTGGCTTCATGGCCTACCTCAACTATCGCCAATTCACCGACCGAGGCCTCGTGCCCCTCAAAGGTAATTCAGCAAGCACCTTATAGACCGTTGGAGCTCCTTTCTCCATTGCCCATCCTCGTTTTCGAAATCGTTCTGCTTTGGCCTGTAAGCAGATATGGCCGATCTCACCAACGGATACCTTAACACCCCCATCGATTGGGTCCCTGGGCTGAAGAACATGCGGCTGAGGGATTTTCCGACCTTCATCGTCCGGACGATGGACCCGAAGGACATCATGCTTAACTTCATGGGCAGCGAGGCGCAGAGAGATCGCCGGGCGACTGCGATCATCTTGAACACCTTCGATGATCTCGAGCGCCCGGTCCTGGACGCGATGGCCTCCCTGCTCCCTCCTGTCTACACACTGGGTCCTCTGTCCCTGCTCTCCCGAAATCTACCTGAAAGCCCGCTGTCGCCCCTCCGATCGAGCCTTTGGAAAGAAGAGACGGGTTGCTTCGAGTGGCTGGAAGGAAGGGAACCCAGCTCGGTGCTGTACCTTAATTTCGGGAGCATAACGGTGATGACCAACGAGCAGCTGGTAGAGTTCGCGTGGGGGCTGGCTAACAGCAGCCATGACTTCCTGTGGGTGACCAGGCCCGACCTTGTGATGGGTGGTTCCGCTGTGCTTCCACCGGAGTTCTTAGCTGAGACCAAGGAGAGGGGGCTGCTGGCGAGGTGGTGCCCGCAGGAGGAGGTGCTGTCCCACCCGGCGATCGGAGGGTTCTTGACGCACAACGGCTGGAACTCGACGATCGAGAGCATCTCAGGCGGGGTGCCGATGCTGTGCTGGCCGTTCTTCGCCGAGCAGCAAACCAACTGCAGGTACGCATGCACCGAGTGGGGCAACGGGATAGAGGTCGACAGCCATGTGAGGAGGGAGGAGGTGGAGGGGCTGATCAGGGAGCTGATGGGAGGGGAGAAGGGGAAGGAGATGAGGAGGAGGGCGGTGGAGTGGAAGGAGGCTGCAGTTAGGGCAACGGCGCCAGGTGGGTCGTCTTTCCTAAATTTTGAAAGAGTGGTGACGGAGGTGATGCGTTGCCCAGCACCTAAAGAAGAGAGAATGACCGTCTGATATCCGCTCTTCAGTCCGTCTGATGTCATCACTGACAACTTCAGCTGCTTACGTGTCCAATAATGGTCGGCTGTGGGGCATATGTCCCCAAGCTTCTGTCCACATATCCATCAAAATTTAACTTTTGCAAACAATATGGATTCTATGCCAACACAATACCAGAAAGAATCAACAATTAAATCAAACACAAAAGAGAAGTTGACAAGCAAACAACGGAAAGAGACTCAGAGACTTAGGTGATTCGGCCTTTGGCCAATATCCACCGGAGGCAGCACAGAGAAATCGATCCACAATCAAGACCCTCAAGCAAAGTCCCTGGCGACGGCTCTCCAAAACTCTCTCAAGGGTCTCTCGCCAAAATTCAACATCTAGAAACCCTAGGCCTCTCCATTTATATAGTAGGAAGAGACATACAACTCTCCAAAAGAGTCCCAACTCCGTCCTTTACCAAATCAGAAACAGACCAAAATGTCAGAAATCATCATGCGTGCGATGGGGCATGAAAAAATTTCACACATCGGATGAATGTAGCAGGGACGAGGACATTAACCGATAAAACTAGGATTGATAAGGTTAGAAATGAGGAAGGGAATCTGGGAGTTTCTTCGCCACATAATTGCATATCAGTATGGGGATAATTGCTCATATATACCCAAAACGAAAAAAACTGACCCGTATAAACTCAAAACCCTACCATAATCCGTCAATTAAATCTCTCAATTCGATCTCTCACTCTTTTGTCTCCCCTCCTTCACCAAGGTCGTCTTCCGTCCGAGAATTCTAGGCTTTGCTACTTCCGGTCACATCCCATACTGCACACATTACTTCCCTCAACTCCCCTTTCTTGACTCTCGATCTCTCACTCAGTGGCTCTCCCTTCCTCACTGAGGCCTTATGCCGTCTAGGCCAACTGAGAACTCGAGGGATGTTGGAATTCTGAAATACAACTTTGAAAATAAATCTACTGAAAGCATGATAGTATTTAACTAAAACACTTCCATTATTTTCTTTCTCGTATAATGTTTTTCATCAAACAAAAACACTTCCATTACTTCAGTTTTCTTAATATGGGCAATGAGGAATGTTGCAGTGATCTTTCCTCTGAGCCATCATGAAAACCCCGGAATCAAAGATGGTGATGATGACCTTAGGGCCACAACACAACTTAGACCTCTCAACCCACATGCCGGCCACTTCCTTAATTCTTTTTTATTAAGTTACCTCAATCCTTTAATTATTGCAAGCTATTGCAAATATGTAAGACACACGTTTCAAACACCTTTTATCTTTTTTTTAATCTTGGCAAAGAGGAACAATTGTGTCATCTTACTCTTTAGTGATTCATGTCATACATAATTATGAAAAATATTTAAAAACTAAGTAGAAAACAAAAGAAAGTAGGCAAGAAAACTTACGACATATATATATATATATATATATATATATATATATATATATATATATATATATATATATATATATATATATATATATATATATATATATATATATACTCTGAAGAAAGCTATGCTGAAATGCAAACATAGTAGAAAAGCTGTCATGGTAGCTAGGATCAATACAAGCCATAAGGAGGGTATTTTCTGTGCTCTGGATTACTGAAAACAAGCAAAAGCATGCCATACACCCATGGTCAAACAGTGAGTAGGCCAAAATTTTCACATTTAAGATAAATATGTCATACTACAAAATAAAACTATAACAAAAGAGCATCCCCACCATATCAAAATCCCTCCCAAAATGGTAGATGTGGCTCGAGCCAGCTGTTTCACGTCATGAAAATCTCAAAAGCCACAATCATCATCACTGAAATAATCTGTGACCGTGAAGCTGTTACAGCCAATATCACAGCCAACACCAATCTCAGGCAAATGGATCGTGTTCCATGGATTCTAGTCTCGAACGACTGCTTAGGCAAGGAATATATCTTACATCATAAGCATGTATCAATTTTGTATATTTTTAATTTATTTTATTTTATTTTTAGAACCCTGCAGTATCTCATCTAAAGGAGGGTCGGCAAACTCCTGCCAGTGGTGAAGGCTGAATTCTATCCCAGATCCCTAGTACAAGCACCATGAAACTTTGCCAACTAAGCTAGCTGACACCCTCGAATTTTGTATATTGTAACTACTGGGGATATAGTAGTGTTTCATGTGCTAAAGATAGCTATGCTGAAATAAAAAACACGTAGAGAAATTAAGACCAAAGCAAAGCACCTACCATTTATGATTCTTCTTTCTGAGCAAAGGCAGGGAAGAGGAGCAAAGAACATCAAGTTAAGCATGAGGTAGTGTCATTGAAGATCCAAGTTGGTGATATTAATTCGTTTGTTGTGCTGCAGAACAGGCTTGGGGTGCCTAACCAAAGTTAAGTTGATGGACAACTATAGCAATATCTTCAAGGAAAAATAAACAGTAGAGAGGCTCACCATAAGTCAGTGTTTTCATATGAGGGGGCATAAGGCCGGACGTTTTGCCTACCGTGGGGTGTGGCGTAAGCCCCACGAATTTTTAATATTTTATTTTTTTAAAATAAAATATTAATAATAATAGTTTACAAAAATTCCCATGGACATATTAGGCCTATAAACATGATTGATAAATCACAAACATACAATAAAGATAAGCAAGTAATTCTAACCGAAGTCCATGATATTCATACTCTTTTTTGATATATTCTTCGCACATGACATAAAGAAAAATGACATACTGAAGTTCCAAAAAACGAAATCAAATGGTTGCACGAATTCACGATCACATGAATTCAATATCATCCTCTAGAACTTCATCGTCTTCCATTGGGTATATGTCAGAGAAGGTTCCACCATGAACTTCCACCACGTCATTTATGCGTTCCTCAATAGGAGTCCATCTAACTGCCTTGCCACTTCCTCCATCTTTACCTAACATTAATGAAAATTGAGAATCTTTTAATCATACAACTTTTTTTTTTCCTTACTTGTGCCTTCACTAGTATTTCACTTCTTTGAAATCGAAGAGAATTAAACATTCATTGTAGCCTCCACATATGCTTGAATCTTTGCTTGTCTTTCATACACGGTCACCGGCACGGTCCTAATGGCATCAAACATTGAAAAGGTCATCCTCGTTAAGACAAGATTGATCCATTGGGAGGGTGGGATCTTCCTTCTCCATAATCCATTCGTCGTCGGAATCAACTTCCTCAACTAATATTGGATCAATATTTTGCCTCCTTTTAATACTTCTTTCCCTTAGTCTAGTGTTGCACTTCACATAAACTAGGTCATTCAACCTTTAGTGCTCGAGCCTATTTCTATTTTTTGTATGAATCTAGCATTATCACGAAAATTTTTTTTGAATATTTAAGTATTCAGATAATCATATATAAGTAACAAGATCCATTAAAGAAACATACCGAAGAACTCAAAGCCTATTTTTCTGAATAGAACATAGCTTGAAGGGGTTGCTTTTGGTTGTAGATGCTTTGAAGGGTTAAATAAGCTGTAGCAAAACGAGTTATTGCAGGCCGGAGAAGCTCATGGTTCTTTGTGAAAGTTCTCATCAAGTTAAGAACCCATGCATGACCATAGATAAACTTCACTACTTGCCTTGCCGCCAAAAATGTCTTGATGAACCTTCAACTTTTCAATGTCCTCTAGCATTAGATCAATGCAATGAGCCATGCATGGGGTTCAATACAACCTCTCTCTTCTCCATAATACTCTTCCTTACATTCACGTAGTTATTTGCACTATCCGTGATAATCTGAACAACATTATTTTCACCGATTTCTTCAACCACATCATCAACATACTTGAACATTAGCTCACCATTTTTTATTGTATCTGATGCATCAATTGACCTTAGAAACCAAGTTTCGGTGGGGTTATTCACAAGAAAGTTGATAAGGCATCTGTTTTTCCCATCTGTCCAACCATCGGACATGATTGAGCACCCATATTCTTTCCAAGCTCTTTTATGTTCTTCCATTAGGATATTGATGTCGACAACTTCTTCTTTGAGGATCCATGTCCTCAACTCATGCATAGATGGGGGTTTGAAGCCAATCCCATAACTAGCAATGCCCTCAACCATGGGTATCCAATAAGGATCATTCATTGTAGTGAATGGAAGCCCTTTGGAAAAAATAAAGTGACCAATTTTTCAGCACACCTCTCTTCTTTCATCTTGCTTCCACTTGTTGTTCAATGTACTTTGTCGGGCTTCAAAAATATGAACTTATCCATTGGCCCCCTCGGTCTAGTACCAATCTGACTCCCACTAGTTATGCTTCCACTCCCACTAATTATGCTTATGTCTCCACTCTCACTTTCTGACATGGTTAAATTCTAAGTAGAAAAACCGTCACTTCTCCATGCAAGACCCATTCCAATCTCTTCAAGTAACTCGTTTTGCATGGACATTTTTTCGAGGAAAGTGGACAAAGCATCTTTTCATTCTTTTCTTACATCATTGGGAACTTTGGGACATGCTTTTATCCATGTTATGTACCGGTTAGATGATGTTTGAAACGGTTCACTGTACCACTACATTGTTGGTCACAAAATATACACCGAAAATACTTTTCTTTATCAATAGTCTTTGCATATTTCCATGAAAAACCTTTCTTCACCACGGCATCTGACATACCTATCAAAGAATCAAATAACAATTAGCATATCAATAAAAAGATAATTGATCACACATTTGCATTCTATAAAATCATATAAAAAAATGTAAGCTATTATCTTTTAGTATTAATAATAGTTTGCTTTTGGTCTACAGATTCTTTTACTTGCATTGTTATATGTTTCTATAATTTTTCCAGGGCTGAATTATGATGTCTGCAACACTGCTAGAACAAGGTGGAGGGGAAGAAGAGGAAGAACAAAGGAGACAGAAAAAAAAAAAAACCCTTGTTGTTGTGCTATGACTGTCTCATGTCTGCAACTCTACGGCAGGAGGGGAAATGGAGGTGGAGGAAGGAAAGAGGAAAAATAGAGGAGAAAGTTTTTTTTAAAAAAAAAAACTTTTTTGCTGGCACTGCTGTGATGTTTGCGAATCTGCGGGAAAACAGAGAAAGAAAAAAGAAAAAAACAAAGCCAAAACTATTCGCAGAAAAGAGAGGAAAAAAAAAACCAAAACCATTGCAGGAAAACAAAGAAAGAAAAAAAAAACTATAGGAGGAGGAGGGGAAATGGAGAACGAGGAAGACCAGAGGAGAAGGAAGAAAAAAAAACCCAAAACCAATGCAGGAAAACAGAGAAAGAAAAAAAAAACCTGCGAGAGCAGGAGGGGAAATGGAGGAGGAGGATACCTATTGGTGCTCCGACGATGACACGAGAGGAGTCGAAGACGCAACTGCAGTTGGGACTCGAGAGGCAGAGGGCCAGAGGCAGTGTAGTCGAGACTTGGGAGACAGAGCCGACTACCTATATCGAGCAATTAGGGTTTAATGTTTAAACTGCGGCCCAATGGGGCAACCGCCCATACGATCGGGGCACTGAATACGTGCCCCCGCGCTCGTAGTGTACGCCCAATTCACCAGGGCGTACGCCTTTGTGGAGTTCCGCCCAAATGTGAACCGTACGGGGCTTTATCGGACCGCCTCGCCCATGGGCACGCCCTGAGCGCGTTTTTTAAATCATTGTCATAAGTAGAACTATCCTCGGATCCTAGAACAATTGAAACAAGTTAACCACAATCAAAGGTATCCAAGTTGTGCCAACTATCCATCATAAAGAAAGTAGCACAGATTTTGCATATAATAGAAGAGCACCTTGTTAAGCCTACACTATTTCGCCCCGCTTGTGTTGAGCCAAGTGCTCGAGGCATTCAAGTAAACACCTAAGGAGCACTTGGAGAACGAAGGTTAACCTAAAATATTCTAGAATCCTACGGAGCCATCCTAGGTTCTCTAGAATATTTTAGCCCATTGTAAAATATCTTGTATAGCATTAATGATGGTGGAGAACTCTAGAATGTTTGCATTCGTTATATTGGTGACAAGTGGCACAATCATGGCCACACTTGTACACCCTTGTAAACTATAAATAGGGGAGAGGTCTCATTTGCTCCTCACATCAACGAAGTGTAATTCTCAGAGGTGATAGTGTTCTGTCTGAGTAGATAGTGATTTGTCCCCCAATTATGGTTATGGTTATTGTAACACTACATCAAATGAACCTTTTATCCAACCATTTTTCTTCAATCAAGCCATTGGTCCAAGTAGATAGTGATTTGTCCCCCATTACCATCAAGCCATGTCCCATCTACTTGGGGTCTGTAAAAAGGGGGATAGTGATATGCTTTAATCATTACCCAATCAAAACTTCAACATAGTTTTACAATAACTCTTGCTCTCATGATGTGAAAGTTACCGTGTATCCTTGAGTCACAATTTGGTTGTGCAAGGCTCCTGGATTTCATTTTTAAAACTCAATATACCTATAAATTAATATTATACAAAAACTGAAGAAATAGACAAGTAGAACACACTAAAACCAAAGAATTAATTGTTTAGAAAACGAGAACCAAAAAAGTTAAATTCCTGATGGCACCCCTATTCAAATGGCACACATTATGTATAATAAAGCTCTTACTTTCTCAAAACCTTTTTTCATAATTTTTGCAATAGGCAATATTTCAATTTGATATTACTTTCTTTAAAAATATTCAATATGTAAAAACGAGCCTCTGAATAATGAATTCCTGCACTCGTTAACTCAGTCTTTGAGAAGCAATTACTACTTCAACTCTACTGCCTTATGACCACATGCTACCCCACTCTACTACTCTACTAGACATTGATCTTCCTACATATCCAACATTTTTTACTTAATGAATCCCAACCATCAAATTCTAGAATTTACATTCTTGTACTAAGCAAGGGTTTGATTTCCATACCTCTTCGTAGCAGACAATGTCACGAACCAACTGGTCTCTGGGTAGGTACTCCCGTATCCGTATGCTAGTTGATTTGATCTTCTCATCCAACCGACTCAATAGGCAACGCGCATAAATACATGAGCTCAATCTTTCAATTCACTCTTGCAGGTAGAAATCATCCGGACCAAATAATGTGTGAAGACAAGGATGATCGCATATGCATGAATTCAATCTACTACAGAGGTCATGTACCTCCTCCATGCTAGGGTAATCCATTCCCTCTCCTGCTCTGAATTTGTTTACCACACCACCAATTTCAATCCAACTATAACCAGGATCTTTCCTTATTCCCCAAGCGCCCATCATTTTTCTGACCGCATTGGCATCATCCCACCTTTTATTTGCCGTGAAGATGTTGGCCAAAGCAATGTAGGATCCTGAGCAATTTGGCTCCAGCTCAAACAGCTTCCTTGCAGCAACTTCTCCTATCTCAGCCTCCCCCCAGACCCTGCAAGCACCCAGTAGAGCCCCCCAGACAGAAGCTCTGAATTCACAGTTACATCGGTAGATAAACTCATAAGCCACGCGAACCATTCCGGCGCGCCCCAAAAGATCCACCATACAACAGTAATGCTCATCCCTAACTGGAATCTCATAAACCTCGCTCATCAATTTAAACAATCTCCAACCTTCATCAACTAATCCTGAGTGGCTGCAAGCCGAGAGGAGGCATGTGAAAGTAATATGATCCGGAGGAATCTGAGCCAATTCCATTGCATGGAAGACCTGAAGCGCTTCATTGGTGCACCCGTGCTTCCCATAGCCACAGATAAGTGAATTCCATGCAACAATACTCCTCTTGTCGTTTATTCTATCAAAGGCAGCACGGGCAGCTGTCAAATTCCCACATTTCGCATACATGACCACAACGATCCCTTGAACAACTCCATCAGAACTAAAGCCTCTCTGGATGACATGGGCATGAAATTGCTTTGAAAGACCCATGAATCCAGAATTAGCTACCGCATGAAGCAATCCTACAATAGTAGACTGATTTGGCACCAATCCTACCAAGCCCATTTCCTTATATACAGAGATGAGGCCCTCTCTATTCCCAATTCTACCGTACCCTGATATCAAGCTATTATAGCAGACCACATCTTTATGCTTAATCCTATCAAAAACCAAGTGGGCAGCACCCCAAATCCCATTTCTAGCATAGAAGTCCACCAGTGAGCTTCCGACAAAGGCATCCGAAGCCCAGCCGCTCTTCATGATGTGGGCGTGGAGTTGTTCCCCTTGTTTCAGTGTAACACAACGCAGCACCACAGTGAAGGTGTGGCCATTTGGCGTGACGCTGCCCGACAGCATTTCCTGCAACAAACCCACCAGCTCTCCCTCGAAGCCATCTGCATCAGCGTAGGCCATCAGCATGATGGTCCAGGCGACCACGTCTCTCTTGAGCATTCTGTCGAACACCTTCCGGGCTAACAAGACAAACCCACACTTAGCATAGAAACCCATGAGGGCGCTCTCGGAGCAGCAGGCAGCCGCCTCACTTCCGGAGTTGCGAACCATGAATCCGTGCACCTCCTGCCCGGATCGGACGGCCCCCAGCGAGGCGCAGCAACCCAGCACGGCAGCGAGGGCGGGTTCGCTGGGATCGTGGTGGTGGTCGACTGCCATCTCGCGGAATAGGGCTAGGGCCTCGTGTGGCCGGGCGTCGCGTGAGCAGCGCTGGATACGGGAGTACCAGTCGGAGGAACCTCGATCGGGCAGTTGGCCGATAATGGGTCCGGTGTTGGAGCTGGAATGGAAGAAGTAGGAGGCGGCGGTGCCTCGCGAGAACCAGGAGACGCCATCGCCAGCAGTGGAAGGAGGGGTGGGTTTGGGGGGTTGGGGAACGGTGGTCGGAGCACCGGAGTGAATCAATATCATTATTCGCTAGCTTTACAACCATCCGATCCGATACACTGATCAGAAGTGTCATTAAAAAAAAAAAATGCTATTGGGCCGGAAGGTTTTCCCCATTTTGCCGGCTGATTGACATGGCAGCGTGCAACTGGTGGCTGAAACCACTACCGACATTTAAGTCTTTTACATCATCAGTTGCACACTACCACGTCGATTGGGCTGAGCAGAATCGAAAAACCTTCGATCGGTTGAAAGGTTCGCTCATTCCCAACCTGACCACACACACCTCAATCCGTTTTGCTTGTCGAACCAGCCGAGGAAAAAATCTCGTTGGTGAGGTCGCTCGACCTGTAAGACAAAGAAAACATGAACGGCTGGCTCCGTGAGGAGCGCATATCCTCCGACGCTCAAGTCAATCAAGGTTCGAAAGAAGAAGAGCGCTAGTAGTTGGAAAATGTCTGGGTTTTGAGTTTTGAACCTGTACTTTGGAGCCGAGGATCGTATCTTTATAGACCTTCTACGGACCGCCAGAGTTCAACACGTGACCGCTCTTTCCCGCACCTTCTATACTTTCACGTGCCAACCCACATGGGCCCTTGTCTTTTAGCCTTCCAGGCGGTGGCGGTTTAAGCCAGGTGGACGTTCTGCAAGGCTCTAGTCTGGGGTGTTCTAAACCGACCTTGACCGACGAATGTGGCTCGCAATCATCCACACAGTTCCACAGGGGTAGTGACATCTGTCAATTTGTTACCACCTTACTGTAGGCGACCCCCGCGGGGAAGTAGGCGAACTCCCTTGCTGTTACATGATCAGGCAAGCTGTGGGCGTTGAATCTTCTGAGGGGTTCTTCAAACTACGCCAGGGTCGACCTCTTCTGCGCGTGAGCCGATCGCGTGCGGTCAGGGCGAGCTGTGGGCGTTAGCCAGAGGCGACCTCTTCCGCATGCGAACCGATCGTGTACGGTCAGGGCAAGCTCCTAGGCGAGCTGTGGGCGTTGCCAGGGGCAACCTCTTCTGAGTGCAAGCCGATCGCGTGTGATCAGGGCGAGTTGTGTCTCGCAGTACCTCATGAATAAGACCTATCAGCAAGAGACAATCCCTCTGTCTGCGAGCTGATCCCTATTCGGGCTGCGTGCGAGCTGATCGCGCATGAGCTGCTTGTGAGGGCGGAGGCCGGCTTCGTTGGGAGTGTTCTTTGAACTCCAAGTCCTATTTTGGTTACAATGTTGTTTACCCAAAAATTGGGATTGGCATTGAACCCCGAGCTCATCTGGGGGGAGGGGGCTCCTTCTTTGGCCTCCTGAGATCACACAGGATGCTTCCAGAGATAAGGGCAACCTCTTGGAGGACTCCTGTTTGTCTCGTCGTGCTCTCTTGCTGCTACCACGTGGATGACGAGTCAGTGATATTTTTTAGCACCATCATTACCCCCCTCCCAAGGGAGTGGATGGAACTAGCCCCGCTTGCTTAAGAGCCCGGCGAGGTCGTCTACATAGAGTTGCGGGCATACGAGCTGGTTCTCTGACTTGGTTGAGTACGAGCTGATCACTTTACAGGTGTTGCGTGTGAGCTTATCGTGTGCGAGCCGTTTTCAAGGGCGAGGTCGCTACCATGAGGATTCACGTTTTTGCCAGTCATATCTCATTAATGTGGCGCCGGATCAAGACCCGAGGAGCTAAATCTCATCACGGGTATCACGGGATCTTGTGCGGCGCCAAGCCACGCGTCGCTCATTGGTTGGTCAGAGACCCGACAAAGGGGACACCACTGGCGTCGTCTCAGTTCTCGCACATGCGCGAGGACACATGGCGTGCTTTGATTGGGAGACGGATTCTGTCGTATCAACTGTTGGATTTAAATCCATGGTAGAGGCTCACAGCGGAAACGATTTGGCGGTCGAAAGACCGTTCATGGTGCACGTTACACGATTTGAACTTTCATTGAAACTAATCTACATATGTGTGCATGTGTATGCACATGAATCGAACACCCTATCGGCAATCTAGCGTAATGATTAACTAGCATGGATGCAAATCATAATGCTTGCTAGATCTACATGTTAGATTACACATACCTTTCGTACGGATCTTTTAACCGCGGGGAATTGTCTTCTTTGTCGATGGATCGGAAGATCGTTCGCGAAGATGCCGATGGTGCGAATAGAGACGATGCTTTCTTGTTCACCCGATCTCACACGATGCACGGAACGTCGCTCTCGGATCTCTGAGTGCCTCCGAAGAATGACCATTTTTCCTTCTTCAGAACGCCACGCGAGGAAGACGAAGTTGCAAGCGAAAACGGGAGATGGATTAGGGAGAGAATTAGAGAGATGAGAGAGGGAGGGGGTTCGGTTTTTGCCATCTATATGGCCGGCCCCATATAGCCCTTTATATAGGGCCGGCCTACCCCCTTGGATAAGGATCCAAGGGGATAAAGACCTCCCACAATTATCTCTCCATTTTTGCCCTATTTATCTCTTCTTCTATTTATCCGTTTTCCCACTTTTTAGGGTTCGATTTGACCGTTTCAAACCCTTATCCCTATCCATATGGCCGGCCCTATAGATAAGGGATTCTCATCCCTACAACATAGGGCCGGCCCTAGCAAGGTCTCCCACTGCTAGGGTCGGCCAAGAGTGAGGTCCGGCAGAGTGAGGTTTTTACCAAAACGTCCTGACGCCTCATTTTGACCATTTCTAGCGTGCGATACCTAGCGGCCATTACTTAACTGATTTACACTAGTTACTTACTATTAACTGAGGCCACCGAAGGGTGCCTCTAGCAAAGTCAACTAGTCAACTCGCAGCACATCTCGGTGCATTGCACCTATGCAGCGAAGTTCACTTATGGCTAGGGATTACTACGTGCGCCTCTGTACTAGTCTCGGGCTTAACCCTTAGTACTCGCATGTAGTTACGCATCTACCGTGCTCTAGTGCCAAGCACACACGGAGCGTATACTTCTTTCTTCCTCTTAATGATAATGGTGTTCCGAGGAGATGGTTCATGAACCGTATATAATGTTGATAAGGTGGAACCATCAGGGACCGGGGTTCATGGCTTCCAACTCAAGCTCGATCGACACACTACCCGAGTGTACCATCGATCCTCTGAGCTCGAGTTAACCTGCGTAGCCACCCAGAGTGCGATGCAGGCTGCACTCCAATTCACCCAGACTTACTATGTTCTCCATCATACCCCTGCTCTCCGCTTAGTAGTGGTAAACCCGCTGTCCCTCCACTTGATGCCATGATTCACTTCGAGTGGTGGAGACTACCGTCAGACTCGAATGATCATATGACTTGGTTCCTTCCAAGTTGACCTATACATCATACCTCTGATTACCCCGTCGAGTAATCGAACCCGGTCAACAGTCAAACTGGCGACCACCAGGCCTGGGTTTGGTACAGTGTAAGTCACACCAAGGAACGCACCTCCCTTCAGGGGTGTGGATGGCCTACAGGAGTGACACGCTAATGCAACGCCAGCCGGGTAACCCAGTACACCGTGGTTTTGGATCACTGCATACGGATCCTCACACATTGGTGCGCCAAAGCACCACGCAACTGGTTAGTCCATCAGACGTGGTTCCTCAGGATTTAGGACCGTTTTACCCTAAGCAGAAACACGGCTTAGTGTACCAGTGTCTGCTCACTGATCTGTACACCGTGTTAGTTCCGTTCAGCCACAGACACTGTGCCTGGTGATGACCATGGTGAAGACATCCCATGAACTGTCATCGCTAACAGCTTAACATGATGAGGCAACCAACCTGATCATAGCTGCGAACTGATTTAGATTATATGGGACCAATCCACTCAGTCTTCTACTCAGTGGACTACCATATAATCATGGCTCTCTGTTCTTAAAAGAACACGTAACTATGTTACGCACCTATATGTATCTCATATAATAACTATCAATCTTTATTAGACCAAAACATAAAGTTTTACAAGCTTAGAACACATCAATTCTAACATCAACCGCCGCTGTGTCGCCTTGCACGCCACGCTCGTCATTAAATATTGATCGCTTCGCCTGTCTTTATTGAGCTTATAAATAGAGGGTGGGTAAAGATTTCTACCCCTCTTTACTGCGAACAACTCTCCCTTCCAGCTTGATCTTGCATCTAATTCAACTTTCTTCTCTTCTTTCTGATGGTGACCTCCGCTGCTTCCGGTTCTGAGGTGGTGACGAGCACGACTGTGACTCCTGCCGTAGTCCCGGTCGTTCCCGCCTCTGCGCCAGATCTTCCTATCTAAGAAGTTCCTCCACCTCCGGAGACCGAAGTTTCGGCACCGGAGCAGGAGACAACGGTGGTCTGGCTCAAGAACTCCATTGGCTTGTCGATTGCCGAGAGTATCCACGTGGCCATCGACCTCCCCACCAACCTCCTGGTTGTCGAGATGCCAGTCTTAGGGAGACCGCGGACAGGGACCGTGATCTCCGTGGGGCTACTATGATCGGAACTCAAGCTCCCCCTGAGCCACCTAACAGGCGAGTTCCTGGAGTTGACGAGGCTGTACCCTGCTCAGCTCACCGGGAACTCCTGGGAGGTGTTGTACGGGCTTTCCCAGATTAAGACCGCTCTCAACGTGAAGATCCCCTTAAGCTACCTGCTCAAAAGTGGCTCCTAAAGCCAGGGCCAGTCTAAAGTGATGTCAGATGCGACGTCTTCTACATCGTCGAGCGGCCAGGCGAGATACTTCCCTTATCCGTCATCGAGGGCAAGGACCGCTACTGGAAGGATTTTCCTTTCATGGCTGTTGGGGGTGGCGGGGGCGACACAGCGTGGTTCCCGCTTATCCGGGCTGACCCACCCAATCCGTCTTTAGAGAGATCGCCCTCTTTGGGCCGGAAAGAGGAAGTGTATCAAACCAGGCAGTGAGCGGTCACTTGACGAGGCCATCCTACACTACCTGGGAGGGCGAACCCTTGAGAAGGTCGTTGCTCTGGACTTCCCCTTCCAGCTCAAGGATGCGAGGTCAGGGACTATTCTACTGAACCAAAAGGTAATCCGCAAGAAGAAAATCGTCGCTCCCCCTAAGTCCGGAGCAAACAAGGGAGGTAAGGGTGCGGGGAACCCAGGCGACAACCCCTGGAAGAAGACGGGAAGGAAACGGGCTTCCCCCATCAACATCGCCAATCCCGACACACTGGAGATGCGCAGCCAGGCCGACGTTGCACCACCACCGCCACCTCACGGTGACCCCACCCCAGGTCAGCAACACGCCCCTCTCATCCATATTGCTTCTTCCATTGCTTCTACTGTGGGCCCTATTCGGGAGACACCCATAATCAAATAAATATTATGTTTCCTCGAGCCTGATGATCATGATGTCGAGCTCCTGCTAACCATAGCGGAGGTTGAGTCTGGAATGACACACATTCTGATGGGAAATTTTCCTGGTGATCTTTCAATTCCTCTCTGGGTCATCGTGATAACCCCCAAGATGGAAGCTCAAGGGAAGAGGAAGCCCGCTTGACCATCCACCCCCGGCCGTCGAATAGATACCGGGCTCGCCGATCCTATATGCCAAGATCACGAGGCATTCCTTAGCACACAGGTGGAGCAGTAGTAGCAGAAAGCCTTCCAAGAGGCGGGGCTCGATTCAGAGCTCGACTGGACGAGCTCGGACGATGAAGAGTCCGGTCAACCCGAGCCTCCCCCTCAAATCACCCTCGGCACGCAAGCAGCGGGCGAGCGGCCTCAAGTGCCGCCTCCAACAACTCCCTCAGTAGGGATTGAGACCCCACAGGGCGATGTTCCGCCGCCTACCTCAGATGCGAACACCCTAAGGGAAAGTGAGCTGAATGCTTCTGCCTTTGCTGTGGCCCTCTGTCCTTCCTCTCTGCCCAGATCGGCTCCTCCTAGCCCGCCTTGCGAAGGCAGACCAGGCCGAGATCGATCCCCTAGGGGATATTGGATCCGAGTCGTCGAGCTCGTGCTCAGAGACTTCGAGCTCGAAGTCGGAGCCCGAAGGCCAAACAGGCGATCTCGGCCTAGCAGGTGGAGAAGGCCGCCTCCCAGAGATTCCCAACCCCCCCCCCCCCCCCCAACAGCCACAACGTACGCCTGCCCCTAACGTTGCTTCCACCTCTGGTCCCGGCGACCAAAGTGGTCCGGGGACTCAGCTTTCTTCGGGCGAAGAGACCAGGGCACCTCACTATCGTCGTGAGATCTTCAGCCGCAATATCTTCACTTGATCTCCGTACGTCGCCCTCTACAATAAGCTTGCCGAGGTAACACTCTTATCTTTTCTCCTTTCCTTTAGTTTCATTCCTTGATCACTTTACTTGCCTTTTCAGGTAGAGAAACAGAGCATGACCCTTGCCACAAAGGTTGCCACCATCAGTGGAGACCTCGTTGCCTTGTTCGACGATTCCCTTCTGGGATCTGAATGCAAGGTGGACGAGCATATCCATCGACTCCACCAAGCGGACCGCTCCAGTGAGCTGAGAGTCCAGGTGGAGGAGCTGAGAGCGGAGCTGGAGCTGGTAGAGGAAGCTCGTGCCCGATCTGCCATCAAGCTCCAAGAAGCTAAGACGGTTAAGGAGATGGCACAAGCGAAGATAGCCAAACTCCTGAGCAAGGTAACTGCCTCGAGGGCCGAAATCGCCGCAAATGAAGGAGGCACATTCCAAGGGCCTGGAAGCCCAGCAAAGCCGACTCCAAGCCCAGCTGGAGGAGCTCCTCAAGAAGGGCGCTGCCGCTGCTGTTGATAAATATAAGGCCGATAGGTCGAAGAAGCGGCTCCGAGGGGATGACAGTGGGGCGGACATGAGTAAACTATGAGCTCGCCGTCCCTATCTTTGTAATTGTTCTTTCTTTTTGACATAATGAAATCTTTTTAAGTCCGTTTTTGTCTTTGATGCTTTCCTCTTTACTGTCTGTGAGTTACCTGATGTGGTCGTTTCAGCGGTCTCGAGGGTCCTACCCCGGGCAAGGCAGCTAAATCGTATAAAAAGTTATAGTTTTAAAAAGAAAATGGTATGCAAGCGGGAAACACGATATGCTCGATAAAGCACAAATTGATCATTGAGCTTGGAAAATCAATAAAAACACAAATCTAACAATTCAAAACTTCTAGAACTCAAGGATTGAATATTTTATTAAAAAAAAAACAAATTAAGAGCTAGCTGCCCCCGCTCGGCTAAGTTCCCTCTGCAACCCTGATTACTGGACATGCCCTTAGCTCGGCCATTGGCGACATTCATACCTCCTGGCGGCCTCACCTAATCCGAGCTTTAAGAGGTTATCAAGAGATTTTCAGGTCGCCTAAGTGGGTGGTCATCCCTTTAGGTCCCCCTAGATCACCCCGGGGTGCTTCCTATCATGGCATGTGAATGCAAAGGATCCTGGTCATGTTTAAAGTCCTCTAGACAGCGGATTACCTCGGTGATCTTAAAGTCGTTCAGAACAGCCACTAAGAACCCCGGTCTTGCTTTAAGTCTGCATGTCAGTGGACTGTCCTCCGAGGGAACTGCATGCGAGCTGATCTGATTCTTTTATGAAAGCTGTGTGCGAGCTGATTATTTTATATCACAATCGAGCATAAATTTGAAAAACAACTCATTCAACTTCAAACTCCCTTTATTCCACAAAAATGATCTATAAGAGGGCATCTACGTGCTATGGATAATATTTTCGAAGATGGATGGCATTCCAGGGTTGCTCTAGGAGGTCATCGTCTTCGGTCATCAACCTATACGCACCTGATCCTCCCGCGTCGTGTACGATATAGGGGCCTTCCCAGTTTGCTGCGATCTTCTCAGCGTTAGGCTCTTGCGTGTTAGCGAACACCTTTCTCATTACAAAATCACCATATCTGAACGCCCAATGGCGAACTCTCTTGTCATAGACACGCTTCATTTCTTGTCTATAACTGACAAGATGTAGGTTCATAAATTCTCTCCATTCCTCAAGCTGGTCAAGGGAATCGATGAGTAGGTCATCATTGTCGACCTTGCCTACGGCGAGCATCCTTTCCGAAGACACCCTCGCTTCTATGGGTAAGACAGCTTCGCAACCATAGGTGAGGCTGAAAGGCGACTCATTTGTTGAGCGACGTGGAGTGGTTCAATAAGCCCACAATACTCTGTCAAGCTCTTTCTCCCATAGCCCATTTCTTCCTTCCAGCCTCTTCTTGAGGTTGTCCAGATTACCCGATTAGTCGCTTCGGCTTGCCCATTGCTCTGGGGGTACCTCAGAGAGGAAAATCTCAGATCAACTTCATGCTCGGCACAGAAGCTTTTGATCAAGCGACTGTCGAACTAGCACCCATTATCCGTGATGAGTACACGAGGCAGGCCGAATCTACAAAAAATATTCTTCCACATGAAGTCCTTCACTTGTTTCGCTGATCTTGGCCAGCGGGATTGCTTCCACCCATTTGGTGAAGTAGTTCGTGGCGACCAAAATGAATTTCTTCTACTGTGTAGACATAGGAAAGGTTCGACTAGGTCGAGCCTCCACTGTTGGAAAGGCCAGGTGCTTACCAGAGGGTGCAGCTCTTTTGTGGGCAAGTGGTTGATGGTGGCATGATTTTGACATTGAAGGCACTTCTACACTGTCTTGACTGCGTATTGAGCAAGGGTGGGCCACCAATACCCCTGCCTCTTTATTTTCCTGGCTAGAGACCGCCCACCGGAGTGATTGCCGAACTCTCCAGTGTGAAGGCGATCTAGTACTTCATCGGCTTCTGAGGGCTCTACACATCTGAGGTTGGGACCGCTAAAAGACTTTCTAAAAAGGAGACCCCAACGGATGAGATACCATTCTACAATCTTCTCTATTCACCGAGCTTCTTCCCTATCGCCGGCGAGCTCGCCTTCTAAGAGGTTGCGAAAGATTGGCGCTGTCCAACCGGCGGGGAGTACCTCGGATGAGATCTTACCAAGTTGGATTCGGGGGCGATCTTGCACTTCGATCACTATCTGCCAAACTTCAAGACCTCCAAGTAGGGAGGCAGTATTGGTGAGGGCGTCAGCTCGCTTGTTGTCGGACCGAGGGATTTACTCGAAAGAAATCTTTCCGAACTTCACGGTCATGCCCTTTACGAGATCTATATAGCTCGTCATTCGTGTATCCCGGGAGACGCAGTCATCGTTGACTTGGCAAATGATTAGCTGAGAGTCACTAAAGACTTCAAGCTTTCTCACACTGAAGTCACTAGCGAGCTCCAAGCCAGCTAAGAGTGCTTCGTACTCCGCTTTGTTGTTCGTGACTGCAAAATCTCGCCGAACGGATTTTTCAAGGATTACCTCTTTGGCGATTAGCACGACCCCGATCCCTACTTCATAGACGTTGGACGAGCCATCCACGAAAAGCTTCTAGTATCCAGCGGCTGCCAATTTGGTTCGAAAAGCGATCGCAAGGCTCCTCAAGGAACCTCACATTCCCTGGGTACACTTCCGTCGGCTCATCCTCTTGCAGTGGGATTGGCTCTTCAGGCGGGAAGTCCGCTAAAAAATCAACAAGATCTTGCCCTTTGATAACTGTTCACGGCGCATACTCCAATCCATAGGCAGCGAGTTCAGCAAACTAACGGTAAAGCCTCCCGCCCACCAAAGGTTTTGAGAGTGCGCTCTTCATGGGATGCTCGGTGATGACTCTGATGGAATGCGCCGAAAAGTAAGGATGGAGTTTTCTTGTAGTCAGGACCAAAGCTAGGGCGACCTTCTCGATGGGTTGATACCGCAGCTCGGTAGGGAGCATGATGTGGCTTATGAAGTATACGAGCTTCTCCAGCTTTGCTTCCTCCAAGACGAGGACTTCGCTCACCGCATGCTTGGTCATAGATAAATAGACGCCGAGCTCGTCTCCAACCCTGGGCGTTGCCAGAATAGGAGGATATGCTAGGTAATCCTTGACTCTCTGGAACGCAAGCTCGCACTTCTCATCCCAACGGATGGCGGCTCCTTTGCGAAGCAGATCGAACAAAGGTCTGCAATTGTTGGAAGATTTTGAGATAAAGCGACCCAGTGCTACGATCCATCCACTCCATATCTGGACTTCGATGAGGGCATCTTGATGAGCGCTCTGATTTGTTCGGGGTCGGCCTCGATCCCGCGATGGGTGACCAGATACCCCAGGAACTTTCCAGTGTTCACTCCGAATGCACACTTCGTCGGGTTAAGCTTCATTTTGAATTTCCTCAAAATATCGAACACTTCTTTGAGGTCGACAACATACCCTTCTTGTTCCTGACTCTTCACCAAGAGGTCATTTACATAGACCTCGATGCTCTTGCTGATCTGATCTTTGAACATGTTGGTGTCTAACCTTTGGTAGGTTGCTCTGGCGTTTTTGAGCCCAAATGGTATTACTCGGTAGCAGAACAACTTCTGGTACCCCCGCTCCGGATTAGAAAGCAATATTTTCTTGATCGTCATGATGAAGAGGTATCTGGTTGTATCCAGAATACCCATCCATGAACAAGAGAGCCCGAAATCCAACGGCGGTGTCTAACAGAGCACCGATTCTAGGGAGCGGGAATCCATCTTTCAAGCAAGCTTTATTGAGGTCGGAGAAGTCTATGCATACTCAAACGGCTCCACACTTCTTCGGCACAGCCACGATATTGGAGATCTACTCAGAAAAATGAGCCTTGCGAATGAAGCCAACTCGCTCCAGCTTTTCCACCTCTGTCGCCACCGTTGCGGCCTTTACAGTCGGATATGCCGAGCTTTCTGCTTGACCGGAGAGAAATTGCACGACGTGTGCAGATGATGACAGACGACCTTGGGGTCGATCCAGGGCATATCGGTGAAACTCTAGGCGAACATGTCCCAGTATTCTTTGAGAAAAATCGTTAAGTGGATGACTTTAGCGTTGGTTAATGTTGTCCCAAGGTGGGTAACCCTTGGAATCCCATCATCTCCGATGTCAATATCTTGGAGGGGTTCGGCAATAGGGGACCTCTTCCTCGCAGTACCCGCAGGGTGCCCGTCTGCACAATGCTCTTGACAAGCACCGCTTCCACCCGTGTCGGCTAACCGCTTGGGTGAAGGGGCAGGATTTGGCAGCTTGACTGCATGTGGAAATCCTTTATTGGTAACGCCCTCTTCGTCCACTTCGGTTGTCCGCTTTGGACTAGAGAGTGATTTCGATCACTCGGTAACAATCTCCTCCCCTCCCATGCCAGCTTTCCGCTTGGGTGAGGCGGGGTTCTCATAGGGTCGGAGAGTCCCTACAATCCCTGCCTTAGGATCGCCAGGAAGCTTGCACGGAGAAGCAGCTAATTGCTAAGAGGGTGCCAATCTCTTGGCCTTTCTAGGAATACCGGTGTCAGAGAGGTAATAGACATTCTGCTCACACCGGGTTGCGGCGATATGATCACCTCGAATGACCATAGATCCCAAGGGAATAGGGAACTTGAGGGCTTGATGATTTGGTGAGGATACCGTATTCGTCTGCCAAAGACAAGGTCGCCCGAGGGTGGCATTGAAGGCGGATTGTTCATCCACGACAGCGAATCGGGTTTGCCGAACTTCGGGGCTAACTGTCACGGTCAGGGTGATCTCCCTGACTACCTTAGCCACTTCGCCAGTGAAACCACTCATTGAGCCTGCTGTTGGAGATAGATTGGCTCGCCGCAGTCCTATTCGTTGGAAAGCCGATAGGAACAACATGTCGACAACACTTTCATAATCGACTAAAATATGTCACACCTCAATATTGACCATCATGAGGCGTATGACCAGAGGGTCATTGTGCGGAGTAGCGACTCTGGCCATATCATCTTCTGAGAACCATATGAAGTCATAGGCTCCCAATCGGGGGGTTTGAAGCAAAGTAGATAGTAGCGAGATAAAGTGCACCTTTTGTGTTCGCTCCACCTCTCTTACTTACCGCCATACTTCGTTGCTTGGCCCGTCCGGGGGAGGTAGTGGTAGCACGGGCTCTGCTGGTCCCAGCCAGTCTCCTTCTCTTGGGACCGCGGCGACAACCTCGAATCGTCGAGGCTGTGAGATGAACTGGTCTAGATGACCCAACCCGATGAGGTCCTCCAAATGGTTCTTTAGAGCTTGGCACCGGTTGGTGTGGTGTCCGATGCCTCTATGGAACGAACATCGCCTGGTGTTGTCGGTGGATTCACGTGTAAGGTTATACCCTTCCATTGCGAGGAGAATTGGCTCTAATACCATTTTGTAACATCCACCCTAAATACACAAAATATTATCAACTTTGCTTGTGCCCGCACAAGGACTTCCTAGGGGGGTCACCCATTCTAGTACTACTCTCGCCCGAGCATGCTTAACTACAAAGTTCTTACGAAATCCGTAGTGGCGTACAGTTTTGAAACGCATCTGCTATATTTAGGAGGGAAATTATATAAGTAGCTTATAATCTCCTTCTCTCCAAGTGATGTGGGGCTAACTCATGGCCATGGACACCTCACCTCATCTCATCCATCTTGGTATCACTACCTCAGGATTCTTAGCTATTGGCTCCTGAATCTTGCTCGTCACAATCCACTCCCCTTAAGAGCTACACGTCCACGTGTAAGGTTAGACCCCCCCCCCCCCCCATTGCGAGGAGAACCGGCTCTGATATCATTTTATTAAATCCGCACCAAACACACAAGATATTGTCCGCTTTGCTCATGCCCACATGAGGACTTCCCAGGGGGATCACCTATCCTAGTACTACTCTTGCTTGAGCACGCTTAAGTACGGAGTTCTTACGAAATCCATAGAGGCACACGGTTTTAATGCGCGTCTGGTATATTTGGGAGGGGAAATTATATAAGTAACTTAGGATCTCCTATTCTCCAAGCGATGTGGGAAAAACTCGTGGTCTTGGACACCTCACCTCACCTCATTCATCTTGGCATCACCGTCTTAAGAGTCTTGGCTAAAGGACAGAGGACAAAATGCCCCTCAATATTCTTCAAATTTTCATTTGGATGCCACTCCCTTTAAACTAAACCTAATCCTAAAACCTAAGATCTATAGACCATGGGGTGAACCCTAGACCTAACCCTAAACCTAATATGAATCCTAAAACCTATGATCTATAGGCCATGTGATGAACCATAGACCTAACCTTAAAACCTAATCTGAACCCTAGACCGCTGCTCATCGCGCCGCTGATGCTGTCATCGACACTACTCGAGAGAAAACAGGGGAAGGGGGGCAATTTCGGATTTACAAAATGAATTTGGAACCTCCCCTTAAAGGGAACTTGTGAGTTATGTTTATTAACCCGATCTGTTGTCTGGGATTATGGTGTGCAGGATTCAAACCAAACCGACTAAACTGACCAAACCAAACCACACAAAACTGACTGATTTTGATCGGTTTCGACACACTTAATGGATTGGATTGGATTGGGTTTTTAAAAACCGACATGAATGGATCGGTTGACGGAATTGTAAATTTAAAACCAATCTAAACCGAACCGACATATTTATATACATATAATATCTTATTAAATATACCATATGTCATTATATACCCTTGCTACCAACAACGTTTGTAATACTGTAGGATGACTCAAATTCAGTTAAAAATCTTATTTAGGCCTAATGATTTGACAAAATTTATTATTTTTTAAGTTGAAACTAGGTCCTAATAGAAGGGGAAAAAAACCCAATAAGCATATGGGCCAAAGCCCAGACCAACCATTCAATCCAATCCAATCCAAACCAATTTTAATTAGATTGAATTCCTATCTCAGTTGGGTTTGGATTGGATTGAAAATCCTCAAAATCGACCAAGGATGGATTGGTTTGGATTTTGAATAGGTTGTTTTGAGCCCATGCACACCCCTATCTGGAACCTAACATCCATTTCCCCGTTTGATTGGTTGCCCCGGTTGTTTTAGGTATATAGAACTTTTTTTCTTTTTTAGAACTAAATAGACTATCTAATCCGCTTCTCTCAGCCACTCTCTATCAAGATACTGGGTACCAATCCCAATGGGTTGTCTAGAGCCAGTAGATCCAGATAGAGAAGAGAGAGAGCAACGGATCAGCTGGAATCACTTCTTACTAATGATATTCAACATCCTTACAAAGAATCTCTTCAAAGAGAGAGAATACACATAGGGGACTCAAAAAAACAAAAATATGAATTACAATGAAGAGCCTGAGAGGATAAGAAGTCCGCCGCCTGGTTGCAGTCACTACTCACATGACGCAGCTCACAAAAAGCAAATAACTGAGATATATAGTCTCTAGCATTCCATAATTGTTGTATGGATTTTCCAGGGAGGAGGTGTATCCTTCTCCAACAGGAGTGTGATAACTGAGAGGCTGTCGCCCTCCACTATTACATTGCTTACTCTAAGTTGTAAGTAGAGCTTAAGTCCTTCCAAGATAGCCAACGACTCCACTTCAATAGGTGAGCAATTTGGGAGGGATTTACTTGCAAAGCATATCGGATGTCCCCTATCATTGCGAAAAATTAGGCCACAAAGCAGAATGGTCCTCCCCTACCAATGCATCAATATTTAGTTTTAGGAAACCTTCGCGGGGGGGGTTGCCATGGAGGGGATGTGCTATCCTCCGCTCTACTTCTATCACCGGGCATAGTAGCAGATAGGAGCATAAGATTTCATGCCATTAATATGATCCTTCTTGAATTAGGTGCAACACTTTAAAAAATAGTATTGTTCCTTTCCTTCCAAATCACCCGAAGGACATAAGCAGCTTGGAGAAGTCGCTCGGGATAGCGGTGTGCAGATTCCCAAATGAGGTTTATCCGAGAAACAATGGATGTCGCATGGATGTCAGGTGGGTAAGGGTAGTACGAGCCAGGATGCAATCAAAGAAGAGGTGGACCTCATCCTCCGCATGTTGGTTGCACATCAGACATAGAGGAGAAATATGGTTAATAAAAGATGCCAAACGATTCCCGAGTGGAAGACTCAGGGCCAGGAGTCTCCACAAAAACATCTGTACCCTTGGCATCAACCCTTGTAGTTTCCAAATTTTCTTCCAATTGAATCGACTCCGGTGAACATCCAATCGTGTGCTGGTATCCCCAAACTTTTACTTAATGATATGCCTATATCCCGAAACAATCGAATACCTCCCCGACGTGGTTCAAATCCAATCCATAATGTCACTGTAATCCTCCATGCAAAGTTTTAAGCAATTAATTTGGGCACATGTAGCTTCATCAAGCCCAAGGTCTGTGAGGAGGGTTTGGTTCCATGTGCCCAAGTTCCGATCAAAGAGGTAAGCTACAATGAAGTCCTCTACCCTATGCCCATTGATATGTAGATCCGAAACATTGGGTGGTAGGGAAATCCGAAACCCGTTACGATGGGGTATCCAAGGATCTTTGAAAGCCCGGATCGATCGGCCATTTCTTAGAGCCAACATAACCCATTTTCGAAAACTTGACAGACATTGAGTCAAACTAGACCACACCTAGGAGTGATAAGGTTGCACTTTGTGCTCCCCAAAATCTGATCCATGTAGATATTTCCTCTCTAGAATTCGGGCCCACCAATTATCCTTGTCGGTCAAGAATCTCCAGCAAGGTTTCATAAGGAAAGCAAGGTTCATGGCTCCGAATTCATGAATACCCAGCCCCCCTCCTCTTTGGGAAGTTGAAAAAATTGCCAAGCCTTTGTGTACAAATGTTGTTTATCATCTTTGAAACCCCAACAAAAATTCCTCACGATGGCGTTGAGTTTATGAGTAATGAGTTTGGGCAACAGGATCGTAGCTATGAAATAGGGGGGAATAGATGCTAGTGAAGACTTAAATAAGAGTCGTCTGTCCGGTATGGGATAGAAGCTTTGACTTCCAACCTTTTTAGCTTCGACTGTATTTTATCAACAATGAACCTATAAGTAGCCGCTTTAGATCTCCCAACAAACAGAGGGTTGCCCAAATACTTTTCATTTTTTTCCATATCTTTAACCGATAAAGTCTCGGTCAAAGCCTCTCTATTATGCCTGTGGTCATTGTTGCTGAAGAGGATGTTTGATTTATTATAATTCACCACTTGCCCTGAATAACGTGAGAAGATCTCAAGTGTAACTTTGACCATGGAAGTTTCCTCTTGATTAACTCAACAAAAAATGAATAAATCATCTGCGTATAAAAGATGAGTAGCAACCTCGCTCCCCTACCAAGGCGGATCCCGTGCAGTTTGCATTGGCTCTGGATTGCATATAACAACTTGGATAGAAATTCAGTGTATAACAAAAATAGGAACGGGGAGAGAGTACAGCCTTGCCGAATATCCCTTTGAGGCCTGATAAATCCATGGGATTCGCCATTTATGATGACCAAAAATGTAGGTGAAGAGATGCATTGAGAAATCCACCCCAGGAAACGAGCAGAGAAATTGAAACCTCTCATGATAGTGATAAGAAAGTTCCATTCTAATATGTCGTAAGCTTTTGCAAAGTCAAGCTTGATAGCCATTTAACCCGGTGACCTGAGGTGTGCTTGATTGTGTTCAGGACCTCTTGGGCTATAACAACATTATCGGTAATATTTCTCCCTTGCACAAAAGCACTTTATTGGGGCGAGATGCATCTAGAGAGCAGGGGCTTGATCCTGTTGGCCAAGATATTGGTTGTGATATTATAGAGAACGTTGCACAAGCTAATAGGTCTGAAATCTGTCGGGGATTCCATAACATCTTTTTTCGGGATAAAAGTGATCAAAGTATGATTAAACAAAGTAGGGAGAGACATATCTCGAAAGAAGCTCTGGATAGAGGCCACTACCTCATCACCAATGGTACTCCAACAACTCTTGTAGAAACCCGCATTTAGCCCATCTGGACCCGGGCTTTTCATAGCATCCATATTATGCACAATAAAATCAATTTCCTCTCTGGAAGGTAGTTACACAGTTGGGATCGCTCCTCCTCCGAAAGAAGGGGTGTAATACAAAACTTCGACGGTATGCAGGGAGGGGGAGAGGAGGTAAAGAAAATAAAGGAAAAATATTCGATGAAGGAGTCTCCGATGGCAGCTTTATCAGTAAGCCAGTGACCTTCATTATTTTTTATAGTAGCAATAGTATTTTTCCTTTTCCTGTTAAGGGTGGCCAGATGGAAGAACCTGGTATTGTGATCACCTTGAGAGATCCAATGAGCCTTAGATCTCTGTTTCCATAAAAGTTTCTCCTTAGGTAGAAGATCTTCAATTTTACCTTGGTAGGATCGTTCTAAAATGAGATTTCTTCTGTAGATGGTCTAGACTGAATTTGCTCAAGAATCGGTTATTCGCTATGAGCTTTGGAAGACTTATGAACATCTTACAGTGCCATTTACATAGATCTTAGAGCATCTCCAACGACCTCCGAAGACACCTCCGAAGGATGATGTGGCACTTCGATCCAGAATCACCGCTCCAACCGGCTCTGAAGACACATCAGAAGGATGACGCGACGCTACTTTTGATTGGGACCTCCGAAGGCCTCCACATACAACAGAGGTCCTTTGAAGGCTCCCAAGGAATTAAAAAATATTTGTTTTACCAAAACGCCCCTATCATTTTAGAAATTATTTTTTATTTGTCAAACATTGTATACACTATACAACGGCTACTTTTTGCTCGTTTGAGAGGCAACGGCTAAATTTTGGACAGTTGCCCCAATTTGGATGTTTGTGGTTGGTTTAAAACAAAATAAAAATAGGTTAAAATTCTAAAAAATATAATTTTTTAAAAAAAATCTATAAATACCCCCTTCTACCCACCATTCTTCATTCTTCCATCATTATTCATTCTCCCACCCACCATTCTTCTTCTCCCACCTAACTTCAAAATAAAACTTCTCTCGCCCACCAACGAGTATATGGATCCATATCAAAAAATTTCCTACTCACAATTTCTCACCGGTGATGAATCGGCCTGCAACGCATACATGAGTAGCGGTCGAGTCGATGGGAACCCGATGTTCTCGATTCCGAAAAAGGAGTCAACGACGCAAGGAGAGGAATCATCCGAACAAGCATCGATCATGGGGAAGAAGAAGTCTTACAAACGGGGAGAAACTGGACCATCCCCGAGGATAAATCGCTTGTGTCCGTATGGCTCAACATGAGCCAAGATACAATCCAAGGTACCGGCCAACCACGACTTTATTTTTGGGCAAGAATTTATGAATATTACACCAAGTACAATACCTACTGTATGATCGAACAGACCCAAAGCCAAATGATGCATCGATAGTTGGCCATTCAAATGGCGGTCAACAAGTTTTACGAGTGCGTTAGCCAAATCGAAAGACGACCGAGATCCGGTACTAGACTTGTTGACCAGGTAAATACTTAGCGGGTAATTTTGTTTAGATAATTATGTCATCTATGGTTTTAATTTATTTTAAATTATTTATGCAGCTGCAGATGCAAAACTTTTTTACAACGATCTCTACCACGAGGCATTCAAATTCAAGCATTGCTGGGTGGAGCTACAATATCAGCAGAAATGGATGCAGCAAACACAATCCTTTCATCAAGTACGGACAGAGTCGAGGAGAGGGAGGGAGTCTGATTCGTCACCAAATATCTCCTCTCCAGCAACCCCAGATGTTATAAGCCTCAGGGATGAAGATGACGGTCCTATTGAGATGCAAAGGCCGGAGGGGAGGAAGGCAGCAAAATTGATAAGGAAGCGTAATGGTCAGGTGGTAATTGACGGAGGAAGCAGCGAATCTACCTCCGACCTGTTCAAGGAGGCATTCGCATGGATGAAGATGAATAAGGAACAATCCAGAAAAGAAAGAAAAGAAAGAAGGGATAAGAATACTGAAAACGCAACTATGGTCGAAGTCGCAAAGTTGCAAGCACAAACCGAGTCTCAAAAGAAAATACGAAAGCAACAAAAATTGGATGATGCGGTCATGATGAAGGATCTCACAGGCCGGCCTCTCACAGGCAGAACGAAAATACTTCGAACTGTGCAAGTCTAAGATTAGAGTTCGGAAAGGATTATGATTTCTTTGAGTTATAATATATAGTAGCTTTAATTAGGGTTGTGATTTCCTTGAATTACTTGAATTATATAATTTTTAGTAGATTGTATTAGGTGTTGAACTCTTTCGGCATTCAATAAAAGTACTTTTATTATTGAAATTGAAAGCGTGTATAAAAACTTGAATAAGTTTGAGACAATTACATTAAAATAAAAAACATAATCTTAAACTAGAGATCCCATGAGTTACCACAAATGATCGATCAAATCATTTTGAAGTTGGTCGTGGGTTTCCCTGCTCCTTATCCGATGATAATTCTGGATAAACTCCATCAGATATACCGTGTGCTCGTGAAAAGCTTCTACAGTTGGCGTTATATTGGGGACGTTAAAGTCGAGATCGTGGTGAAGATCATGTTCATCTTCAACAATCATATTATGCATTATAATGCAGGCTGTCATGATGTCTATAAGCACATTCGGCTATCAAAAATGTGTCGATCCACTTACTATCGCAAATTGGGCTTGCAACACTCCAAAAACCCACTCGACATCCTTCCTTGCCCCCTCTTGTTGTTGAGCGAAGTACTTATTATTGTTTCCTTGAGGGTGCTGGGATGGTCTTCACTAATGTTGACTATGAGGGATAAATCTCATCGGCGAGATAATACCCCATATTATAGTCATGACTGTTGATTGTAAAATTACATGGGGTTGCTCTTCCCTCTGCAAGTTGCTTAAAGACAGGTGAGCGATCGAAGACGTTAATGTCATTGTGCGACCCTGGCAGCCTGAAGAAGGAGTGTCAGATCCATAGATCTTTACTAGCTACAGCCTCTAAAATAATATTGGCTCGTGAATATGGTCAGTGTACATACCTTGCCAGGCTGTTGGGCAGTTCTTCCACTTCCAGTGTATGCAATTTATGCTTCCGAGCATGCCTAAAAACCTTCGTTGTTCACCTTCTGTGAGGAGTCATGCAATATCTTCGTTATTGGATGAATAAAAATACTCCTCCCCAAAGACGTTGATGACCGCTCGAACAAACCTCTGTAAGCTCTCGATCGAAGTACTTTTTTTGATTCGAACATAGTCCTCCACGAAATCGGCGGATGCTCTATACGCAAGCATCCGCATAGCGGCGGTAATCGTTTGAAGACTGGATAGTCCTAATTTTCTAGCATTGTCCCTCTTTTGGATGATTTAGTTGTCGTGGTCCACGACTGCGTCGTGGATCCGCAGGAAGAGAGGACGACTCATCCTGAATCTCCGCTGGAACTGGTAAGGAAGATAAGTCGAATGATCGACAAAGTAATCTTGGAATAGCCAATTATGACCTTCCAGTCTACTACGATCAAGCACGATATGGCCTGGTACGAAGTCACGTCTTCTACGTTGGTGTGAACTTTCAGTTTGCTGCTTTTCCTCACAGAAGAAATAAGGGTGGAGCTATCGTTGATGTTGCTCGACGTATTATCAGTGGGGCTCAAACCAGACAAAGTGTTTGGAGAGTGGATGGTTTGGACAAAGTATGAATGTGTGATGGTGTGATGAGAGAAGCGATATCTTTATATAAAAAAAATTCCAACGAATAGATGTCTATCCTTTGGTGGTGGTAATGCATGCCACCTCGCATGTCATGCCCAATGGATACAAATCTATCAGTTTGGCTCTTGAAATACGAGCCACCTCTCATATTGTGCCCAATAGATAGAAATTTATAAGTTTGTCTCTTGAAATGTGCGTGTAGACACACGAATTTCGTCGGACCCGAACCCGACTTACGTGTGCCGACGCGGATGCAAACCCGACGCGCGGACTCGACTCGCGCGCGCCGACGCGGATGCAAACCCAACATGCGGACCCGACTCGTGCGCACCGATGCGGACCCGGACCCGACTCGCACCTAGCAAAGAGGAGCGGACCCCATTGTGGGCACCGAAATTAGCCCACGAATTGGACCCGACCCGCATGCGAAACCTGGCCCACACACAATGGCCCGCATGCGAAACCTGGCCCACACACAACGGCCCGCATGCGAAACCCGGCCCACACACAACGGCCCGCATGCGAAATTAGGCCCGCGCACAACGGCCCGCATGCGAAATTAGGCCCGTGCACAACGGCCCACATGCGCAACTCGGCCCACACACAACGGCCCACATGCGAAATGCGAACCTCGGCCCATACACAACGGCCCGCATGCGGAATTGGGCCCGCACACCAATGGCCCGCATGCACACTTGGCCCGCGTGCAAACTCAATCCGCGCACCATGGCCCAACTCAAAGCAAACGGGTCCCACCGGACCCGTGACTCGAACACAAAGAGGGGGGCCCACCGGCCCCCCTTCTAGAAAACCGTGCCCCCTCCCCATGGGGAGGTGGGGCCGGCCATAAAGAAAAAGAAAACAAAAAAGGAAAAAAAAAAAAGAAAAGAAAAGAAAAGAAGAAAAAAATCAAAACCGTCTTGATGCGGGGGGAGGTGGCGTGGATGTCTACACAACCGTAGATCCGCGACGATCCCTCGATCCAACGGACAAGATGACGTTGTGTCGCCATCTGATCCAAAAGTGCAACAAAAATAACAACTCGATCTTTAAAGATCGAGTCACATCTAGCCCATAACCACTCCAACTAAAAAGGAGGAAATCGGGTTTGTTTCCCCAAATAAGGGAACGATATCTCGATGGTTATGAGGGGAGATATTGGAGGAAACAAAAAGATTTCAGCAATATCTCCCCCAACCGCCCCCCTTTGCCTATAAATAGAAGGGGTCGGGGAAGGCATCAAGGGACAGAAAAGCTGAAGACGAAAGGGCTCTGCAAGAGAAGCTCCAACGCTTGAAGACCGGAGGCTTCACGAGGCATGGCAAGCACGTCCTACGGGAATCCTTGGCCCTTCAAGTCCTCAACAACGTGAAGACCTTGCACTCGAAGATCAAAGCTTCGACTCCTTGCACGAAGAAGAAAGCTCGGAGAAGAAGACCCGGAGTTGTCGTCATCCCGACTCCTCCAACGATCTTCATCAGCTCCGAAGACGCCATAAGCAAAGGCCGGAGAAGAAGATCGAAGCCGACAACACCCGTCATCTTCAACAAAGGCGTCGACTCCTCGCACGAAGAAGAAAGCTTGGAGAAGAAGGCCTGAAGCCGGTGCTACCCCTGCCGTCTTCGTCAACAAAAGCCGACGCTACAACCGTCGTGCGGAGATCGGTGCTACCCCCACCGTCTTCACCAACAAAGCCGACGCTACAACCGTCGTGCGAAGATCGGTGCTACCCCCGCCATCTTCATCAACAAAAGCCAACGCTACAACCGTCGTGCGAAGATCGGTGCTACCCCCGCCATCTTTATCAACAAAAGCCGACGCTACAACCGTCGTGCGAAGATCGGTGCTACCCCCGCCATCTTCATCAACAAAAGCCGACGCTACAACCGTCGTGCGAAGATCGGTGCTACCCCCGCCATCTTCATCAACAAAAGCCGACGCTACAACCGTCGTGCGGAGATCGGTGCTACCCCCGCCATCTTCATCAACAAAAGCCGACGCTACAACCGTCGTGCGGAGATCGGTGCTACCCCCGCCGTCTTCATCAACAAAAGCCGACGCTACAACCGTCGCATAGAGATCGGTGTTACACCCACCATCTCCACAAGAAGCCTTCAACTCCGATCAAACCAAATACGCCCGGAGAAGAAGCCAGCCGATGTCACAACCGTCGAGGAAGCCGGAAGAATAAAGAAGCCCTGAAGAAGTAGCCATCGTCGTTCGAGAAGAAGATCGAGTCAAAGCTAAAGTCAAAGCCGACGCAAGAAGCCAAAGCAAACGCCCCGGTAAAGCCCGCGCTAAAGCAACGCATGTGCCAAAGCCAAGCAACTACGACGGTCACGAGCAAAGCACCGCACGTTCTAGCCGATACGACGCGAAGTCCGAAAGAACTAAAGCATCGCAAGCCTCTACCCGCCTACGTTCAAGCGCAAGCGCCAAAGCAAAGCAAACGCCAGAGCCACGCCAAAGCTACGCCAAAGCCGAAAGCTAAAGCCAAAGCTGACGCCAAAAACACGATCGACGCCGCGAACCGACGATCAAGGACGCTGAGGTCAAGCAAGGATCGAGGAAGACACGAAGACCGAGGAACGAAGCCCAAGGCCTCCCTAGCCGAGAAAGTGCGAAGCACGGACGGGACAAAATCAACGGCAGAAACTCCTTAGCCTCTCAAAAACCCTCACCCTGTAAAGACCTCTGTCCTGGGCAACCCCTTCAGAGCTCTCGCACGAATACCACGTGGAGACGCGGATCAAAGGGACCCTCCAGAGGATCTCTCCCACAATCTCCTGATCAAAGAAAATTTGTAATCTCGTGTGATCCGCAATAAAGACGACCCGTATCTTTTTCCACGACCACAGATTTCTGGCACGCCCGGTGGGACCTCCTCTCCTTTCATCCGTACGTTTGAAGAAGTTGCTTCAAGTTCGCCATGGCCGGGACGAACGATGATACGTTTGCTCCAACAAGCCTTTCACCTATCGCCGAGTCTCCACTACTCCAACACGGTGATCCAGAAAACCCGGAGGATGTCATTCCCCCGGTAGTACGTGTCTACACTCGGTGTACTCAAACTCTTGCGGACTTCTTCACGCCAGAAACTGTTACCGAAGATGCCCGCCAAGGCGCCAATGAGGCCTTGGTGCATGAAGAAACGAGCCTCAATCCTGGAACATCTGTCCAGAAGTTTGGGGAGGACCAGCCCCAACCCCGAACCCGTTCGGGTTCTCCAGCGGACTTTGCACCTCCCTTGCCGGGGGCAAACATCCGTCATCAAGCAGAAGCAAGTCAGCGTAACTACGTCTCCGACGACGATGGCGAGGTTGCGGGAGTACAACATCAAGACGTCCTGCGACATCATCCTCCGTCCGTTCTCCAGCTCCAAGTCATGCAAATGGGTGAACACATGGCTCAGCTCACCCGACTAATGGAAGAGAAAGATCGTCACATCAACACCTTGCTTCAAAGGCTGAGTACCAGGGATGCCGTAACATTCGGTCAACCTCTTGCTTCTCCAGTAGCTGCTCCAGCCCCGTCTCCAACTCCTGCTCTTGCAGAAGTTGGCCCGGCAATACTAGCAACTACTCCTGCACTTTCCTTGGCTCCCGTGCCAGCCTCGGCAGCCGCGCAACCTTCGATGGCAGTGACGATGAATGCCCAGCAGATACAAGCACTAGTGGCAGACATGATGCGTTCCCACGGCAGCAGCCTACCTCCGATTACGGCGGCATATTCAAAGCCTTACACCACAAGGATCCAACAGCTGCGCTTCCCTACCGGGTTCCAGCCACCAAAGTTTCAACACTTCGACGGGAAGGGAAATCCAAGACAACACATTGCCCACTTCGTCGAAACTTGCAACAACGCCGGCACATACGGCGACGCGATGGTGAAGCAGTTCGTTCGCACCCTCAAAGGTAATGCTTTTGACTGGTATGTTGATCTTCCTCCAGGATCCATTGATAGCTGGGATCAAATGGAGAGGGAGTTCCTCAACCGCTTCTACAGCACTCGGCGCATCGTCAGCATGACCGAGCTTACTACTACCAAGCAAAGGAAGGATGAGCCGGTGATCGACTACATTGATCGTTGGAGAAACCTTGCGCTAAACTCGCGAGATCGCTTGTCTGAAGACTCAGCCATCGAGTTGTGCACCCAAGGCATGCACTGGGGCTTGCTCTACATCCTCAAAGGGATCAAGCCTCGGTCCTTCGAAGAACTGGCGACTCGGGCTCATGACATGGAGCTCAGCTTAGCAAATCACGGGGACTCAAAGGCCAAAGCCTTCCTGAAGGTGGAAGAGGAGGACGAACCGGTGGCATCAAAGCAAGTCAACGTCACCGACCTCGCTTCGACTTCCAAACCACTCAAGATCGGTGGCAAGCCGGACAAAGGCAAAGGAGTCGCCATACCACCTCCTCAGCCTCAACGGCCACCAAGGATGACTCTCGAGGAGCTTGAAGCTAAGGAGTATCCCTTCCCAGACTCGGAAGTTTCCTCCATGTTTGATCAATTGATGCAAGAAAAGATGATCAAGCTTCCGCCACCAAAAAGGCCGGAACAAGCACATCGAGTCAACGATCCGCTCTTCTGTAAGTACCACCGGATGGTCAGCCATCCCATCGAGAAGTGCTTTGTCTTCAAAGATAAGATCATGGCACTCGCTAAGCAAGGGATGATCGAGATCGACTCTGGTGATATCGTCGAGTCAAATATGACGTCAATCACCTTCGATTCCTTCCCGCCAGTGCTGACTGCTCCACAATGCACTTCAGCAAGGCTGCGCATCGCCTGTCAAAGATCCATGGCAAAACCAGCTCCAAGAAGACGACGACGGTATGCTCCTACAGTGCCCTGGGCCAAATCCTCACTGCCTTGGGGGCAACCGCCTCTCGTGCAAACACTCCCTCTTCCAAACAAAGCTACATCCCAGCATGTGCTCAAAGCAAGAGACGAGCAAAGAGACCCTGAAGTCAGCCTGCTAGGCCAGCCATCAGGTAAGTTCGACTTCTACGTCTTTTACTCCAAGCCTCCTTCGATCCCAATGAAAGAAATCAAGCCAACCGGCTGGGGATCAGAAGATGAGTCGGTAGAGCCTCCAAAAGAGCAAGTCCTTCCGATCAAAGAAGAGTCGTCGGTCACGGCACCAATTCTTCACCCTGGCGAGGAAGATCTTCTTGATAAAAATGCATGGGCTATGATGCCTCGAAGGAGAAGGCCACGACGATCAAACTACCAAATAGCACGTCTGGCCAACCACGAGCAAGATCGGGTGACAACAAAACTCCCCGAAAGAAAGACCTTCAAGGAAAAGAGTGAAGCTCCAGAAAGAAAGACGTCCAAAGTACCTCCAGCAAGTCCGAAAAATCATCTCCAGCAAACACGCCTAGAGCTAGCAACACTCCAGGGGTTCTTTCCCAATCGCTTCCTTGAAGCTGATCAAAACTTCAAGGTTTCCTGCTGCATGATGGAAGTTCATCAAGTGCTCCAGGAAGACGATAAAGAAGGCAGCTCCAATATCGAAAGCATGGAGAGAAGCATCGCCGCAAACGGCAAGCCGTGTAACGAGGCCAAAGCATACCTTACTGACGTCAAGTTCCACCAGGTCAAAGACCTCATTGCAGAAGTTCCTCCAGTAAAAGCTCCACGAGCCCAGAAAGTCAAAACAGCTGTGAGGGACAAAACCTCTCCACTTGCAAAACCCGTGACATCCTCCGGCCAAATGGTGCACGAAGATAAAGAAGCGCCAGCATCAAAACAGAAAATTCACATCAACTTCAGATCAAGCTCAATGCCACACGTTCCGTTGCTTGCTCAAGCTGCTTCAGTCCTGCGACTCGAATCTCAATGGCTTCGCAAGCCAGGACGATCACCTTCCACTCCAGCAAAAGAACCAGCGTCACCATTCTCCGAGGCCAACTTCATCACTTTACAAGAGATGACACTACCGTTACATGGTCTGTTGCACGCCTCGAGCTCAACCCAGTCTTCTGAGTACACCAGCTCCGAGCAACTCGCAATCAAGCTAGGAAATACTCGGGGGCAAAACTCCACCGAGCTGGTGTTCAAATCCAGCCGCAACAAAGAAAGCACAGAGCATATGGGTTCATTACCCTCAGTTGCGATACCACATCGCCTGACAAAGACTCAAGCTCGTCTCTCCAAAAGCGACGAACAAATTCTTCTAAACCACCGAGACATCGACTCCAGTCAAACTCCAGCAATTATCAAAACTCCAGGCAAGAAGATCTTCACTTCTAACTACATTGAAGCAAAGAAGGCGGATGGAAACTGCGAACCAGCAGCGACTCTGCCTACTAGCGGCAAGTCCCTCAAAAGGTACTTTGCCTAGCGCAAGATTACCCCCCTTGCCAAAAAAAAAAAAGGAATAAAGGAACTACGTGTGACTTGATCCCTCTCAGTAGGGTACGTAGGCAGCCTGTAATGGTTCAGTCCAAACAAAAAAAAAGTAAACCACCATTCCAGAAAAATAAGCCCAGAAAAGACGCAAGTCCAACTCCGTGGGACGAGAAGCCGTCAGCCTCCGTCAAGCCACCAGCTCCCGGAGCTGCCATAGCTCATCTCTCGAGGCACCCACACGGTGCAACTCCGAAAGGGAAGAAACCACCAGCTCTCGGCGATTCGTAAGCTCCTCCCGCTGCTTTGCAAGCTCCGTTACAAAAGTCTTCTCGGTTGCTCGAGCTTTCTCGAAACGGAACTCCAGCTTCTGAAGCAATGCATGAGTAGCAAGTCGAAGTCCTAGAGGCGCTGAAGCGGCTCGCCTCCCGCAGCTTACACGCGCTGCAACTCCAGTGGTAGAGAAACAGTCAGCTTCCGACGCGTCGCCAGCTCTGCACGCTGCTTCGCAAGGTTCGCTACAGAAGCCTTCTCGATCGATCTACCAGTTCAACGCATCGCCAGTTTTGCACGCTGCTTTGTAAGGAGGGACTCCAGCTTCTGAAGCGACGCGCAAGTAATCTTCACCTTCTTCTGCACCCGAACAAATTCTGCAGTAGCAAACGTGTGAAGCCCCTCCAGTCGACATTCCTCTTCCTCGGCCTTTGCCAACGCCAAGGAAGCATCCTCCTCTAGTGAAGCCCGTTGCAAGCAATGAGCCTAGCTATCCGCCAAAAGGGTGCACATATGCTCCTCAAACAAGGAGCCATCCACCAGGAAACCCACCAGCTACTCAAAGCGTCAAGACCCTCCTACTCGAAGGGTGCGAGCGTCGTCTGGATAAACTTCCAGCACAACTCTCCAAAAGAAGCTTAGAAAGAAGGCTCTGCGATCCACACTTTCGCTGGCAAGCCTCTGAGTGCTGAGACAAGGCGCGCGCGATCCTGTCCTGAAGACCCAAGCACGGGAACCGCCTCCTGAACCATCGCCGTGACGGCTGTCAAAGACGCCACAGGAACTGACAAAGAAGCTGCGGCCAAAACATCCGTGGGAACTGACTCCTGAATGGCAACTCCGGACTCGGTCGAACGATCTGCCGTGAATATCCCTCATCGGTGAGAATGAGCTCGTCCAACTTCAACACACGCTTCCTGCTTCGAAGTACGGCGGCCGAAGACTTGCGCAAAGGGAAACGAAGATGCGTACTCCCGTGGGAGACCGCATCGACGATCCATCCAGAAGTCGGAAAGCTCTCGTAACGGTGGCAGAAGACTTGCGCAAAAGGGAAACGAAGATGCGTACTCCCGTGGGAGACCGCATCGATGATCCATCCAGAAGTTGGAAAGCTCTCTTAACGGCCGGCCCTGAAGAAAGAAATGAAGAAAAGCACGAATCAGTCACGCATACGGACACAAACAAATCAAGTCAAGGCACAAAAAAAAAAAAAAAAAGGGCCCCGAGCCAAGGACTGCATCCTTCGTGACCTCCACGAAGCCAAAAGGGTTGTTGGAGCAGTCACCAAGGTCAAGATCGGCAAGCAAAAGACGACCAAAGCAGGCTGCTCCTTGTCAACGCTAGTGGCTTTGTCTTGCTCCTCGTCGAACTCCAGAACGCCCGTCTCGACGTCCTTCAAGCTGATGTCACCACCAGGAAAGCTCTCTCCATAGGCCTCCAGCGACCCATGGTCGTCTAGAGGAAGATCCAATCCACCTCACTCAGCCTGCCCAGGTGCAACCTCGCTAGTCGCTCTGCTCCCGCGATAGGCCTCCTCAATGATCCAGCCGGCCTTTAGAAAGCACTCGAAGGGACAAGTCCTGCAAGGAAACGAAAAGTCCAAGTCAAATCAAGATGCACAATCAGTTCCAGAAGAAAAGACAGATCAAGTCCAGAAGTCAAAAAAAAAAAAAAAATCCGAAGAGAAAAAGGCAGTCAAAATATGGGAAGAAAAGTCAAGACAACTGAAAAAAAAAAAAAAAAAAGAAGAAGAAGAAGAAGAAGAAGAAGAAGAAGAAGAAGAAATAAGGCCACAGCCTCGTAAACACGTGGAAACGGCGGGACACAGCCACAATTTCCTCAAAAAGGCCAGCACCCCCTTCTCTGCGAAAAAAAAAAAAAAGGTCCCTGTTTGCAAAAAGGGAAACTGAGAGGGGGGCCACAGCAAAAAGCCGCAGCACCCCCTCTCTCCTGCTAAAACCCGGCCGAGCCCGCCTCCGGCCTGCGCCCTTCCGCGCCACCAGCCTGCGCGCCGGCCGCACCCTGCAGCCCCCGGCCGCGCCCCGTCTCTGGCTCGTGCGCCGGCCGCACACTGCAGCCCCCGGCCGCGCCCCTCCTCCGGCCACCGTCGCTGTCGTACCACTCGTGCCAAGCCTGGCCACCACAAGTCATTGCTGCACCGGCCACCGCGCTCGAGCGCAGCACCGGCCACCGCTCCCCACATGTGACGCACCACAGCCGCCGCCGGTGACGCACCGCGTCGCCCAACGACCACAGCACCGGCCACCGCGCCCCGCATGCAACGCAACACAGCCGCCGCCGGTGACGCACCGCGTCGCCCAACGCCCTGCAGCCCGTGCCTGCGCTCGTCGCTACGCCCACACCCGTGCCCGATCGTCGCCGCTGTATCGCCGCTGTAGCCTGAGCCCATGCGACCCATGAAAAAAAAAAAAAAGAGAAACAAAGAAAGAGAAGGGAGAGAAGAAAGAGAAATGGGAAGGAGACCCCGCCCGTCGGCCAACTCCATGCGACCAGCCCGCCTGCTGCCTCGCCCCGCCCGGCGGCCCCCGGCCCGTCCCGCCTGCCACCGTGCACCGGCACCCTGCCCGCCGGTCTCCGGCCTGTCCCGCCTCCCACTGCGCACCGGCGCCCCGCCCGCCAGCCTCCAGCCCGCGCCCGGCTACTGCACTCCGGCCCGCGCCCGGCTGCTGCGCCTCGGCCCGCGCCCCGCGCCCCGCCACTGCACCCCGGCCCACGCCAACCGCCGCCTGCCACAGCGCACCGGCGCCCCGCCCGCGCCCAGCTGCTGCACCCCGGCCCGCGCCCGGCTGCTGTGCCTCGGCCCGCGCCCCGCCACTGCACCCCGGCCCAAGTCGACCGCCGCCTGACCTCCGCAGCCGCCCGCACCGGCCATTGCACCTGGCCCGCCTGGCCTCCATGCCCCGTGCCTGCTCCCCGCGCCCACCGCGCCCCGCTCGCGCCGCGCCCTCCTGCCACGCCGGCCACTGCAGCCCCGCGCCCGGCCGCCACAGCCCCGGCCCGCGCCGCCGCTGCCGCTCCCGTAAACCAGAACCCGACGGCAGAGACGAAGAAGAAGAAAGAAAAAAAAAATGAAAGCTATTTTTCATTAACCCCCTATAAATAGCCATAATCGGTTATTGGGATAGAGACGGGGTAAACTTTCTATCCCATAATCTAGGGGTCTATATCCAAAGTGCATCCCGATCCGATGCAACCACCGTTTCATAGCAAAAAAAAAAAAAAAAAAAAAAAGAAGGAAGAAGAAAGAGGAGTAGGAAGAAGAAGGAGGGGACCTACGGCGTCTTCAACCACTCTGCCTCCTCCGCTCGATGCTTCATCCGCTTCGTCACCACCATCGGCCGCGACAATCGGCTTCCACCATTGCGCTCCACCACCAAAGAAGGGCAACAACCCTCCGCCAAGGCGCATCGCGGCCGTCCTCGCGCCCCCGTCACCTTGCTGCCCTGGGACTCCGCGCAGCGGCCGTCATCAACGTTCGCGCCATTCTCAAAGCAAAGGAAGTCCGCGACAATAAGGGCGATCGAAATCATAGAAGAAGTCTTCGACTACAGGCTGCCAGCGCCCTTCATCTTCCACGCTAGCAACGATAAGGGAAAACAAAAAGGCAGGGGTCCCTATAAAGACCTAAATTCCGCACAAATACGTGATCAAGGCCAATTGCTACGCGTTTCCCGCGGGCGCACTTGACCTTGAGGGGGCATTTGTGGGCACCGAAATTAGCCCACGAATTGGACCCGACCCGCATGCGAAACCTGGCCCACACACAATGGCCCGCATGCGAAACCTGGCCTACACACAACGGCCCGCATGCGAAACCCGACCCACACACAACGGCCCGCATGCGAAATTAGGCCCGCGCACAACGGCCCGCATGCGAAATTAGGCCCGTGCACAACGGCCCACATGCGCAACTCGGCCCACACACAACGGCCCACATGCGAAATGCGAACCTCGGCCCATACACAACGGCCCGCATGCGGAATTGGGCCCACACACCAATGACCCGCATGCACACTCGGCCCGCGTGCAAACTCAATCCGCGCACCATGGCCCAACTCGAAGCAAACGGGTCCCACCGGACCCGTGACTCGAACACAAAGGGGGGGGCCCACCGGCCCCCCTTCTAGAAAACCGTGCCCCCTCCCCATGGGGAGGTGGGGCCGGCCATAAAGAAAAAGAAAACAAAAAAGGAAAAAGAAAAAGAAAAAAAAAAGAAAAGAAAAGAAAAGAAGAAAAAAATCAAAACCGCCTTGATGCGGGGGGAGGTGGCGTGGACGTCTACACAACCGTAGATCCGCGACGATCCCTCGATCCAACGGACAAGATGACGTTGTGTCGCCATCCGATCCAAAAGTGCAACAAAAATAACAACTCGATCTTTAAAGATCGAGTCACATCTAGCCCATAACCACTCCAACTAAAAAGGAGGAAATCGGGTTTGTTTCCCCAAATAAGGGAACGATATCTCGATGGTTATGAGGGGAGATATTGGAGGAAACAAAAAGATTTCAGCAATATCTCCCCCAACCGCCCCCCTTTGCCTATAAATAGAAGGGGTCGGGGAAGGCATCAAGGGTCGGAAAAGCTGAAGACGAAAGGGCTCTGCAAGAGAAGCTCCAACGCTTGAAGACCGGAGGCTTCACGAGGCATGGCAAGCACGTCCTACGGGAATCCTTGGCCCTTCAAGTCCTCAACAACGTGAAGACCTTGCACTCGAAGATCAAAGCTTTGACTCCTTGCACGAAGAAGAAAGCTCGAAGAAGAAGACCCGGAGTTGTCGTCATCCTGACTCCTCCAACGATCTTCATCAGCTCCGAAGACGCCATAAGCAAAGGCCGGAGAAGAAGATCGAAGCCGACAACACCCGTCGTCTTCAACAAAGGCGTCGACTCCTCGCACGAAGAAGAAAGCTTGGAGAAGAAGGCCTGAAGCCGGTGCTACCCCTGCCGTCTTCGTCAACAAAAGCCGACGCTACAACCGTCGTGCGGAGATCGGTGCTACCCCCGCCGTCTTCACCAACAAAGCCGACGCTACAACCGTCATGCGAAGATCGGTGCTACCCCCGCCATCTTCATCAACAAAAGCCAACGCTACAACCGTCGTGCGGAGATCGGTGCTACCCCCGCCATCTTCATCAACAAAAGCCGACGCTACAACCGTCGTGCGAAGATCGGTGCTACCCCCGCCATCTTCATCAACAAAAGCCGACGCTACAACCGTCGTGCGAAGATCGGTGCTACCCACGCCATCTTTATCAACAAAAGCCGACGCTACAACCGTCGTGCGGAGATCGGTGCTACCCCCGCCATCTTCATCAACAAAAGCCGACACTACAACCGTCGTGCGGAGATCGGTGCTACCCCCGCCGTCTTCATCAACAAAAGCCGATGCTACAACCGTCGCATAGAGATCGGTGTTACACCCACCATCTCCACAAGAAGCCTTCAACTCCGATCAAACCAAATACGCCCGGAGAAGAAGCCAGCCGATGTCACAACCGTCGAGGAAGCCGGAAGAATAAAGAAGCCCTGAAGAAGTAGCCATCGTCGTTCGAGAAGAAGATCGAGTCAAAGCTAAAGTCAAAGCCGACGCAAGAAGCCAAAGCAAACGCCCCGGTAAAGCCCGCGCTAAAGCAACGCACGTGCTAAAGCCAAGCAACTACGACGGTCACGAGCAAAGCACCGCACGTTCTAGCCGATACGACGCGAAGTCCGGAAGAACTAAAGCATCGCAAGCCTCTACCCGCCTACGTTCAAGCGCAAGCGCCAAAGCAAAGCAAACGCCAGAGCCACGCCAAAGCTACGCCAAAGCCGAAAGCTAAAGCCAAAGCTGACGCCAAAAACACGATCGACGCCGCGAACCGACGATCAAGGACGCTGAGGTCGAGCAAGGATCGAGGAAGACACGAAGACCGAGGAACGAAGCCCAAGGCCTCCCTAGCCGAGAAAGCGCGAAGCACGGACGGGACAAAATCAACGACAGAAACTCCTTAGCCTCTCAAAAACCCTCACCCTGTAAAGACCTCTGTCCTGGGCAACCCCTTCAGAGCTCTCGCACGAATACCACGTGGAGACGCGGATCAAAGGGACCCTCCAGAGGATCTCTCCCACAATCTCCTGATCAAAGAAAATTTGTAATCTCGTGTGATCCGCAATAAAGACGACCCGTATCTTTTTCCGCGACCACACCCATGCTTCAAGGGGGGCCGGCCCCTACTAGGGTCCGAACCCCATGGGGCTGGCCCCTACTAGGACCCGAGCCATATGGGGCCGGCCCTATTGGGACCCGAACCCCATGGAGGGGCCGGCCGGCCCTGCAAGGAAAGAGAAGAAAAGGAAAGAAAAGAAAAGAAAGAAAAGAAAAAGAAAGAAAAGAAAGGAAAGAAAAGAAAGAAAATGAAGAAAATACCGCCATGCGCGGGGGAAGGTTGCGTATGACGTCTGCACACACGCGGATCTGCGCCGATCCCTCGATCCGACGCACAAGAAGAAGCGCCCGATCGCCATCGATTTCGTGTGCAAAATCCAGCCATAATTGCACCCGCCAGAAAAGGAAAACAACTAAATATTATTCCCCTCATCAATGGATGAATAAATCCCGGGTAATTATGAGAGAGATACAAAAGGGATTTAAAATTAAAAGTTCCCATATCTCTCTCCCCTCCCCTTTGCCTATAAATAGAGGGGGTGGGGGAATGAAGAAGAGGTCGAAGACTGAAGACGAAACGCTGGAGCTCTGCAAAAGAGGAGACGCTTCTTCACCGACCCAAGGCTTCACGAGGCACAGTCAAGCCTGTCCCGAGGGATCGGCTTACTGAAAGTCCTCATTAATGTGAAGACCCTTGCACACGAAGATCATCCCTTCGACTCCGTGCACGAAGAAGAAAGCTCGGAGAAGAAGAACCCTTCGACTCCGAAGACGCCAGAAGCAAAGGCCGGAGAAGAAGATCGGAGCGGCACTACCCCGTCGTCTCCAACAAGCCTTCGACTCCGATCAAGCCCAAAAGCCCGAAGAAGAAGAGGAGCGGCACTACCCCGTCGTCTCCAACAAGCCTTCGACTCCGATCAAGCCCAAAAGCCCGGAGAAGAAGAGAAGCGGCGCTACACCCGTCACCTTCAACAAAGCCTTCGACTCCGATCAAGCCCAAAAGCCCGGAGAAGAAGAGAAGCGGCGCTACACCCGTCGTCGTCAACAAGGCCTTTGACTCCGATCAAGCCCAAAAGCCCGGAGAAGATGCCGACACCATAACCGTCACCGAGGTCGGAAAATTGAAGACGAAACGCCGGAGCTCTGCAGAAGAGGAGACGCTTCTTCATCGACCCAGGCTTCACGAGGCATAGTCAAGCCTGTCCCGAGGGATCGGCTTACTGAAAGGCCTCATCAACGTGAAGACCCTTGCACACGAAGATCATCCCTTCGACTCCGTGCACGAAGAAGAAAGCTCGGAGAAGAAGAACCCTTCGACTCCGAAGACGCCAGAAGCAAAGGCCGGAGAAGAAGAGGAGCAGCACTACCCCGTCGTCTCCAACAAGCCTTCGACTCTGATCAAGCCCAAAAGCCCGGAGAAGAAGAGGAGCGGCATTACCCCGTCTTCTCCAACAAGCCTTCGACTCCGATCAAGCCCAAAAGCCCGGAGAAGAAGAGGAGCGGCACTACCCCGTCGTCTCCAACAAATCCTCGATCCCGATCAAGCCCCAAAGCCCGGAGGAGAGAAGCGAAGCATCATCACCCCGTCGTCTTCGACAAACGCCTGCCCCATCCACGAAGAAGAAAGCCTGGAGCAGATCGTCTGAAGCGTCGCTACCCCGTCGTCTTCATCAACAAAAGCCGACGCTACAACCGTCGCACGGAGACCGTCGCTACCCTCGTCGTCTTCATCAACAAAAGCCGCTAAAGCCAACGCAAGAAGCCAAAGCAAAGCCCCAGTAAAGCCCGCGCCAAAGCAACGCAAGTGCCAAAGCCAAGCGACTACGCCGACCACGAGCAAAAGCACCGCACGTTCTAGCCGATACGACGCGAAGTCCGGAAGAACGAAAGCATCGCAAGTCTCTCCCAGCTACGTCCAAGTGCAAGCGCCAAAGCAAAGCAAAAGCCAGAGCCACGCCGGAGCCAAGCCAAAGCCAAAAAGCCAAAGCCAAAGCCAACGCCAAAAGCTCGATCGACGCCACGAACCGACGATCAAGAACACCGAGGTCAAGCAAGGAACGAGGAAGACGCGAAGACCGAGGAACGGAGCCGAAAACCCCCTAGCCGAGAAAGCGCGAAGCACGGAAGGGATAAAGCAACGGTGGACATTCCTTAGCCTCTCCAAAACCCTCTCCCTGTAAAGACCCCTGTCCTGGGCAACTCCTTCAGAGCTCTCGCACGAACACCACGTGGAGACGCGGATCAAAGGGATCCCCCAGAAGATCTTTCCCACAATCCCCTGATCAAAACTCGCCGCAACCCGGACTCGCTACACCCGAGCCACCCGGGTCCCGGCCACACTTGTAATCTCGTGTGATTCGCAATAAAGACGACCCGCGATTTTTTCCGCGTCTACAGATTTCTGGCACACCCGGTGGGACCTCTTCTCCTTTCATCCGTACGACTGAAGAAGCTGCTTGAAGTTTGCAATGGCCGGAACAAACAACGATGCATTTGCTCCAAGCCTCTCACCAATCGCCGAGTCTCCTCTACTCCTACACGGTGATCCAGTAAATCCGGAGGGTGATGCTCCTCCAATGGTGCGCGTCTACACTCGGCGTACTCGGACTCTTGCGAACATCTTCGTGCCAGAAGCTACTACCGAAGATGCTCGCCAAAGCGCCGACGAGGCCCTGGTGCATGAAGAAACGAGCCTCGATCCTGGAGTCCATGTCCAGAAGTTTGGGGAGGACCAGCCCCAACCCCGAACCCGTTCGGGTTCTCCAGCAGACGTTGCCCCTCCTCTGCAGGGGGCAAACATCAATCATCAGCCAGAAGCAAGTCGGCGTAATTACATCTCTGATGATGACGGCGAGGATACGAACATGCAACACCGAGACGTTCTCCGTCACCACCCTCCGTCCGCTCTTCAGCTCCAAGTCATGCAGATGAACGAGCACATGGCGCAAATTACTCGGCTGATGGAGGAGAAGGATCGTCACATCAATACTCTACTTCAAAAGCTAAGCGCGAAGGACGCTGCAGCAGTCAGCCAACCCGTCGCTTCTCCGGTAGCTGCTCCAGCTCCGTCTTCAACTCCCGCTCCTGCATAAGTTGTTCCGACGATTCAAGCAGTTACTCCAGCGCTCTCCTCGGCTCCCATCCCAGTGGAAGTCGTCTCCCCAGCGCCAGCCTCGGTGGCCACACAACCTCCGGCAACAGCAACGATGAATGCTCAGCAAGTCCAAGCATTGATAGCCGACATGATGCGTTCTCACGGCAGTGGCCTTCCTCTGATCACGGCGGCATACTCGAAGCCCTACACTGTGAGGATCCAGCAGCTACGCTTCCCAGTCGGATTCCAGCCACCAAAGTTCCAGCACTTCGACGGAAAGGGAAATCCAAGACAGCACGTCGCCCACTTCATCAAGACCTACAATAATGCCGGCACATATGGCGACGAGATGGTAAAGCAATTCGTTCGCACCCTCAAAGGTAACGCGTTCGACTGGTACGTTGATCTTCCTGCAGGGACCATCGACAGCTGGGATCAGATGGAGAGGGAGTTCCTCAATCGCTTCTACAGCACCAGACGAACCGTCAGCATGACCGAACTCACCGCTGTCAAACAAAGGAAAGATGAGCCGGTGATCGACTACATCGACAAGTAGAGGAACCTCGCGCTGAATTCACGAGACCGCTTGTCTGAAGACTCGGCCATCGAGATGTGCACCCAAGGCATGCACTGGGGTCTGCTCTACATCCTCAAAGGTATCAAGCCTCGGTCTTTCGAAGAACTCGCAACTCGGGCTCATGACATGGAACTCAGCCTAGCAAACCGCGGGGACTCGAAGAACAAGGACTTCTTGAAGGTGGAGAAGAAGGACAAGCCACCGGCACTGAAACCAAAGCAAGTCAACGTTGCTGATGTCGCTCCAACCTCCAAGCCGCTCAAGATCGGTGGCAAGCCAGATCAGAAGAAGGGCGTCACCGTACCGCCGCCTCCGAGACAGAGGATGACTCTAGAAGAGCTCGAAGCCAAGGAATACCCCTTCCCAGACTCGGAAGTCTCCTCTATGTTCGACCAACTGCTGCAAGAGAAGATGATAGAACTCCCTCCTTCGAAGAGGCCCGAGCAGATGCATCGTGTCGACGACCCTCTCTTCTGCAAATACCACCGGGTGGTGAGTCATCCCATTGAAAGATGCTTCGTCTTCAAGGAAAGAATCATGGCGCTCGCTAAGCAAGGGACGATAGAGATCGACTCCGGAGAGGTTGCTACGGCCAACATGACGTCCATCACCTTCGGCTCCTTCTCGCCGGTGCTCGTTGCTGCTCGGCGAAGCATGCCCAAATTGCGCATCAACCGTCAAGCTCCAATCGCTAAGTCAACTTCCCAGCCGAAAGTCTCGAAGCGATGTCAACGTATTCCCACGTTCACCGGGGATAAAACGCCGCTGCCCTGGGGGCAACCATCGCTCACACCAGCACCTCTTCCAAGCAATACTGCATCCCAACGAGCGCTCCAAAGGAGATACGAGCAAGGAGATCCAGAAGTCGGTCTGCTGGGCCAGCCTTTGGGGAAGTTCGACTATTACGTCCTCTACTCAAGACCTCCGTCCGTTCCAATCAACGAAATCAAGCCCACCGGCTGGGGATCGGAAGACGAGCCAGTGGAACCTCGAGAAGAGCAAGTCCCTTCCAGTCAAGCTATGTCCCAACACGCTATTCGGGAAAGATACGAGCAAGGAGATCCGGAAGTCGGTCTGCTGGGCCAGCCTTCGGGGAAGTTCGACTATTACGTCCTCTACTCAAGGCCTCCGTCCGTTCCAATCGACGAAATCAAGCCCACCGGCTGGGGATCGGAAGACGAGCCAGTAGAGCCTCAGGAAGAACAAGTGCCCTCGAGGGAACCAGTTGCTGCTGTCGGCCATCATCCTAGCGAAGGGGAATCCACCGATGAAGAAGCATGGGTCATGCTACCGCGGCGGCGAAAGCCATGGCAAGAAAAGAAGCTCAAACAAGACCGTGTGATGAGGGGATTCACCAAGCGGAAGACCTACAAGAAGAAAAGCAAGACTCCGGGGAGGAAGGCGTTCAAAGTGCCGCCAGCAAGCCAAGACGATATCCTTCAGCAGAGCCTTCCAGAGCCGACAACCTTGCAGGAGTTCTTCCTGGATCACTTCCTCCCAGTGGACCAACACATCAAGGTGTCTTGTTGCATGGTCGAAGTCCATGAAGTGTCGGAAGGAAAGAACGAAGGCGAAACTTCTGAAAAAGGCGACTCCACCGATGAGGGGGACGACTCCAACGATAGGGGCACCGCCGCTCACGACGAAGCGATCTTGCATATGCCTCTCGTAGAAGCTTTGCATCTCCCGAAGAAGGCTCGCCTAGCAATGGTTGCGGCCTTGGCCGATCCGGATAGCTACAAAAGAAAGAGGAAGGACGACCAGAAGCACAAAGCTGTAGCCTCGTGTAATGCAACGATAACCTTTTCGGATGAGGACCTGCAACTCGGAACGCGATTGCATAACCGGCCTCTTTACGTCTCGGGATACATCAAGGAGAAGCCAGTGAACCGAATCTTGTTAGACTGTGGCTCCGCCATCAACATCATGCCTATCCAGACAATGCGGCAACTCGGCATTACCAACGACCAGCTCTCGCCCAGTCAATTGGTCATCCAAGGGTTCAACCAGGGCGGACAGTCCACCGTCGGAATCATTTGTTTAAAGCTTTCCATCAGCCCGCAGGATACAACGGTCCTCTTCCACATCATCAACTGCCAGACGTCATATCGCCTCCTGTTGGGAAGACCATGGCTGCACGAGAACGGCATCGTGGTATCCACCTGGCACCAGTGCCTCAAGTACTACGAAGAAGGCGTGGAGAGGTGCATAGTTGCGGACGACAAGCCATTCAACGAGGCCGAGGCACACTTGGCCGACGCTAAGTTCTACCAAGCAAAGGGCTTAGTCGCGGAAGTTCTTCCAGCTAAAGCTCCTCGAGTCCAGAAAATTGAAGAAGTAAAGAAGGACAAGACTCCTCTTCCCGCGAATCCGGCGCCACCCTCTGACGAGGCAAGACTCAAGGTCCAAGGAACGTCGAAACCTGGGCAAAGGATGTGCATCAGCTTCGAGCCAAGAGCAATGCAACATACCCCGTTGCCAATCCAAACGGCGCCTGTCCTGCGTCTCGCGCCGCAGTGGCTCCGTAAATCCGAGTGATCGCCTTCTACTCCGGCAAGGAAGCTGGCCCCGTCGTTATCTCAGGCCAATGTCATCACTCTGCAAGAAATGACGGTGTCGTTACCCAGTCTGACGCAAGCTCCGAACCCGAGTAGACCCATCGAATCAGCAGACCTCGAGCAACTCGGATTCAAGCCAGAAGGGAGTTGGGGGCAAAATGCTGCCCAGTTGCTGTTTAGAGCCGGCTACAACGAGGAAAGCGCCATGGGCACACTCCCACCAGTAGCAACTCCACATGGGATGACGAGAACTCAAGCTCGGCTGTTTCAAAACGGAGAACAAATTCCCCCGAACCGCCGAGGCATCGGCTCCAGTCAAGCTCCGTTGGTCATCAGAACCGCAGCAAAGAAGACCTTCACCTCGAACTACATCGAGGCGAGGATGGTAGATGAAGCAGCTGAAGGATCGATAATCTCCGATGCACTCTCTACCTACCTCAGCCATCCAGACAGCAGGAGAAGACGACGATGGGCTCGATGCCAAACCTTGTTCCGGAAGCAAACCAGAGGTGGTAAAGACTGGTCGAATCGAAAACGCACATCCGTGTTCGAGAGGCTCGGGCCAGTCAAACAATCAAAGAAGAAGTCGGTGTTCAATCGTCTGGGGATGCCAATCGAGGACTTCGTCTCAATACCCACCCACCCACCCATGGCGGTCGTCCATCATATCTCCATTACGGATCCCGACAACGGTGCCACTTCTACTTCGGACGACGAATTGCAAGATGCCCCGTCGGTCCTCGCAGAAGGGGGGCAATCCACCGTTGATGACTCAAAGAAAGGGGGCAGTCCAAGAAGACGACGACGACATACTTCTTCAGTGCCTAGGGCCAAATCCTTACTGTCTTGGGGGCAACCGTCTCTCATGCAAGCACTCCCTCTTCCAAACGAAGCTACGTCCCGGCACCTGCTCAAAGCTAGAGACGAACAAAGAAGCCCCGAAGTCAACCTGCTAGGCCAACCATCGGGCAAAATTGACTATTATGTCCTCTACTCCAGGCCTCCTTCGATTCCAAATGAAGAAATCAAGCCAACCAGCTGGGGATCAGAAGATGAATCGGTACAGTCTCTAGAAGTGCAAGTCCTTCTGATCAAGGAAGAGCCTTCAGTCGCAAAACCAGTTCTTCACCTTGGCGAGGAAGATCTTAACACATGGGCTATGGCGCCTCGAAGGAGAAGGCCACGACGATCAAGCTACAGGATAGCACGCCTAGCTAACCATGAGAAAGATCGGGCGACAAGAAAACTCCTCAGAAGAAAGTCCTTCAAGGAAAAGAATGAAGCTCCAGAAAGAAAGACGTCCAAAGTACCACCAGCAAATCTGAAAAATCTCCTCCAGCAAAGCTTTCTAGAGCCAGTGACACTCCAGAAGTTCTTTCCTATTTGCTTCCTTGAAGCTGGTCAAAACTTCAAGATCTCCTGCTGCATGATGGAAGTTCACCAAGTGCTCCGGAAAGACGATGAAGAAAGCGGCATTAACATCGAAAGCATGGGGAGAAGCATCGCTGCCAACGACAAGCTGTTCAACAAGGCTAAAGCACACCTTGCTGATGCCGAGTTTTACCAAGTGAAAGATCCCGTTGCAGAAGCTCATCCAGCAAAACCTCTACGAGCTCAGGGAGTCAAAGCAGTTGCGAGGGACAAAAGCTCTCCACTTGCAAAACTAGTGACATCCTCCATCCAGACAGCGCACAAAGACAAAGAAGCGCCAGCACCAAGACGGAAAATTCACATCAACTTCAAATCGAGCTCGATGCGATGCATTCCGTTGCCTGCTCAAGTTGCTTCAGTCCTGCGGCTCGTACCTCAATGGCTTCGCAAACCAGGACGATCGCCTTTCCCTCCAGCAAAGGAACCAGCGTTATCATTCTTCGGGGCCAACTTCAGCACTTTGCAAGAGATGACACTACCGTTACGTGGTCTGTTGCACGTCTCGAGCTCAACCGAGTCTTCCGAGTGCACCAGCTCTGAGCAACTCGCAATCAAACCAGAAAACACTCGGGGGCAAAACTCCACCGAGTCGATGATAAAATCCAGCCGCAGCAAAGAAAGCATGGCGCACATGGGTTCACTACCCTCAGCTGCAATACCACATCGCCTGACAAAGACTCAAGCTCATCTCTGCAAAAGCGGCGAACAAATCCTTCCAAATTGCCGGGGCATCGACTCCAGTCAAACTCCAGCAATCATCAAAACTCCAGTCAAGAAGATCTTCACTTCCAACTATATTGAAGCGAAGAAGGCGGGCGATAGCTGCGAACCAGTGGCGACTTTGCCTACCAGTGGCAAGTCCCTCAAAAGGTACTTTGCCTAGCGCAAGGTTACCCCCCTTGCCCAAAAAAAAAAAAAAGGGAATAAACGAACTACGTGCGACTTGATCCCTCTCAGTAGGGTACGTAGGCAACTTACAAAGGTTCAGTCCAGACAAAAAAAAAGAAACATCCCAACGTCGTCCCAGAAGGCCAGTCCAGAGGCAAGTGAGTGCATAACCATCAATCTGGTCAGCAAACTAAAGGATGACAAGAAAGTCAAAGTCTTTGAGGCGTCAAAGCGGCTCGCCCTCCGCAGTTTACACGCGCTGCAACTCCAGAGGAAGAAAAACCGTCAGCTTCTGACGCGTCGCCAGCTATGCACGCTGCTTCACAAACTCTGCTCCAGAAGTCTTCTCGGTCGCTCGGGCATTCTCCAGCTTCTGAAGCGATGCTTGACGTCTCTCCCCCTCAGTCGCAGCTAAGCCCAAGGAAGCGTCCTCCAGGGAAGACCGTCGTAAGCAATGAAGCTCGCCACCCTCCAAAGAAGGTGCGCATCTGCTCCTCAGAAAAAAGAGTCGTTGCCTTGAAAAATCCACCGGGCTCATGCAAAAGCTTAGGCCCACCTGAAGGATGGAAACTGCCACTGAAGTCAAAAGCAGCAACCCGAAGAATGGCAGAGGCATAAACAACAACCGCAGCCTTCGTGACCTCCACAAAGCCAAAAGAACCACTGGAGCTATCATCAAGGTCAAGATCGACAAGCAAAAGACAACCAAAGCAGTCTACTCCTTGTTGATGCTCGTGGCCTCGTTATCCTCTTCAGAACGCCCATCTCGGTGTCCTTCAAGCTGACATTGCTACCAGAAAGGTGCAACCTCGCTAGTAACTCTAAACCCGTGGTTGACCGCATCAATAATCTAGCCAGCCTTCGGAAGGTACTCAGGGGGACGAATCTTGCAAGGATATGAAAAGTGCAAGACCGATCGAGAGGTAAAGTCAATTCCGGAAAAAAAAAAAAAAAAAAAAAGGGAGCCACCTTCCCTGGCCTTCAACGCCTCCGACTCATCCTCGCACCAGGCGATCACCACCACACTCGGCTTCGTCTTTTCGCCGTGGCCGTCTTCGCGCTCCCGTCTCCCTGAGCCGCCTCCAGACATCGTGCAACGGCAATCGTCGACGTTCACGCCATCTTCAAAACAAGAGGAGTCAACAACGAGAAAGGTGATCAGAACCCTAGCAAGAGTCGTCGTCCGCGAGCCGCCAGGAGGGCCTTCGTCTCCAAGCCATCGAAGAAGCCTTCGTCTCCAAGCCGACGGAAGCCTTCGTCTTCAAGCGTCGCGCACCATCGCCGCCGCCGTCGACGAAAGAGGCGACACCGAGAAGACGGAGCAAGTCTCGTGCAACCCCAGGCAACACTCTTCCGCCAACGGTCTCCAAGCATCGAAGAAGCCTTCGTCTCCAAGCCAACGGAAGCCTTCGTCTTCAAGCTCCGCGCACCATCGCCGCCGCCGCCGACGAAAGAGGCGACACCGGGAAGAAGGAGCAAGTCGCGTGCAACCCCAGGCAACATTCTTCCGCCGACGGTCTCCAAGCATTGAAGAAGCCTTCGTCTCCAAGCCGACGGAAGCCTTCGTCTTCAAGCGTCGCGCACCATCGCCGCCGCCGTCGACGAAACAGGCGACACCGAGAAGACGGAGCAAGTCTCGTGCAACCCCAGGCAGCACTCTTCCGCCGACGGTCTCCAAGCATCGAAGAAGCCTTCGTCTCCAAGCTGACGGAAGCCTTCGTCTTCAAGCGACGCGCACCATCGCCGCCGCCGTCGATGAAAGAGGTGACACCGGGAAGACGGAGCAAGTCTCGTGCAACCCCAGGCAGCACTCTTCCGCCGACGGTCTCCAAGCATCGAAGAAGCCTTCGTCTCCAAGCCTAACACCGCCTTGCCGCTCTGCGCCCACGCCCCGCACATTGGAGTCCGCGCCCGGCCTCCGGGCCCCACGCCGCACCAGCTGGCCTCCGAGCAAAGGTGCGGCACGGCCTGCGCACCATGCGCGCTCGCTGATACTGTTCTTCGCACCCGACCGGCACACACAAAAAAAAAAAAAGAAAGGGGGGAAAAGGAAAACGGAAAAGAAAAGAAAAGAAAACGAAAGAAAGAAAGTGCAAAAAAAAAAAAGTGTAACCAGAGAAAGGGAGGGGGCCCACACCTCCCCCCAATCAACATCCAACAGCAAAGAGAAGAGGGGGCCCGCAGCCCCCCCTCCTTCTTCTCCTATCTGGACGGGGCGCCCGACCGAACCGGCGACGCCACCGCCCGATCCGTGCCCGCAGCCGACCCGTTCGGGGCCACCGCCGCCGGCCCCGACTTCAGCTGCGCCAGGCCACCGCCGCCCGCGCCCCGGCGACGGACTCCACGAGCGCCGCATGCCGCTTGTGCGCATCCCCACGAGCGTCGCCCGCGCCTCGGCTCCGCGCGCACCGCCACCAGCCGTCGCCTGCACCGCGGCCCCGCGCGTGGCCACCCGCCTGCGCCGCAGCCAACCGCCCGGCCTCCGCTCCCCCGCGCGCCTGGCCACCCAGCCCCGGCCACCGTTGCACCCGCCTGCCACCTGCGCCCGTGCGCCGCCCCCGCGCCTGGCCACCCAGCCCCGGCCACCGCACGCCCGCCGCCACCCGTGCCGCCGCTGCCCCGGTTGTCGTTGCCGCTGCCACCTCCGCGTACCAGAACCAGAAGTAGAAAAAGAAAGAAAGAAAAGAAGGAAAAGAAAAGGAAGGAAGAGAAAAGGAAAGAAAAGAAAGGAAAGAAAAGAAAAAGGAAAGAAAAGAAAGAAAAGAAAAAAAAAAAGAGAAAAAAAAAAGGAGTTAGAGTCGCCATACCTGACCCGCGACGACTCCACCTCCTCTCTTTGCGCCGTCGTCACCGCTTTCGGCCACGACGACTCCGCCTTCTTCTCTCGTTACGCCTGCGTCATCGACCTCGGCTGCGACAACCGGCCTCGCCATTGCACTCCCACACCGAAGAAGGGGCAATAGTCCTCCGCCGAGATGCACCGTGGCTGTCCTCGCACTCCAGCTGCCTTCGTGCCACACTCGAACTCCGTACAGTGGCCACCTTCGACGTCCGTGCAATCTTTGGAGCAAAAGAGGTCCGCAACGAAGAAGATGATCGAAACCATAGTGAAGGTCTTCTCTACAAGCAAGAGCCATAGCCAACTGCTCACACCGGCACCCAGCTCTGCGCGCCGCACGCCGCTGGCCTCGTGCCCAGCCGCCGCAGCCCTGGCCGACCCTGCCACTGCCGCTGCAGCTCCCGTGGTCCAAAAAAAAAAAAAAAAAAAGGAAGAAGAAGAAAGAGGAAGAGAGAGGCGGCGAAGGCAACTCGCACCTCAGCCGCGCTCCTCCATCCTCCCCGCCTCGATCCTCGTCGCATCGTCGCTTCGAGCCCGCCTTCGCAACGACCGCCAAATCGCGCACCATCGTCGCCGACGAAAGAAGCGACACCGGGAAGACGGAGCAAGTCGCGTGCAGCCCCAGGCAGCTCTCTTCCGACAGCGGTCTCCAGAAGCCGGTAAAACCTTCGCAAAGAAGCACAATGGCGGATGAAGGGGGTAGGGGTCTTTAAATAGACTCCCAGCCCTGCCCATAAAAGGAATCAAGGACAAGCGCTCTACGATTCCTACGTGTCCAAACCCTATACGCTCTCACCGACGCGCTCGTCCTTGAGGGGGCATTTGTAGACACACGAATTTCGTCGGACCCGAACCCGACTTACGTGTGCCGACGCGGATGCAAACCCGACGCGCGGACTTGACTCGCGCGCGCCGACGGGGATGCAAACCCGACACGCGGACCCGACTCGCGCGCACCGATGCGGACCCGGACCCGACTCGCACCTAGCAAAGAGGAGCGGACCCATGCTTCAAGGGGGGCCGGCCCCTACTAGGGTCCGAACCCCATGGGGCCGGCCCCTACTAGGACCCGAGCCACATGGGGCCGGCCCTATTGGGACCCGAACCCCATGGAGGGGCTGGCCGGCCCTGCAAGGAAAGAGAAGAAAAGGAAAGAAAAGAAAAGAAAGAAAAGAAAAAGAAAGAAAAGAAAGGAAAGAAAAGAAAAGGAAAGAAAAGAAAGAAAAGGAAGAAAATACCGCCATGCGCGGGGGGAGGTTGTGTATAACGTCTGCACACACGCGGATCTGCGCCGATCCCTCGATCCGACGCACAAGAAGAAGCGCCCGATCGCCATCGATTTCGTGTGCGAAATCCAGCCATAATTACACCCGCTAGAAAAGGAAAACAACTAAATGTTATTCCCCTCATCAATGGATGAATAAATCCCGGGTAATTATGAGAGAGATATAAAAGGGATTCATAATTAAAAGTTCTCATATCTCTCTCCCCTCCCCTTTGCCTATAAATAGAGGGGGTGGGGGAATGAAGAAGAGGTCGAAGACTGAAGACGAAACGCCGGAGCTCTGCAAAAGAGGAGACGCTTCTTCACCGACCCAAGGCTTCACGAGGCACAGTCAAGCCTGTCCCGAGGGATCGGCTTACTGAAAGTCCTCATCAACGTAAAGACCCTTGCACACGAAGATCATCCCTTCGACTCCGTGCACGAAGAAGAAAGCTCGGAGAAGAAGAACCCTTCGACTCCGAAGACGCCAGAAGCAAAGGCCGGAGAAGAAGATCGGAGCGGCACTACCCCGTCATCTCCAACAAGCCTTCGACTCCGATCAAGCCCAAAAGCCCGGAGAAGAAGAGGAGCGGCACTACCCCGTCGTCTCCAACAAGTCTTCGACTCCGACCAATCCCAAAAGCCCAGAGAAGAAGAGAAGCGGCGCTACACCCGTCACCTTCAACAAAGCCTTCGACTCTGATCAAGCCCAAAAGCCCGGAGAAGAAGAGAAGCGGCGCTACACCCATCGTCGTCAACAAGGCCTTTGACTCCGATCAAGCCCAAAAGCCCGAAGAAGATGCCGACACCATAACCGTCACCAAGGTCGGAAAATTGAAGACGAAACGCCGGAGCTCTGCAGAAGAGGAGACGCTTCTTCATCGACCCAAGGCTTCACGAGGCACAGTCAAGCCTGTCCCGAGGGATCGGCTTACTGAAAGTCCTCATCAACGTGAAGACCCTTGCACACGAAGATCATCCCTTCGACTCCGTGCACGAAGAAGAAAGCTCGGAGAAGAAGAACCCTTCGACTCCGAAGACGCCAGAAGCAAAGGCCGGAGAAGAAGAGGAGCGGCACTACCCCGTCGTCTCCAATAAGCCTTCGACTCTGATCAAGCCCAAAAGCCCGGAGAAGAAGAGGAGCGGCATTACCCCGTCGTCTCCAACAAGCCTTCGACTCCGATCAAGCCCAAAAGCCCGGAGAAGAAGAGGAGTGGCACTACCCCATCGTCTCCAATAAATCCTCGATCCCGATCAAGCCCCAAAGCCCGGAGGAGAGAAGCGAAGCGTCATCACCCCGTCGTCTTCGACAAACGCCTGCCCCATCCACGAAGAAGAAAGCCTGGAGCAGATCGTCTGAAGCGTCGCTACCCCGTCGTCTTCATCAACAAAAGCCGACGCTACAACCGTCGCACGGAGACCGTCGCTACCCTCGTCGTCTTCATCAACAAAAGCCGACGCCACAACCGTCGCACGGAGATCGGTGCTACCCCCACTATCTTCGAAAGCATTCTTCGACTCCGATCACGCCAAAGAAGCCCGGAGAAGAAGAGAAGTCCAGTCGACACGCAAACCGTCGAAGCACCGAAGAAGTAGCCCACGTCGTTCGAAGAAGAAGATCGAGTTGACGCTGAAGCTAAAGCCAACGCAAGAAGCCAAAGCAAAGCCCCAATAAAGCCCGCGCCAAAGCAACGCAAGTGCCAAAGCCAAGCGACTACGCCGGCCACGAGCAAAAGCACCGCACGTTCTAGCCGATACGACGCGAAGTCCGGAAGAACGAAAGCATCGCAAGTCTCTCCCAGCTACGTCCAAGTGCAAGCGCCAAAGCAAAGCAAAAGCCAGAGCCACGCCGGAGCCAAGCCAAAGCCAAAAAGCCAAAGCCAAAGCCAACGCCAAAAGCTCGATCGACGCCGCGAACCGACGATCAAGGACACCGAGGTCAAGAAAGAAACGAGGAAGACGCGAAGACCGAGGAACGAAGCCGAAAACCCCCTAGTCGAGAAAGCGCGAAGCACGGAAGGGACAAAGCAACGGTGGACATTCCTTAGCCTCTCCAAAACCCTCTCCCTGTAAAGACCCCTGTCCTGGGCAACTCCTTCAGAGCTCTCGCACGAACACCACGTGGAGACGCGGATCAAAGGGATCCCCCAGAAGATCTTTCCCACAATCCCCTGATCAAAACTCGCCGCAACCCGGACTCGCTACACCCGAGCCACCCGGGTCCCGACCACACTTGTAATCTCGTGTGATTCGCAATAAAGACGACCCGCGCTTTTTTTCACGTCCACAGTGCGTCATCTCGCAGATCGTGTTTAACAGATAGAAATCTATATGTTTGACTTTTGAAATGTGTGTCGATTCGTAAATCTTGTCCGATTGGTAGAAATGTAGCTGTTGATGGTGGAAATGTGAGTCACATCGCGGATCATGCCAAACGAATATAAATATAGCCGTTAAAAGTATTATATATTTTTAAATAATTTATTCATAATTTTTTTATAATTTTATATATTTTTTTAATATTTAAATCGATGCATGGAAAGATAAAAAAAAAGGTGGGAGAGGTTTGGTGTTAATTTGGAGGGGTTGGATAACTTGTAAATATATAGGGTGTTTGGTGCAAAAATGGCTCGGATATAGGGTGTTTGGTGTATATATATCCAGATCGGACTTCGGAGGCCGTTGGAGCTGAACCTCTCAACCAGGATATTTTTAATGACGTGGCATCAAAAAATAGGCCCCACGGTCTTAGGAGGTGCTCCTTGTTCGGAGCCCGTTGTAGACGCTCTTGCTTGACTTTGTTAGTCTCGTGCATCATATATATATACAGCACCCACACCCTAAAACTCTCGACTCAGCGCGCGCGCGCTCTCTCTCTCTCTCTCTCTCGGGGAAGAAAGACAGGGAATCAAGGAAATGGCTTTGGCGAGCGGCTCTTCTCTCTCTACAAAATCCCTCGTCCAATCACACCAACTCCCATACACCGCCGCCCACCAACCCTTCCTTCCCGCCCTCCTCCCGGTTAAGCTGCGACCCGCCCCCCGCCTGTTCTCCGCCGTCCACGCGACGGATCCGTCTGACATCCCGATCGGCTCCGATAAGCCCCCGGAGGCGGCGCCGGTGAGACAGGGGAGATGGGCGGTGGACAGTTGGAAGTCGAAGCCGGCGCTGCAGCTTCCCGAGTACCCAAACAAAGATGATCTGGAGTTGGTGCTCGGCACCATCGAGAGCTTCCCGCCGATCGTGTTCGCCGGCGAGGCCCGCCACCTGGAGGAGCGACTCGCGGACGCCGCCATCGGCAAGGCATTCCTTCTCCAGGGCGGCGACTGCGCCGAGAGCTTCAAGGAGTACACCGCCGACAACATACGCGACACCTTACGTGTCCTCCTCCAGATGGGCGTCGTCCTCATGTTCGGCGGCCAGATGCCTGTCATCAAGGTCGTGCATCCGTCCGATCTGAATTCCATCCTGATTTTGCTTGATTTGATTGATCAGTGGATGGATCTCTCTTACAGGTGGGGAGGATGGCGGGGCAGTTCGCGAAGCCGAGGTCGGACCCCTTCGAGGAGAAGGACGGGGTGAAGCTCCCCAGCTATAGGGGGGACATCGTGAATGGCGACGACTTTGACGAGAAATCGAGGACGCCGGACCCGCAGCGGATGATCCGGGCATACTTCCAGTCGGGGGGTACCCTCAACCTCCTCCGGGCCTTCACCACCGGCGGTTACGCGGCGATGGAGCGCGTCTCCGAATGGAATCTTGACTTCACCGAGCACAGCGAGCAGGGCGACAGGTACGGCAGTGTGTATTGACCCTCGAGCTGTTTGCTGTTTGGCCTGTTTGACAAAACGAGCAGGTACCTGGAGCTGGCCCACCGGGTGGACGAGACCTTGGGGTTCATGGTAGCCGCCGGGTTGACGGTGAACCACCCCATCATGAGGAGCACGGAGTTCTGGACGTCCCACGAGTGCCTCCTCCTCCCCTACGAGCAAGCACTCACCCGGGAGGACTCCACCTCGGGCCTCTACTACGGCTGCTCCGCCCACATGCTGTGGGTCGGCGAGCGCACCCGCCAGCTCGACGGCGCCCATGTCGAGTTCCTCCGCGGCATCGCCAATCCCCTCAGCATCAAGGTAAAACCAGCGGAATGTTGATTGTTAACCGAGGGATCGAGGTTTCAGATCGGGAAGTAGCTAAACTGAGCTCTGGTGATCCATCGATGTTCGCAGGCGAGTGACAAGATGGATCCAAGGGAGCTGGTGAGGCTGATCGAGATCCTAAACCCTCAGAACAAGCCGGGGAGGATCACGGTGACCGTGCGGATGGGGGCGGAGAACATGCGGGTGAAGCTGCCTCATCTGATCAGGGCTGTCCGTGGAGCCGGGCAGATCGTCACCTGGGTCAGTGACCCCATGCACGGCAACACCATCAAGGCCCCTTGCGGCCTCAAGACCCGCCTCTTCGATGCAATTAGAGTACGCATTGAATTCCCCTTTCCCCCTCTGCAAATATATTTTAATTTTTCACAAAATCAAGCAAAATCCCAGAGGCCTATCCCAGAGGCCTATCACCAAGTTGATTTTTCACAAAATCAACTTGGTGATAGAACTAGTTTTATCATGTGCAATGCACGGAACTGTAAAATAAGAACACTAGCCATAAATAATAATGTATACATCTATGTAAGTGATTTCCGTATATAATCTTGAACTAAGGATTTGTTTGACATTGGTTTTGGACGCCTGGTTTTGGGTCAAAATCGATTCCACTTGTTTTGACATAAGATATTGAGGATGTGTTTGTCATTAGTTTTGAAATTTTAGATTTTGATTTTGAAATACCATCAACCGGTTTTGTGCGGAACCAGTTTTGGCTTATCGAAAATCAATTCTACAATTATCTGCAATGAAGTATGTGGCAATAAAACAAGTTTTAAGCCCAAAACCAAATTTGTAGTTATTTCTTCATCTAAAAATTTCTCTCTAAAACCTATTTTGTAGTTATTTTTTCATCCAAAACCAATTTGTAGCATAAGTATATACCCATGCGGACATATTTTTAAAATAAAAACTAAATATAATCGAACTGGCTATTTCGTAAATAAATAGATGTTTGCAAATCTTATGAAATTACATAGATGCCCAAGTATTTAATGGGCATATGACATGCATACTGTGATAGCCTACAAGTGAATTGCACTGTACAAACCTTGAATTCACTTGGGATGATTCTAATGTCATTGAGTTCCAACAATGTATTCCCCCGGACGATTATGATGTATCGGCCCCAGACAGTGTATTCACACGGATGATTCTGATGTCATTGATTCTGCACACGGGATACTGGAATGAATGCGCAAATGGTCGGAAAAGCACTGGAGGTGGAGGATGAGGAGGCAGGAAGAGTAAACACTTGATCTGGACGATCCAACGGTGCAAATTTCCCATCCATGCTCCAGAAATGCTCTAGTCTTTGATATTTGCTCTGGATGTACTTGGATGCCAATCAAACGTTTCTGCTTCAAGAACTCGACCTCGAGTTCTAAGCAGTAGAACTGGATAGCATTAGAGCTCTGACGCACCCAAGCTGACGGTGGAGACCCAAAAAGGAAATGTGAGCTGTGAAGTCGAGTCCGAATGCTCACACTAACTATAACTGAGGTGGTAAATATGGCCACCAACTGAAAGTAGACCTCTACAGAAATATGAAGGTACTCTGTAGCAAACCAGCATCTGAATCTTCTTGTATGCGCAGAAAATGATCCGGGTCGTCTTTATTGCAAACACATGAAGATTACAGAGTGCCGGGACCCGGGGACTCGGGGGTGGTGAGCCGGGTGCAGCGAATATTGATCAAGAGATTGTGGGAGAGATTCTCTGGAGGGTCCCTTTGATCCGCGTCTCCACGTGGTATTCGTGCGAGAGCTCTGAAGGGGTTGCCCCGGACAGAGGTCTTTACAGAGTGAGGGTTTTTGAGAGGCCAAGGAGTATCTGCCGTTGCTTTTGTCCCTTCCGTGCTTCGCGCTTTCTCGGCTAGAGGGTTTTTTACTTCGTTCCTCGGTCTTTGTGCCTTCCTCAATCCTTGCTTGACTTCGGCGTCCTTGATCGTCGGTTCGCGACGTCGATCGTGCTTTTGGCGTCGGCTTTGGTTTTGGCGTGGCTCTGGCTTTTGCTTTGCTTTGGCGCTTGCGCTTGGACGTAGACGGGGGGAGACTTGCGATGCTTTCGTTCTTCCGGACTTCGCATCGTATCGGCTAGAACGTGCGATGATTTTGCTCGTGACCGGCGTAGTCGCTTGGCTTTGGCACTTACGTTGCTTTGGCGCAGGCTTTACCGGGGCTTTCGCTTTGGCTTCTTGCGTGGGCTTTTGCTTCGGCGTCGACTCGATCTTCTCGAACGGTGGTGGCTACGTCTTCAATGCTTCTGGCTTCCTCGACGGTTTAGGTGTCAGCTCGATTTTTCTTCTTCTCCGGGCTTCTTTGGCGTGATCGAAGTCGAAAGGTTCCTTTGAAGACGGCGAGGGTGGCACCGATCTCTATGCGACGGTTGTAGCGTCGGCTTTGCTTTGAAGACGACGGGTGTAGCGACGACTTTACTTCTCTTCTTCTCCGGGCTTCTTTGGCGTGATCGGATTCGAAAGGTTTTTTTGAAGACGGCGGGGGTAGCACCGATCTCCGTGCGACGGTTGTAGCGTCGGCTTTGCTTTAAAGACGACGGGTGTAGCAGCGCTTCTGGTGTTCCTCTCCAAGCTTTCTTCTTCGTGGATAGAGTGGACGTTTGTCGAAGGTGATGGGTGATGACGCTTCGGTCTTCTTCGCCGGGCTTTTGGGCTTGATCGGAGTCGAAGGCTTGTTGGAGACGACGGGGTGATGCCGCTCCGATCTTCTTCTCCGGCCTTTGCTTCTGGCGTCTTCGGAGTCGAAGGGTTCTTCTTCTTCAAGCTTTCTTCTTCGTGCACGGAGTCGAATGCTTGATCTTCTTGTGCAATAGTCTTCACGTTGATGAGGGCTTTCAATGGACTAAGCCGGTCCCGAAGGGATAGGCTTGTTCGTGCCTCGTGGAGCCATGGGTCGATGAATAGCGCGTCTCCTCTTCTGCAGAGCTTCCTCGCTTCGCCTTCATCTTCCGACCTGGCGACGGTTATGGCGTCGGCTTCTTCTCCGGGCGTATTTGGCGTAATCGGAGTTGAAGGCTTTGTTGAAGATGACGGGTGTAGTGCCGCTTCGGGTATCCTTTTCCAAGCTTTCTTCTTCGTGAATGAAGCGGATGCTTTTTGAAGACGACGGGGTGTTGCCGCTTCAATCTTATTATCTGGACTTTTGGGCTTGATCGGAGTCAAAGGTTTGTTGGAGACGACGGGGTGATACCGCTCCGATCTTCTTCTTCGGCCTTTGCTTCTGGCGTCTTCGGAGTTGAAGGTTTCTTTTTCTCGAACGGCGGTGGCTACGTCTTCAATGCTTCTGGCTTCCTCAGTGGTTTAGGTGTCGGCTCGATTTTTCTTCTTCTCCGGGCTTCTTTGGCGTGATCGGAGTCGAAGGGTTCCTTTGAAGACGGCGAGGGTGGCACCGATCTCCGTGCGATGGTTGTAGCATCGGCTTTGCTTTGAAGACGACGGGTGTAGCGACGACTTTGCTTCTCTTCTTCTCCGGGGTTCTTTGGCGTGATCAGATTCGAAGGGTTCTTTTGAAGACGGCGGGGGTAGCACCAATCTCCGTGCGATGATTGTAGTGTCGGTTTTGCTTTGAAGACGACGGGTGTAGCGGCGCTTCTGGTGTTCCTCTCCAAACTTTCTTCTTCGTGGATAGAGTGGACGTTTGTCGAAGGCGACGGATGATGACGCTTCGGTCTTCTTCTCCGGGCTTTTGGGCTTGATCGGAGTCGACTGCTTGTTGGAGACGACGGGGTGGTACCGCTCCGATCTTCTTCTCCGGCCTTTGCTTCTGGTGTCTTCGGAGTCGAAGGGTTATTCTCCGAGCTTTCTTCTTCGTGCACGGAGTCGAAGGCTTAATCTTCTTGTGCAAGAGTCTTCACGTTGATGAGGGCTTTCAATGGACTAAGCCGGTCCCGAAGGGATAGGCTTGCCCGTGCCTCGTGGAGCCTTGGGTTGATGAAGAGCGCGTCTCCTCTTCTGCAGAGCTTCTTTGCTTCATCTTCAGCTTCCGACCTGGCGACGGTTATGGCGTCGGCTTCTTCTCCGGGCGTATTTGGCGTAATCGGAGTTGATGGCTTTGTTGAAGATGACGGGTGTAGCGCCGCTTCGGGTATCGTTCTCCAAGCTTTCTTCTTCGTGAATGGAGCGGATGCTTGTTGAAGACGACGGTGTGTTGCCGCTTCAATCTTCTTCTCCGGGCTTTTGGGCTTGATCGGCATCGAAGGTTTGTTGGAGACGACGGGGTGATGCCGCTCCGATCTTCTTCTCCGGCCTTTGCTTCTGGCGTCTTCGGAGTTGAAGGTTTCTTCTTTTCGAACGGCGGTGGCTATGTCTTCAATGCTTCTGGCTTCCTCGACGGTTTAGGTGTCGGCTCGATTTTTCTTTTTCTCCGGGCTTCTTTGGCGTGATCGGAGTCGAAGGGTTCCTTTGAAGACGGCGAGGGTGGCACCGATCTCCGTGCGACGGTTGTAGCGTCGGCTTTGCTTTGAAGACGACGGGTGTAGCGACAACTTTGCTTATCTTCTTCTCCGGGCTTCTTTGGCGTGATCGGATTCGAAGGGTTCTTTTGAAGACGGCGGGGGTAGCACCGATCTCCGTGCGATATTTGTAGCGTCGGCTTTGCTTTGAAGACGACGGGTGTAGCGGCGCTTCGGGTGTTCCTCTCCAAACTTTCTTCTTTGTGGATAGAGTGGACGTTTGTCGAAGGCGACGGGTGATGACGCTTCGGTCTTCTTCTCCGGGCTTTTGGGCTTGATCGGAGTCGAAGGCTTGTTGGAGACGACGGGGTGGTGCCGCTCCGATCTTCTTCTCCGGCCTTTGCTTCTGGCGTCTTCGGAGTCGAAGGGTTCTTCTTCTCCGAGCTTTCTTCTTCGTGCACGGAGTCGAAGGCTTGATCTTCTTGTGCAAGAGTCTTCACGTTGATGAGGCCTTTTAATGGACTAAGTCGGTCCCGAAGGGATAGACTTGCCCGTGCCTCGTGAAGCCTTGGGTCGATGAAGAGCGCGTCTCCTCTTCTGCAGAGCTTCCTCGCTTCGTCTTCAGCTTCCGACCTGGCGACGGTTATGGCGTCGGCTTCTTATCCGGGCGTATTTGGCGTAATCGGAGTTGAAGGTTTTGTTGAAGATGACGGGTGTAGCACCGCTTCGGGTATCCTTCTCCAAGCTTTCTTCTTCGTGAATAGAATGCTTATTGAAGACGACGGAGTGTTGCCGCTTCAATCTTCTTCTCCGAGCTTTTGGGCTTGATCGGAGTCGAAGGTTTGTTGGAGACGACGAGGTGATGCCGCTCCGATCTTCTTTTCCGGCCTTTACTTCTGGCGTCTTCGGAGTTGAAGGTTTCTTCTTCTCTGAGCTTTCTTCTTCGTGCACGGAGTTGAAGGCTTGATCTTCTTGTGCAAGGGTCTTCACTTTGATGAGGACTTTCAATGGACTAAGCCGGTCCCGAAGCGATAGGCTTGCCCGTGCCTCGTGAAGCCTTGGGTCGATGAAGGGCGTGTCTCCTCCTCTGCAGAGCTTCTTCGCTTCTTGCCATCCGACCTTTTGAGCCTTTCCCTTCCCCCTCTATTTATAGGTGAAGGGGGGAGGGGAGAGATATGGGAAGTTTATTTGGATCCTTTTAATATCTCTCCCATAACTACCCAAGATTTATTCTTCAATTGAAGAGGGGAATAAACCTTTATTTGCTTTCCTTTTCTGGCGGGGTAATTGTTGGGGGTAGCTGAAACCCCGTATCCCGGACAACATTGTATCAGACATATAAAGCTCGCGTGAGAGCCCGTCCAGGAGTTGGAACCACCAGATCACCGTAGGCTCGATCGACCGGCTATTAGGAGCGAGATCCATATTGGGCTGAGTAAACGCCCTCGCCCCCCAGCTCGCAATGGAGCTCGCTCAGGAGCTCGCCCCCAGCTCGTTAAGGAGCTCGCTTTCAGCTCGCTCGGAAGCTCGCCCCCTAGCTCGTTAAGGAGCTCGCCTTCAGCTTGCTCGGGAGCTCGCCCCCTAAACTCGCACAGAAGCTCGTCCCCCAACTCGCTCCAGGAGCTCGCCTTCAGCTCGCTCCAGGAGCTCGCCCCCAGTTCGACTGAGAGCGAGATCCACATTGGGCTGTGGTGACACCATAAATCTTTCTATGGATCTCATAGACCCCAGGAATCCCAGAGGTGAGGAGCTCGCACAGGAGCACGCCCTCGCGCCCCCAGCTTGCAAAAGAGAACTCGCCCCCAGCTCGCAAGAGAGCTCGCCCCCAGCTCGCTGAAGAGCTCGCCCCACCTCTCATACCAGAGCTCATCCCAAGGCTCGTGCAGGAGCTCTGGCCAAAGAGAAAACTTAGAAGGGTATCAACGAACACCGGTAGAACGCCCGAAGAGATCGCCAGGCCACTCCCGTTGTCGAAAGAGGTTGCCCTCTCCAGAGCCCGGCTCTTGGCAACAGGAAGAAGAGGGCGGATCACCCGAACCCATTGTCGAAGAGGTCGCTCTCCTAAGAGCCCGACTCTTGACAAGGATGAAAAAGGCAGAGCATTAAGGACGAGCTCGCTTTTTGCTTCCTCCTTGAGGTCGCCCCCAGTGAAGCGGCATAAAGGCTGCCAGGTGTCGAAACCCCTCTGAAGCTACGTGGACGATTGTAGTCCACGGAAGCCCGCCCGAGTCGGTTCAAAACCTCCCTGACTTGAACATTCCAGAAGATCCACCTGGCAGCGACAAGACAGGTACTCTCCCCCACTCCTCCGCCTGGCGAGCTAGGCGACAAAGGCTGTCAGAAGCCCGATTCCCAAAGATTGTCAGAGGCCCATGTGGGCCGGAACGTGGGGGCCTAGAAGGTGCTGGAAAAGGCTGCCAGGTGTTGCATTCTGGTAGGCCGCAGTAGGCTATAAATGCCCACCCCCAGGCTCCAAAGTACAGGTTGGAAACCCTCATCCCTACCACTTTCGTTTACGCCCGGACTCCATCAATCACCTGAGACTGACTTGAGCGTCGGAGGACCTGCGCTCCTAAGGGAGCCAGCCATTCTTACGTTTTCCTTTGTCTTGCAGGGAGACCGCTCGAGCCAGCGAAAAATATCCCAAACAGTAATTATGGCTCAATCATTTTTGGATTTATTTTGAATCTTGCACATAAAGTCGATGGCAACCCGGTTTCGTTTCTTGTCCGTCAGATCGAGGGATCGGCGCAGATCCACACTTACGTAGACATCATACGCAACCTCCCTCCGCGCATGGCGGTATTTGTTTTCTTTTTTGTCTTTTCTTTCCTTTCTTTTCTTTCTTTCTTTCTTTTCCTTCTTTTCTTTTCTTTTTTTTTCTTGCATGGCCAGCCACCCCCCTAAGGGGTTCGGATTTCTATAGGGGGGCCGGGTGGGCCCCACTTGGGGATGGCCCACCCGGCCCCTTGTTTGGTGCGGGTCGGGTCCGGTTTGCATGTCGGGTTTGCCTCCGAGTCGGTGCATGCGAGTCAGGTCCGGGTTCGAGTGCGTGTCGGGTTTGCCTCCGCATTGGTGCATGCAAGTCGGGTCCGGGTCTGAATGCGTGTCGGGTTTGCCTCCGCATAGGTGCATGTGAGTTGGGTCCGGGTTAGACACAATTTGTGTGTCTACACTTCTGTATCAAGTGACGTAACTCGAGTTGAAAAGCACTGAAGAAATTATTGACTGGCTGACATAGGAACATCATTAGTGCAAGCACAACAAAATGATCTAATGTGGTTGTGGGTGCGCGTATGGAAAGAAAATGTTGAGGCTCAGCTGGTAAACTAGCTACAAACTCGAAGATGCAAACCAAGTCGTCAACATCAAAGTTGTGGCTGATACATAGATTGAAGTACTACCACTATCTGATACATAGATGGACATACTGCTACAATGACTCACAAGTACACCGAATTGTTCCCCTAATTGACAATCGTTGGTGAAAATACTTTCTTCCACCAATGGGTGGTACCAGAAAGTTTAGGGGAAGTGGGGAGTGTGATGAATAACTAAAGACATGACGTAGCCAGTACCCAACCTGTGAATCTTTTGCAATAAACTCATGAGGTATCATTGGCTCATGATGGATAACTAAAGACAACTCATCACGATCTCCCTCAACTAAGGCAATTGGACTTTCTAGAAAATCCCCCAACTATAAGTACTCAGACTCCTTGCTTTCCCTGTCTTGTATAATAGGGTCTGCTAAATCTGCACTCTTTTCATCATGATGAACAATGGTAGGGGAAATCTTCTAGCTCTACTTCGGATTTATCAATCTTTTCTTCAAGAGCAAAATTTTACATGTTTTGCGAGGAAGCAAAATGAAAACTTTTTTTTTCTAGACCGCAATCAGCTCTCTGCGAAGTTGTCTTCTATATTCCAATTCATCCTCAATATCATCTATAAGACTATAACGAGCATCACATAATCAAACTTTTCTTGCATATGATTCATCTAAAGGTCCATGAAAGATGTATTGAACAAAAGGTTCAGGTGTTAGATTACAAGCTCTTCTATTTAGGGTCAATTCAATATCGCTCTCACAAGTAGAAACAGGTAGATAGCATATACAGTAATTTGGTACCCATTTAAAGAATTCAGAATAAGCTTATCTGTCAAATGAATCTAATGACTTTGCACCCAGGACTTCAGGTGGAGCATACATCTTGCTATCAAACATAGGACAAGATTGGTCAATATCTCGACGAGGATTAGAATATGATTTGTTCCTATGTTATGGTCTTACTCGTAGGCTATGATCATCAAAAGTGTTATCCATTTGCCTATAGGTTATGTTTTCTCTAAAAGATTAATCCGCTCGAGTTGCCATAGGATAAACCTAGGCTCTGATACCAAATTTGGTGCAGTACAATCTAATAAAGGCTCAATAGGATGCTATGAGATGCACTCAATGATAAGTCCAAGCCTATATGAGATGATGCAACACAAGTTCTTCCTATATGCCAATTCTTAGATTAGTTTTAGTGATATAATTTACTGAAATTAAATATCAAATAAAGCATAGAAATCATATTCTAAAGTAACTAAGTAAGTTTCAAATCACTTGCGAGTACTAGCAGGAAGGAATACAGATAGATAAGAATACTCACTTGCAGAGTTGTTCAGATGCTTGATCGAATAATGGATTGGGACTTTGGATGTTTTTTTATTATCCGTTGCACTTCGCACTATATGTGGGAACTTCCTAGCACGAATCGGTTGATGAAAGCATCGTCCACAACTTTCGAAGCCAAAAAATGATGTACCGTAAATCCTCGTAGCAAGGGGAGTATTCCTTGCTCCAGTGCTTAAGTCCACATGCCCCCTTATGCATAAACTCATCCCCTACCTGCTCCACCTCTACTGCTAGATTCACTAGTTCAACCTGTTTCGCTTGCTACCACTTACTCTGCAGCACCCTCAGACTCACCACCTTCGCTGTCAGTCTTATTTGATCGTGTCGATAGGTTTTCTATTACTCCTCCTTAGCGCTATCTTGAGCATAAAAGGTATTCTCGACTGATCGCTATGGCTTTTCTAAGGTTCTTTTTGCTCTTCCCAGTTTTAGTCTTTTCTCGTGGCTATCCACTTCTTCACAAGCCACAGACTTACCGCGATGCAGTGTAGACGCCCCAATATTAGCATGCTATGGATGAGGGGTTATGGGCCATTCAGCGAAGTGGCATTTGGGAGCTTGTACCTCTTCCTCCAGGATTCAGGGAAGGACCCTATCAGCTGTCGTTGGGTCTACCGGATCAAGCCTCATTTATACGGGACTGTTGAGAGTTACAAACATCGGCTAGTCGCTCGTGGCCTATGCTATCAAAATCGGGCCTAGTCGACAACTAGTCGGCGGCATTTTATCAAACGACTAATTCAGATTCATTCATAGCTGAGCGGAATCCCGACTAGTCCCCGACTAGCGATTGATACTAGTCCCTAGACTGCTATCTGCAATTATTATTATTTTTTACAAGGAGTCTTTGCAAGTAATTTTATTTGGATTTTTTTTTGCATTGCCTCGAAGTCTTGAGTCGCAACTATGGCTTTTCCCTATAATTATCTGTTGAGAGCCTGAGAATCTGAGATAAAAACATAGACAAATAATTATTGTTTATTTGTTGATATCCATATAACCCTATAATCAAAATTGGGGCTGTTCACATATTAAACATCAGCAAACAAATATTGTGATAAATTCTTAATTATGAGTTTTCTGACATGGACATGAAGCCAATATAACTGTGTTTTGTTACTTATGTATTTATACCCATGTTGTAAAGTGCGAAGGTATGCATTGTATTGACCTACTAATATCATATACTTATTGACATTTATGCTAGTTCATATATCATATATGTTTAGGGAGGGGTTAGAATAAGTTTTGACCGACTAGTTCTAGTCGACCCTTGGTCGACTAGGGGCCGACTACCGACTTTGACTGCATAGCTCGTGGCTTTAAACAAGAATATGGTGTTGACTACGAGGAGACATTTGCCCCTGATGTGAAGATGAACATTGTCCGGACTCTACTGGCAATTGTTTCAGTTCGTCATTGGCCACTATTCTAGACAGTTGTGAAGAATGCTTTTCTTCACGAAAACCTTTTTGAATGGGTCTATTTGCATCCACCTCTTGGTCTTCCTTCTCCTCCTCAGTATGTCTGTCGTTTTCACCTAGCTAATTATGGGCTCAAGCAAGCTCCACAAACTTGGTTTTTGCGTTTTTATTCTTTGGTGTTTCACAAAAAGTATGAATGATTACACTATATTCACTCGTAGCTTTGCTCATGGTACTACAATCTTGCTTATCTACATTGATGACATGATCATCACGGGTGTTGCTGGTGTCACCATTGACTCTCTGAAGAGGCACCTCCAGCAACAGTTCAAGGTGAAAGACCCTGAATCACTTCGCTACTTCCTTGGTGTTGAGGTTGCTTTTATTCTCCGATGATGCTTGGCCACTCTGCAGAAGCATGTCTTTGATGTCTTGAGTATTGCTTGTCTTATTGACTTCCAGACCGTAGACACACCGATGAAGCTTAATGTAAAGCTCTGTCCTACTGATAACGAGCCACTTTCGGATCCCACTCGTTACATGCAGCTTGTTGGTACTTTTGTTTACAGATGATCACTCACCCAGATATTACGCATGCAGTCCGAGCTGCTAGTCAGTTTGTTAGTGCTCGTTCGGTTCACTAGTTGCACTGCTGAAGATTCTTTACTATCTTCGGGGCATGCTGACTCGCTCCCTATTGCCTTTGTCCTCTTTCTCTTTGGAGCTACACACCCTTCAGATGCGGACTATACAGGAGATCCTATTGATTGACAATCCACCTGATCGACGATCCACTACCGGCTTCTGCGTTTTTTTATATGACTTGCATATTTCTTGATAGAGCAAGAAACATGATATCGTTTCTCTCCAACACTGAGATCAAGTATCGTGTTATGGCACAGACAACATGTGAGGTGTTTGGCTGCATCACCTACTTGGTAATATGGGTGTTCAGGTGACCTCAATGACTCCCCTATACTATAACAACCAGAGTATTTTTTAGATTACTAGCAATCCAGTGTTCTTTGAGCGCACGAAGTAAATCGAGCTTGATTGTCACTTCGTGGGGCATTGCTACGTGGACGACACACTCTCTTCCATATGTTCTACAAAACAGATTGCTGACTTCTTTACGAGGATGTACACCATTCACTGTTTTTGGTGCCTCTTTAGCACACTCTTGGTGTATGATGCACCTTGAGTTTGAGAGGGTGGGGTGTTAAGAGTATATATTTAGCTTTTTGTATAAGTTAAGCTTTTTCTTCGGGTATGTTCACTTTGGATGACCCCATCTCATGTACAACATATGTGGGTGTAGGGATGCGGGATCTATTCTCTTTGGGGGGTATCTCTTGGTGGGTGTATGAGGGATTGGTGAGAGACAAACAAACGTATACTCGGGTTTTCCCATACTAGTGAATCCATTGATCGCCGTTTGTCATAATAATTCTTGGGTGTTTTGTTTGTGTTTATCTATTTGCTCGGTCTTGTTGGTGGTTGTCTTTACCGTGGTGGTTCTACGCATGTCGTGTTCCGCTGTGCGAGGGCCTCGGATCACGACACCCACTATGGTCGATCCAAAAATGTGACTTAGCAGGATTGTTTGTTTTGGCTTTTTTTTGTGTTTTGAGAGAGAGAACCTTCTCAGGGAAGGGGGATGGGGTTTGAAATCGACCCCAACCATATAAATGAATCAGCATTCAGCAGTACTGGTTCCAATATAGATTTATAGCCCAAAAGGAGCTTGACCGAGAAGAGGAAGACCATAAACAAATCGTGTTTAAAATGCGTTTGATCACTTCAAAAGAAGATTGAGAAGTCTGGTTGAACATTCTCCTACTTCATTCAGTCTACAGATTCCAGCAGATGGCTATATCAAAAACATTCCAAAGTTTCTTTTTGTCAGGCGGAACCCTGTACTTTCTCCAAGTTGATTAAACATCAATCAAAGATACTGGGTACATCAAGATTGACTCTCTGCTTGAAGATTCCAGACATCTTGTGAGAATTAGGGGTGGCAATGGGTCGGGTCGTGTCGGGTTTGTGTCGTGTCTAGTTTCGTGTCGTGTTCAAAACCCCCAGACCCGGACCCGACCCGTTTAACTAATCGTGTCTAGATCCTAAACCCGTACCCGACCCCCTAATAAACGGGTAGACCCGGTAAGACCCGTTTACCACCCGGGACTATTCAGTTGACCCGATCCGACCCAATCCGACTCGACCCGACCTGACCTGCTGGTATTATATATTATAGTATCGGATTGCGGGTAGACCCGACCCGACACGACCCGTTGAATACTAAACGGGTCTTCCCGGGTCTACCGTGTCCAGACCCTAAACTTGGACCCGACCCGTTTATTAAACGGGTCTATCGTGTCGACCCGTTTACGACCCGAACCCGTTTAGCCCTGACCCAGACCCGCTAACTTCGTGTCGGGTCTGCCGTGTCGGGTCCGAAATTGCCAGCCCTAGTGAGAATGGTCATCAACAAGTGACTAACCCGATTCCTTGGCTTCATTGATAAGTGAACAATTAATGCCAGTTAGGCCGGCCCGAATGATTCTTTTCTCTGGAAGTTTAATTTGGTGGGTACCCTACTATGGATGTCAAGCCGCATAAGGATCGTCATCTTTGAAGGAGTTTCTGACTTCCACAAATTTTTAGCAGACGGTAGTGCAGAATCACTGCGACTAAGAAATTTGTAGAAAGAATTGTCTGTGAGCTTGGCCCAAGTAGGCAACATCCAAGAAGGTGAATCCCTAGCGTCCGATACTGAGAAGAGACATTTATCCGCTACCCGTCACTTATCACATTAAGACACTCATTTAACATGATGCATTTGAATCAATGGCATCATTGCTTTAAACTAAAATTTTCATAATAAACCATGAGGACCAACACCTTGTTAACAATGCTATTGGCCTGTTGTTGAGTACAGGCGGAGGTACGAGCCTTCTTTGATGTGCACGAGCAAGAGGGGAGCCATCCCGGCGGAGTGCATCTGGAGATGACAGGGCAGAACGTGACGGAATGCATTGGTGGCTCCCAGACAGTGACCTTGGACGAACTGAGCTTGCGTTACCACACCCACTGTGACCCCAGGCTCAATGCGTCTCAGTCACTGGAGTTGGCCTTCATCATCGCTGAGCGGCTCCGTAAGAGGAGGATTGGGTTCCTGTGATCCAACCATCTGGGCTCTTTGCGCCCCCTTGGATTCTGAGGGACAGCTGGATTGTTGATCGATCAATTTCTTGATCCGTGCAACCGCTAGGACTTGCCAAAAAAAAAGTTCAAATTTTATGGGATCTTTTTTTTTAGGTATTTATGTGATTGAGTAAAATTAGAGATGCTGTTGCTTTTTTTCTTGGACAGGTGATATCATGCTGTTGCATTTTTGGTAAAATGGAATGTGGTTTTGTCATAAAATGGGAGGCTGTAGTACCTTTAGTCTTTCATAAAGATATAAATTCGAAATTACCCCCTGTGTGTATATTTGATAAGGTTACTTTGAGTTCTGTAGTGCTCTCTTTTAAACAGGAAGGATTCTATCTTCTTAAAATTATGAAACCTTGTGAAAGTGCTCAATTTTACAGGCGCGCTATTTGCACCCAGGATTTTAGAGTTGGCACCCGGTATGTTTATTAAAATTTTAATTCCTAAACTATCTCCGTCAATAACCTCTGGCAAATCGAACCTCTCCCACCCCCTTTCCGATGCTGCCGCCACCCCTTCCCCAGCGTCTCTGCCCCGCCGCACCCAATCACCTCTGCCACCACCATCCTCCTCCTAGGCTCCATTTTAGGGTTGGCTGAATGCTTTTACAGGGACTTAGGGGGTAAGGGTATAATTATAAAATTGCCTTATAAGACCTGGCATCAATTGATTTGCCAACTCCCCTATTCTCTGGTGGGTACAATGGTAGCTTCTTGGTTGGCAAGCTTTGTGTGCCAACACATTAGGCTTTGTATTGAGTCTATTTTTTTTCGGTCTAGGTCTAGTTTCATTCTTCTCCTATCATTCTTCTCCTATTTGGAAGATTCATTAAAGATCTGATGCAGCACATGCAAACACCATTCAAGAATAACATAACAATAATTTTTAATGGAGGGACTTAGTTATAGCTCCCTGACAAAGGTATCAACTTGCAATAAGCCCCCCTACGAGTCCTGTGTTGCAATAGCTCCCTCCCGAAATCCCACCAAACCAAATAGAAAAAAAGATCAATAGCAACCAGCCCATAGTTCATTAAATTTATATTTCCTATCATTAAATTAACACGAACCATTTTTTACATGAAAATCAATTGAAATCACTCCAGATTGTTGATTTAAAGCCACAAAATAATTTTTTTTTTTCTGTATATTTTCACCAAAATATTTTTTTTCTGTTAACCGACCAAATATTTACTCTTTTTTACCTAAGTGTTACTCTTTATGTGCGAGATAGATTCGACTTAGTTTCTCATTGTTAAAAGCATTTTTCCTCACAAAAAAAAATCATATTGTGAGAAAATAAGTAGAAATATCAATACAATCAATTGACAATTAAAGCATTTTACATATCAAAATGTTACTCTTTGCTAATAGATTGTTAATCTTTACCATTAGTTACTTTTTTACTACGATTGTTATAGTTTATATGTAGTGATAAAATTGTCATTTAAAAAGTTTCGTCATTACTTGTGCGTGGCAAAAGGAACCTACTGTGGGCACCGAAATTAGCCCACGGGTTGAACCCGACCCACATGCGAAACCTGGCCCACACACAACGGCCCGCATGCGAAACCTGGCCCGCACACAACAACCCGCATACGAAACTTGGCCCGCACACAACGGCCCACCTGCGAACTCGGCCCGCACACAACGGCCCGCATGCGAACTCAGCTCGCGCACAACAGCCCGTAAATAAAACAGACCTGACTCAAAACAAATGGGCCCCATTGGACCCGCTACCCGAACTCAAAAAGGGGCCCACTGGCCCCCCTCTTCTTGAAAGCCGTGCCCCCTCCCCATGGGGAGGTGTGGCCAGTCATGAGGGGAAGAAAAGAAAAGAAAAAAAGAAAAAGAAACGAAAAGAAAAAAATCTAACCGCCTCGATGCGGGGGGAGGTGGCGTGGACGTCTACACATGCAACCGTAGATCCACGACGATCCCTCGATCCGACGGACAAGATGACGTCGTGTCGCCATGCAATCGGAAGGTGCAAAGATGACAACTTATCTTCAAAGATCAAGTCACATCTTGCCCATAACCATCCCCACAAAATAGGAAAACAAATCAGGGTTAGTTCCCCCAAATAAGGGAACAACATCTTGATGGTTATGGGGGGAGATATTGGATAGAACTAAAAGATTTCAGCAATATCTCTCCCAACACCCCCCTTTGCCTATAAATTGAAATCAAAGGTCGAAAGCTGAAGACAAGAAGGCACTTCAAAAAGGGGGCTCCAACGCTTGAAGACCGAAGGCTTCGCGAGGAACGAGAAGGTGCGTCTCCAACAAAGCGGAGTCGACCATCGAAGTCCTCATCAAAGCGAAGGCTTTGCACTCGAAGATCAAAGCTTCAACTCCTCGCACGAAGAAGAAAGCTTGTGACATTCATAATGTTATATGCAACTTTATGAGCTGTATCACGTACCATTCATAATGTTACATGTAAAAGTGTTACATGTGAGATTCTTAACTTAGCACGTACCATTCATAATCTTACATGTAACAATTTTGGACAAAGCAAGATGGTAAAAGAGTCACGCAACCGAAAAAAGAGCACCCACATCGCTCCAGAAAGAAGTTGAGGTTCGGTAATTCCGAGCGCGGGCTTTTTGTGGCTGCAGAGCACCTTCGTATACCCCGAGGCTGGAACTGGGGCTCGGACTGGAACTGTGTTGTGCAGAAGATATTATGTCGGATTGGGGCTTTTTCTCTGCGAGGGTATGAGTGCACGTTGGCCTTGACAGAGGCTCTCCCATGAGATTTTGTATGAAGGCCCGGAGTCGTCATCACCCCGTCGTGTCCAACGATCTTCATCAACTCCGAAGACGCCATAAGCAAAGGCCGGAGAAGAAGATCAAAGCGACAACACCCCATCGTCTTTAACAAAGGCATCGACTCCTCGCATGAAGAAGAAAGCTTGGAGAAGAAGGCCTGAAGTCGGTGCCACTCCTGCCATCTTCATCAACAAAAGCCGACGCTACAACCGTCGCACGAAGATCGGTGCTACCCCTGCCATCTTCGAAGCAAAGCCGATGCCACAACCGTCGCACAGAGATCGGCACTACACCCGTTGTCTTCAAAGCAAAGCCTTCGACTCCGATCGCGCTAAAGAAGCCCGGAGAAGAAGAAAAGTCAAGCCGATGCCACAACCGTCAAGGAAGCCAGAAGAACAAAGAAGTCTTGAAGAAGAAGTTATTATCGTTCGAGAAGAAGATCGAGTCAACGCTGAAGCAAAAGCCAACGCAAGAAGCCAAAGCAAAAGTCCAGGTAAAGTCCACGCCAAAGCAACGCAAGTGCCAAAGCCAAGAAACTACGCCGGTCACGAGCAAAGCACCGCACGTTCTAGCCGATACGACGCGAAGTCCGGAAAAATTAAAGCACCGCAAGCCTCTACCCGTCTACGTTCAAGCGCAAGCGCCAAAGCAAAGCAAAAGCCAGAGCCACACCAAAGCAAAGCTAAAGCCAAAAGCCAAAGCCAAAGCCAAAGCCGACGCCAAAAGCACGATCGATGCTGCGAACTGACGATCAAGGACGTCGAGGTCTAGCAAGGATCGAGGAAGACACGAAGACCGAGGAACAAAGCTAAAAACCCCCTAGCCGAGAAAGCGCGAAGCACGGAAGGGAGAAAAGCAACGGCGGATATTTCTTAGCCTCTCAAGAAACCCTCACCATGTAAAGACCTCTGTCCTGGGCAACCCCTTCAGAGTTCTCGCACGAATACCACGTGAAGACGCGGATCAAAGGGACCCTCCAGAGGATCACTCCCACAATCTCCTGATCAAATATTCGCCGCACCCGGCTCACCACCCCCGAGTCCCCGGGTTTCGGCATCTGTAATCTTCGTGTGTTTGTAATAAAGACGACCCGAATCTTCTTCTGCGCATACACCTGCGTTAGTCAAAACTACCAAAGGTTTGCTCTATACCAATTGTTACTCTTTTGCTACGATTGTTACACATTATTTGTAGGGGTAAAATTATCATTTAAAAAATTTTGTTATTACATGTGTATGGTAAAAAGAGTTTGCGTTAGCCAAAGTCCAACAACAAGGGCTTAACGTTAAGTTCAAACTTTACATACCCTTAATGTTATAGAAAAATCTTTTTAATGAGCTAACATTAATAACCCTATTTTGATTTGATGGTTTGCTATTTTTGGCACAGATTTGGACCAGGTTGAGTATCACTTTTTAGGTTAAGGACATATAAACCTGTCATATGCTAGCATTTCCCTTTTGTCTCTCTAGTTCATTATCGGAGAGCCTCCTTGTCCATCTTGCAAAAGAAGCCCTCCCTCTCTATCTAGAGCTATTTTGATCATCATCCCCTTCAATCAAACCTCAAATGAATATTACCGTTGGAAACATGGTTTGATTCATGGATGGATTCCAATAGATGCACATGTGATTAGGGTCTGGACACGCTAGACCCGGGAAAGACCCGTTTAAAATTTAACGGATCGTGTCGGGTCGGGTCTACCTGCAATCCAATACTGTAGTATGTAGTGCCAGCGGGTCTTATCTGGTCAGGTCGGTTCGAGTCGGATTGGGTCAACTGAATAGACCCATGTGGTATACGGGTCTAACAGGTCTTATCGGGTCTAACCGTTTATAAACGGGTCGGGTATGGGTTTAGTGACTGAACACGATTAGCTAAACGGGTTGGGCCCGGGTCTAGGGGTTTTGGATGCGACCCGAAACTAGACCCGACCCGACACGCCCCTAATGGGAGGGCGACGGCGGCCGGTGAAGTTTGGTTGATTGGAAAAGTTATTGGGCTGAAATGTGGGGTCTACTATTGGGGATCTGATTCCTCTCAAGTTACTACTTCCTCAAGTTCTCCACATTTGGTGGCAGATCTCATCGACAACCTTAGTAGTGCTGGAAGATCTCAATAATGGAGGCGGCTTTTTCATGTTAGCATGATAAAATGATGATGAAAACTCACGTTCTATTTGACAGTTTCAAGGATCATTTTATCACTATATCATCCAAAAAATATATATAATATTAATAATTATATGTTTGTCTTTAGACACTTCAAGTTTTTAGTAAATGTTTAACCAAAAACAAAGACACAAGTGGGTCAAAGTGTAATATTGTAGAAGTACAGAGGGGGAGCTTAATAATTAGCATAAACCTCAAGGATCAAAGTATAATTTTCTCAAAAATATTAGGGGTTATTAACCTAAGACCCCTCTAACCAACCCATATTAGGATAAGCTTATTGAAACTTTTCATTTAAGCTCTAGCCCCTCTAAACCGACCCAATTTTAGCAAAACCCATTCACAATTTTTTTAATCCCCAGACCACCCTCACCTGCCATCCTCCCTCTTCATGTCTGGCGACGGACACGGAAGTGGCAGAGGCGAAGGCGGCAGCTGCTGCTGGCACAAGCGGCGGACGCAGCAACGGCGAGGATTCGGTTAGGTCTAGGGTTCTTCCCATTACCTGTAGATTAGGTCCGATTGGGAGGGAGGGAGGTTCGATCAGATCCGGCAGCGACGGAAAAGAGGGGTTGTAGAAAATCTAAATTCGAAAGAGGAGAAGGGACATTTTCGTCCATAGATATTTCAGCTCAAATGAAAAGATGATCGGGACTGCTACGCAAAAAGAATCTTTATGATGGGCTTTTTGCTAATTCCCCCAAAAGATTAATATCCCAACTGCAAGCAAAAACCGACCTTGCGAGCAAAAAGTGTGAGCATATCCGAACTATTTTCAAGGGGGGACAAGGTTTGGGCTTCTGAAAGGCTCTCTTTTTTCAAATCTCGATCATCCGCTACACGCCGGTCATCGTTCCCGATCATCTCGGCATCAAGGCGGCTGCGATTTCCGGTGATGCTCCTCCGCCTTGCAGGGTCGCGAAGATGAGAAGTCTGGAGCAAGATTCTGGGATCCCCCTCTCGATCTCGCCGGATGGGGCCCTTTCGGCGGACGGCGGGGGCGGGAGCCGATCCCTCTTGTCGTCCTGGTTCGTTGGCTGCCACGGCCTATGGTACGACCTCGCCCTGATCGTCCCGTCGTTGATCTTCGTTGTGTACCTGGCTTCGCAGGCGAGGAAGAGCTTCGCTAAGCTCACGTATGGCCGGTCCTACATCATGATCTCGTACTACGCCCTCCTATGGCTCGTCAGCGTTCTAAATCTCGTATGGTGCTTTCTTCAGGTACGGTGGTCTCGATCACATCTTTGTCGGTCGGCTAGGGTTTTTTTTTTTTTGGAGTCGATTTTGTGAAGATTTTCTGATGTTGGGGTTTATTTTTCTGATCAGAGTTATTTATATATTTTTCGAATTGAAGCAACTGAAATTTGATCTGCCTGGGTTGGTCAGAAAAAGGAGTAAAAAATAATTTAAAATTTTGAGATCAAGCCACTAATTTATTGCTCATTTTTTATTGGAGAAGGTGAGAACTTTCCATTTCAGAAGCTCCTAGAAAAGGGGTTTTCATAGTTCACTTCAATCTCGTTGGCAAGGAGGAGCTTGGACTTGCACTGAACTTCAGATTCAATTTGTGTGATTCAATTTGCTTTTCACAGATTTTGACAAATCAAACAATCTTGCTCTGTTTTTTATTTCTCTAACTACCATTACACTTATTCATGCAATAAATCCTAAGATGCGTCTATTGAGTATTTATCATAAATCTATCCAAAATAGTTGTAAAACTCATGTTCTGGGCTTTCATTGCAACCCCCACCTATCCCAACCACCCTACAAAGCATTTGTATTAAATGCTGATTGGATCCTTTCTAAAGACTAATGCCCATTTGGTCCATGTGACTGAAATAGATTTGAAATGGGATCGAAAATAGGGAATGGGAATGGAAATACTGTATAATGTATTGAAATGGTCATTCTCATTCCTTTGTTTGATTGCAACAAGGACTCCTAAAGAAAAATTGCCATTCCATTCTAGTAGCGGCGGTGTGATGGTGGTGGCGGTGATGGATGTTGCAATGGTAGTGGCAGGGGTGGGTGACACGATGGTGGCGGCAATGGTGGAATGCTACTAGTTTAGTGGTGGTGGTGGGAACAATTTTGGATGCACACGTCGTAGTGCGCATGTGCTCGGTGCAGCCTATGGACGCCCTAGATGAACCACTTGGTTGGGTCCCTCTCTAGCTTTATCCAACGTGTCAATAGGTTGCGTAGATTGCATACTCATCCAAATTTTTCCGGTGGTGGTGGCAATGGTTGGATGATCGGGGTGGTGATGGGGAGATGGGGTAGGATCAGTGGTATGGTGACGGTTGGATGGTGGTTATGGTGACGGCGAAGGTTGTAGCTACAATTCCATGGTAGTAGCGATGGCGGTCGAGTGGTGGCATTCGTGCGATGCTGGTGGTCTCGACAGTGATAGAGTGGCAACAATTGGATTTTCCACTAAGAAAAGGTCCACTCCCCCAACTAAGTGAAAGAGGTTCCTCTACTTCCCTCATATGAGGGAGTAACCATTTCGAATCGTGATTCCATTCCCTGGCCCGAACCAAACGTTGGAATGTGAACCCTGATTTTTATTCCCTCTACCAAGCCCAAACCAAACACTTGGAATGGGAATGGTGGTCTTGCTTTCTTAATATTCCTTTGGTCCTACCCATACACATCCGTCTTTATTTAACTAAAAGGTTGTGGAGGTTTATCGATAGTCTCACTTCTTGATTCATCCATTTAGGTTAGAGTGGTCTCATGAACTTGACCACAATAGATCCTTATTTCGTTGTTCTTGCATGGTGAGTTTTATAGTTGAGGTTTGGAGGAGGAAAACTATAGCACTACTGTACTTATTGATGGATGAAGTTCTGACCATCAATATAAGAGGTGGATTCTAGCATGGCGGACAAACCATAGTAGTGCCTTCAAATTTGTGTTTGAGAATTTGATTTATTTGAGTCCGAGATTGAAAAGTTTCAGGTATTTCATTTCATTTTAATTTGCTTTCATTGTAGAAAGAATAATTTCATACTTACAATAAAGAGGGAAAACTAGAGTACTAATGAACTTTCTATATTTTTACTGGGTCAATAAAGAGGGAAAACTAGATCACTAAAGAAAGAATAATTTCATACTTACAAATTTATCATGACCACGTGTCACGCGACTCACGCCCTAGTTAACTGGTCCAGTAAAATTATTGGGTCAATGGACTAGGGTACCAGTAGGGGTGGCAATCCTTGACCCAACCCGCCAACCCGACCCGAAGTTAGCGGGTTTGGGTTTGGCATAAACAGGTTTGGGTCATAAATAAGTCAACCCGATTGACCTGTTTATTTAATGTGTCGGGTCGGTTTGTATTTATAACCCGATTGACCCGTTTACCAAATGGGTCGTGTCAACCCGACCCGACTCGAGCCAACCAGACCCGACCCGACCTGCCTTGACCCAACCCGACAGGTTTACATGGGTTTTGTTGACCCAACCCGAGCCAACCCGTCCCGACACGACCTGACCTGCTTAGTAAACAAGTTAAACAGGTTAGGTTCTTGTTGGGTGTTTTGCCCTTATACCTATGTCTCAACCCGACCCGACCCATTGCCACCCCTAGGTATCAATCGTTTCTCTCTCTCTCTCTCTTTATATATATATATATATATATATATATATATATATATATATATATATATATATATATATATATATCACAGAAGGAATGGATAAAGGGAGGGTCGTGATTTATTCCCCTGAAAGATAAAATAAATAACGGCTGCAATCAATTTCAAGAGAGAGAGAGAGAGAGAGAGAGAGAGAGAGAGAGAGAGAGAGAGAGAGAGAGGAATCAGTTCTTGAGCAGCCCATCTCCTCTTCACACCGTCCGATCGCATCCGATTAAATTAATACTTGAAGCTCTAGATGTGCTCTGATCTCCCATCTGCACCCTGAGTGTACTCGAATGTCCATCAACGTTAGCCTATAGGCTCCATTCTCTATTAGATATGGTTGGTTTGCGTCGAGCATGATTTGAGTTTGATTAGTCTGATTGCTGTTACACAGGACATGTCTAAGATATGGAGTTGGACTCAATCAATCATTGTGTTCCTATTATTTGAGCCTGCTCTTATTGACATGTAGCAAATGAGCACAAGTCGGTTCACCCTCATGTTCTAAACTACCTAGGGTCGAGTCTCGCCAAGTCATGTTTAAGTCTTTTCTAGTTGGATCAACCTAATTTAGTAATGGGATGGTTGTCAAAATCCTGAAGGCAAAAGGAATTAAAGTTGAATCTTACTCTAAATCATATTCATCAAAAACTTATTTGAGTAGGTGTTTATCTTGCTCGATGCAGAATAAATCTTATACATTTTACCCCTACTATTAATCTTTAATAATCGTTGGCCTTATAAGATCTATATACAATGGTTTTTGGGAATAAGGCTTTTTTTCCTTATATACTTCATCTGTGTAATATATATCATTGATTATCATAGAATAATCCACTCATTTTCTTTTTCTGTGTACTAATAATATCTTCCATAATTTTAACTTGTCCTTTCCTTGTTTCTATATTAATAATTTATTATGTTACCATTATAGGCATGGTAATCACCAGTATATATTTTACTTTTACATAAGGGGTTCCAGGTTGAATCAATCAATTCAGTGATTTTTTCTTTAAATGTATCCATATCGTTTAATCATTTGTTTGCACCGGACACAGGCATGGCAATGTACACCCGACAAGGAATTATCTTGGAACATGTTGTCGCTGTTCACAAAATCTGGGATGTTGTTTTTGGAAATCAGCTTGATTGCCTTTTTACTCCAAGGAAATCATGCTAGCGGATTGGAGGCCTTAACACGAACATTCGTTGTCTCAGGTGCAATAGTTGCTGGTGATATACTGCTTAAGGTATTCTTGGTTATAACACGTATTGTACCATTGTTCCATGGTTACACATGTTATAAAGTTGAATGTCACATGATCCTCTTATATCATATTTGTAGCCTTCTTCATGCAACTCAGGTCTTTTTATGCAGTAGCCAATAGCCATTTATGTTACCCTTGTTTGGAACAATGTAATGCCTTCTTGTTTGTAATTTCACAAGTTCCTTTCTTGAGCAGAATCCTAGACATGGCATGGTAATATTACTAATGAGATGAATGACACAAATTATGATCTAAACTGTCATTTGTGCAGTGTACAGTGTAAACATTTCTTTTTTTATGTCTTTACAAATTATGATTTCTCATCTCTATCCGAGTCTATAATGAAGTGGCAAATTATAAGCCAATATATTTGAAAATCAGGAGTCCCAATTGGCTTATTAAAATGTGAATTAACATTAGATAGAGTGAAACTCTATTACATTTTGTTGCACAATAGATTATGATGTCTCAACTATGACTATAAAGAGGTTGCAATTTTATTAAACATTGGCAATTGAATATCAAGAGAGTCCCAACAAGAAAGTGATTTCGACTCACGATGATTTGGATGAGCTGAACTAGATTTTTATTGTGAAAGGTGTTTCAATACCACTCGGAATCCCCTTTTTATGCTATTTCAAAATCCAATTCCGATTCAGAAATTTCAGAATTATTGGAATTTTTTTGGAATGTTAAATTTTCAAAAATTTTCGGAATTATCCAATTTTGGCAAAAATTTGGAAGTCTTCATAATTTTCCAATTTTGGAAGAATAATCGGAATTGCACAACACCTACTGATTCGCATGGGTCTAGGTCGGATCGGGCAGTGGGTGGAGACTGGGGAGTAGGATTTGGTTGGGATTTAGGATTTTTAAGTTTTATTTTATATGCGGTGTATCATGGGCTGTCGACATTTAAAATCTGGGTGTAGACTCACGTCGGCACCTGTCAAACCGGATCGGTCTCCCCACCACATTCATGAGTGGAGCACATGTAAAGTTTGGAACAATGTATAAGCTTGGATTGTTCGGTTCTTGTGCATGATAGAGAGATAGAGGACCCTAGAAGGGATGAATGGTCAATTGTATCCAACATTATTACTTTTGAGGGTATTTCTTTCTGGTCCTTTTTTGCTAATACATGTTCGTAACATTCTAGTAGATTCAGTACTATATGATAAACTTTTCTTATCCTATGGATCAAATTGTTGTTATTATGTTTGGCCATGACTGCTTGAAAACTTCTCATATGTAGAAAGTTGAAGAACATAGCTTGTGCAGTTCATGCTTTATTATTAAAGTTGTGGCCATCCTTGGCCTAGTTTGATCTCTTGAGCTTATCCACGCTATGTGATTGTATTTTTGGTGGCAAACATGCCATTCTTAAATTATAAATGCAAATTTATAGTGTTGTATCAGTAGTTCCCTGTACACTTCTAAATTACAGAACTCTTCACAAAAGCATATGTACAACTAGTTTTGAGATGCTCCTACTCAAATAACCTTGAGATTTAGTCACACTCTCACCCTATAAATTAGGATTTGAAGCAACATAATAAAACATTGGAATGGTTAGAATGTTCTAAGATGCAAACTTATTTTTTCCTAGCACATGAATATTACAGTTGGAATATTGGACCGTTGAATCTTTTTTTTTGTCCAAAAATTAACAAGGCTCATCGGTAGGAGCCCTGGGTCTTTGAGTTTTGTTGCAAAGTTCGTAGGTTCATCTGCGTCTTCAGTGATTGCTAGCATCAAATTAGCTTAAGACCTTTTACTATCGTCTTGAGCAATGAAAAATGAGGAAATATTCAAAACTCCCATGAATATCTGAAATATTCAAAACTCCCATGAATATCTACCATACAAATCAAACCATGGAAGAATAATATTCTCTTGTTCAAACATCTTTTGTTTTGCAACTAGATGTCTTGAAATGCTATAGGAGTTTGATATGCTTTGCATATTTAGCATTTCGAAGAACCAATTTTAGTGGAGTGCTGTAATGAATTTTTTTTCTATTTTTCCTTTCATTAGAGAATCTCTTGACAGCTTTACTCGGATGAGGTGATAGTTTCCATTCTCCTTATTGCATCTAATTATGCTTTACCGACCTTTATTATGTGTGTCAATACGTAACACAGTCTCTATATGTTGTGTTATCTGTAATAGAAAAATTGCTTTTAAGGATAAAAATAAAAGAGTAATGTTTAGGGATCCATACACTAGGAAATAAAAGGGCATCTGGGGACCCCATGAAATGCAGTACCTTTAATTCCATATTCATATATTTAGATGAAAGAGTAATCACAGAGGTTTGCTGACATAGAGACGAGGTGTGAGCACACATGTGTGCGTGTGCACACAAGCCTGCACACACACACAGAGTGGGAGAGATGTGAGCACACATGTGCGTGTGTACACGCAGGCCCGCGCACGCGCGTGCACACACACACACACACACACACAGAGAGAGAGAGAGAGAGAGAGAGAGAGAGAGAGAGAGAGAGAGAGAGAGAGAGAGAGAGAGAGAGAGAGAGAGAGAGAGAGAGAGAGATGCCTTCTGGTTATATATTTGTATATAACAAATTAATGGTTGATAGGAGGGGAAAGAGATGAATTAGGAGACTTTGTTCAGTAATAAATACCTAATTAGAAAAACTGGAGCTTCATAAAGCCTTATATATAGAGACCCTTAAATCAGTTGAAAAAGTTGAGACAAATCCTACTTAAAATAGGACCCCTTTACATTTTACTTTATTTAGAAATTCTGTACCAACATAAAAAGATTAAAGACCACAGTTTGAGTTCTAAACCAAATGTTTCTTTGTACATAATTTCTTAATTTTCATGTGTGAAAAAATAAATATATTCACAATAATCCCAAATCTAACAATTCTTGAGCTTCATTAGCTTTGTTTAGATGTGTGGCTTTCTTTTAGCCCAGACTTTTTCCCTATATGTTCGGCCATTGCAGTGCTGATCATGTCTTTATGGCTATTTGTGAACAGTGAGACCATGTAACTAGGTCCGTGCATGAATATTAGGCTGATATGCATTGTTGGTCCATTCTCTAACAGCTTAAGCTTTTAGGTGAAATGGTAACTCAACATTGTATCAGAGCTCTAGTTTTTGGGAGATCTGGGTTCAAGTCTTATTACCTCCATTTATTTATTCCCCATCAGTTTATTTTGCCACGTGCCTGCACATTAAATCTTTATTTTAGAATACTTGATGACTAATCTTGGTACCATCTGTATGTGGGATACGTTGTTGAGCACTATATTTTCTTCAGGCGGTCTATGTGTTTGGTTTTGGGGTTCCGCTGTTCATCGATAACGATGATACCCCGAACCGGGTGAAATGGGGTTTGTGGATCGTCCACAAGCTGTTGCTTACTGCAGTCTATGGGCTAATTTTGTTCATGCACCATTCGAAATGGAGAGAGAGGCTGCCGGGTAATCCTCATTCCTATTCCCCGGTTTCTGTTTACCATTCCATAGTTGCATTATTTTGTCAAAGAGGTCTAACACTGATCTTCTCTTTTCTTTCTTTGCAGCAAGACCTGCATTCTACAACTACAACTGTGCGATGTGCTTATTAAATGTTCTATCGCTGTTCGCCTACGCGCTTGTGGGAAATGGATCTGGCTTTGGTTTCTGGTATCATTTTTGTGATCTTTTTTGTAGCAATTTGTGAAGCATTTACTGTCCTGAGGTTTAATCCCTTTTTTTTCTTTAATTATTATTGTATTACAGGTTGTTCAATCTCACAACCATATGCTACCACTCTCTTTATCTCCCGCTTCTGTATGTCACATTTCTGGCGGATTTTTTCCAGGTCTCCTTTCTCTCTCTCTCTCTCTCTCTCTCTCTCTCTCTCTCTCTCTCTCTCTCTCTCTCTCTCTCTCTATCTCTCTCTCTCTCTCTCTAGCTGGATGCTGCTAAGAATAAATTTCTGGACCTGGTGCTGATACTTGTTGATTTCTTTGCTCTCTCTCTCTCTCTCTGCTATAAATTTCCAGACATGGTGCTTATTGATTTCTTTGCTTCATTTCTCATTGGCTTTGCAGGAGGAAGATCTACGTCTGGAGAACGTGTACTACTCCGAGATGAAGGATGCTGGATTCTTCGATGCTGATTGGGACTGATGAATACCTAGAGGCACAAGTAGGGTGCTACAGAATATTGTATGTCGACATTCGTTGTATAAATCTCACTTCGATTGCGCTGAACAAGGTTGCGGTGTTTACAGCTGAATACTCTATACATGGTAATCAAAACCCAGGTTTGGATCCCAAGGTTGAACCCAATAAGTGTATTGGGTATGGTTTGGATATGACCTAATCTGGACTTCTGATAACCTGGTAATGGATAGACAAGATTTGCTATTTGCTCGGCTCTGGCCTTTTGTACGTCTTGGAAGAGCTTTGATTTCGTCTTCAGCTGCTTCTTCAGGTCTTCAAGCTGCTTCTTCAATGACGTGTTTTCAGTATGCGCAACTGAGAGATCTTCAAGCTTCTTGATTGTGGAAGAGGAAGAGGCAGATTCGTCCATTTCTTTCTTTTGGGCCTCCAACAAGGACTTGTTTTGTTACCGATTGTATCGATAGAGACCGCTTGAAGCTCAATCAACAATTGATCGTAATTTGGCAGTGTAGGTCGGCGATCTTCGACCGATCCCCTGCTTGAGTGCTCTGAGAGAGGCGAAGATCTGGTCTAGCCAAGGAAATTAGTAAGAAAATGCAAAGATTCATGAAGATTTGCAGTGAAAATGAAAGATGCAAGAAACCCTAGAGCGGTCGAGGAAGACAAAGGCTCATGAACTCTGAGAAAATTTGAAGATTTTCTATGGGAAGAATTCGCTTAACGGGGAAAAATTCCATCTCTTAGTACCTTGAAATTTGAAAAGGTAGGCGTTATGTCGGACTGTGAAGAAAAGCGGTTTATCGCCCGGATACTGCAAGATCAGGACACAATGGCAGAGTATTACGACGCTTAGTCTCTTTTCAAGATTGAAGATCGTGAAGCCCTAGAAAAAGTGACTCACGTCGGAACTTTTAGAGCCCACTATGTCAGGGCAGCCTGAATTCCCCATAGATCTTCGTCTTTCTAGATAAATGAAGTGTGTGTTGGGTTTTGGCATGCAACAGGTTCGTGCACATGATATGACCATCGTGTACATATTCTGGGTTCTGGCAGTACGGGTTGGGTTGCTGGATCTCTTGTTTTGACAAGGTAACTTCGGGTTTTGAATCTCCAATTAGTGTATGATAGTCTTTTCTAACTCTAGCTATAAAAGGGGAAGGGAAGGAGGCTTTTAGGGTAATTGGAACTCAGTAGAATCGTCGACGATGGCTACAGAGATGTTCTGAGATCCTCTACTAAAAGAAAAGGTTGCGGAGAGAAATGAAGCATCCGCGTGGTGGTGGTGGTGTGTGTGTGTGTGTGTTGGGGGGGGGGGGGGGGGGGGGGGGGGGGGTGCTCCTCTAGGCTCTTGGGAGCTTGGCGGCGGTCACATGATGGAGACCATCATGCAATATTGTCGGTGGTTGGGCTAAATGGTAAACTTTGGTAAATCTTCCATTATTTTCGACAAACATGTCAATCGCAGGCAGAGAGAGGTCTTTTCTCATGACTTTCAAGTGGGAAGTATGGGCTTAAACCAAAAGTACATGGTGGTCTCTTTTTAAGAGTAGATCCAAGAAATACACTTAGGGGGCGTTTGGTTCGACTGTTTGCTTATAATTAGAGTTGTTTCTATAAGAGCTTATTAAAAAATTATACTGAAAAAAGCTCTTATAATAAGAAATGTCATTTGGCAACTCTGTTTAGATAAGCTCTTAAAATAAAAAAGTGTGTTTGGTTAGCCTCTCTTTTATAGCGCTTATTTTGGGGTAATATTGTCATAATTATGGGGCGGAAGAGGTTTCGTTGCAAATCTCGCGGCAAACGAGGGGCGGAGGAGGTCTGCAGGAGGGGCGGACTGCGAAGGAGGCGGACTGTGGTGGAGGTGCAGACTGAGGGTGGACTGCGGAGGAGGAGGGTGGATGAGGGGCGGAGGAGGGCTGACGAGGAGCGGAGGAGGTGCAGACGAAGGGCGGAGGAGGGCGAACTGCGAAGGAGGGTGGAAAAAAGGTCGAAAGAGGGCGGACTGCGGAGGAGGACGAACGAGGGGCGGAGGTGTAGACGAGGGGGCGGACTACGGACGAGGGGCGGAGGAGGTGCAGATTGCTGCAAATCACGAGGAGCAGACAAGGGGTGGAGGAGGGAGGATGAGGGGGCGGACTCTGGAGGTCTCGCTGCAGATCGCGAGGGAGAAGAGCGATATATTTTTCTTCCCAAGCGGCTACGGAGCGAATAGGTCAAAGGTAAAAACAATTTATACCCTCGATAATTTTCTAATAAGTGAAGGGTTAAATAGTTTAGAAAACCACTGAGTGAAAAAAGCTTCGGTCTGGTTGCTTCTGAAATAAGAGAAAAAAGAGCTTATCTCTTAAAATAAGTATTGCAAAAAAGTACTCGACCAAACAGGCTTTTTGGATAAAAAAGTACTTATTTATCAAATAAATCCAATAAACACTTAAAACCAGCCGAACCAAACGCCTCCTTACTCTTTTCTCATTGATAGGCTTCAAGCTAAACTGAAGTGATGGAAACGAAATATGTTCTCTTAATACGGGTTGTACTACCCTTATTTAAATCTTCTTTGGCTTCAATCCTAACTTATTTTATGCCCACTTGCCTGTTACCTGTATCCAAAGAGACTTTTGGTAGGTACTTGAAAGCAAAAAAGACATGTTTACTTGGCATAGAAAAATTTATTTATTTATTTTTTGGTTCATAGAAGGGGGAGGTCACAACCGAACCTTCTGGAGAAGCCAACCAGGCAAAACAAAGGTCAAAGGCCACACGACCACCGCACACACGTGGGACAACCCACTACACACACCGGCAACCACCACACACACTGCATGTAGGCGGGCCAAACCCCCACACAACGGCGGAGGACCAGAAAAAGAGGAAGCAGAAAAAAAAGAAAAAAAAAAAACCCAAACCCCACACAACCACCGACTTCATCGCAGGACCAAGGAAAGGGGATCACGCCACCGCAAGTCACTGGGAACTCCGATGAGCCCCTAGCCTCCAGAAACCTCCACACCACACCTAGCCGAAGCCGTAACCATCAATGAGACCAAGAGCTCCCGAAACGAGAAGGGGCGGGGCCCAGGACCTATTCGAGGCCGCCGCAACGATCACACAAGCTGCTGCACGCACGCCGGAGCCGGAGGAGACACCCCCAAAATTCCAAAAATAGAAAAAATGAAAATTGGGGAAACAAACCCTATCTACAGGGGACTGGAGGGGAGAAGCCTAGATCCGGACCCCATGGAGGATTACGTCGAAGATCCCGGTTTCTCCGGAGCCACTAGTGTAGGTGGCAACCAAGGAGGCCAAGAGGAGATCGGCAAAGCCCTAAACCAGGGGTCGAGAAGGGAAAAATGGAAAGGGCACTCAGAGTCAACACTGGGAAAAAGTTTCTTAAAGCCTAAGCCGGACGGTGGTCTGGGGATTGGGGACATGAGTCTGGGTAACTATGCTTTGTTTATAAAACTTGGTTGAAGACTCCTAAATAATCAGCCTATGTTGAGCTTCACAAGGATCAATGGGCTTCCTCTTCATCGTAGTGCGAAGCTTTCGGGTTGTGGAAACTAATTTGGAAGGCCAACATAATGTTGCTGAGGATCTCAACGTTCATTTGGAGGGCAGCTTCATCAGTGTTGCCCATCAGAGCAGAGATGGTGAAGAGTGTCCCGAGTATAGAATCTGTACACCCAATATGTCCAATAGATCCATACCACGATTATGGAATGCAAGAGAATATCCCAGCTGTTGCTAGCTGCGAGCCACACCATGTGAGAAGAGACCGCAAACAGGTGGCAGATTATTTGACTTCCCATGCACTCCATTGTACTTCTGATTTTTGTTTTTTTGATTCCCCTGGTTCTCTGCCCTATCTCTTTTAAGAGATTCTCGATAAGGATTATGAAGATAATTAATAAGAATTGCTTCCACCTGATCCAATGCTCTCCCCTCCTCTCTATTCGGACAAACTGGCTATGGGCAACCCGTTGGGATTGCTACCTAGTGTCTTGATAGAGAATGGGTGAGAGTAGTGGATAGGTTGGTGTTTACTTGCAAAAACAGCCATACGATACATGCGACTCTTAAGCATTTATTCTTTGAATACGAGTACTCGTTGGCCAGAGTTGTGTAGTTCGGATCTTCATTGCTGCTAGATATAAGGGCAAAAAACTTGGACTTCGATGATGGAATAAGTGGTTCTTGTCAAGGATCGTAATCCATATTTCTACCTTTATTATAAAGCCGTGGTAATTTTATGGTATATTTGGAAAGAGTGTAACACTGTTTTGTTTGATGGAAAACCTCCTAACAGATGTGGGATGTAACCTAGTGTGTGCTCTAAGAGATGTGGGATGGATAAACAATGGCCAATTAATTATTAAAGATTCACTCGATGAATTTAAGATTAAAAGATGAGTTTCAATCACGATAAAAGACCACTTCAGCAATAGCAACTTCAAGCTATTCCACATATGACCCGTAAATCATCACAGAAGTAAAAATCAATTTCTAGTATATGCAAGTATTTAAAATTGCACTATTCAAGTTTAATCACAAGAAGCAAGTATGAAAGTAAATTAATCAGAAGAGGCTTGGAAACATACCAAAACAAAGGTCTAGTCCAATCAAGTGATAGAAGAGGTCTCAGGATACCACAAAGGAATAACCTAGTCGAATGAGAGGGTCTCTGCCCTGATCTGTGTGGCCGGATTGTCGAAGTACTCCAAGGAATGCTAGATCTCACAATAAACATCTCTAGGAAACCACATAGTACATGAAGGTGAGAAGGGGTGGATACCGGGGATGGGAAGAGTGGGATAAGAAGGTAGAGGTATGATGCAAGTGCAAAAATCTGCACTTGTATGGGTTTGGATCAAAGGGGCGGTGAGGAAGAAGATGGATTAGAGGGAATATCAAGGTTGGCACAAGACCAGGTATGGTGGAGGAGGTCAGAATCAAAGAGAAGAGCTATCTTACTTAGGGTTTTCTTCAAAATTTTTGATTGTCCCCCATTGCTGCAATTAATTGCATTCCCTTTTATTAGAATAAGGTTTCCACAAAGTAATTACGGGCAATCAGATTAAAGAGAAGAAGCCACAGGATGATGCCATAAATAGAAAAGGGCAAAAGGGGAAGAAGGGTTTTATTTCACATGAAAGAGAGAACGGAAGAGGGATCCAGTAACCCTCTCGAAACCTGCACAGAAAAGGAGCCGCTGGGTACCTCGGGATGCATGCCCGGGAGTACAAGGCCTAGTGAAGGGGTGGAGTCTATAGGAGGCGGCCAGGGCATCCTTGGGGCTCTTTTGTGACTCCTTTGATCTCATTCGTCGCATGTCCTGCAGATACAATGATTATATTGAAAATGCTTAAATTGTTTAAAGTGACTAATGACTTAATGGTGGCTTAGCTCAATCACTAAACCGGGTGCGACAGCCCCACATCAAAGTTAACACAAAATTAAACCAATCATATCTTTATAACCAGGAGTCTGAATCACATAAAATTGAAACAAAAACAAAGATAAGGGAACAAAGTTTCTAATAAGCTATGAGGCCAATCGCCTCAATCAATGTGCAAAGTTTGAAGTAACTTTCATCCATCTTGAACATCGTGTTGCGGCCGAGCCTCCTACATCAAGTCCTTCGGGCTTCAGAGAATTCAACTCCGAGTGGTGCCTCCAAGATCAAACACTCTTAGGCTTCAGAGTCATATAACACAACAAATCATAGACATTCTTTGAGGTACCGTTAGAACAATTGCATAATTTCCACAACAAACTAGATAGTGTAGGCAGGGTAAAGAATGCATAGAAACATAAAGAGACACTTACTCTAATTTGCTGCAAAGACATAATGTAGAAAGTGTCAGATGCGTGCAGAAGAATTGCAATGAAAACAAGTAAGGCTTGAGAAGCAGTTGTATTATGTGTAGCACAAATGGGCTTGCACGATTAGCGATAAAAGGTTTAAAAGGAAACACATATGACAATTTATTTCATACATCTTCGATGGATTAAATAAAAATACTAATATTTTAAAAATAGCAAAAGTGCATGGAATCAATTTTTGACATATATGATGATAAGGTGAGTTATTCATCCTATAGCAAGAGTCTGAAAAATCATTATTAGCTGAATTATCTAAAATCATGCTTGAAATCACTTTAATATCGATAAACAATCGGGCAATGTTTATGAATGTCATGAATAGTGGGACTAATGCTATGCTCTAGACTTAGTACACATGGCATGTTGTTTTGGAATGCGTGATCATAAAAATATATCTTATTATTATTTTCAAGTAAACCATAGAGAAAATTTATCAAGTATATCCTATTGTCATCTATTAGTTTTCCTAGCAAAAAACCTAATTGGGTTGTTCCTTTAGAGTGTTTTAGGATATGTGCTTTTCTTCCTTTGATTGGTTGAGGTTATAGGGTGATTTGTCGAACATTGTCCACGAAAGAGTACATTTTGGCCCGGCCATTGTGTTGTGCATCGACATCAAATTGCTAAGGTCAGCCTAATAGTAGGTCACAAAACTCTAGGAGGATAACATCACACCATACCTTGTATTGATATGTTATTTCTACGAAGAAATAAACAAGGCAACCGTGCGTGACTAAGATTGTTCCACACTCATCGACCCATGGAACATGATATATGGTCGGGGAATAGGTACTAGTTTTAATTGAAACGTCTTTAGTAGATTTTCACTTACATAGTTGGCCATACTACCCCCATCGACCAAGATACATGTTCCTCTTCCGTTGATAGTACTTAGGGTCCTGAACATGCACTCTCTCTGGTCCCTCATAATGTACTACTTGGGAACCTCTCCCACCATGGTATTCGTTTGAAACATTCATATGGGACGTGTGGGAAAGGATGGTTTTACGGAAAGTAGTTGATTAGACGTGCAAGACCATGGATGACTAGGAGAGGGTGGTCATATGCATCACCAATAACTTCTATACTTGTGAAGTTTTGTTCATCACCCTCACCTGTATCCTCCGTCTCACTATTCTCATCAGGCTCAAGATCTTCAATGTAGTTAGTTTGAGGATTGAATTATCGATGAGGACACTCGACATATTTATGGCCTGGTTTGTTACACTTAAAACACTTCAGCCTATTTCCTAAGATTTCTTTATCCTTATCCTATAAGTTGTCCTTACCCTGGGTTGAAATTGAAGGGGCAACATGTGCTTGTTCTTTTATTGGGGTTTTGACTTCTGCCGGTTGTCTACTAGAATTACCCATTGGGTTTCTTTTATGCTATGTTATTCGAAAATCACTTGTGCATTCTTATCTTCACTCTTGATGGCCTTGTTATAGGCATCATCGATCTGAGTAAACTCATGTAGGGAGAGATCATCCTAAGACTGGGGTCTCGATCTAGCTACATAGCGTGAAACAGTTTATTCAGGGTCCTCGTTTAGATCATTCCTAACCAACAACTAATAAAATTTCTCAGTATATTCGTGCATTAATCTCTATCATTGTCTAAGATTATGTAGTTGTTAAAAAAGCTTCTGTTTGTGGCCCATGGAAAGAAACTTTTCATTTATCTTTATTTTCATCTTTGCCCACGTACGAACTTTCTATTTACCTTTTCTTTGTCTACGGGCTAGACTTGATTCCACCATACCAGGTCATGACTTCTTAGTTTCAAGCTCGCAAACTTGACCTGCTTATCCTCGGGTATCTCTTGCCAAGTAAAATATTACTCTATGTGATCAATCCACTCCAGGTAAACCTCGGGTTGCAGTCTCTCTTCAAAGTTGCTCATCTCTAACTTTATCCCCATGATCCCACCATCTATCATTTTAGCTCCGATTATCAGATTGTCAATAATGATTCATTTCTCCACTAAATTAATCATCAATCCCATAATAATCATTATTCATTTCTTAATATATATCATGGTTTCTCCTACCTTTGACGTTGTTCCTAAGGGTTCTTTGGCATCATTATGATTTTCCTCGGATATAGCCACAAGGCAGGTCATAAGACGTTTCAAACTAGCAACGTCTTCTTGGAATCGATTGATGGTTTAACAATGTTGTGCTATTTATACTTGCAACTCATTTTCAAGAGAGGGGTTGTTGTCCTTGGAGATCATTAATGGCTCTAAGATGGACTCTCTAAATTTTTGATTCACTGGAATTTACTTCGGGGACTTAATATGGACTCTGATTTGAAAGCCTATGCATGCAATGAATGATTATGAATGTCCTAATGCAAGACATACTAGGTGGATATGTGAAAAACTGAGTGGGGTGCCTTCGGGGTGTCCTAATATATAAAAATGATACACAAAATTAAAATTCACCAAACACACAATATGATTAAAAAAAATTCGAGGATCGATTTTCCTGTAAGAACACAAAAATAAGTGCACTCTGATACCACCTGATGCAATCTAGTGTGTGCTTTAAGAGATGTGGGATGGATAAGCAATGGTCAATTAATTATTAGAAATTGGCTATTTGAATTTTATATTAAAAGATGAGTTTCAATCACGACAGAAGACCACTTTCAACAATAATAACTTCAGGCTATTCCTTGTACTACCCACGAATCATCACAAAAGTTAAAATCAATTTCTAATACTTGCAAAAATTTAAAACTGCACTATTCAAGTTTAATCACCGTAAGCATGTATGAAAGTAAATTAATCAGAAAATGTTAAAAAACATACCAAAACGAATGTCTAGTCAAGTCAAGCGATAAAAGACGTCTCAGGATACCACAAAAGGAATAGCCCAATCAAAAAAGAGGATCTCTGTCCTGACCTGTGTGATCGGATTGTCAAAGTACTCCAAGAGATGCCGGATTTTGCAGTTAACGTCACCAGGAAACCACGTAGTAGGTGAAGGTGCAGAGGGTGGATATTGGGGATGAGAATAGTGGGATAAGAAGGTAGAGGTATGATGCAAGTGCAAAAAACTACACTGGTATGATTTGGATCGAAAGGGCAATAAGGAAGAAGGTGGATTAGAGGGAATATCTAGGTAGGAGCAAGATAAGGTATAGTGGATAGGAAGAAGCAAAAAGAAGAGATCTCTTTGTTAAGGTTTTTTTTTTTAAATTTCTGATTTCCCCCATTACTGTGATTGCATTCCCTTTTATTAGAATAGGATTTCTAGAGAGTACTTACAGGTCGTCAGATCAAAGAGAAGAAGCCACGGGATGAGCCCAGAAGTAGAAAAGAGCAATAGGTGAAGGAGGGTTTTGTTTTCATGTGAAAAGAGAGAACGGGAGAGGGATCCCGCAACCCTCACAAAACACGTGCATAAAAGGAGCTGCTCAGCACCTCAGGATGCATGCCCGTGTGGTATGGGGCCTAATGAAGGGCGATGTTTATAGGTGGCGTATATGGTATCCTTAGGGATCTTATTGTGGCTTCTTTGATCTCATTCGTCGCTTGTCCTGCAAGATTCAACACATTGTATTGAAAACACTTAAAATATTTAAAATGGCTAACAACTTAATGATGGTTTAGCCCAATCACAAAACCGGGTGTGACAACCCCACACCAAAGTAAACACAAATTAAAACGATCATATCTCCATAACCAGGAGTCCAAATCAAACAAAACTAGAATCAACATGAAGATAACGAAACAAATTTTCTAATAAACTAATAATCTATGAGGCCAGTCACTTCGATCAGCATGCAAAATTTGAAGTAGCTTTCAACCGTCTTATACATCGTGTTGTGACTGAGCCTCCTACATCACTATCTAAGGTGCTACAATGGTTTCTTTGTATACTCACTCAGTGGTTATTGGATGAGGATGCTGAAGGTCCAAGCACGATAAGGCATAGTTCAGTCATGGTCTATTTGCTACGTTATCCCTTAGGCTTTTTCAAAGTGAATGTTGATGCATCAGTAAGTGATTCAAGGGCGGCTAATGGATAGTGATTCGGATCAATGACGACCATTATGTGGTGAGTATCAAAAAATGTTTTTACATTGCTTGCCAATGTTGGCTGCAACAATGGTGATTTAAGAAGGTAAGATGGCACTCAAACAAATACATATTGATCAAGCGCAGATAGAGGGCGATTGCCTTCTAATTATCCAACTTTTGTCCTAGGAGACTCTTTGTCCTCCTTGGTGTCGGCATAACATCGTTGCAGATTGCAGAAGCATCCAAAAAAGTTCGACGACTTTGATTTCTCTACACATTCCAAGAAGTGCAAGCAAATGTGCACACACACTTGTGAAAGCAGGTGAATCCTTGAAATGATGATGTTTTCTCATGATTGGCGCTCCTGATGATATCGGCAAAATGTTTAGCTATATCAAGGAAGAGTCTTCCTCAGGTTTGAACCAAGTGTTTTCCCATATAATAATGATTCTTCTATTAGGTTTGGGGCAGCATAAATAGATCTTCCTTGGTTCCAGTAAAGAAAATATTGGTGGTGATTTTGGAAAAAACTTCTTGTTTTAAACCAAGCCGACAAGGGCATAATATACGTTCAATGGTTATTTTAATAATTATATTATGATCTTTTTTTACCAAACAATTTTATTAGGGAGACTTAGTGATAGGTTCATGACAAGAGATTGATTTAAGAGGAAGGAACAACAAGAAGTTGGTTTTGCACTAGGTCCCTCCGAAAAAAGATGTAGTTAGAGCAAGTCCCACCGATCACTTTTTTCCCTTTTAAATGATCAAAATGCTTTAGATAATGCCCCTCTATCCTTATTGCTATTGTGCGTTATTTACGGATTTGCTATAGTGATTTGACTGTAGCGTTTTTTCTTTTGAGGATACGATTTTATGAAATTTTTTTGGTACAAAGATTTCACTATATGGATAGACTAATAATCTATACAGATTGTTACTCTACAAAAAAATATAGGGATAATTTGGATATTTAGCAATCGAAAGGACCCGTCATCAATAGGGGTGTTCATGGTTCGGGTTGGTTCGGTTTTTTGATAAATTTGGAACCGAACCGAAGTTGATCGGTTCTCCAGAAAATGGAACCGAACCAAACCATTCCTTGGTAAAAACCGAACCGAACCAAACCGGAAAAGTTCGGTTTTGTTCGATTCGGTTCTGCGGGTCCTTCAAATCACTTGTCATCACACCGTGAGGCGTGATTAGTTGAGCCGCTGAGTTGGTTCAGATTTCATTCTTAAGTCTTTAACTTTGGGTGCTGCTATTTGACCCGATAGAATTACTAGTAACACCCTTAATTATTTACTTTGAGATATTTCATAAGTTGGGATTTGGGGGTGCTAGTAATTATGTGGGTAACACCCTTCACTTTTCAGTTTCATCACACCGTTGAACACTGGAAAGTTTGAATGCACCGAATGATGGTAATTGGGGTCACCACCATGTAATGTACAATATTAGTGAGACTATACACTATATAGTAGTAACTACTGAGGTTATAATACCAATGGTTCGGGTTGGGTTGGTTCGGGTTAAAAAACTCACAACCCAGAACCGAACCAACCATAGCGGGTTTTTTTTTTGGAACCGAACCAAACCAACGATCAAAAATACCCGATCCAAACCGAACCAAATAGACCGGTTCGGTTCGGTTTGGCGGGTCAACCCGAACCGATGAACATCCCTATTCATCAATGAACCTTTTGGACCGACTTTATTTCTAAATACCATATGTTAGAAGGACCTATCACCAATAACCCCATTTTATTATTAATCCATCCTCGTTCGTTCTCCTTCCGCTGTCCTGTGTCGGGAGGTGGGTCAGTTTTCTATTGACAGTCGACAGTCGACTGTGGTCAGCGACTACCGAGGGCGGGCGGGCGAGCGAGCGAGAGATCCTCTACTGCTCTCGCTCTCTCCGTCTTTCACGTGGTTGGGCGCGGGGGACGGCGGGCGGAGAGAGTGACAGCGAGCGGCGGCGGAGGCGGGAAATGGCGGGCGGGGGAGAGAAGATCGATTATGTGTTCAAGGTTGTGCTGATCGGCGACTCTGCGGTGGGGAAGTCGCAGATCCTGGCCCGGTTCGCCCGGAACGAGTTCAGCCTCGACTCCAAGGCAACCATCGGGGTCGAGTTCCAGACCCGCACTCTCGTCATCAGCCACAAGAGCGTCAAAGCCCAGATCTGGGACACCGCCGGCCAAGAACGGTAACCCCCCTTCTCCCCCTTCCATCAAATCCTGGAACTCCGACTTGATCCCATGTGTTTCGTTCCTTTTTTAGATCCATTTGCTTTCTTTTTCCTCCCTCTATGTGCATTGGGATCTCTCCACTGTTCTGTTCGATGCTTGAGTAACTCCTGTTGAGTACTAAGTTTTTTTTTATTCGAGATCCTGTTTAGGTTTTTGGTGATCTGTGATAGATGAGGATCTTGAATTCTTGATTTAACTTATAGGAGACTAGTCTCATGCACAAATCGGTCAAATATATTGTAAGATCCAGATTGTCCTCAGTTAAAGCAGAATTTGGCCTAGAGATTGTCCACCTAGGTACTGATAGAGTTTTGAGTCATATGGAGGGAGTTCTGATATTTACTAGCCTTTGTGTTGATCAATTGATGCCTATTTCCTAGGGTATAAAGGTGACCTGGTTTTGTTTTGGTTAACTGACTAAGGTTCTGTGGTGGTTCTTTTTCTTTTAATTGGGTTATAGTGAAAAACCATGTGAGAAGGGAGGCATGGTGAAGAAGCGGTGTGAGCATCAGAAATAAGAGAGAAGAACATAACGGAGATGGAAATGTATTGCTTGTGCCTTGTCTGTAACCATAGTTGTCAAGGCGCGCGCCTAGGTGACGCCTAGGCGATTAGGCTCCTCGGAGGCTCCTAGGCAATGGGCGCCTTGACCAATTGTATAAGGCACATCTAGGTGCCGTAGAAAAGGTGTGCACCTTTCGTTAATCATTATCTTAGTGACAAGATTGACGGGCTAACACTCAATTCTCACACAGTTGGTGTAGTTGGTGTTGTGTTTGATTAGGGTCATTGCGGTTGTAAGTTGTAACTATTAAGTCAACTTGTTTAGTTAATGTTGTATTTGAGGTGTCAGGTGTGTACTTTAAGACAATACTTTCCAATACATAGAGCATTGGAATTTTATATTGTTCTACATCTTACTGCAGTAAATTGATATAAGTTGAATTATTTTAACTACATGTAGTGCAAAATATACGTGATATTATGAATAATATAACTATATATAACTATATATATAAATATATATATATATATATATATATATATATATATATATATATATATATATATATATATATATATATATATATATATATATATATGTGTGTGTGTGTGTATTTTAATTAGTATATATACGTAGTATTAGATTTTGTTCAATAAGCCATGAAGCATATACCGACCACATATACATATACATACCTAATCTTAAATTACATAATAAAATATTTAATAGACCATGAAGCATATGCCCATGAAGAATTTGATTCTCACACACACACACAAATATATATATATATATATATATATATATATATATATATATATATATATATATATATATATATATATATATATATATATATATATATATATATATATATATATATATAAAGATAACGTGCCACCTAAGCGTGCATAGGCTCCAAGGCGCCCTCCAAGTGCCTAAGCTCGCCTCAACACCTTGACAACTATGTGTATAACATCGATATGTATAAACATATAATCAAATCAAATCTCTTAAGGTCTCATAGAAATTCTCAAAATCATACGTAACTCTCTAGATTACCTATGAAATCTCTTAATGTCAATGCCATACAGGTCGCTTTTGCACTATACGAGGTTCAAATTTGGGTTTTGACTAGTATACCGAAACTGCAGACATGGAAATATTGCGTGGAAATGTTTTGAAAGTTTGAAAATATTATAGTTTTCTAGAAATGATGTAAATAGGGATTAAATGATGGAATTTCTCAATAACACTTTGGAAAATCATAAATCAAACATAGATACACACTTTGGAACACTTAAATAGAATTTTACACTATCTACTAGTTTGAAACTCTACAAACCATGTATTTATATACATGTTGTGCATATATATGACAGTCTAAGATATACAACATATCAACAATTCAAGTGATTTCATAAATGTTAATATGTTGTGCATATATGTAGCAGTCTTAGGTATACAACATATGCAAAATTCAAGTAATATAATCAACATATATATTTGGTTTTCTGATTTTTTTTTAAGAAACCTCAAATTTTGGAAAGGTATAGATCCAATAAACTCAGCGATTGCTCTCCAAATCCGGTGCCAATTCTTGATAGATTTGATGTTCTTGCACTATCATATTATCAATTAAACAACTAGAACATATTAATTGAAAGAAATCTTTGATTTATTTTTTTTGATTTTTTTGGTGAGGAACACTTCAATTCGATTCAATAAATGGTTCGATGAATTTTTCATTGATTTGATCTCCCCAAATTTGTGCTTGATGTGAGATCTAACACCCTAAAATATTTTTTGGATAAACATGATGCAAGATAAGCCGAATGGACTGCTCAAAGGGTTTAGAGTTTAGGTTTTAGTGAAATTTTGAAAAAAAAATTGCCGTAATTTTAATAAATAAGGTCAATTTGCAAAATTTCCTTATTTTTCATTTCAAAAACTTCTAACCCTTTGATTTCATTTCAAATATTTCTAACCCACTGATTTCATTTCGAAGGCTAGAATAACCAAAATATTTCATAAACTTTTGAAATTTTTTGAATCATAACACTAGACATACCGTGGGATCACATGCTACCAGCCTACCACATAAGTAGTTGTGCGTATGGATTAAAATTTCGACTAAAATACCAAAATTTTGGTCAAATATTTTGATTTCGGTCGGGACCGAAACGAAAGGTATGTGCGAAGCCCTGTTTTGGTCAATTTTGATCATTTCGGTCATAATTTGGTCAAATTTCGGACAATTTCAGCTTCAGCTTTCGAAACCAGAACAGGTACAGTCAATTTTGGTTAATTTCAACCAATTTTGGTTTCAAAACTAAAAATATAATTTTCAAATTCCGGTTGAAATTTTGGTCAATTTTGGTTTCGGCTTGGACCGAAACCCGACACGAAACCGTAATTTAAAACCTTGGTTCGTGATGCATGACCCGTGCTTTGAGTTCCATGCAAGAAAGATCCATTCAACAATCATGTGTACACGGGTCCGGCTCCGGACAATTTGCTCTTGAGTTTGTCCGCTTACTGGTAGAGTTTTGAGTCATGGACGGAGTTTTGATATTTACTGGCCTTTGAGTTAATCAATTGATGCCTATTTTCTAGGGTATAAAGGTGACCTGGTTTTGTTTTGATCAACTCGCTATGGTTATGTGGTTGTTCTTTTTCTTTTAATTGGGTTACGGTGAAAAACCATGTGAGAAAGAAGGCATTCATCAAAAATAAGAGAGAACATTAGGTGGATGGAAATATATTGCTTGTTCCTTGTGTATAACATCGGTATGTATAAACATATAATCAAATCAAATCTCTCAAGGTCTAATGGAATCTCTCAAAGTCGCACATAGCTCTCAAGAGCACATATGAAATCTCTCAATATCAACCTAGTCATATGCGATTGCATATTCAAAATTGAAGGAACCTGGTACATATGCTGGTCCCTTATGCACTATACAAGGTTCAAAGTTGGATTTGACTAATATACTAAAACTGCAGGACATGGAAATATTGCGTGGAAATGTTTTGAAAGTCTGAAAATACATTTTTTCTAGAAATGATGTAAATAGTGACTAAATGATGGAATTTTTCAATAAAACTATGGAAAATCGTAAATGAAACATAGATTCAAACTTTGGAATACTTAAATAAAAATTTACACTGTCTACTAATGTGTAACTCTGCATACGTGTAACTCTGCATACCATGTATTTCTATACTTTGGAACTCTGTATTTTTATACATGTTGTGCAATTTTGGGGTCAGAGCTGCACTCTTTCTTCTCAAATTTTAGAAAAGTGTGTTGCTCTTCTCCTCTCTTCATGAAATGTGGAATGAAACGTCTTTTCCTAAGCTCTCTCCCTCTCCCTCTCATTTTGTTTATTTCATTGATATTAGATCTCTTATGAGCAGGAGAGATCTCTCCTTTGCTGCCGTTGAGTTGTCTCTATGTGCCGACGTGTAGCGAGTATTCAATGGAGACAAACCTAGGCAACTTATTCACTGTTATTAATTTGGATAACTTTACCCATTTTTTCCCCCCTTAATGCTTCTCTGTTTCCCTTGACTGATTTTTTTTCTTAATTTTTTCTTTATTGCTGAAATATACATTCAAACTTTTTACCCTTTATGCTTTTTTGTCCCTCCTGCATTCAACTGTAGATCGTCTTGCCCCTCTACCCATCCCCCATCACCCGGCAAACCCCTTCAACCACTTTGCCTAAAGTGTATGACCGATTTCTTTCTCATTCAAGCTCTGCCCTTTTCTCTGGTTTGTTTTTCTCTCATGAGTTGATCTTTTTTTCTCTCCTTCAGATCCAGGTAATGTATAACATAACATATTTTTTGGCGCCTCTCTTTCTCCCTTCCCCGGCCGATCGGCACTCGGACACCTGCACAAAATATTTTGAGTGCAGTGCATTTCTCTTCTATTTTGTTTCTTGCTGTCTCAATTTCGGTGAGATTGTTTGTTATTCCATGCCTCTTATATAATGTTTCTTATATTGTTCAAAAATATTCACAGAGAAACATATGAATCTGTTATGCTTTCAATAGTTTCCAATTGCTATTGTTTACAATTGAGAAAACATTCAGCCCATTGTTTTCCCAAAATTTCTTTAATCTAGGAAATGATAACAAAAAGGATCTTCACTTTCTTTCCTTTTAAAGCATTCTTGCTTTTTTTAGTGTTTTGTAGTGGGTAATCTGTTAACATTAGGTTTAGCCAAATAGTCTTGTAGTGGATAATATGTTAATTGGTATAAGTGTTCAAGGTTATCTTAACTATGCTTTTTTAAAAAAACTTTGAATCAAATTCTCTGTAGTGGGTTTTGAAGCTTTGAATCACATTGGATCACATGTTATTTTAATATTGCTCTGATGAAACCTTACATTGGGTTATCTTAATTGTGGAGGTGGTTTTTCTGGATGACTTTTAGACGCAATTGCGCCCCTAATTCTTAAAATTTATTTAATTTGTGGATAGAATGCCTTTGAAGAAGGGGGAGAGCTTTACAAGAAGAAAATCTATATGTTCGGTTGTATTGACTATTGAGAGTAAGTTGGTTATAGTGCATGCTCTTCATTCCTTCATTGTAGCACCTCTAGTCTCTTATATCACTCATCCTGTTTTATAAAAGAATCAAATATGGTCGTGCTACCTGTGAGGTTAAGTATGTTAGTGAAACGCAATAAGCATTAAAGATTGCTTAAAACACAATGCATATAACTTTTTAGTTCTGGCGAATGAAAAAATATCCCATAGCCCTCCGATCTACCGGTTTGATGAGTGCAATTCACATGGTGGAGAGGATCAATAACTATCCGGGGTAGGGTCCCACCGAGAACGTTCATCTAGGAGTAAAAAATATAGCACATTCCGAGAGAGAATCCCACTTGTGTAGGTGTCGCTTTCTTTCGATAAACAAATCCCCTTTTCCAAAAAAAAGTTAGGGAGCTGATGATAAATTAGATTATAAGATAAAACCATAGTGATTAGTATATCATCTGTCAGTGCAATAGGCACTAAATAGATCATGATTCAAAACTCGCCAAAACTTAATGATCGTTCGGCCTCGGCTGAGGTTGAGAATTGAAGGTGATGGCGACGACAATCTGATAAAGGGGGAATATAAATCAATACAAAAGGGAAAAGAACACAACAGAAATAATACTAAGGGGAAAAAAACCTGAAGATCGGTTCGGCGGCTACGGTGTTGATAATCGACGGTGGTGACCAACAAATCTAATGAAGGAGTAATATAAATGATCAGTAGAAAGTAAGAAAAACACCACTATAGAAGGAGGCGATGAGAGGTCCGAGCATCGCCCGAGGTGTATGTTGTCACCTAAGAAGCACGGACACGGACACGACACGACACAGACACGCCGACACGATATTTTTCAAAAAACCAGGACACGAACACGTTAGGGGACACGCTGAATTATATATATATATATATATATATATATATATATATATATATATATATATATATATATATATATATATATATATATATATATATATAACAAGTCTTATATTATGATTTATAATCAAACATAATGCTAATCGTTAACTAAAAAAGTCTCCAACAAACATCATAAATTATTCAAGTGTATAGTTTTAAACTTTCAAAAACACAAAAAAACAAATAGAACACGCATAAAATCATCATCCATCAAGGCCAACGTCAAGTGTTACCAAATCATCACCATCGACGTAAAGACCACGGCCTCCATATCCGGCTCATTGATGGAAAGATTCGCAATCTCAAGAACCCCAACATCTTCAAATGAGAAAAAAGTCTTTCCGGTAATATCCGACACGCTCCAACAAGCATCCGACACAAGTCGGACAACCTTTCTTCATAAAAGACACGTTTTTTGGTGTGTCCAACACGTGTCGGAGGGTGTCGAACGAGTGTCGGTGTCCGACACGTGTCGGACACGGACACGTTGAGGTCCCGAGAGTGTCGGTGCTTCATAGGTTGTCACCTAAGGCGTCCGATTGTGTTTTGCCGACAAAGGCAGCTGTTGCAGTGCCAATGCCGCCAAAGGCAGCCTGAGTGCCGATAGGCACAGGCATTACTAGTGTATATATAACAGTCTAAGGTATACAACATATCCATAATTCAAGTGATTTCATCAACGTTAATATGTTGTGCAGATATGTAACGATCTAAGGTAGACAACATATGTAAAATTCAAGTGATTTCATCAAAATATATTTGGTTTTCTGATTTTTTTAAGAAAACTCAAATTTTGGAAAGGTATACATCCGATAAACTCATTGATTGCTCCCCAAATCCAGTGTCAATTCTTGAATCTTGATAGATTTGATGGTCTTACACCATCATGTTATCAATTAAACAACTACAACAAATTAATTGAAAGAATTTTTAGATTTATTGTTTTTGAATTTTTTGGACAACTCTACAATTTAATTGGATAAACGATTTGATGCATTTTTCTTTGATTTGATCTTTCCAAATTGGTGTTTGATGTGAGATTTAACACCCTAAAATATCTTTTGAATTAACATGATACTAGATAAGTTGAACGGGCTCCTTAGAGGGTTTAGGATTTTAGGTTTGGGGTTTAGAATTTAAGGAAATCTTGAAAAACATTTGCAGTAATTTCAAAAAATATGGTCAAAATTTGCAAAATGTCCCTATTTTTTCATTTCTAATATTTCTAACCCATTGATTTCATTTGAAGAGCTAGAATAACCAAAAAAATTTAATAAACCTTTGAAAATTTTTGAACCATGGCACCAGACATACTATGGGATCACATATGCTACGACATAGGAAGTTGTGTGATGTATAACCATTATGCACCCACACAGTGCTTTAATGACATAATTTGGATCATTAGAATAATTGAATTCTTTTCTTCAGTCCTCTTATTCCTTTCGACACTAAACACACTGTCTCTTCATCCACAACTCCTAAAAACCACGTTTAACTCACTTCAAGCGTGCTTTGTACTCTCCAAGTTGTCTCCTAGTTCCCTATAAACTTTCCAAGCTCTCTACAAGCCCTTCATGCTTGTAGATAGCTACACAATTGATCTAGTGGGTAGGATTTGCTCCAAAAAAGGGGGGCTCTTTGAACTGTAAACTCTACAAAAACAGCCACCTCACCGTAGATAGAATGTACCCATTCACAGCAAGTTGTTTGACCTAGTCTCTTCTTTAGTTCTATATTTCTTTGAGGGCATCTATTATAGGAGCCTCAATTCTCCTTTCGACCCCTTCTACCGTGAAGAGTAGTCTTAAGAGAGCCCAATCTCTCCACTTCCGAAGCCTCAAGTGCTTTTGCCCCAATCAGGATCCACCTCGAGGATGAAAGAAGCAAGAAGAGAAGCTTAAGATCTCCATCCCCAAAGAAGCTACACAACTGATCTAGTGGGTAGGGTTTTCTCCAAAAATCTGTACCCACAATATGTATGTAGAAAACTATAGGGTGTAAACACTCAAACTCGCAAACCCTGATGCTTTTAAGCTACCCAAGTTTAACCCTAATAATATAGAACCTGATAAACCCTGTACGCATTAAAGCAAACCCATTGCACTTTAACCCCTACCTGACAACACATTTAATTTAAATCTGACCCTACTGAACTCGATCAACTGAAAGCTACCCGATGCAACCTGTTTAACCTGATCTGCAAGCCTCAACCTGACTGTCTAACTGAATCTGTCCAGCTTGAACCTAACCGAACCCTACCCAGGTCATTCTGCAGACCCTATAAGGCGTATTCAAGTGTCTTTCAAGGTATTTTTTATTCGTTTGGAGTCCGAGTGAGGCACTGACTGAACCTGGAATAAGCTGACTTCTGCCTCCTTTATTGGTGAGTTTATTTGGTAGAATTCACATTTGTTTGCATGATAGTCATATACAAATGCAAATCCCCTACAAGTTACACAAGGCTGTTCAAGATAAATTGAGTCGTAGGACTAGTGGAGCAGAAGTTATAGCGGGGTAAGTATACGGCATTACCATTCCTTGCATCAGCTCTAATTCCTTTATGATGAGCATACTATATGACCAGTGTTTTCAGAGGCGGGGGCGTAAGACGGGGCGTTTAGCCTGATGTGGGGCGGGGCGTAAGCCCCACGAATTTTTTATTTTTTAATTTAAAAAATATATAGAAATAAAACATATTATATAAATAGGGAAAATAGATTAAAAACAAACAAAATAAAAAATATTATAAACAAACAAAGCATTTAAGCCTACAAAATTGGTTGATAAATCACAAATATATACAAAATGATAATAAAAATGAACTTATCATTGTCTTTCAACATCATTTAAGATCTAATTCTAAATTTCTAACCAAAATTCAAACTATCTACGTTTATATTCCATAGATTCTATCATTCTTTACATGATATATAACCAATTTAAAACAACTTTAGTTTCAAAAAATATCATAATCGTCATCCAAGAGAGTAAGACGCATATAAAAGATCACACGGTAGCAATCAAATCATTTTTTTTCAACTATACAGACAAACTCCAGTGGGGCGTAAGCCCAGGCCATTGGGGTGTAAAAGGCGTACCCGGGCGTTCGGGGCGTAAGCCCCAGTCGTTCGGGCGTAAGCCCCATAGAAAAAAAGCCCCAGATTGAGCCACCCCGGGCGTTTTAGGACCTCCCTGCCCCGGGGCGCGCCCCGGGCTACCCCGGGGCAAGTTTTTTAAAACACTGTACACACTGTTTTTTCTATGTAGCTTGTTTCTATTAGGCATTCTTAATATCAATATGTGCCTGTAGTTGTTATAGATGTGCAAGCTATCAATCTGGTTTCTGATAGTAACAGCTACGGGCATGTTAATATGTTGCATGTACAAGTCATTAACTTTCTCATGGAAATATTTTTAACATGTATGGTAAACATGAACCTGCACTTAACCGTGTTATGTTATTGGTGCAAATGCCTGAAATTGGATTCTGTCCTTATCCTGAACCGTAACATGACTGGTAAATCCGGATGCATGGGTGGAAGCGAACTTGTGTCATGATACATAGTCTGATTTTGTTTGGTTTGGTGGAGCAGCATTCTTTATCTGAAATGGACCGGAGCCGCAGCCTCATTTCTGTTTGTTGGTTTGTTTCAGTCACTTAAAGCATTCTAGAATTTTGATATGTACAGTACAATCCAAACATTTCTTTTTGAATGAAATCTTAGACCTTAGCATTGGCTGGCAATTTTAGTAACTAGCATGGCTCGTTGGAGAGTTAATCTTACTTTATTTCTTTTTTCTCTTAATAGTAATTTGTCCACTCATTAATTTTAAACGTGTGTTGATAATCTTCTTCCGTTAGTCGTTCTTATGTCGGGTAATACTGATGATGCTTTTATAATATTTCAAATGATTAGAGTAAATTCCTCATATTCATTGTTTAATACTTTATTTTCTATTTAGGATGCATACTTTATTTGTTCTTTTGCTCTTAACAACAAATTCTCCGCAAACATTTCTAGGTGATATTGGTTTGCTATTTTAATTATCTTTTCCTGCTTATTTGGTGGATCACCCCCCTATATGATGCTTGATCTTGTAGTCTGCTACAAAAAACGTATCTTTATGGGCTAAAAATCTTGTTGCACACCTTGGTTGTAGGAAACCCATTCTCAATATTTTGGTTTTTGTTGTGTTGTATTTTCATTCAATTGCTACCTTGTTGCTTCTATTTTCTCCACTGCTTTGTTTCCTTTGGGGTACTTGGTGCCTAAGTTTCATTATGAGGTTCAAGTTTAGGGGTTGGGCATTTCATTCCTTCTCTGATATAGTGTCAATATACTTACAGATGGCGTGCTCCACCTTCCTAAAAAAAAGGTGTGCCTTTATAATTTAGTAACACATCTTTTATAAATGGGGACAAAGTGTTTTCTGTGATCCAAATTCAGCAAGTGCCTTTGGCATAATTCGTATAAAATATTTCAATGCTAAGTTACTTTGATATATGCCTAGGCGGGTGTTTTTCCCTAGGCTATCGCCTAGGTCCGCTTAGGCGGCCGACTAGGACCGTCTTGCGCCTAGGCAGTTTTTCACTTGATCCAATTTTGGGTTTTTCCAAAATTAAGTTAAATTTTGCCCAATTCAATAAATTTTTTTGGGGGGTTTTCAAAAATTGAGTTGAATTAACTCAAAATTGAGTTGCATTAACTCAAATTGAGTTGAATCAACTAAAAATTGAGTTGAATCAACTCAAACTCTTATGATGGATTCATAAGAATTTGGCATTTTTTCAAAATTGAGTTGAATTAACTCAAAATTAAGTTAAATTAACTCAAATTCTTATGATGGGTTCAAAAGAATTTGGGTTTTTTTCAAAATTGAGTTGAATTAACTGAAAATTGAGTTGTGTTAATTGTTAAACTCAAATTGAGTTGAATAAACTCAAAATTGATTTGAATTAACTCAAATTCTTATGATAGGTTCATAAGCATTTGGTTTTTTTCTTTTCAAAATGGAGTTGAATTAACTCAAAATTGAGTTGAATTAACTCAAATTCTTATGATGGGTTCATAAGAATTTGAGGGTTTTCAAAATTGAGTTGAATTAACACAAAATTGACTTGAATTAACTCAAAATTGAGTTGCATTAACTCAAATTGAGTTGAATAAACTCAAAATTGAGTTGAATTAACTCAAATTCTTATGATGTGTTTATAGGAATTTTGGGGGTTTTCAAATTTGAGTTGAATTAACTCAAATTCTTATGTTGGGTTCATAAGAATTTGGGTTTTTTTTCAAAATGAGTTGAATTAACTTAGAATTGAGTAGAATGAACTCAAATTGAGTAAAATTCAACTCAAATTGAGTTGAATTAACTCAAATTCTTATGATGGGTTCATAAGAATTTAGGGATTTTTCAAAATTGATTTGAAGTAACTTAAATTGAGTTAAATTAACTCAAAATTGAATTGAATTAAATCTAAACTTAAACCCTAAACCCTAATATATTTATTTTCTTTTTCCTGAATTTTTTATTTTTTTTCTTTATTTTTTTATTTTCCAATTCAGTTTTAGGTACGATATTCCGATAGTATCTCGATAATTTGACTTTTAGGTGGTGAAAATTATAATCAACATGTTACTAGTTTGCTAAAATCATATATATATATATATATATACTATTTAATAATTACTCGTCGCTTAGGCGCTACCTTGACTACATTGATCAATTTTATAACGGGAAAGACATCCTTGTGTGATGGGAACCATGAATTTAAAACTCGGTCGATGCCGATTTGTTCCGGTTTCAACCTTGATTTTTACGAAGCTACAAGTACCTGTATTGTATCGGCAGGTACTGAGCTAAGCCGTTTCGTATCGGCCGAATCATGTTGGTATCGACCATTATGGACATGTATCGACCGGTACGGGATCCTGAACGACAACATGTGGATGGGCCATTATTTGGTGGCTTTTGGCATTTTCTCCCCATTATTCCTCAACATCTAGCAGATGCACATGCTAGGGAGCCTATGTAGCGTTGCTAGCATTTGGATGGGGCATCATTTGAGGCTACAACATGTAGAGGGCAATCATTTTAGGCTATATATACCACCTATCTATCCCAGTAAAGATAAGTATTGGTTAAACACGTCTTACTTTACCATTGGTTCTATCAAAGGTCAAATCTCCAAAAACCAAGGGTGCCTTCAATTCTCTTCTTACTTCCATCCAAGTCTTTTGATGTATCCTTTTTTTTCAGCATTGGATCTAAATTCAAATCCCCTTTATTTAATTTATGGTTTTTTTCCCCCTTTATTTAATTTAGGGTTAAACTTAAACACTAAACCATAACCCTATATCATAAACTCTAAAATTTAAACCTAAAGCTCCTAAAGTATGTATTTTATTTATTATAACTCCTAATAAATCTTTTCTTTTTTCTTATTTTTTCTGAATTTTTTTTGTGCTTTTTTCAAAAAGAGACCTATACCACTTTCGGTCGATACCGACCGATATCGAGTTGTATCGCAAGCATGTTTTGGTCCAGAGCATACCGATATCGGTACCGATACCCGTATCTAAAATCTTATTGCATCACTATTCCCTTGTTTTGAGAAACCCATTCTCAAATTTGTTGCTTTACGGGGTTTCTCTCTCTCTCTCTCTCTCTCTCTCTCTCTCTCTCTCTCTCTCTCTCTCTCTCTCTCCCGCGCGCGCGTGGTATGCTCACTATGTTAGTGACCAATGACCATACACACCACTTCTATTTAATGCGACTCTCGGGCTTGTGTCCCAATTGAGTAAAGATTTTCTTGCACTATGGTTTTATGGTATCAATGCCCAGTGTTCTCTCTCTCTCTCTCTCTCTCTCTCCTCCCCCGTTGAACTTCCTTCAATCCAAAGTTCTTTATACACCATCTGCGATATTAACGACATCAATGGCGTTAGCGGGCAACTCTTCCCAGATCTAACATTCTCAAATCTGCAGCTCAACATCGGCAAGCAGTGACAAATCTTTTGCCTGTTTTTTCAGATCTCCCGCTGGTTTTTCAGATCCATCAGATCTGACTAGTCTCCATTGGCTGCTCACTCGTTTGCTTCATCACATAAGATAACGTCGGCATCAACGATAGTCTCTCAACCTCATCGCTAACCAGGCAAGCCATCTCAGCATCGGCAATAGCCTCTTAACCTCATTGACAAATGACAACCGGGTATGCCCCCCTCGACCTCATCGACAACCAAAGCAGTGGAGGCCATTGAAGGAAGAGGAAGAAAGCGTCTGGAAAAACCCTATGTTGATGAAAGAATATAGGGTTTGATCTTAGCCACTACTTAAATCCAACGGCCTCTATCAAACCTGGTGTACTTAAGTTTGAACCGACGATTCAGATTTTGGGTTTTTACCGATTCACTTTGTTTAGAGTACTGGTTCACTCTGTTTTGAATATTGATTGCACCGGTTCAGCTCTGTTTTGTGCACCGGTTCAGAGGTTCAGATTTAGCTTTGGTTTTAGTGTCGATTCAGTAAATTTTGGTACATGTTGTATGCGTTCCACTCTAGTTGAGTATCGGTTCAGTGGGGTTCAGTTTTGCCATCATTCCCTGTTCCTTTGTTTCAAGAAGAATAAAACATAATAGTTGAACAAAATAGTCCTATCAGTGCTGTCTCGACAGAGCTCCAGCGACATCTATGATCTTCGCCGACTGTCCCGACTCCCGGCAAACTACTTCACAATACTCTTGTTGGTTGAGGCCATCTTGCTACTGCACAGTACTCTTGTTGGTTAAGGCCATATTGCAGGCCTTCTCCCTCATGGCGACCTGTTTCTTCGGTTCTTCTATGGGTGGACAAGTGCTGTGTGGTCTCTGACGCCTATTTTATAAACCAGAGATCGTGTAGACTGTGACTATAATGTCTTTGTTTATGCATTTGAGTGAAGTGAGTCCATTATTGAGGTAGAGTAATTGGGAAGTTGGAAATATTTTGGAAAGGAGGAATTATATTTCTGAAATTGGTCAGATAGAGTAGGCAGTTTGAAATGCTCATTTCATTGTAATGAATCATACACAATTCCTTGGAGCTGTTTGTTTTGTGACTTTGGGCTTTTGTTAAATCTTCACTTTACTGGTTTCTCAGTCTCTTTTGGATACCCAGCTATTGCCTATTGCTTGCATGTTGCGTCCTGCATAGATGCTCATTCCTTGCTATAACAAAGCACAACAGGTACAGGGCCGTCACGAGCGCATACTACCGAGGCGCCGTCGGTGCCCTGCTGGTTTACGACATCACCAAGCGCCAGAGCTTCGACCACATACCGCGGTGGTTGGAGGAGCTGCGGAGCCACGCAGACAAGAACATCGTGATAATGCTGGTGGGTAACAAGACCGACCTGGAGGACCAGAGGGCCGTGACCACGGAGGACGCAAGCGAGTTTGCCCAGAAGGAAGGGCTCTTCTTCCTCGAGACGTCGGCGCTGGAGGCCACCAACGTCGAGACCGCGTTCCAGACCCTTCTGACCGAGATCTTCAACATCGTCAACAAGAACAATCTGGGTTCCGGCCCGCCTGCCAACAGCAACACCCCGGCTGCGCTGTCGGGGAAGAAGATCATCGTCCCTGGGCCGGCTCAGGAGATCCCGAAGCAGAAGATGTGCTGTCAAGCTTCCTGATCCTGCTACCCTTTGGCTTGTGCGAGTTGTATTTTTACAAGGATTGATCAGCTCTATTTTTTTGTAATTTCTGTGACGTCGTGAATTGGTATGCTTAGGATCTAAGTGAAGTTGGAGAGATTTGATTCACTGAGCTATATGTTTAGGGTCTGAGGGGAGTTGGGGTGATTTGCCATATGATTGTTTTTAGTGAGGATAGAAGTTGGGGCAGTTGGTTACTGTGTTCACTTCTTCTTGTGCATCATCAAATGGGATGATCATGGTTGGCCATGACCCCCTCTAAATTTTGGATCGGATAAATTGCACTTTACCCCCTTGAAATTTAGCTCGAAAACACAATCCCCTATAGTTTAAAAACTATATTTTGCCCCTTTCAATTCAGTTTTAATCATATAAAAATTATCAAATGAGAAGATTAAGTAGTTGACAAAAGAGGTATTGAGCCAACATTTCAAACTGTAGGGTGCAATTTGGAAAAAAATAAACTAAGGGGGGTTAAGTTTTTTAAGCTAAACTTTAAGGGGCAAAGTGTAATTTATCCTTTTGGATTTATATCTCTCATGCCCTCCCCTTCGCCCAAGATTATTTTTTTTTCACTCATGAATTGGTGAAAAAGGTTTGGTTTATGCTTTGCCCCTCAGGGCCCCACCCCAAGATGAAATCCTAGTCCGACTCAACTAAATCCTGGCACGAGGATCCACACCAATAACACAAACTAAACCCTGGTCCGACTCAACTAAACCTGATCCGACTCAACTAAACCCTGGCATGAGGATCCACACCACTAACACAAACTTATTTATTCACTTGCATGATCTGACGCAACTCAACTTGAGCTTATTAACCCTGGTCTCACCAGACTAACCTGATCCGTTGAACTTCGGCCTTAACCAACCCAGCCCAACCCGATTAGAACCAATTGTAAAGAACTCGGTTCAACTGATGTGATTCTGCCAAATTTATTCATGTTCCATGCGATAAAAATGAACAGCTAACCAAAAGAAAAACAAAAAAATCATGAACCAGTGTTAAAATCATGAATATAAAATACATGGATCATAGTGACAAGTTTTTTTGTTTTTTTTTTGGGGGATAATTTAGTGACTTTTGGTGGACGTGTTATATAGGGTAAGGTGATCATCATCATAAAAAATCAACAAATTTTAAAATTTCTAGGATCATCAAATGTTAGAAACGTTATCAACAATCCATTGTAACCGTTAGTTTTGCTTAGCAGATTTGATGGCCCTAGAAGTTTTAGAATTTACTGGTTTTTGGCGAAGATGATCACCTTACTCTAAAAAACACATTCATAAAAAATCATCAAATTTTAAAACTTCTAAAATGGTAAACAAGGGAAGAAGTGTAGCTACGAAGTTACACCTCAGGGTGCAGGGTAGCCACCCGATCACGCCTTTCCATGAGACACCCTCCACCATTTCCGATGAATCGCACTCACCTAAACATCAGACGGTTTTAAATATATCTGTGTTTGTCTTTTCGTATGTCCCCCGACCTTCCTTATCACTTTCCATATGAGAAATATAAAGAAGGAAGAGGTACGGGAGAGGTGAGAACGATGACACAAATTTTCATAACCCCCCCCCCCCCCCCCCCCCCCCTTCGTCTCACATGTTTGCTTCATGGAGCATAGGAATGAGTGCAAAGAACCTTCAACACGTGTCTCACCCCATCCTCTCCTCCCTCCTCCTCCTCTCTCTTTCTCGTTCCGCAAAGGGGGAAAATGGGAGTTTACCACCTGGAGCGCATGAATGCTTTGGAGGGAGGAGTTAGCAACCTACATCAGTCATTAACAAGGGAGCACACTAATGAGTCATCCATTGCCACTCGAGTCGATGCAGGCTTATCTTGTAAAATTTGGGGGGAGTAGGGGTTTAACACCATGTATAGAAGGAACCCATATTAATTATTAATGGTTTAACATCATACCCAAATAAATTTAACAAATCTTACTTCACTTTATTGAGATAATTGGTGACGAATCCTTGACCAACATTTGATTTTACGTGCAAAACATCCAAATATGGTTGGCTACGTCAAGTCATTCCATTTGGCAAATATCCACTTTACCCCCTACATGCAATGTAGTGTACAAGTAGAAATCATGCGAAAGTAGCACTTCGGCAAAGAACAATAGCAATTGCTACAGTGATTTTACTGTAGTAATTTTTTAAAAAAAATTTTGCAAATTTTTTTTGCTACAGTGACTTCATTGTACCAAAGAGAAGCAATTCGATACCAAATAAGAACAATTAATTTTCACTTTAGCAATTGTTCCTCTTTAGTATCGAATTATTGCTCTTTGCTACAATGTACCAAAAAGAAACAATTCGGTACTAAAGAGTAACAGTTGCTACAATGATTTCACTATAACAATAAATAAATAAATAAGATTTTTAAAAAATAAATGCTACAGTGATTCCATTGTAGCAAAGAGCAATAATTCGCCACTAAAGAGGAATAATTTGTAATGTATTGTAGCTGCCCATTTGCTGCATTGAAAGTAACATAAACTTTTAATCAGGGATATTTTTATCATTTAAAGGAGATAAAAGTCAATGGAGTGACCTACTGCAAATGCATATGTTTCGAAAGGGATTTGGTGTGTAAAAAGATATTTGGACGTCCTTTATGTTAATCAAATCCTATGTCAGGGACCTACCACCAATTCCCCCCACTTTATTTCATCTTTTAGGCTACACCATTTAGTTGGTTTTTGTAAAAATTAAAAAAAAAAAAACTACACGCCATAGCAATGTTTTAGAGAATGCCATGTGGTGTTGGAAGCTTCAACTTTTATATATTAGTTTAAATTTGGAAGAAAAAAAAGGATAATATGTGATAGGTCCCTCTAGTAGATCGAAAATTTAGTGATAAAGACAACCAAACATCGTTAATTAAACTCCTTTCGATAAAAAAAATATATCATTTTTACCCCTACAGTCAGTTGAAAAAAAATTAGAGGTGGAGGAAAAAATTTTCAACACAACTGTTGTATCATACAACCCAGGGGTCCACTGCCGTCAGGGTCTATCAGCACGCTAGCTGTGAGTGCTGGGGGCCGCTATCTCCATGTGCTGGGGCCGGTGTTTTGAAAACTAGATCGGATCGGGCAATTCAACCGATTTGGATCGGAATCGGAACATGTTTCGGTTCGGTCTTTGAATAAACCGGTTTATTTGTTAACCCATGATTCAAACCTTGTCATTGAAAAATTTAGTAAATAACTATTTAAAAAAAAAACAAAATTTTATGCGGTTCAAACAGTTGAACCGTCGGTTTGAACCGATTTAGACCGAATCGGATGCCTTTTCGATTCGGCTTCCGATCCGGTTTTGAAAACACTGGCTGGGGTTCGCTAACCCATGTCTCCTTGAATCGCAGTGGGCCCCTCGGTTGTATGGTACAACGGTTGTGCTGAAAATTTTCCCCAGCAACAGAGGCTTATCCGACGCGATCATAGCAAGCTTCAGATGAGAAATGGCGCCACTCTCGATTCCCACCCTGCTTGCCCTCCATCCCTACCCCCTTCTCTCCAGCCCCTCTCCTCCCTCATTTAAAACCGCCCCCCCGACCCTCGGGAGGAGACACGCGGCGCCGCCGCCGGGAAAGCCCCGTCCCTACCGATTCCCGCGTTCTTCTCCCCAACCGGTGCCGGAGGGCTTCCCCGCCGCCGGAGAGGAACTCGAGGGTGAGATCTCCACGGCGACGCTGATATGGAGAGCCGCCAAGCTGCCCATCTACTCCGTGGCCCTGGTCCCCCTTACCGTGAGTCAGCTTCAAGCCCTCATCTCATTCGCCTCTCTGGGTATTCTGATTTCTCCATTCTTTTCAAAGGTTCAATCTTTTTCTGTTTAAATGGGGTGAATTGCGATTAATGCACCGGAGATTGCGATAGCAGTATATTTATGTTCCTTTTCTGGTGCTCTGGTAAACCCTAAAGACAGAGTAAAAAGGCCTCAAAAGCTTCTCCCAAATCGGGGGAGACTCAAATCCCATACCAAATTCTCAACGGTCATCTCAAAGGGCCTTCTTATTTACTACATTCCCATCCGACATTGAGTTCTTACTCAAATCTGAGTAAAAGTTCCAAAATCAGCTCCAGCACTGACTCAAACTCACACCAAATTTGAGTAAAGGGTTTTAGTGCTCTATATCAGATTGAGTTTAACTCAAATCTTTACTCAGATTTGGATAAAAATTTGAGTAAGGGATGGAGATTATTAGATAGGGAATTTTTTGGTTCTTCTTGGTTTAGTGTTTTGATTGGTGTAGGTTGAGATTTTAGATAGGGAGGGGACTGTTGGTGATCAAGCAACAGACTAGCACAACGGAAACACCAAGTTCACCAGATGTCACATGATCGTGATGGGCTCAAAAACAATAACGATAGAGCAACGAGATCACTCATAAAAACTTAACATCCAATCAGGCAGCCGCTGCAGGTTACCGAGAGTAAATAATCGATGCAAAACAAATCACAAGAACAAAAAGGGTCATGGTTTACAGAGGCTCAACAGACTTCCCTAGGTCCTCTCTCCACCACACCGATTCCACTACCTTCAATCAACAAGAGCAAATTACTAAATACAAGGAAGGATCTCACCTCAACCAAGCTTCTACGAGAATTACCAATCGACGAACAATGGTTTCCTCCTCGATTTTGGAAGCAAACCCTAGTCGATCTCTAACCAACAAGCCTTTTCAAGCTTCTCCCAATTCAATAAAGAAATTAGAGTTATGTTACACAAAAGATGGAGCCTTTATATAGGAACCCCCAAAAGCGAATAAGACAAAACAGCCCGATCTGGAAATCTTGTCGTCATCGTGCGCACGACTTCGGAGCGAGTCGTGCCTAGGAAGTTGAGCGAACGACTCCTGTAGACCCAGGTCATTGCGCAGTGAGCAAGTCGTGCACACGACCTTCCCAGATTGTGCACACGACCTAAGTCGTGCGCACAACATCTCTGTATTTTGATTTGCTCCTTTCTCCTCTGATCCTGTTGAGCTCCACCTTGGGTTCGGCTTGGGCTTGCTGCTGCTCATCAAATTTGGTCTCCACCTCTCTAACAATCTCCACTTAGAGGCAACAAGTCAATCTATAGTGAATGAGAATGGTTCAAACTTAATGATGAGATATATGATAATCCAGACGAACAAAATTAAGGATAGAGGATTGTCTCTGAACAATGAAATCCAAAGAAAATGACTTGAGCATAAGAATGCGTCATTATATTAGAATGAGACCTATATATAGTTATAGTTGACAAAATTCATACAAATAACACCTAAATCACATGACTCAAATGCATATAAACTTACATATAAACCAGTCAATATAAATCCCTAACATGAATTTTGTGCACAAGGAGCTGTGTATACCCTGCGGAAGGATACATACGGTAGGATGGAGAAAAGATGAGGTGTCACTAAATTCGGCGTTTTAAACGTGATTAAAAAAAAACAGGTAAAAAATACCGAATTTGATTATGTATTAAGTTCGGGGTATAAGACGGGTAGCTATTAATCGGTTGAGGGATAATTTGCATTTTAAACATGTTTTTTTCAAAAAAAAATGGAGAACTTTGTGATTATGTTCTTGATGCGGACATCTATATCGAGCCGAGCCCGCGGCGCGTGTACCAACACAGGAGGCGCCATCTGAGCTTGTGGTTGTGATCGGCTAAGCAGAGCCGACCCTGGTTATTTACGTTTATTTTGTCTTTTATTATTTCATGCTTTGAGTTTAGTCCCACCTCGCCTGTCGGCTATTTAGGTTAGTCATTGTAAGCCTATATAAAGGCCCCCCTTGTTTCTTTGTAGGCACTGAATGAATAATAAAATTTTGTTTTCCTCTACATGCGTGTTGAGAGAATCTAGGATGAGGCGTGTGAAACCTAAACCCAAACCCTAGGTGTGTGAAATCCTAGGTCAGAACTAGAGGTGTAAAACCCTAGTCTGTCTTACCTCCCGTTCCCCGCCTGCAGCCCCCCCTTTCTCCCTGTGCTGCCGCCCAACCCGACCCCGCCCCTTCTCCCTGTGTTGCCGCCCGACCCGGCCCCACCCCCTTCTCCTTGTGCTGCCGCCCCGACCCGACCGCCACCTCCCTCCTTCCCGCTACCCTGCCGCCTGACCCCAGCCCCCACCCCCAGCCTTATTTCCTCCGCCCGTCGACCCATGTCACCACCCCGCCCTGCCGTTTTCCTCTCGTGCCGACCTGAGCCCAACCCCGCGGCCTCCCTGCGACAGGCCCCCGCCTCCTCTCCGCCCGCCGACCCGTGCCCAGGCCCGAGCCCCGGCCCGCTTCCTCCCTCCGCCTTCCTCTGCCGAGCCTCTGGCCCCGACCCCCTTCCCTCCGCCTCCTCTGTCGCGCCAGACCCGAGCCCCGGCCCGATTCCCCCCCTCCTTCTCCTGCTGTGCGCCCAACCTCGCTCCCGCTCCCACCTCTCAGACCCGAAACCCCCCTCTCCTCACCCATGACCCAATCCCCAGACCCAACCCGACCCAACCCCACCCTCTTCTCCTCCCCACCGAACCTTCAGCCGCCACCCGAGCTCGACCAGATTCTAACCGTCCTCCCCGGCCCCGCCCTGTGCTCAAGCTCATCATGCCTGCATGGTCACACGACTGGATAGTTGACCCGGACGCTGATCACGAGTTCGAGTGAGGATGCTGACGACTCTCGGATATTTGATCACCATTTTCGGAGTTCCTGTTCGATTCGGGTTCCTGAGGCCAAACGTGATCCTCAGTAGGTACGTCTCCTCCCAGTAGGGTAGTCCCGATAATTCTACTAATCGGATCTCCAGTATCTTATCTGTGCCGACTGCTGTCCACCATCGTGAGGTTGTGCGTCCCCACCTGCCTGTTAAGTTTATTAGTTCTTGATTTTGCGGGACGGACTCTTGCCGTTTAATTAAAGCATTGTTTATTTTAATTCTTGGAATCAAGATAAGATTGCTCGATGCTAGTAGTTTTCTTTTAGGATCCGTTCTTTTGGCGAGACATAAATAGGATGGGAAATTCATTTGCTTGAGACATTCATGGGAAATGACAATAAATGCCTCAGGAAATTAAGTATCCCATGTTCTTTTTAGCTAGCCAAATTTATATAAATTTCCTGTGATATTTATTTCCTCTGTTCTTTTCTACTTTGGACTTAAATGGATTGGAAATCTATTTTATTCTGGTAAGTGTTTTTTTTGTGTGGATAATTTGTACAGTTATAAGAGCCTTTATATGAGAGTTGAGTATCAGCATCATAAAGGAAAAGAGATGATGGAAAACAGAGGACAAACCCACAAGCTCCAACATTATGCCATTACGCCACAAACCTAACACTAAACAAACACACTTGACAAGACCAACACTCCACAAAAAACTCAACAGGATCAGAACACTCCACCACTGCACAAGAGAGAGAGAGAGAGAGAGAGACAAAGAGAAAGAGAGATGTTTTTATATTATTATGAGAACAACTACAACTTAACTTTTATTACTAGATTTATTCTACTGAGTCATGCAGTCCTCAGAAAACCTACTTAAAATAAAAACATCATTACTTAAACTAAAATTCAAACATCCCGAAGTCGCATAAGAAGCCAAGCACTTCTCATTTCTTCCGGCAATGCAAGGAACATGTCTGCCTTCGCAGAGTCGCATGACAAGTACTCGATGGCCTCAATGATCAACCTTTGGTCAAAATTTTCAATCTTCATAACTTCACTCATGACCAACTTCACATCTACTTTGTCGGATGTAGCCTTGATAGCTTCAGAGAGCAACTTCATTGTTGAAACAATCTCTGTCATTGACTCATCTCCTGAGTCACGACGTTTCTTCTTCTTTTTTCCCTTCGTGCTACTTGTTGATGGCCGTGTTTGCTGAGCCGACGAGTCAATCGGAGTATCATCCACGATATTAGAGAAATTAAACATCGGGTCAATATGATCAAGCTCATCACCCTCCTGTGTAACGACACACTCATCAACTGCTTCAGCCTCAATCCCAGACATTGCACCTGCACTGGTAGCTTGATCATTTCCTATGATAAGAGCAAGGTTCTCATATTCTGGGATCGACCGATAGCGGTATGGTGCAGCTGCAGGATGACTCTGTAAAAGAGAAAAAAAATAAACAATCATTACTTATTAACTTGAGCATATTCATACATCTTTAAGAAATTTATTCAAGTGATTACCTTCAAGTATTCAACCCAAACAATGTCTGCTGCATCAACCATTCTCGTGATATTATTCCAGCCAAAGCCGCTAACATTAAGAAGCTCGGCCACAGACAAATATGTTCTCTTCCATGTTTTCATACGACTCCTAATGTTCTCTTTCGTCAGTTTAACGAATAACTTTGAATCCATCGCCTCAACCACAGCTTGAAAAGCTTGTGGCTTCCATCCATTGTCGGCTTTGTTGCCCTTGTGGTACTCCTCCACAAAAGCATCCATCGCAACTTTATCCATTTCTTATGTCCATGTCACATATTTTGTTGCCCTAGCCCCTGTCGAATTTCTTTGACTCATCCTACATACATCACAGTTACTTTAAAACCACAAAATACTAAGATAGATAACCAGACAAGGTATATAACAAGCTATCAAAGACCGACAAAATATATAACATGATAGACAACAAGACATATTTTCATAAAAGATAAATTTTTTATTTTTTATTACATCATAAGATCGAAAACATAATACAACTTGCATGATACTAATTTCACACTTATTATTCCTTCTTTATCATAGAAAAAATAATATTATATCAATTCAAAGATTAGCCTTGTATCATAGGAAATCATTCAAGGATGGTAATTATTCCACATCGATATAGCCATTTCATTTCTTTTCGAGTTCCACACAACACTTGTTTCCAGGCTTGCAATATCTTCCTCAAGTATGTTCTCATATGGCTCCTCATTTTCGACATCTATGGCTGGCTCATGTTGCAAGAGATCCGTTGGGTCAACTGTCAAAATAAAATTGTGAAGTATGCAACAAGCTAACACAACCTTCACTTGTATTTTGATATCAAAAAATGGCTCCGTCCTCAATATGGCCCACCGCTTCTTGATCAATCCAAATGCTCGTTCGATGATATTACGGCGCGAGGAGTGACGATAGTTAAATAATTCTTGCGCATTAACTAGAGCATGTTCTCTACGCTCAGACCGATGGTATCTTACTCCACGATAAGGAGCAAGAAATCCTGGGTAATGCTCATAGCCAGCATCAACCAAGTAGTATTTACCTATATTATATATAAAAAAGATATTAATGATAAATCAAGAGTTTTCAATATGCGCAGTTTATAAATACTTGGCATTCTTATAGTTACCTGCATGAATTGTCAACTTGATAGGGCAATCTTGGACAGCATATTTTAATATTTTTGAATCCCTTGCAGATCCTTCCCATCCAGCCAATACATACGTAAATTTCATATCGAAACTTACTGCTGCCATAACATTATGTGAAATTCTTGCTTTTCTAGTGCGATATCTAGGTTGGTCTATCAGAGATACCATGGCTGGGATATATGTGCCATCTATAGCTCCAACACAGTTCTAAGGCATATAATATATATATGTTAAAACTTAGAATGTGATGCATTAAGTAGTAGATTGACGAGATATTGGAGTACCACTTAACACTTGTTCAGTATTTGGAAGTGGTTGTCCGACAACATCTTTATTTAATTTGATCACAGCACGTAACACCAGCATAAATTGACGATGGACTGTAGACTTGGACCGACAAAAATTGAATCCAACTTTCCTTATCCGCTTATCGTGCGCAATTATGTATAAGAACATAGCTACTTGCTCCTCTACTTCGACATGCATTGAATCCTTCAAGCCTTTCTCTTTTAAAACATCAACTAGCATGAAGAAGGCATTCTGATTCAAACGTAATTGTTCATGTGTATCAATATTATCTTCATACAATAATCGGTGAATAAAACTACGTCTTAGATCATATTTTACTTGTCGAGGTTGCCTGACTTTATAAATAGGACGCATCAACATTTTTGAAATCATTTCCATAGCTATGGCTACCAAAATTGCAGCGTATACCAATAATTTGCTACGCATTCTTCTCCTCTCTGTGGTATCCATATTCATTCACTGTCTAATCAAGAAAAAAAAAATTCAAATGCTACATTTAAAAAGCCTTAAATCAAGGTTATCTAGTCAATTTGATAATGTAAAAATGTTTTAAACTCTTATAATTAAGTTGTAAATCTGTGCAACCAAGTGGAACAAAAACGTTCGAGTCTTAGTGATGAAAATGATGACAAAGTTAGTTATATCTGTGCAACCAAATGGGACTGCAACATTAGGGATGTAAAAATGTTCCAGACTTTTTCAATGTCTAAGTAGTGAGAACCATATAATTAAAATAAAATAAATTTGTTCAAGAACAACCAAGAAAGCCATTTTTAAATAATAAAAAAAGTCATTTAAAAAAGGTATAAAAGTACATATCACTATCAGGCTATCACTTCACTGTCACTCTCGTTACCTACTCTTACCACCACCCTTCTATACTTCTCAATTCATTAAGCCCATGCACATGATCGAAATTCAATAGCATAGATTGAAACCCAATTGAGTTCCCTATATATACGATGGTATCAGTTGAAAATTAAACTTTCAATCTCACCGTTGAACTTCGATCCAGCACATGGAATCAAGGACGAAGAATAACGACAACCATGAACATAGATGAGGCTAACCATGTTATTTTATTCTAAATAAGAGAGGAGAGAGAGATCTAGAGAGAGAGATGTTCTCTTTCACTACTGATCCCGTGCTGAAGCAAGGGTGGGTAAAAGGTGAGGAGGCCAGCCATGGTGACCTTCTACTTCCAACCCTCACCTCTTCTACCTCTCATCTGACATTTCCTCCAATAGGATTTTGACACTTTTTCCATGGGGTATTGATGGTGAATGAGTTCCCATTTGATTCCCAAAAAACAGAGAAGAGGGTTTTGCAAAAAAATAAAACGAGGAGTTTCGAATTGATGAAATCATAGATCCAGATTTTGATGCAAGCCTCAGGTAATTGAAACCCTAGATCAAGAGGGGCAGGTACACACCTTATGAATTTGATGAAACCAAGATCTTCGAGAAGGAACGACAGATCTTCGAGACGGGGCGGACAACTTCCTAACTTTAAGGTGAAGCAGAGAAGATCACCCTTCCAGATTTCAAACGGTGAGGATTTATTTTTTTTGGTAAATCTGAGAGAAAACGAGATGGGGTTGAGGAGCAAATATCTTTGAGATATGCTCCAACTGATTCGTGGATATGCAGTGAACGACTGGGACGAAGCTGGCTTTTTCTTTTTTTTTTCAAAAAAAATCACAATATCTTGTACCGAACAGATAAGGCCTGTAAATAATGTCTCTGCTGTGATGGGCAATCTATGTTTGACCAATTTTGGTGAGACTCCAATATACCATCAAACTAGGAAAAAAAATAATCTTGGAAAACCATTTATCCAAGACATTGGACAAAAGAACGTGGCACAAAGTGATATTATCCGGGTAAATCAATGTCCAATCTAATTTACTCGCTAAAAGAACGGACCCTTAAAATACATTATTCCCTGCTGATGGCTGGAACGAAATTTCCTACCTGAAACTTTTAAATTATAGTGAAACATTGCTGGTATAATTGAACTACTGATTTTCTGCCCACCTGCGTCGTTTTGCATCATTTTTTGGTATCAGAGCATGGTTGTAGGTAGGAACTGTCAATTGTGTTGCATCTAGGAAAATTTTCTTTTAGTTATTGTATTTGATTGTCATATTTTTTAAAAAAAAAAAATCAGCAAGCATCATGTTGTGAGTTTGTCTTTGCATACCAACCCGTAGAGGTAGGTCCTATCTGTTAGGAGAGTCTAGTGAGTTGGACAATATGGATCCTAAGGCCTTGACTAGGGCACTTGCCGAGTTAACCCAAGGTATAACAACTATGAACCAGAACCTCACCGCTTGTCAGCGTGACACCAACGCCCGTTTTGACCGTCTGGACCAAGCTCCAGCTCGGACTTTACCACCCCAGGACCCTCAAGATTTCCGGCCACCGTGGCAGAACAATCAAGACCCGGATGAACAGTATCTCTGGAGCATTAGGTTAGAGGTGCATTCTTTCGATAGCAGGCACGATCCCCAATTCTTTTTGGACTGGCTCCAGTCTATGGACCGATACTTTGCCTGGTACCTTTTAACCGAACCACGAAAAGTACGATTCGCTGCCATGAAGCTTAGTAGCCCTGCCAGCCAGTACTGGACCAATGTTGAAGTTTTAAGAGTCGCTCGAACCCAAGATCCCATCGACACTTGGGCCGCAATGAAGAATGAACTGAAGGGAAAATACGTGCCCCCGTCATATCAAGCCCGTCTATTGGATCAATGGCACCAGTTCACCCAAGGCAATAAGTCCGCCAAGGACTACGTCGCCAAGTTCGATGAATTTTGAATTTTTGACTCGTTGCAATGTCCTGGGGACTGAAACCCCTGTCCAGGTCCTATCCCGTTTTCGGTCAGGTCTGAGAGAAGACCTGAGGAATGAACTCCTTGCACGAGATGTTATAGAGCTAGAGAGAGCCTACGCCTTAGTTCAAGATCTAGATAGCATTAGGTCCAACCACTTCCATCGGGGCCCAGACTCCCGAAGCAATGTCCCTCAGCCCTCCTCGAGCAACTACCCAAATCAGCCCTACTCTAACCAATTCCAACCAAGAGCTGATACCTCGGGTCGAGGCAATGATAGAGACACCCGAGGCAAAGGCTCCGAGAGAGACTTTTCCAAAGCCAGCCCTCTCATCAAGTGCTATAAATGCCAAGGCTACGGCCACGTGGCTGCCAACCGTCCAAGCCCTATCAAAGTCAATATTGTTGATGGCACCCCTATTGAAGCGGTAGAACCAGGAGAGGTAGAATTCATCTATCAAGCTGACGGAGATGGAGACTTTGATGACGATGATGATGAGGCAGTTCTGAGTTGCCTTAGACAGATGCCTTATCCTACTATGTCAATCGTCAGGTGCTCCCTGTCTCAACCCAAGAGTCCAGATGACTGGAGACGTACCGCCATTTTCCACACTTTCACTAAGATTGGGGATAAGAACTGTAAAGTCATCGTTGACAGCGGCAGTTGCATCAATGCTGTGTCATCAACCCTGATCTCCAAAGCAGGACTCAAAGTGGTTCCCCACCCGCGTCACTACCAAGTGTCCTGGATCAACTCCACTGCTATGGAGGTCAAGCAAAGATGTCTAGTGCCCATAAAGTTCAATATCTACCAAGACAAAATCTGGTGTGATGTCCTGACTATGGATGTGGGTCAGATTTTTCTGGGACGACCTTGGCTGTTTGACAATGATGTCCTCTTTTATGGCCAGTCGAATATGTGTCTATTTGAGTATGACGGTAAGAAGGTCAAACTGATTCCCTCCCAACCTAAGAGTAGTCAGACCGAGCAAAAATCAATCCTAGACAGGAAGGCTCTTAAAAAGCATGATTTGGCCTTAGTCAAGGTAGATTGTTTCTCCGAGATACCTTATTTTCTACCTTGCTCCAAGACGTCCGATGTGTCCCGAGTCGCCAAAGTATTCTTTGACGGTGTCGTCAGATTACCTAGGCTGCCTAAGACCGTTGTGTCCAACAAGGATGTCAAGATCACTAGTTTCTGTTGGAAAATCCCATAGCACAAGATGGGCACCAAGCTCTAGTTCTCTACTGCCTTCTATTTCTAAACCGATGATCAGTCTGAAGTTGTCAATAGGAGTCCGGGAAACCTTGTTTGTACCTTGATAGGTGAACATGTCAGAGTTGGGATCTTATATTGTCCATTGCTAAGTCCGCATATAATATATCTGCTAACAGAACTACTTGCATGAGTCCGTATGAAGTCGTGCATGGTCTCAAACCTCGTCAACCTATGTGCCTCATTCCCATGACTAATTATCTTAGAGTCTCAGAGTCTGCATCTGCATTTGCATCTCATATGCATGAATTACAAAAGGAAATCAGTAGCCGAAATGAACAAAGTGATGATGGCTATAAATTACGAGCCGATGCGCAGAAACGACTTCAAACCTTCAATGTGGGAGATTACTTAATGGTCCGGATTCGTCCGGAACGGTTTCCTTCGGGAGCTGTTGAGAAGCTACATGCAAGCAGTGTAATTCCTTTTCGGGTTTTAAGAATTAAAATGACTAATGCTTATGTTATTGAATTGCCTATGGGTTTTGGCATCAATCTCACCTTCAATATTGAAGATCTAGTGGCTTATAAAGGTCCGTATTTTAACCTTAGAAATCTGCTGATAGATGAGTCTACCCTGGACCCTGCCCCTGAGAGCCCCTCCCTACCTCCACTCCCAGAAATTCCCCCAAATGATACAGCAAAAGGCATTGATAAGATTATGGATGGCGAGATTATCTCTGGTAGGGACGGTGGAATCTGGCGATACCTGGTTTGTTGGAAAGGAAGGCCCTTTCTGAGGACGCCTGGATTGAGCGTTAGGGACCCCAGTAGATGGACCCAGACTTGCTGAAGCTGTACGAGAGTCATACCGAGCCGTACTTGACAGGGTCGAGTTCTCTCGACCCCGGGAGAATGATGCGGACATCTACATCGAGCCGAGCCCGTGGTGCGTGTACCAGCACATGAGACGCCATCTGAGCTTGTGGTTGTGATCGGCGAAGCAGAGCCGACCCCAGTTATTTACGTTTATTTTGTCTTTTATTATTTCATGCTTTGAGTTTAGTCCCACCTCGCCTGTCGGCTATTTGGGTTAGTCATTGTAAGCCTATATAAAGGCCCCCCTTGTTCCTTTGTAGGTACTGAATGAATAATAAAACTTTGTTTTCCTCTACATGCGTGTTGAGAGAATCCAGGGTGAGACGTGTAAAACCCAAGCCCAAACCCTAGGTGTGTGAAACCACTGAAACCCTAGTCTGTCTTACCTCCCGTTCCCCGCCTGCAGCCCCCCCCCCCCCCCCCCTTCTCCCTGTGCTGCCTCCCAACCAGGCCTCGCCCCTTCTCCCTGTGCTGCCGCCCGACCCGGCCCTACCCCCTTCTCCCTGTGCTGCCACCCCGACCCGACCGCCACCTCCCTCCTCCCCGCTACCCTGTCGCCCGACCCCAGCCCCCACCCGTAGCCCTATTCCCTCCGCCTCCTCTTCACCCGCCGACCCACGTCACCACCCCGCCCCTACTGTTTTCCTCCCGCACCGACCTGAGCCCAACCCCCGTCGCCTCCCTGCGATCGGCCCCCGCCTCCTCTCCGCCCGCTGACTCGCGCCCAGGCCCGAGCCCCGGCTCGCTTCCCTCCCTCCGCCTTCCCCTGCCGAGCCTCAGGCCCCGACCCCCTTCCCTCCGCCTCCTCTGTCGCGCCAGACCCGAGCCCCGGCCCGATTCCCCCCCTCCTCCTGCTATGCGCCCAACCCCGATCCCGCTCCCACCTCTCAGATCCGAAACCCCCCTCTCTCTTCACCCATGACCCAATCCCCAGACCTGACCCGACCCCACCCTCTTCTCCTCCCCACCAAACCTTCAGCCACCACCCGAGCCCGCCCCGATTCTAACCCTCCTCCCCGGCCCCGCCCCGTGCTCAAGCTCATCATGCCTGCATGGTCACACGACTGGATGGTTGACCCGGACGCTGATCACAGGTTCGAGTGAGGATGCTGATGGCTCCCGGATATTTGATCACCATTTTCGGAGTTCCTGTTCGATTCGGGTTCCTGAGGCCAAACGGGATTCTTAGTAGGTACGTCTCCTCTCAGTAGAGTAGTCCCGGTAATTCTACTAATCGGATCTCCAGTATCTTATCTGTGCCGACTGCTGTCCACCATCGCGAGGTTGTGCGTCCCCACCTGCCTGTTAAGTTTATTAGTTCTTGATATTGCGGGACGGACTCTTACCGTTTAATTAAAGCATTGTTTATTTTAATTCTTGGAATCAAGATAGGATTGCTCAATGCTAGTAGTTTTCTTTTAAATTCCATTATTCCCTGCTGATGGCTGGAACGAAATTTCCTACCTGAAACTTTTAAATTATAGTGAAACATTGCTGGTATAATTGAATTATTGATTTCCTGCCCACCTGCATCGTTTTGCATCAGTTCTATAAGATGCACAAGAAGTAAAGATCCATAAAAAAATGTAGCAGAATGTGAAAAGGCTTGTTAAATATGGTTGCGATTATATATCTGTATGCAGATTGCTGATTGTTTTTAACAAAAATTATGAAATTTAATCTGAGTGATGGATATCATGGTGTTCATTACATAAGTAAATTTATGATTCATGGGACATGGCTTGATGGTTATGGTTCCCCGTTCTACATTTACCAAACCATTTGTTCTTTCCAATTAATATTTAAAAAAATGCTATTCAGCCATCATTTTCCATCCTAATTGGCCCATCCTGACGTGATACCTGATCACAGTCGTCCCTTTGTCTACCAGTTGGGACTGAGTGCGATTCACTAGTCGGGGCTGGGAGGAAACGATGACTGTGATCAGGATGGCCCGATCCTGATGGAAATTCAGATGACTGAATAGCATTTTCCTATTCCACTAGTTATTTGCCATATTTACAGAACATTTCTTAATTTTCTTTTTTTTGTGTCTCATTGATAGGTAGGCAGTGCTGCAGCTTATCTTCAGACAGGCCTATTCTTTGGGTGGCGTTATCTTGTGCTCTTGTCTGCATCCATTCTTGTCATTACTTGGCTCAACTTGAGGTCAGTGCAACACAATCGAGCAATGACTTCAGGCCCTCAGGGGTGAAATACAGTTTATGTATGATTTATTTTTGGGTTATTTTGACTTTGCCCCCCAAACTTTGCCTTGAATTAGACTTTACCCCCCATATTTTCATTAATTAGACTTTACCCCCCAAAACTAACTGTTCCGTCAGCTCACCCTAAAGGGTGAGCTGACGGAAAAGAAATAAAGTTTTGGGGGGTGAGCAAACGGAACAGTTAGGTTTGGGGGGGTAAAGTCTAATTAATGAAAAGATGGGGGGTAAAGTCTAATTCAAGGCAGAATTTAGGGGGTATAGTCAAAATAACCCTTTATTTTTCATTCACATATTTTGTTTATCTTATAAAAGTAATATGTCAGTTTAGCAATTTTCCGTGAGAGCCTTACATTTTATATATTTATCAATAGCAATGATGTCTATGATTTTGATACGGGGGCAGATCGAGTCAAAAAAGAATCGGTTGTCAACATAGTTGGCAGGTATATTTCATGTCTCTCTACATTCTGTGCTAATGGTACATGTAGCCATGTAGGTATGTAATCTTGAATGATGTTAATGTGGTGATAGCACACATTTTGAGCAGTCGAAGAGCAACCGATGTTGCTGCTAATGCGTCACTTGCTCTTGGCTTTATGGGACTCATCTGGGCATGCGCAGAAGCAGGAGACATCCGCTTCATTTTATTAGTGACTTATGCTATCCTTTGTGGGTATATTTATCAGGTATGAACATGCTGGTAGTTATTGGTAGTTGGTAGTGACATTGACATATTCCTTGGTAATTTTGTGCCTTAGCATTTCTTGTTATTACAGTTTTATATTTATGTAATTTCCAAATGGTTTTGTTTAAAACAAGAAAGACAGATTTATTATGCCATTTGTCCTTTTTATCATCATTCTAGGGTTGATTATATATATATATATATATATAGAGAGAGAGAGAGAGAGAGAGAGAGAGAGAGAGAGAGAGAGAGAGAGAGGCTGTTACGTTGAGCTGCGAGCTACGGTAGGAGAAAATGAGCTGCGGGTATTTTGACCCCCCTAGAAGTTTTTGGAATTTGATGAAATTTGGTGAGGGTGTTATCTAGGGTAAGATGATCATCCTTGCCAATTTTCATCAAATTTCAAAACTTCTAGGGGGGTCAAATGGTCGAAGCAAAATCTGCGGATTTTAATGGTAACTGTGGACGGCAGATTTCAAAGTATCGGAACATACCATGCAAACCAGCATATTTGTTGTTGCAAATGCTTCATTCTATCCTTGTTAACATGACAGATATTCATCAGAATCAGTACTTTCATTTGTTGCAGTGTCCCCCATTTCGACTGAGTTACCAAGGACTAGGAGAACCGTTGTGTTTTGCAGCGTTTGGTCCATTTGCTACTACAGCCTTCTATTTCTCAAATAGCAGCAAGAATTTATCAGGGTATTACATAATTTTCTCCTACTTACTGTTGCAAGGTGCAGTACTGGTTTGAATTTTGAAAACCCTTCTTGAATAAAGTTATTCAATTTGTCAGCGGAATGGGCCATCTTCCTTTAACCGGAACAGTTCTATCTTCATCGGTTCTTGTTGGGATAACGACCACCCTAATCCTTTTCTGCAGTCATTTTCACCAGGTGTGTGTTCATTTTCCCGATACATCTTCGGATGGGCTCCTTGTTTGCATTTAAAATTCCTTCAAACACAGGTTCATGGAGACTTGGCCGTTGGGAAGCTGTCTCCTCTGGTATATTCTTCTGCTTGAGTTCTCAACTCTGTCGTCAGTTAAAAAAAGGCTACTTTGTTATTTTCCTGGATGATTATCATCGGAGTGTTCAAAGCTTCCATTGATCCAACTGCCCACAGGTCAGGATTGGCACCAAAACAGGATCAAAAGTGGTGAGATATGGAGTCGTCACTCTTTACACTCTCTTGTTTGCTTTCGGCCTCTGCAAAGCTCTTCCACCAACATGTACAGTAAGTTTCAAATAACAAGACACCATATACTGATAAAATGCCTCGATATATAAATGTAAATTATTTTTTTTCGGTGATTTTTTTTGCAGGTCCTCTGTGCTCTGACACTTCCGATGGGAAAGCTGGTTGTCGACTATGTCGAAGAAAATCATAATGTGAGTATGCCGCAGACCCCACAAGGGTCCTTGTATGTCGATTATTTTCATGTATAAATACTCTGATGATGATGATGATGATGTTTTCACCTATTATTGTTACAGGATAATATTAGGATCTTTATGGCAAAGTATTATTGCGTGCGATTACATGCATTGTTTGGAGCTGCATTGGCTGCTGGGTTGGTTTTAGCTAGAACTGGAGTTAAAGCATGGTAGCCAGCGCTAGAGCTGGAGGTGAAACTGTCGTCTGACGTTCTGCGAAGCTACAAGGGTTGACATTATTCTTGCGGTATTGGTCCAACTACGACTCGTCTAAACCGTTGTTGACATTCGTGCAGATCTGTTGGTATGAACTCTGCCACCTCTTTCATGCTCACTGATCGTAAACATTTCAGTCTGACTGTACTTCTTTGGTACAGCTTCAGCTGCGCTGCATGATGCATGGAGAGACCTCGATAGAAGCTTTGTGGCAGCGCCGTCATGCACCTCAAGCACTACAAAGAACAAGGATGATGTACTATGGTGGCATGCGATTAAGAGACTTTTAATTATAGAGCTCATTTAGTGGCCTAAACTGAAACCTAATCGTAACCAAAAATTGACTGCCCAGTGTGTATGACGTAAGTAAAAAAGAAAGAAAATCCTCAAGCGAGGCTCCAGGATCCTGGCCAGCAATCCTCAAGCGAGGTACCAAGACCGCAGCGAGCCAGAAGACCGCCTCATCCTCTCCAAGCTCTAGGTAAGCAGTCTGTCTAATCGAGCTTATTAGATCCACAACCGAGATGGAACTTGCTATGGAACCCAGGAGCGAAGCTATCCCGGAGGAGGTTGGCCACATTAGGTAGGTTAGGAGCTGGGCGATAATAGCTCCTCCACATTCCCAAGCACGCTGCCCTCCTAGGCTTTGCCTGACCTTCTTTCTTCAGAGGTTTATAAAGGAGCCAGAGCGTTAGAAGAGAAGACCAGAAAGTCGGAGGTCAGTCAGAAAAGAGACAGCGACAGTGGGTACTGGGTCCTGATCACGAACACGAAGTTTCAATCTGGATTAGTTGTTAAGCACCGGCAAATCGATTTCTCAATCAAAAATGTCTTGTGGGGCCTATATATTCAAAGTCTCGAGCCCCGATGAAAACAGGTTTACTACGGCCTCTGCTAAAACTCCTAGGGCCCAAGGTAAGGAATTCGCCAGTTTCAAAGATGTGCTTGTGCCTTTTCTTTACAGCAGTCAACCTTCGGTACTACCTACTGCCGAGGCAGACTTTCTTCGTAGCAAGGACCGACTTAATTACGTATATGCTGACTCGACCATTTATCAAAGGTCAAATAGGAAAGTGGATTCACGCCCTATCGAAGACCATCTTACCCTCTCCACGCTCTAGGTAAGCAGTCTTTACCTGTAATAACTCCTTCCTCATGGTTAGGAAGGAAAACCTCATCGGGAGTAGGGGACTGAGCGAGGGAGGGACACATCGGGGAACAAGCCTTGTAGTATCAACACAAAGACTTATCACGGATAAGGCGATACTTCTTCTGGGATCTTTACATAAGTCCAATGAGCATCTGAAGTCACGATGCTCTATGAAAAAGATACCATCAAGTTTGAGGATGTCACGGGTACACTCCTCGTAAATGAACTCCGGTTGAAGGAGTTATGCGAGACGGAAGTGACAACCAATCAAAGGCACTTACAGTGGTGGCGGGGGTGAAGAAGAAAAAAAAACCAGCAAGGCACTTGTTGGAAGTGCAAAAGATTCAGGCACTACAAGTCAGAGTGCAAGTGGAAAGGTGGAGCAAGACCGGATTACTCAAGGTCATCCAAAGTCAAGGATGACGCATCCGCCAGTTATGCATCATCAAGGGACTCTGATGAGGGGGATATTCTGATGGCTATCACTGATGTTATATTAGATCAGGACTGGATAATCGATAGCGAGGTCACACATTATATTTGTTCACACATGGCATGATTCAATAGGTATGTGGAGTGCGATGATTGAAAGTTGAGGGCTAGCGATGACTCCAATGTGTCGATAAGGGGAGTCGAGGATAGTTGACTTGAGATGTTTGACGATCAAGTACGGACACTCAAGGATGTCCGTCATGTTCCGGGATGGAGGGGTAATCTAGTCTCTCTTTCTAGGCTAGATTCCCTCGAATGCACCTTCACCGGTCAAGGTGGAGTTGTGGAGGTTTGGGATGGAACCTCCATAATCATGAAGGGGGCCTTGGATGGGGCCTATACAAATTAGCTGGGAGGGTGGCGGCACGTGCACAGTGTTCAGTGAAAAAGCAAGGGTGCAGGTGGAGCACGATCAGGGGCGAAAATGATCAGGAGGTGGGTTCCAGTGGACAAGTCGAAAGACTTGGAAAATCACCAAACTCGGTGATTGGACTCCCGGTTTGGGGGCAAAGGCGACAAAGCTCAGGCAATTGATTCATGGTGCAAAGAGAAGGGGTTCGTGTTCAAGGGGATGCTCATGTATTGTTATGAAGCCAATGTGGAGATTGTTGAAGATGTGACTCCAAACAAACCGCATACACCTCCAAGATTCATGCGCGAAAAAACGATGGAAGACAGAGCTTCTGGAGGTATGAAGGTTTAGCTAGTCAGGTCGTGCGCACGACTGGCATCGGCATTTTTTTTCAGGCTAGTAAACAAGGCTGAGTCATGCGCACGACTTCTTCTGGTCGTGTGCACGACTTGACACGACATTACGCAGGTAAGGCGGTTCGGCCTGCGTTTTTTCTTAGGACTCCTTCTACAATTTGCACATGAATGTATCCCTATAAAAGGGATGACCTAGGACGAACTTAGGTTTGAAGAGAAGCCATAAGAGAAGGCAATCATCATCAAGGGGGGAGAGAGAGAGAGAGAGAGAGAGAGAGAGAGAGAGAGAGAGAGAGAGAGAGAGAGAGAGAGAGAGAGAGAGAGAGAGAACCATCCAATGAAGCTTGCGGGTTTCGGTACGGATTTCTTCTTTCTCCAGATTCGAAGGTTGCGGGTTCTATCTCTTGTGGGGGATTCTCTTTGTGGGTATTGAGAGGGATTGGTGAGAGACAAGATCTTGTACTCATGTTATTTCCTCAATAGTGAATCAATTAATCGTCATTGCCACATATATTGTGTGTTTTGTGCTTTTGTTCTTTTATTTCGTCTTCTCGGCAGTGGTGAGTTATCATCTTTTCCATGCAAGTTCCCCGATCTTTGTGTTCACCGAGCCTTCTTCTGCTGCACGAGGGCCTCGGATCGCAACATCAAGTTGAGTCAATTTGAGTCCCAACCCGATGTGAGTAATTAGACATGACATGGTGAGGACGGTTGTGTCAACCCGATTGATTTGCTCAAGCATATAAACAAACTAGATGGAAGGTGATTCAATCTTAGTGTGGGTCGGGTCGGGTCCATTCCCAATTCAAATTTGCTCAATTCTCATAGGTTTATGTATCAATATAGTAGAGCCGAACTAGTTTCGGTTCCGAGTTGGCTCAAACCCGAACCAACCTGACCCGTGCCTCTAGATAATTCGTTTAGCTGGGGGAAATAGGTAGAAGGTCCCGGAAGCTGGAGATGTCTCACGAACCTTCTTGAACTTTTGCAAATCCCCCCCTATAAATACCCTCCTCAGCGAGGAACCCCGACAGCAAACATCATCCACAAAATTGTTCACCAAGAAGCAGTCTTTCGTCGATCTTTTCTCTCCGCAGCGACGATGTCGATGATTCCGAGGACCAATATCTTCGACCCCTTCTCCCTCGATCTGTGGGATCCCTTCGATGGCCTGTTCCCCTTTTCCCACAAATACAATGACCTCATCTCTCATCCTCGTTCCGGTCTCGCCGGCGACACCTCGGCCTTCGCCGGCGCCCGGATCGACTGGAAGGAGACCCCGGAGGCCCACGTCTTCAGGGCTGACCTCCCGGGGGTGAAGAAGGAGGAGGTGAAGGTGGAGGTGGAGGAAGGGAGGGTCCTCCAGATCAGCGGCGAGCGGAGCCGGGAGCAGGAGGAGAAGACCGACACCTGGCACCGCATGGAGCGGAGCAGCGGGAGGTTCAGCAGGCGCTTCCGGCTGCCGGAGAACGCTAAGGTGGAGGCGGTGAGGGCGGCCATGGACAACGGGGTGCTCACCGTCACCGTGCCCAAAGAGGACGTAAAGAAACCGCAGGTGAAAAGTATTGAGATCTCCGGCTGATCTGGAAGCGATGGCCTTGACCGTTTCGTGCTATGTGTACTGTGTGTCCGTATGCTGTGTTTGTGTGTCCGTGTGTGGGTCGTCTGTGTGTGGCCCGTGTGGGTATCTGGATGTTTTGCGATGAATTATAAATCGAAGGACCTGGAGTTAACTTGTGTGTTTTCAAATACTGTACATCTGGAAAAACATTTTTTTTTTCTTTTTTTTGCTGGACGAAAAACAATTACTGGACAATTTGGAGGCACTCAAAGGGTGTGTTTGGTTGCCCCAAAGTGCAGCCCGAAGTAATGGAAGTCGGGGAAGTGGGTGAGTTCCGGCATTTGGTTGCATGGAAGCCCGAAGCGAAGTGGGTGAGTTCCGGTATTTGGTTGCGCGGAAGTCTAGTTTGAAGTTGGAACTCGGACCTCTGGTGCCCCTCCACTTCCTCCTAATATGTAAATGTAACTTCGACCCACACAACAAAATTGGTGAAAGTCATGGAAGCCAAAGTTCTGAGCCCACCCACTTCCTCACAACCAAACAGGTGAACTGGGACGGAAATCATAGTTCATGGAATTTCTGATATTGACTTCACACTAGAACAGCGAGCGCTGGTCTACAATGGCTAATGCGCATTCTCCATACTAAAAAAAAAAAAGTCAATCTACTGATATCAACTTAACTTTTCAGTAAGGAGGTTGTTCGTAGGGAAGGAATCTTTCAATTGCCCCGAGGGCGAACAAGCAACGGATTAAGGCGCAAGGTCCCCATGGACGACTTCCAAGTTGTACTCGGCATGGAGCTCTTGCCATTTGGGCCCATACTACCTGCCTAACCCTTCGCTCCAAGGGATCGTAGAACGGAAAGCGTCTTCTAAACAACTCGACAGAAGGGAAGGGGGCCTAATGGTTTTCGATGGAATGGACAGGAGAGTTTGAAGCAGTACGGAAGAGTTTGAACGGGTGGGTGACTTTAGGGTTCCATTGCTTCCAAAGGCTAAAAGCCGGAGTAGTTGATCTAGTAGTTCTAAATATAGAAGAATCTCAAGTGAACAACCATCCATGCATTGTTTTGAAAACCAGACCGGACCGGGAGGTTCGACTGGTTTGGACCGGAACTGGAACATGTTTCGGTTTGGTCTTTGAATAAACCGGTTTATTTGTTAACCCAGGAATCAACTTTTCATGGAAGGATTTAGTAAATATCTATTAGAAAAAAAAAAACTTAATTTCATGCGATTCAAACGATCGAACCATTGGTTTGAACCGATTTGGACCAAACCGGATGCCTTTTTGGTCGCCTTCCGGTCCAGTTTTGAAAATATTGCATCCAAGTCGATTCATTCAAGTAATACATAATTAAGATAAGGCAATTATAAGAGTTTGGTTCAAATGAAAGTTCTCAGATGAGTTGGGCCTTCATATCTTATTTTATTGGTTGGCTAAACATTGATTATTGCACCCCTGAAACCGCCCCCCCCCCCCCCCCCCCCCATTGTTTGAATTCGGCCAATACACTGATTCCTCTTTCGATTGTTTCAGTGAAGGGGGCCGACATCAACAACACATCCAGCGTCCAGATCGTCATGAATAAGAAGTTGAGCCGGAACTCGCGAACTAGGATTCCGGCCAACACAAAAGATGAAACTTTACCGTCGTGGAGCGACTTTTTGCTAAATGATGAGGGAGAAAGTAAGTAAGATGTCGGAGAAGCGAAATATACGAGATCACAAACGTAGATTGCTCGCGACTAAATATGAAAGCTTTAGCTGGCCTAGTGATAAAGAATGGGAGCTAGGTCTTACGAACCGAGGAAAAAGGAGGGACCCTAAAAGCCTAAAAGACAGTTAAGTTGAGAAAAAAAGAGTTTAGTCCAGTGTTGGATATTCGATGGCTCTCTCTCGAACCTTCCTTTGTCTCGAGTCATTGACAGCTGTAACGTGCCTTAGCCATCGAGCGGCGAGCGAAGACGATTTATTTAGTACTAGGTATACATATTTCGAATTCTTTTCATGGCTATTCAAAGGCACGAGAGATAAGGAAACTGAAAGCTTCTCAAAGCAGAGTAGGAATTCGATCAATCGCTATCAATACCAGGGGGCATATCAAGATTCATGGGAACGAGAACCTTTTTCTGAGAATATTTTTCCAAAGCTACGAAGAACAAATAGAATTTGCTACAAAAGCCGGCTAACAGGAGTATTTGTAACATCCGCCCCAAACATACAAGATTTTGTCCGCTTTGCCCGTGCCCGCACGAGAACTTCCCAGGGAGGTCACCCATCCTGGTACTACTCTCGCCCGAGCACGCTTAACTACGGAGTTCTTACGAAATCCATAGCGACGCACAGTTTTAAAACGCGTCTTGGCAGGAAAGGTGGTGAGCCCCCAAACACAAGATATTGTCCTCTATTGGTCTCTTGGGTACTCGAACCCTCAACCTCAAGGTTTTGCACTAGCATGGTTACCATCGAACCACCTAGAACGCGTCTTCTATGTTTGGGAGGGGAAATTATATAAGTAGCTCAGGATCTCCTTCTCTCCAGGCGATGTGGGGCTAACTCATGGCCTTGTACACCTCACCTCACCTCACCTCATCCATCTTTTCCCGCCTCAGGAGTCTTGGCTCTTGGCTATTGGATCTTGGTAGTCACAATCCACCCCCCTTAGGGCTACACGTCCTCGTGTAGGGTTAGACCCCCCCATCCCGAGGAGAACCGGCTCTGATACCATTTTGTAACATCCGTCCCAAACACACAAGATATTATCCGCTTTGCCCGTGCCCGCATGAGAACTTCCCAGGGAGGTCACCCATCCTGGTACTACTCTTGCCCGAGCACGCTTAACTACGGAGTTCTTACGAAATCCATAGCGGCGCACGGTTTTAAAATGCGTCTTGGCAAGAAAGGTGGTGAGCCCCCAAACACAAGATATTGTCCTCTATTGGTCTCTTGGGTACTCGAACCCTCAACCTCAAGGTTTTGCACTAGCATGGTTACCATTGAACCACCTAGAACGCGTCTTCTATGTTTGGGAGGGGAAATTATATAAGTAGCTCAGGATCTCCTTCTCTCCAGGCGATGTGGGGCTAACTCATGGCCTTGTACACCTCACCTCACCTCACCTCATCCATCTTGGCATTCCCGCCTCAGGGAATCTTGGCTCTTGGCTATTGGATCTTGGTCGTCACAGTATTCCTGCATATGAGAACATTGTAATGGAGAAGGTCATAGCCAAAATAAAATTCGTTTTGGCTAATTTTTTAAGCTATCCTAATGTATTTCAAAAGTTACAAATGAGACTACGTTGAATTCTTGTAATCACATTACTAACCAAATATCAAGTTACCAACAATAATACATGGTACCATTACAATGGCAAATAGTGTATTTAATAAAATATTTAATATATATACGTCGTTTCGGTTTAATTCTTTTTTGTTTTAAATTTATAAATCCATCAACCGAATCAATCATGTCGGTTTTTAAAAGTCCAAATCCAATCTGATTGATTGCTTGTATTGACAATGGTTAACATCATATGGTTTGCTTTGGATTATGCACACGATCCCCTAGCACCCAATTCTTAGGATGGGTCTTCGTGTTGTTAGTCGTAATTGGGCTATCTCTCCACTTTGGATAGAGGGGGATTCTCATTGCTATAAATTTGCATAAATTAACATTGTTTACGTCACAAAGAAGACATGACTCACCTTGGCTCGTCCAACTAAACTTATCATCATTAACCCTTGACACATCACTATAACCTCTAGCTGACGGGCCAGGTCCACTAGTATCATGAACAAACTACGTCTACATCCAGCCTCTGTCAACTTGCTCCTGCTTGGTCTGTCTCGAATCTAAGACTGTCTATCGATATTGAGTCATCTCTTCTATCTCGATATATGGCGGGTATTCAATATCATCATCTGATTCTGAACAACCCTTGATGGATGGAGTCAAAGTGCCTGTATGTCTGGACTCTGGAGTGAGTGGACTCCTGGATCCGTCCCTTCTTCTTCGGTGGTTTAGGGGTCCGTATCTGGACTCCGTTTTATTGCCTACTTCTTAATAAAGTGTGCATGGCTATTTTGATATCAGTTTGTGCCTTTAAGCACTTTGCTACATTGGTGAAGCAACCGGCTAGGTGTTGCTTTAGTCGTGCAACACCTCCACTTTCGATCCGTTTGTCATAGTATGTACACTGTGATTTCTATTTCTTTGCATCCAAGGGGAATTTATGCTGTCAACCTATGTCTTTTAACACCGAATCCTTGTGAGGGGGAGGCTATGAGGTCATCTATAAAAAATATTTAAAAAAGAACAAGTAATCTTGATAAATCAGATGAGTATGATTATGATTTACTGATACGATTGCACGTTAATTCTATATTATATCTTATTTATCTTTAAAATAGAACAAGTAATATTGATAAATCAGATGAGCATGATTATGATTTACTAATAACTTTTCTTATTTATCTAGTGATAAGACTGATTTCTAACAAGTAACCATAATAACATCCAAATCACATTTATATTACAATTAATAAGACAATCATACATGATGTCATGATAAACTGCACAATAAGTACCAACACAAAAGAAAAACTATACACTACATAGCCAACCCCATATATAACCCTCACTACCAAAATGAGCTACGATGTGGCTGAAAACTCTGACTATCGTTCTGGTTCTACTGAAAATACTTGGAGTTCCATGTCGCTCTCTGCGCCATGCCCACTTGAATCAGACAAAACTGTTCCCATGTCATCGACGTGGTATATTGGGACTATCGAAGATCTACTGCTACTGGAATAAGCTCCACAATTGGGACAAGCTCTGCGACTGGGTACCCGACACCGTACGATCTGTATCCATATGCGTTGTTGCCAGGATACAGACCTAGATATCCATAAGACTGAGACGATCCATCATGTTATATGGATATGGATAATCAGATTGTGATGATCCTGAGTATCCATATCCAGCATGATCAATATCGCTTGACCATCCATCGATGCTCACATTATCAAATGATGAGGATAAACTATCCCTTGCATAGCTCAATCGTACATTGCTCGAAGCATATAGAACAATCATTGAGCCTATCCTCTTACATGGATGCTGAACCTGAGAGGATCTACCACTGCGTTGTGCCACCGACTGTGCCCTGTGGTCGTCATCTTGTGTGACATGGTCCCACTGGTCGGTTGTGGAAGTTAAAGGAGAGTGAGCATGCAACGATGAATACTCTGGTACATAACCACTTCTGCTACCACCACTGTCGCCACTACTACCACCGTTGCCAACACCATCATCTGAGCTGCTCCAGCTAACTATCACCCTCGAACTCGATGCTCTGATCGCTATAGGGCATTTGAGATCGCCCCTTTCCTGAAGACATGAAGCGGGCTACATCTACACCCATCTTGGAAGCAATTCTCGTGTTAGGCATACCTTTTGACTCATCCATAATTAGTTGATCAACATCTCTGATTGACTCACGGCGTTCGGTGGTTCGAGGGCGACAAACGGCGGCGTTTGGTGTTTGGTGATTCACTGGTTCAATAGCATCCCAAAAGAAAATTTGAAATGCTGTGGAGGGTAATTTCGTCCATAGCATTTCAAAGTCCTTAGGCTTAAAAGCATGTTATTAAAAGGAGTTTTCACCAACTCCCCCTAAAAATAAAGAGGAAAAAGAAAGCTGTCCTAGATGATGCTTTGGTTTATGTGTTTTTAGCATGTGATTTTGAAAACACATGTGTAAACAATTTAGGGTTGTTTGGCTAATGGAGCATGATGTGTGTAAATAAATACACACTTGCTTAATTTGTACAACATTTGCATATAAAACTGTACAAATAAAATTTTACCTAAACACATAAAATTTTAATTGCACATGTCACATATGCTAGCAGATATACGCATATCATTTGCATTGCAGCCAAACGACTGTACGCATATTCCATCAATATGCATGTGCTCTTTAGGCACAAGCAACGCTTGGAAAGATTACATGATAACCCTGCAATTAATGAGAATATTATAAAGAGATTTTTGCATACACCTCCCTGACAAATATTGATATTATGAATTTTTTCAAGCGTTGGAGAAAGCAAAACTGGCTCCCGTCCGACAAGTCATACCGGCTAACCAATCAGCCACCGTATTTTTCGCTAGACATATGTGGGAGACCCTGCCATGTGCTCTCCTTTTGAGGGGAAAATTTCCAGCACATCCAGCGTACGCTGCAACCTGAGTGGCGGCAAGTAACGTTAGCAAGTGCACGTGCCGCAGATCAACCTGGCCCACGTGCCCAAGGTCGTTGAGGCACGGCCCAAGCCCATCAGCCTGCCCCGCGTTGCGCCCGCGTTACGCGAACTTCCGTTCCCTATCCTCCTCCACCTCCTCCCTCAGCTAAATTGGACCGATCACCGCCCGGCACGATCCATGGAGCAGCCACCGCAGCAGCAGCAGAGGGATCGGCGGCCGGACGCCCTCGGGGACCTGAGAGTCCTCCCGGACGAACTCCTCTGCGCCATCCTCGAACTTCTCTCCCCTCCCGACCTTGCCCGCCTCGCATGCGTCAGCAGGTTCTTTTCCTTGCCAAGTTTTATTCTGTTTGTAGATCAAAGAATCTTCACAATTCCCATGCCAGTTTGATTCCGTTCATGTTTGGATCGCTGTTGGTGATTCCCACGTCTATTTCGTGGCTATAGGGGAAAGGAAATGATTTCTCAAAAAAAAAAAAGTAAGGAACTGATAACTTCTAAAGTCGTTTCGAGGGTGATTATCAGATCCTTAGAGATGTTTGGATTGTAATTAGTGCTTTAGAGGCAAATGCTGATCCATCTATTGCTCAAACGCTGCTTCACTGCTCAAAGGTGACATGACCAGCAATCCCGCTCAATGCTTTTGTTGTGCCATGCATCTTGCATAGGGTTCTGCTTGATGTGTTAAGGCTTGATTGTTGTTGTACTTATTAAATGGTTTCAATATTTTATTGTCTTGTGAGAGTAAAAAATGCCCATGTTGTCAAGTGCAATGTGAGATCGCATAACTCGGATTGAGCTGGTCGCATATGCGATTGTGAGGTCGCACATTTCTTTTTTTGCAGTGTTCAAAAACCCGGAACTCGGACTTGACTCGAAAGTCTTCTGAGTCGAGTAACTCGGAGACTCGACTTGGGCGACTCGGTAATATATATATATATATATATATATATATATATATATATATATATATATATATATATATATATATATATATATATATATATATATATATATATATATATATATATATATATATATATATATATAAAGTCCTCCCATCAATTTGGGTGCCACATGACACTTTTTAATCATATTTTTTCTATGGATGGTCAATCCACTCTACTTAGATCAAGATTTTAAAAAAAAATTCTAAAAAAAATATTTAAAACAACTCGATCAACGATCGACAAATTTAACGGTAAACTGTAGCGGGTAAATAGCCCTTGCTATGGTTAATTTAAAAATGCAACTTGGCATATTTTTTTTCCAATATTTTTTTAATGATCATTGTTAGGAGGGGCGTACCCACCTTGACCAACCCTAACTCCGGTTAAAAAGTGCCATGTGCCACCCAAATTGAAGGGAGGACTAGTGTGTTAGCTAGTCGGGAGGACCATAGCAAGGACTATTTACTTGCTACAGTTTACCGTTAAATTTGTCGACGTTGATCGGGTTGTTTTAAATTTTTTTTTAAGAATTTTTTTAAAAAATCTAGATCTAAGTAGAGTGGATTGACCATCCATAAAAAAAATATAATTAAAAAGTGTCATGTGGCACCTAAATTGATGGGAGGCCTAGTATGTTGGTTAGTCGGGAGGACCATATTCCCTATTCCCTATATATATATATATATATATATATATATATATATATATATATATATATATATATATATATATATATAGGGAGAGAGAGAGAGAGAGAGAGATAGAGAGAGAGATATACATATATAGAGAGAGGGCTTTAATGGTGCGGCGTGCGGTGTTGCACAACAGTCGTTTGATGCATCCATTGCGTGCGTGGACGGCTGCGGTGTAACATTTCACGTACCACATGTCGCATTTTATCATTTATATATATATATATATATTTTATATATATATATATATATATATATATATATATATATATATATATATATATATATATATATATATATATATATATATATATATATATATATATATATATATATGTGTGTGTGTGTGTGTGTGTGTGTGTGTGTGTGTGTGTGTGTGTGTGTGTGTGTCAAATCTCAAAATAATAAATAGCTCGAGTAGTTCATGATTCGTCTCGATTCAGCCCGAGTAGTGACTGGTTCGAGTTTCTAGCCGAGTCGGCTCGATTTTCGGCTGAGTCGAGTCGAGTCGATTCGGACCTAGTTTTGGTATACAGCTTTTTTGTTTGCTGGATTTAAAATTAAAAACATGAAACACATAGGAAAATACCGTACTCATTTAAATTCAACTGCGTTATATTGATAAAAAAAGGTACAATAAAAAGCATTCATCTAATTTTTTTGATGAGGGCCCAAAAATGTCGCTTTCTCAAGCCTCTTCGAATTTAGTTTTCTTGGTGGCTTATAAGGCACCTCCTTCTCCGTGTTGCTACTATTCTTCAGCGCCTCCTCCTCCCACTCATGCCCCTTTTCAAACTCCTACTTTGTGTAGCTGCTCTTGTTATAGCGACCGTGACATATCGGGTCCTTAGTGCTCATCTACATGTACATTATTAACATCACTGACCTCGGGGACTTCTTGTCGTCAGACATTGGCAGATGCGCCAAGTGCTGCTTGATGCCACCTTTGGTTTTATAGTTGCATAGCTCGCAGACAAGTTGGACTCTTGTAGTAGCCATATTTTCGCCAAGGATCTTTTGAATTGAGCGGCTTAAGAGGCCTAGCGCCCCTAGATGATCCCTTGGCCACGAAAGCCATCGACGAAATGAGAGTAAGAGAGGTTTGGAAGTGGTTAGAAAAGAAGTGGAATGGATTTGGGATGAGAAATTACTGAAGTAGAGATTTATAATAAATAAGCTTGAGAGGCAAATAACTGTTAGGTCTATTGCGCGGCCTTACAACACCAACAGTCAGAATTTGTACCATGGACTTGTCCATGTGCGGCCACACAAGTCCTTATGCGTTAGTACAAGTTTCTATGCGACCACATAACTCCAACATGCCAAAATTAGACCGTTGGTGAGTCAATAACTTACCAAGGCAATGATCGTCTCTATGCCTTGTTTTTGGTAAGTTTGTCTAATTTCATTGAAGAAAGTGGATTTTACGCCAGCTGTCGGTTAGCTCAAACATACATTTGACCCTTTTTAGTCTAAATGTGTAAAAACTAAAAAGCAATGCAATCTTGGATGACCTATTTAGCTATATGCTAGATTGAGATTTTTCTACTTTTATACCTATTTCCTATTGTGGTATAGGCATGGCTTTATCCTTTGTTTTTTGTCAACCATGTGGGTACGTAAAATATCCCCCCCCCCCTCTTTTTTTGCTCGGCAACAAGTTAAAAATGCCCAAAAGGGTTAAACTTTGAAAGGTAAAGCGAGGAAGGCAAACAGGTGTAACTCGACTCATCCTGAACCCCCCAAGCAAACAATAGTTTAAAGATAGGCCGACTCGCCCCCAAATGCCAAAGTATGACCGCCTAAGCTACAAATCTTGACCGGTCACGAAACTTCAAATAGCGAAACCTATGATCCACGTAGAAGATAATGGGTGGCATAGGAGAACCAACCACTCCAGGTTACTCAATGGATAACTCCTTGACAGTAGTATGACGCAAGCCTCCGCACTGACCTCCTAGAAACAACTATCATGGAAGAATAGACTAGATGTGTATCCAATGAAAATCTACCACGTAGGAGACACATGTCATGCAAGTGATTGATCATTTGTAAACCTAAGTGTTAAAAATTTCATCCAGTTTATATGAGCAAATATTTAAGTTATTACTTGAGTTTCTCTCTCCCTCTCTCTAGAACTCTCAACCACCAAGATCTATTTGGGGGCACCCACTTTAGGGGTTTCAGATAATCTTAAACCCCTTTTGCTTGAACCGGAAGGTGTTTGTCGTGTGCACGAACTCCACAGAGTTGAAGCCCTCAGCTCGCTAATTTCGCCTTGATCCACTCACCAAGCTAGAGAAGAGAGGGAGGAGCCCCTAGTTGCCACTTCTAAAGAAGAAGGCTGGCTTGCTTGTGGGCTCAGTCCTCCCGAAAAACCGCTCCCACAATCTGGCGCCCACCGTGGGGCCTCTTAAGAAAGAGGTTCCTACTCTATATTTGAAGCCAACAACTTCCTAGTAATGATTGGAAGGATTAGTGACCGATGGTCCATCAAAGAGAAAGCTGTCAAGGTCATCTTCTCCGAAGAAGGCCTGATCGGTTCGATAACCTCGAACGATGACCCCCTCGTGATAACAATCCAAGTGGGACCTCAAGAATTACGACACGTCCTCATCGATGGAGGGACCGCCGTAAATCTTTTGTACCTCCAGGGCTTCACTCTCTTAAATTTGAACCTAAAGGGATTCCTTCCATCTGACAATTACTTGACAGGAGTCAGAGGCGAAACCGTTGTTAACTACGGGGAAATTCTACTACTTGTAAGTTGTAACGACAAGGCCAGCAACCTCAAGAATCCGTTTCATCGTAGTCGGGGCCTCCTCTAGTGTCAACCCCATTCTAGGACTGCCTTGGTGTTAACAAACGAATGCGCTAGCTTTGTCCTATCATCAAGTGGTCAAGCTTTGGATCCCTTGTTGGATCACGACATTAAGGAGTGAATCTCTTGGTTCAAACAAAGATCCTTCCACGGCTAACGGTCTCAATAGCAACGAGGAGAACTTGGCAAGTCAAGGCTCGGTAGCTCTCGAATAACAAGGCATATTCGCATGGAGCCACGATGAGCTCCCAGGGATATTGCCATCGACTTAGCTTCAAGGAAGGAACTTCACCTGCACGACGAAAGCCATGTCACATCTCCTCTTTCAAGATAGGAGGAGTGAACGAAAAACTCTACAAGCTCCTAAAGACGGGTTCATGCGACCCGTTTCATATCCAAAATCCCAGATTGGATTGCTAACATTATGGCGGTTCCAAGAAGAATGACAAAGTGAAGGTGTGCATCGATTTCTCCAATCTCAATCAAGCGTGCCCAAAGGATAGCTTCCCACTCCCCCGATTCAGCCAACTTGTAGATTCAATGGCGGGACACGAGGTGCTCTCCTTCATTGACGGGTACTCTGGATACAATCATTTACCCATGCACCCGAACGATCAAGCGAAGACGACCTTCGTCATGTCGGACGTGGCTTTTTCTGTTACAACGTAATGCCTTACGGTCTGAAGAACAGGGGGCAACATATCAATGGTTGGTCACCACCATGTTCAAAGGCTAGCTTTGGGAGGAACACGGAAGTCTACGTCGTTGATCTCCTCGTCAAAAGCAATGAGCGAAGCCACCAAATCGGGGACCTCGCAAAAACGTTTGCCACTCTTAACAAGTATCGAATGAAGCTCAATCCGGCTAAGTGCACTTTCGGAGTCAGTTTCGGCAAATTCTTGGGTTACATAGTAACTCAACAAGGAATCGAGGTTGAACCGACCCAAATACGTGCTCTAAATCTCTGATAGACATGACATCTTCTCGAAACTAGAAGGAAGTCCAGAGGCTGACGAGAAGAATCATCGCATTCAACTAGTTCATCTCGTGACAGTCGGATCGATGCCAACCTCTGTTCAAACTACCCTGGAAGACTGTAGCTTTTACGTGGGGCGAACGCTTCGAAGAAACCTTCCAAATGATAAGGCGTTACATGGGGGATCCCCTGATTATGGCTGTTGTTGGAGAAGGAGAGGAGATTGGCATCTACCTTGCAGTCATGGAGGTAGCGCTCATCGCCGTCTTGGTTGTCGAGAGAAATCTTGTGGAGCGACCCATCTACTTTGTCAACAAGACTCTTTCCCATGTGACGAAGAATTACACCAAGATTGAAAAACTCACACAAAACCCTCCTCCATACTGCACGGAAGCTACGACCTTATTTCATAGCCCACCCTATAGGTCATAACGGGGCATCCTTTGAAGGACTTAATTCAAAGTGCCCAACGACCCTAGCGAATGGATAAGTCGGCGACGGAGCTGTAGGAGCACTACCCGCGCTATGTCCCTTGCAAAGCGATCAAGGGGCAAGCATTGGCAGACTTCTTTGGTGACTTCTCGCTCGAGGAGCTAGAACATTTACTGAAGGGCGACGGTCTCCCTGATAAACAACCTCCTTCGGAACTTCAAGCTAAAGCGATCGAGCGATAGGTCATGCACGTAGATGGATCCTCAAATTCGATATGATCTGGTGTTGAAGTCATCCTCACCGTGCTAGGTGGAGAATGCCTTGAAAAGTCACAAGGATTGGGCTTGGGCCTAGCAATCATAGCCCCTCTTTGTCTCCAAATCAATCATAGCCCTTCTTTATCTCCTAAACCTGCTTTATTATCCAGACCCCCCCAGATCAATCCGCAGTTTTGGATCATTACATCCTTCCATCCTTTTGCATATGTTCCCATTTTACCCTTCACCCTATATGTTAATCCATTTGAAACCTATGTCATGAAAACAAACTCAAGGGCTAGGACCATAATATGCCATTTTTTCCCTTGCTGTTTTATCCCTACACAAATCACAAATACCATCCAAGAATATTACCCTTTTGTCACTAATCAATACCCCCAGATCAGTCAGTAGTTTTACCCTTCAAAAAAAAAAAAAAAAAAAAGATCAGGCAGTAGTTTTGGATCCCTACATCCTTCCATCATTTTTCATATGTTCCCATTTTACCCTTTACCCTATATGTTAATCCATTTGAAACCTATGTCATGAAAACAAACTCAAGGGCTAGGACCATAATATGCCATTTTTGCCCTTACCGTTTTATCCTTACACATCACAAATACCATCCAAGAATATTACCCTTTTGCCACTAATCAATTGAGTCATTTATCCATTTAAAAACCAAGGGCTATTATGGGAATAGCAATCTCACTAACTGATTCTTCTTTCCATCCTACTTTTGTTTACCATTTTGCACTTCAATTAATCAATTGAATCTTATTTATCCATTAAAAAAACAAGGGCTATAATGGGAAGGCCAATCCCACTAACCCACTAACCCATTCTTCCTTGCATCCTACATTTTGTTCCCTATTTTTCCCTTATCAATCCTATGTTTTAAAACAACATCAAGGGAAATGTTTGGGTAGGGTATGGACATAGGAACTCTACCCGATTAATTTTCGGGTATGGGTATGGGTATGGATACCCCAATACCTATACCCGAAACCCAATTGCCCCTCTTAATTGTGACCCGACCCCGACCCAAAACATTGGGTATGGTTATGGGTACAAATGTACTTTCAAGGCATATTTTCTCTTCCCGTTTTATCCCTACACAAATCATAAATACCATCCAAGAATATTACCCTTTTGCCACTAATCAATTGAGTTTTATTTATCCATTTAAAAAACCAAGGGCTATTATTTTTTTGATAACCAGTTTGCACTATAATGTCGAAGGATTACATCAATGATCAGACACCCAATGAGTATAACAACAAAGACCGCAATCACACTGAGCCCGCTGCACCACTTCAGGGGGAAAATCAAATTGCCAAAACCGAGAGGATCTGGAAGCTCGAGCAAACCTCGGGAGCCAATCAGCCACATAATTTCCTTCCCGATATATGTGCGAGATCCGGACACTTGGAAAGACCCGGAGGAGATGCTTGCAGTCAGCAATGAGCATGGACGATAAGGATTCCTTAGACAGTTGGTAGAGAATACATTGTGAGTTACCTTCAATCCAAACCGCATGTCTAGGAAATAAAATAGAAGCCGCGAGAAGGCCTTCCCATAAACTCCTTGTTTCCGCCACCTGCACAAAAGATGTCATTAGAGAAACTGAACTAGCAGCCAAAAAGTCCCCATTATGATCCTGAATGACAAATCCTGCACCTGCCAACATGGTCACATGGTCCACCGAGCCATCAAAATTAATTTGTATTCCTGAACTTTAGGTGGAATCCATCGAACTAGAACAACATCCATCGAATGTGGAGTCGGAGGATGACCCAAGTCTGCGGAGAGCAAGCTAGTAGAACAAAAGGCATCAAAGTTTGCTTTAGCCAAGGTGAAAGTACTTAGCACCGCCTGATTCGTCATATCAAAAGGAGCTCTATTCATGGCTTTCTAGTTGTGCCAAAGCGAATACGGAATACCCGAGGAAAGCTTTGATAGATTTACTATACCCAACACCATGAGCTTGAGAATGGCTAAACAACAGGCCAAACTCAGTGACAAAGGTGGGGATGTGTGTCAGACGTGCATAAACGCGGACAATCAACCAAGGGCTATTATGGGAATAGCAATCTCATTAACCCACTAACCCATTCTTCCTTACATCCTACTTTTGTTTCCCATTTTGCCCTTCTCTTCTTTAGAACTAATCAATTGAATCTTATTTATCCATTAAAAAAACAAGGGCTATAATGGGAAGGCCAATCCCATCCCACTAACCCATTCTTCCTAGTTTACATCCTACATTTTGTTCCCCATTTTACCCATATCAATCCTATGTTTTAAAACAACATCAAGGGAAATGTATAGGTAGGGTATGGACATAGGAACTCTACCCGATTAACTTTCGGGTATGGGTAATGGGTATGGATACCCCAATACCCATACCCGAAGCCCAATTGTCCCTCTAACTTGTGACCCGACCCCAACCCGAAACATCGGGTATAGTTATGGGTACAAATGTACTTTCAGGTATGGGTATGGTTTGTACAAGGGTTTTACAAGGCTTGGGAATGGTATGAGTATGGGTATGGGTTGTACAAGGTTTGGGTAGGGTATGGTTATAGGAACTCTACCTGGTAGGGTAAGGGTATAGGAACTCTACCCTATTAACTTTCGGGTATGGGTACGTACCTTAATACTTTTTACAAGGCTTGGGTAAGGTATGGGTATATGAACTCTACCCGATTAACTTTCAGGTATAGGTATGGGTACCTCAATACCCATATCTGAAACCCAAAACCCAATTGTCTCTCTAACTTGTATAGATAATATAGTTTGACATATATATCGTGTACATATACGGATATACCCCATATTTGGATCCTATGTCATTAAAACAAAAGCAAGGAAGGAAGTGTTGTATTCTTGCACTTCCCATTGTGGCCCTACAAAAATTACTAATATGCCCTTATGCCCTATCATTATTTCATGTGTCCATACCCTATGCTAAAATGATTATTTTTAATTTGTGTACGTATAAAAGGGTTCATAGATTAGCAACTGTTGCACATGCAACACACATGCCCAGTGCACTAGTATACCTATAAATAGATATTATATATCTCTAGGTTGTTTCCCCTTTCCTTTACGTGCTCATAATATCAAGTAAACTAAATATTGAGTATACCTGATTTGAATTTTTCAGTGTTATGTTTATACTGTGTAACGAAGAACCATTGTGGATGAATATATGTCTCGGAGTTGGAGGTCCGCTTGAGTACAAAGGCTCTTGGAAGAAGACAGCATTGTACCGGTATGTGCTGATAGTTGCAGCAATTAGAAATTCTGTGCTCTATATGTAGACTTAGAATTACCTTGGGGGCATCATTCTTGATAGATCTCTGTTTCTTTGTGTATTAAAATTTGCATATTAAAATTTGCTAGTTTCCAGGCAAAATCTCTGCAGTAAATTTGAGGAATGCTGCAAAAAAACTATGCAGTTTGATGGTAACTGATTTTATTTCAGGCTCCTTGGGCTTGTTCCAAATTTCTTGCCATTCTCCAGGCATTTGATTAAGCTAATTTTATCACGTTGAATTTCGTTCTTCTTTATTCAGGGTTCAACTCCTTGTTCCTATACCGAAGATGGTACCGGTGTTTTACATCATTGAGTGCATTCTCTACGGATGATGGTGATGTCGAAAGGAAGGAGCTTACCTTAGAGGAGTTTCATTCTCATTATGATGGCAAAAAACCAGTAAGCTTTTTTGTAAAAGTAAATAAATCTATAAATCACAGAGCACACATGTGTCAGTCTTTTGTATGCATATCTCCCATCTTATCCGCATCCGTTGCATTTTGGCACTCAAAGTGAACATTACTAGTACAAGGCTAAAACATATGTTCATCGCCCCCTAAGGGGGGAATGCGTTCCAAACCAGCAAGCTTTTGCAACTTCTTTAGAACTAGGAAGAACCGATACGGTTACGGGGATATAGATACGCAGATACGGATACGGCGATATGTGAGATTTTGAAAAACTAGGATACACGGTACGACAGATATACGTTTGTAATTTAATATATATATAGTTAAATATAATATATTTTTTTGCTAGAATATAAATAGTGAATAGTTTGAAAATTAAATATGACCATGTTTATCATTCATTACATGATTTACATCCAATACAACCGAAAAATTCAAAGCTAGTGTTACATTCATCCATTACAAAAAAGTAACGCTAACAACATTATGGCAATGCAAGTGTCACATTCATCGCCCATTACAAAACAGTAACAAAAAACACTAACATCCATTATCCATTACAAAATACAAAGTGTCACATACATCATCCAAAAAACAAAACATATAAATGTTATCATTAAGCAAATGGTTACTTATGGAATTTAGACCCATATTTGAACATCTCCATCAATACGTATCCTGGCGTTTCGATCCTATATCCCAGGCGTATCAATCCCGTATCCCCATCGTATCGACCTCGTATCCCCAGCGTATTGGTTCTTCTTTTTTAAAAAAAATCCCGATAACTTCCTAGCCGTATTGGATACGTATCCTGCCGTATCGGAGTATCGGGAAGTATTCGATACGGGTACGACATCTGTTTTGAAGTATCGGTGTATCCCAACTTTAGAACTATGAAAGAATTGGAGTTATGTGTTACAATGAAAAAATTCCATGGATCTCCATAGACTACTTTGAACTTTGAACATTTCAAATCATGTTCTTCAAGTCTTAAACTATCGAACTTCATTCAATCTCAAAAAAAAAAACTATCGAACTTCATTGAATCTCTTTTTTACTATGATCTTCTAGCAGACTGTCTCCATAGGCTGGACCCCTAAGAAGCACTGACACTAGTATGACACAACATGGGTACGTCGTCACGGTAAATCCTAAAAAAGGAGGATACGGGTACGACGTTTACACGACAAAATAAATTAATATTTTTTTAAATATTTTATATGTGTTTATAATTCATATATATTTCAATAACTGAAAAAACCTCATAGAAAACACCTAAAATAAAAATTTAATGCATACTGAATCGCAACCGTTAGTTACACCCAGCCTGATCGGTGAATCGCACACAGCTCTAAATGACATGGAAAAGAATAGCTAGTTTCAGTTTTGACTTTAACCTATTTGAAACCTCAGAGGATCAGATAGATAAAGCCAAAACTGAATCATAACCGTTCGTTACAACCAGCCTGACAAGTGAATTGCACTTAGGTCCAAATGGCATGCAAAAGAACAAGTACGATTCAATTTTGGCTTCAACCTATCTGATCCTCTAAGATTATAACCTCAGAGAATCAAATAGGTTGAAACAAAAACTGAATCACAACAGCTTGTGACCCGACCCTATATTGAACAGCTTGTCAACCCGTCGTGTCCGGCGAATACCCGACAAGTGTCTAGCCGTGTCCGGCTCCTGGAAGCACGTGGGACACGGCACATGCGTGTCAGGCGAGCGTAGGTGTCCGACACGTGTTGGACACGGGTACGGGGGCCCTGGGGATGTGTCCATGCTTCCTAGCTGGACCCTCTATGATTTGTTTCCCATTATTTAGGCGGGCTTCTAAATTCTGTTCATACACATGCACTGCTAGAACCATCACATATTTTAAAATCTTCTTTTGCTTATCTTATTAGCTTTAGAACAGCTTCAGATCTTCTACATGTAGATAGAAAAATTCCAATTTTTCTAGCTCCTGGGATGACGGGAATGCTATTTTAATTTATCTCTTTGTGCCTCAGAGATGAATGTTGTTCCTATTATCCTTGCTTTCTACTCTCTTTGTTTAGATTTTTAGTCTATATGAACTGTGTAGTCACATGATCATGAGCTTAAGCTGCATATCCAATTAGGTAGGTCTTATACATACCAAGTGGCCTTTAGGTTTCATAGCAGGTCCCTATCTTGCCAAAAGTTGCATTCTCTTGGAATTGGAACCAATTTTTAGAGGCTTAATGTCAGATTACATCCGGTCTTAAAATTCTGCCAATCCCTTCTAGGTCTTCTTGATTCAAGTTTTACTCCATAACCGACACATCATAACGGGATAAGACATGGATGATGATGATGTTTGTGTAATATTCGGGTTCTCTCAACTACATATTTAAATCTCAATATTCTTACTTTTTTTTCTTCCAGGTTTTGCTTACCGACTTGGCTAAAACTTGGCCAGCAAGGAATAAGTGGACATTTGACCAACTATTGGTAAATTATGGAGACATAGAATTCAGGATATCCCAGAGAAGTTCTAAGAAAATTACTATGAAATTTAAGGATTATGTCCCATATATGGAGTTTCAGCATGATGAAGATCCCCTGTACATTTTTGATGACAAGGTACCTATAAGCTTCTAGAAATCTCATTGAAGAACAATGCTTTCTAAATTTTATTCAAATATCTAAGAGGCTATTCGTACAGTTTGGAGAAGCTGCACCAGCTCTGTTGGAAGATTACAGTGTACCTCATTTGTTCCAAGAAGATTTTTTTGACGTCATAAATGATCAACGACCTCCTTTTAGGTGGCTAATCGTTGGACCAACGAGGTCTGGCGCATCTTGGCATGTTGATCCAGCCCTGACCAGTGCCTGGAACACTCTTCTTTGTGGGCGAAAGAGGTAAATTTGCTTCTATATTAAGTGGGTTCATCTATATGCATATTTTACTGATGCTTTTTTACCTTGATTCACGTTTGTCTGTTGATCAGAACAGAATATCTTTCAGTTGATTGACTAGGCAGCTACCAACCCAGTACTTTTAATCATGATCCTTAGGCATGGTTTTTTATTGTCTATTACTGTAGTCTTCCATATATTGTTGGAAAATGAGCACATTCATTTGATGATTATTTTGTGCTTTTTATTTCCAAGTTTCCAACTACTTTAGTTTTCCCACATCTAGCTTATAATGCTATGTCAATGAAAAATTCCCTAATGATTTCTTATCCTGGTCCTTGTTGTCATTTAACCTTACTGCATTTCTTATGAAGTCCACATAAAAAAGAAGATGAGATTTCCTCAATTTTCTAGGAATCCATCCCCTTGAGATTGGCTGTTACCTGCTTGACGTCCCACACTATATTCACCATGGATAGGCCATTCAATGTGCTAGGGTGCCAAGTAGGGTGAGTCCATTACACCATGCTCCTGAGACCCACAGAGCATCCACATACCTGCCCGATTTATCAATGTCTGCAAGGAAGATGGGTTTTTGTTGTGGAGCTCTGATGAAGCATGAGCTGGAGAGCCAGAGTTATGTAACCTGATATGGTATTTCTAGAAGATTACCTCCTTTTAATGTGTTGGTTCAAAAGCTCGAATATGCACTCGAAACCATATAGATAGGTCCACCCTCCACCCTCAAGCAGACCATGACATATTTTAGCAACCTGGAAGATCCTAGAAGTGAACAAAGGGATGGGAAGGCAGAGTCCAGCCTCAAGAGTCCAATGCAAATGATGGTACTCTTTGGTCTTGATGTTATTGCTCCTTCATGCAGCAGGTACTCAAGATCGGCATCCAGAGGGATTCAAACTTCCTCCTCAGTTCTCGAGGAGCAAAGGATTCCGGCTGAACCGGTATGGACTGCCTCAATAGTCACCTCTCGGGGAAGTAAATTGCCATCTCCTGCCATTGATCAAGCAGGGAATAAGAAGAGACGACAACTGAAAATTGTCCCTAAGAGGTAAGGAGATTCTAGAAGCTGAAGAGACAGGATAATCGGGGACTGTGGTGAGCTTTATAGAGAAAGAGATCTATGATATACGAGCCGATGCCGCTTCAATCCTTGGGACAGCTAGAGTGAAAAGAAGTTACAGCTCTGACACAATGGTAATGCCCAGAGCATCTCACAATGCCACAAGATCTACAATTGGTTGGTTGGAAAAAAGTTCTAGCTTGCACCACTTAAAGTTGATGCCACATGGAGAGCACGTGGCAAATCAAAGGCCCTGCTCGACTCTGGTAACTCGATTCATATAATGGGCATATGACGGAAGTCCGAGGGCTGCCATGGATCAGCCGAGTGGTAAAGGACAAATCACTCTCACTTGTGGAAACGACAACCGAGTGATGGATCGGGATGGGCTAAAGCATTGCACTTGATGTCAACATAAACTAGACTCACAATACGAAAGTGTGGGACAGAAGCCCAAAGGGCTGACTGACCTAGAGGATTGGCTGACCCTTGCAATGTGATAATAATAAGCTCACCTGTAAAGGAGAATTTGCACCTGATGGATGGGTCTAAATGCTCAAAGATTAACATAGAGACTGATGTAGGGTCGGTCCCAAAACGATAATCGTCTAAGTGTCGAAGCCAAAGAACATTTTAGGTTCTATTCACATTCAAGATTATATTTGGTGACGCAAACACCACGGAGTCAACATATAAAAGTCAAAAGATACTTCGTTTCTTGTAGCACTAGTTTACAAAAGCTTGGGGTGAAGCCCAACTACCCATAATATGTTTTATGCAGTTCGGCTCCACACAACTGCCGACACCCATGAGACCTTTCGATCTGGGTCAATGCATTATGTGTAAATAGATATTACAGACTTGGCACAACTTTTACCTCACAAACGAACTCGGACTTGTAGAGGCCGCTGCAAGTTAGATGATGCCTCGAACCATCATACCTCCGAATAGGAGCAGAGATGATCTTGCGCTATATTTGTTACCAAGGGCCTTGTCTAGATCAACATCTTGTTAAGTTGGACAATGCCACAACTTAACTAGTTTACAGTCTTATTTGAATTTTTGAGTTCATCTTGAAGACTCAACACTTTGGATTCAAGAGATTTCACATCGAGCTTTTCAGAATTCAACTCTTGTTCCAATGTATTGACCTCTCATGGAGGGTCGACTTCTCAGATCCTAACTTGAGAACCAATGCTGCAAACATCTAAAGATTCAAACTTGAAACTTCTCAATTCTCAAAAAAAATTATTTTTTCTTTAGTCTCAGGTTTTCTTTCTCAACTTAATGTTCTTTTTGTAGAGCTCCTCGTAAGCTGTCCGAAGGTCATCCACATCTTCTAAGTAAAGTCGAGTCACATTGTGATCACTTGGATATCATAAGATGAGGAAGAACGAGATTAAGAACTCTCACATCACTCTGAACATCCATATTCTTACTGATCATGGTTGGATCTAATTCGTGGATGATAGACGTAAAATCGTGTGAACCAAACTTGTCAAAGATCAATTAAAAAAGACAACACATTAGACACGAGCAACTTGCTCTTATACTAGTTTTATGGACCTTATATCGGCTAAGTGTAGCCCTGACAACAATTATGTGTATACCCTTGATGAGCAAGATATGGTGAACCTCGCTAAGGTCCTAGTGCTTAGACCGGGGGGGGGGGGTTGTCAAGAGTACGAATAGGTTTTATTGCAGTGTTTCAAACTCGACACAATCTTTACCTCGCAAACCAACTCAGACTTATTGATGCCACCACACGTAACACGTTGGAGGATACCTCTGCGCTTTGTAACTCCAAATGCATAGATTTAAATCTTTCAGCCTGAATCTCAATGCACGAAGTCGAGCACAACATTTGTTTTCTCCATACAGATCTTTAATGACAAACCGAAACAACCCGTCGACGTCAACACATGACCTCGGTCCTTCCTCCACAATGTAGCAACTCCTCCACATAGAATGGTTCAACCTTACCGATGGGTTGAAGTGGATGGGAAAGAATATAGGATAATCTTATATGAGTGCCTCAAGAGATCACAAGGAAACCCTAACAATGCAAGCATCAAGAGGTGGAGATCATGGCTCTAAAAGATATAGAATTCAAAACAAAAGCCATGAGAATTGTTCAAAGAAAACTCAATAAATCCAAAGAGAGTCATAAATTTGTGTATAAACTGACGTAGTTATAGGCAGTGTTTTAAGTATCGTTATCGATGTTGTTATCGCTAAGTGGTCCAGGGAAAAAATCAGGGATTTTTCTCATATTTATCTCCATTATCGCTACAAATTGGGACGATGGAAAAGATTGTCAAAATAAAAGGTTTTGGGGGAAATTTTTTTTATCGCTCTCTTTATGATGCAAAATACATCATTATAACAAAAAACATACAAAAAACACTCATTTATTCTATGGTATACTCAATTGAGGCTCTATAGATGAGTCTGTGTACTATCTAACACCTTTTGTAAACTATTAGATACTTTCCAACACAGTCTGTAAGTTAAACAATCACCATAAGATAACAAATACTATGAAACATGATAAGCATCTAGCAAATGACATAATCCATTACTCAAATTCATAACTCATAAAACTTATCGCATATCAAACCCATAAAATATAAAACATAATAATCATCTCACAGACTCACAATACATGACATAGCACAAGACTTTGAAAATGAAAGTGACACAATTACGTAATAAACATGTTGAATTGCATCAAACTTGATGCATAAGATGTTTATCATCTAATTTTGTTGATCTTAAGAAAAATCCCAGAAAAGGGATTTAAAAAAAAAACTTCACCTTTTTAAAATTTTAAAAATATCTAAATCCACAAATAGAAGTCCCAAATCCACCAAGAACAAGCCATGGATGCCATAGATTAGGTTTAGAAACCCAAATACAACAAAAAAGGGAAGAAAATGGGGTGGGAATGGGAAAAAACCCCTCTCCAGGCTTAACTGGGTGACTTCAGTGAAAATTGGGCTAACTTTCCCCCTTTTCATATTAGCATATGGATAATCTTAGCGATAAATTAGCAATATACCGCTGTTATGTGCAATAAATTGGTGATATGTGTGATAAATTGGTGATATTTGGGCGATAAAATAAGCGATTTTCCCCTAGAATCGAAGAAACATGGAAAATTGGGGGGTTTTCGACTTTTCGTATTGCCGCCCGGGACTAAAGTGATTTATCACCGATCGTCGATGATATTTAAACCATGGTTATAGCCTTATAGGTTACAGAGAAACCCCAAGGGTTGCCTCAAAAACAAGTTTCGAATAGGATACAACTTGATAACATACACACAGGCGAACCGGTCTGGTACTTACATCTAATCAGTTTGTCAGAGAGGAATATGAGGCTTATAAGAAAGCGAATAGCCCCAGTCGGTCCAACTAATCAGATGATTGAGACCATCCGGTTCACCAACATAAAGCAATTTTGCCTATAAGAAAACTCAGAGCAGTCCACTACAAGCTGATCGGTCCATCGACTGGACATCTATGAAACTGACAAAAAGATAGATCGGTTCGACTCTGTTCGTTCAATCCGCTAGCAGGAAATTTCACTATCATAGAATGAAACCGATCCGAAAACAAAGCTCGACCAATTCAACCTTTTAATACTGGTTTCTTAACATATTTTGTGATAATCTCTTAAAGACATTTTTCGAAACCAACTCTAGGCATTTTCAAATCATTTTCAAGTCGTTTTAACAAAAAAAACACACAATAATATCCACGTACTCAAGATGAATTAATACAATAATCTAATAAAACACAATTCGATGAAATCATCAGCATGAAATCTCTCTATGTGTGATTATTTTAACCTATCATACTATATACCTAGGGCATACTAGTTTTTTAGGGTCACTAATTTGAATCGTAAGGATGAAGATTGAGATTGAATTTTAGCTGGAACTGACTCATACTGTAGCTTCATCTCAGATTTTTGAACTTGATCCACAGTGATTCGAACACACATACACAGTGCTTACAATCAGTCATCCTATTTTTCCAACACATTACTTCACACTTGTAACCTCTCACTATTACTATGAGTGGTTCTATACACTGCAACTGTGGATACCTAAATAGAGGCACTTGCTATTATTTCTGTAGTGATGACTTCACAAACGTTACACTTCTGAGTTCTGACAATTGGGTTCATCATTTTGACCGTGTTCCTAACCTTTTCTGAGTTCTGACAATTGGGTTACATCATCACCTTGTTCTACCAAAAACTTCAATTTTTTGAATAATTCTCGATTAAAACACAACTTATTCAGTAAACGTTATGTACACGACTCTTTCCCGATTTTTTGAAAAAGTCATGATTTTATGAAAAAGTCACGGTTTTTCACGTTTTAATCCCGATTAATTGCGTTTTAATCTCGTCATGTATTGCTCAAAAAACCTATTGTAATATATATATATATATATATATATATATATATATATATATATATATATATATATATATATATATATATATATATATATATATATATATATATATATATATATATATATATATATATATATATATATATATATATATATATATATATACAAGGTTCGAAATCTCCATTTCGGTGGAAATTTCGACCTTCTGGATATGGAAATATTTCGTGGAAATATTTCGACAGTGTGGAAATATTGCAATTTTGTAGAAATGGTGGAAATATTGATTTTTTGATGGAATTTTTTAATGAAACTCCGGATAGTCATAAACCAAGTATAGATACACACTTTGGAACACTCACATAATATGTGTACCCTATCAAGGGGTGTAGAGCTTCACATAACATGTATTCAATGTATTAAGTCTGTGAGTGTTGTGCAATCTTATTTAGTTCGGTTTTGATATATATTTTTCAAATATTTTTTAATCCTTTTTTTGGATAACAATATTTTTGAAATAAAGATTAGTTGATTGTTAAAATAATGTTTCAAACGATTTTGAAAGCGGACTTAAAACAAGAAAGTTATGCAAATTTGAAATTGTGCAAAAATTATGCTGAAATGTGAAACACTGTTTTTTTACTAAGTCTGAAAAAACGAGTTTTTATATAGAAAAGTTTTTATACATTCAAAATTTCCTAAGACGGACCATGGTTTTCTAGATGTACTCGTACTTCTACATCTTGTGGAATTTTTTGAGCTAAAAAGGAGTTGATTTAATCACTTTTCTCACCATGTAGATTTTATAAAAATCCATAAAAACTGTTTTCTCCTACTAAAATTGAAAGTTTACTTTTTGATTCCTTTGTTTTTTGATTTTTTTGATATTTTTATTGAAACCAAATGGGGGGGTATTTGCTTATTTATATATAATAACTTAAAGTAAATGGAGAAAATAAAAATTAAGTAAAACGACATTTACTTAAATGTTATTATATGTAAATAAGCTGCTGAGAACCAGGCCCCCCAGTCCCCTTTTATAACCAGTCAGTCACATAATTTCGGATAAATTTCGCGCAATTTTTATAAATTTTTGCGAAATTTCGATAAAATATTTCGATATTTCGTGGAGATGGAAATATTTCGTGGAAATATCGCGATATTTCGCGAAATTGCTCGATATTTTGACATTTTCAATTATGCTCGAGATTGCAGGTGATATTTCGTATCGGGGTTTCATTTTTCCGATATATTTCGCGAAATATATCGATTTTTTGTTCCATGTATATATATATGTTCTAAAATTCTACCATTTGTTTCCCGACTCTTTTCCGATCTTTCCGACTTTTTCCCGATTTTTCGGACTTCTCCCCTAGCCGATTTTTTCTCGACTTCCGACTTGGTAACTATGATTATATCGATCTCTTTGCCTCAATGTCCTCGGGTTGTGCTTGAGCATAATTTCTTGTGGTATCCAGGAGCGTTTACTTCTTTGCCAAGCCGAAGTGCCAACTTGATTCCTATGCTGATTTCTTGTGGGATCCAGGAATCTTTTTATGGTACACCATCCCATGGTGAGTCTTCACCACTAGGTGTTGCATCCTCAACGATTCCATGGTGGTAGTGATTTCTGTTATTCTGGTAGAGTTTACTACATTGAACTCGAGTCGATTTCATGCACAGTAGAAATGAATGATGCATGCTACGTAAGAAACAATACGAGGTTTCTTAGATACTCTTCGATTACTTTTTTAGTTAGGATTCCTAGTTCATAAAGGATTCCAAGTTAGAACATGATTTTTATTCAACATGGAATTCTTACTTAGAGTGGGCATTCATTGATGAGTTAGGATCCATACTCAAAATAGAATTCTTTGATGAATTAGGATTATTGCTCAAATTGGAATTCCTAAATGAGATAGGATCCTTAGATAAGGAAGTATTCCCTGATGAAGTCATTGAGTAGTCGAGAGTTTGCTAGGTTTATTAGACCTGTTTTTTGGTCATATTTTGAGTTGGTTTAGGTATCTTATTTTAGTATGAAAGTGCTTAAAAGAGTCCTAGTAGTTGTATATTAGGTTAGAAAAGTTTTAGGTCAATTAGGGTTGGGTTGGGGTTTGGTTTGAGAGTCTATATATACATGTGCAATTGAATTACCAATTATCATAGAATTGTAATAAAATGTTAAAGGTTTCTCTTCTTTTTGGAGAGGAAGTGTGATTTTTTTCTCATGCCTTGGTAGCCGACTTGGTACCCTCACGATGTAACGTCATGATTCTTCTTGTTGCACCACCTTGAAGGCAATGTAAAATGTGGTGCTTCCACCTTTTTTCTTTTATTTTTATCTGTGTTTTACCTTCAGTTTCTCGACATGGAGTTCTCTTTCATCGTCCTCTACTCATAAAATCCGATTTTGCAACCCAAAACCTAACTTTAGTACCCGACCCTAAGCCTCTTTTTGCATAGTTTATGCTATAGAAATGTCTGGACAGCAAGCCATAGTTCCTTTAGTTGACCCCCAAATATTACTTCGATTGCAAAATCTTTCACACCTATTTTCCACACATACTAACTTGCATCCTATCATCTCGAACCAATTCCAAAACCTTTCTATACCTATCAAATTAATTTTAAATCTGACCCCTATTTCAGAATAGAGTTGTCCAGAACCTATCTAAACCTTAATTTTCTAGACCCCTAACACTTTTGCATCAATTAGCTATCTGATGCAGACGAGCCTACTACGTGCAGATTTGCTACAGCTGATGGCGTATTTTCATCCGCGCCGGAGATCCAGGAAGCCGATCGTCGATCCGTCTACACCAATGGAAAGCCCATTCGGAGATCTACACTTTGGTCTTTATTTTATTTCGATCCGACCAACGGATCTTTAGTTATTTACATTTTTATTTCTGGTTTGGGTAGGTGTGAGCCATGTTCGCATCCGGTTCGAGCCACAGATGCCGAACTGACTCGTTTCTGTGTTTACTTTTTAGCCGTAGGATCTTAAGTTATGATAGATCTCAATGGATGAGATTTGAAGGAAATCAAAAAAACCCAAAACCCTAACCTAAATCCCAACCGGCCGGCCCCCTCTCTCTCTCCCGCGGACACACCCGGCTCCCCCTCTCTCACCCGCGCGTCCCTATCTCTCTCTCTACCCGACCGGACCCTCTCTCTCTTTCTTTCCTTTCTTGTTTCCCTTGTTTGTTTCCCCTATAAGTTCTAAAACCCTAATTGAGAAAAGGGAGAAGAATATGAATTGAAACCCTAGAACGGAGAAGCGTTGCGCTTGTTCAGTGTATCCCTTCCGAAGAATTCCTCTTTGCTTCCAGTCTTTTCTTCCTTCCGCAAGCTTCTATCCCGTCGCCTCGCCATTCGTCTACGGCTTCGCGGAAGATCGACGCGGAGTTTCTTCGTCTTCAAAGATCAATCGTCTCGGCTTCTTCACCACTTCTTCTGGACCACACCTCCCCTTCTACGCCTTTCATCTGCATCAACGGAGTTCCCTTTCAGCCACCGGCATTGACCAACGCACGGTTTGGATTATCCTCTGATACTTTTCATGTGATATTTTCCTTTTCCTTAACCGGCCTTATTGCTGATTTCATCTTAGAGTTCCTAATATTTGTTTTCCGAGAATCTCATCCATTAGGGTTTATCGGTAGATCTTTGGTTGTTCTTGAAACATTGGCTTATTACTTTGAGATTGTTATTGCTATCATTGCTGGAATTCAGTTATTATAATCTGAAACTAATGCTCTTCTTGTCCGTTTTATTATTTCGTTAAATTAAATCTGATTGGGATTGAATGGATGATGAACCATGATTATAAGCTTGCTGAAATCTGATTGTAATGTGCTGAAATCTGATTTTTAAGGTCTTAAATTCTGCACTTGGGCTTATATCAGCATAAGCATCCCATCAAGTTGGTATCAGAGCGCACTAGTCGTCGCGTCCTTACGCAACGGCCGGTCCTCTTGCATCATTTGCATCTTGCGTGCGTGTTGAATTTTTTTTTTTATTTTCCTTCTTTTCATTTTAGTTTGTATCTTGCATTAATTAGTAACACACATCGCGTGATCGCATACATTTTAGGACCATCCCTTTCTCTCTGTAGTGAGTCGATAGCATCCATAATGGATGGATCTTCCCCACCCCGTACTTGGCAAGATGCCTTCATGAGGCAACAAGAGCACATGGATAGGCTTCAGACCCAAATAGAAACCTTGACCTTAGCCTTCACGAATTCCCAAAATCCACCTCGACCCCATCGAGAACACAGGACTAGAGCGTCTCCAGAGCATAGTGAGCTAGACCTAGAGTCCGGAGGTGATAGCGTCAGTTCCTCTGACGGGACTGATAGGCGAAGTAGACGGACTCATAGGAAAACGAAATCCCATTGGGCCTGGGATCAGGGCATTAAAATAGAAATTCCTGAGTTTGAGGGTAGGATGGATCCCGAAGAGTTTCTAGAGTGGGCCGAGCGAATCGACCAGTACTTTGAGTGGAAAGAAATCCCCCGCGACAAACAAGTCAAGTTTGTCAGCCTTAAACTGAAAGGTCATGCACTGATTTGGTGGAAACAGTTGCAGACCACTAGGGGTAGGAAAGGAAAAGAAAAGATTTCCACGTGGACACATATGCGAGGAAAAATGCAACAGAAGCTCCTCCCTTCTGATTTCAAGCAGAATGTGTTCCAGAAATTCCAAAACCTGCAACAAGAGCACAAATCTATAGATGATTACACTAATGAATTCTACAAGCTCCAAGCTCGCAATGATCTGCATGAAGATGAAGAGCAGAGCGTCGCTAGGTACGTCAATGATCTCAAACCTTCAATTCAAGAGGTGGTGTCCCTTCACGACTTGTATCAGGTCAGTGATGCACACCGTCGGGATAAGAAAGTCGAGTCTCACCACTCCCGATCTGCGTCCCGGCGATATGACAACACTAGGGCATCATCCGGATCTGTTAGTAGACCGCTCCCTGGACCTTCACCTGTAGCTGGTACAGTTCCTGCACCCACTGAGAAGGGTAAAGGAGTTTTAGGACCCAACCCGAGCCAAATTAAGTGTTTCAAATGCAACCAGCCGGGTCACAAGTCCGCCGACTGTCCTCGCCGTCAATTCCATCCACAGACAAATCTTGCGGATAATGACGAGGATAGTCATGAGTATGAAAGGGAACGCTTCAATGACCTTGTCTTGGAGGGAGATGATGTGACTGCACCACTGTTGGTCATTCATCAGTCGCCATCACCCCAAGCACCCAAAGCGTTGCTACCCCACGAGCTCTGTGGAGGACCCCCTAAGCCACACTGCAAGAACCAGAGGTTCGAGCTGTTCCGAACAGTCTGCACTGTCAACGGAATGGACCTTTGTGTCTTGATCGATGGAGGTTGCACCACCAATCTGATCAATGAAAGGGTAGTTAGGAGCAAGAAATGGAAAGTTAAACCATTGGCTCACCCTTACAAAACATCCTGGCTAGACAACACCACGAGTAAGCTAGTAACGCATTGTTGTTTGGCAAAGTTGTCAATTGGGCTGCAATATCGCGATGAGGTCTGGTGCGACGTCCTTCCTTTAGAGATTGTTGATGTTATCTTAGGGCGTCCATGGCAGTTCGACCGAGATGTACAACATCACGGACGAGCCAACACCTATACCTTCCTTAAGGATGGCATCAATGTCACCCTATGGCCCACATGTTTTAGGAGACACCGGTCCCACGCACCTCAAGCCCTTCTGAGTCAGAGTCAGTCCATACCCCCATTCGCTGATAATCTAGTAGGGTGTTCATCTGATTCACTAAAAATTGATAAGGGATTAGACAACATTTTGCATTCCATTGCATGCACATCGCATTTAGAGTCTGTAGGCATTCATGACACTCGCATTCATCATTTGCCTGACATCTATGCATTCATAGACCACTCATATGTGCATCCATATCATCCAAGTGTTGAGTTTAACCTTAAAGAAGATTTTGGTATGTTTGATCACTTTTTGATGCAGAATACTTATGAATCATGCTTTCATATTTCAGACAACCCATCACCTTTAATTTTTCGAAGTCGTAACAAGTGGCATGATGAGTTCTTTAATTTCTTATTTTATTCACGGCATCCCGACAATGATTGCATGACACATCTTTCCGGTCTAGAATCCACTTGTTTTGCCACGTGCGCAGGCCACTTTGAGCAACACATAATGCACCCGCACCCCATGGCCTTTCAAATACACCATTGCCTATTGCGCAAGCCGATGACCCGCAGCACATTATGCTCCCGCGGCCTTTCTTTTCATATGTCATTTGAATTTCATGTCAACCCAAACTCCTATTATCACATGAAATTATCTGAGTATTTTGACGATCTTATCGTGCCGCGGAGGATGTTGGTTTTGACTTTCAGGTCTTCGCTTGGCGTCGAGGGGCAGGGGATGCCAGATGGAGTCGCTGCGTACTTGAGGCGGATTACTTGGCCACCGGACCCGGGAGAGCAGTTCGAGCAGATGCAGCGGTTGCAGTTACTTCCAGGGGAGCCCCCACCGGATCCTGGACCTTGCTCGACAGGAGTCGAGTTCTTTTGAGTCCGGGGGACTTGATGCAGACGAGCCTACTACGTGCAGATTTGCTACAGCTGATGGCGTATTTTCATCCGCGCCGGAGATCCAGGAAGCCGATCGTCGATCCGTCTGCACCAATGGAAAGCCCATTCGGAGATCTACAACTTTGGTCTTTATTTTATTTCGATCCGACCAACGGATCTTTAGTTATTTACATTTTTATTTCTGGTTTGGGTAGGTGCGAGCCATGTTCGCATCCGGTTCGAGCCACAGATGCCGAACTGACTCGTTTCTGTGTTTACTTTTTAGCCGTAGGATCTTAAGTTATGATAGATCTCAATGGATGAGATTTGAAGGAAATCAAAGAAACCCAAAACCCTAACCTAAATCCCAACCGGCCGGCCCCCTCTCTCTCTCCCGCGGACACACCTGGCTCCCCCTCTCTCACCCGCGCGTCCCTCTCTCTCTCTCTCTACCCGACCGGCCCCTCTCTCTCTTTCTTTCCTTTCTTGTTTCCCTTGTTTATTTCCCCTATAAGTTCTAAAACCCTAATTGAGAAAAGGGAGAAGAATATGAATTGAAACCCTAGAACGGAGAAGCGTTGCGCTTGTTCGGTGTATCCCTTCCGAAGAATTCCTCTTTGCTTCCAGTCTTTTCTTCCTTCCGCAAGCTTCTATCCCGTCGCCTCGCCATTCGTCTACGGCTTCGCGGAAGATCGACACGGAGTTTCTTCGTCTTCAAAGATCAATCGTCTCGGCTTCTTCACCACTTCTTCTGGACCACACCTCCCCTTCCACGCCTTTCATCTGCATCAACGGAATTCCCTTTCAGCCGCCGACATTGACCAACGCACGGTTTGGATTATCCTCTGATACTTTTCATGTGATATTTTTCTTTTCCTTAACCGGCCTTATTGCTGATTTCATCTTAGAGTTCCTAATATTTGTTTTCCGAGAATCTCATCCATTAGGGTTTATCGGTAGATCTTTGGTTGTTCTTGAAACATTGGCTTATTACTTTGAGATTGTTATTGCTATCATTGCTGGAATTCAGTTATTATAATCTGAAACTAATGCTCTTCTTGTCCGTTTTATTATTTCGTTAAATTAAATCTGATTGGGATTGAATGGATGATGAACCATGATTATAAGCTTGCTGAAATCTGATTGTAATGTGCTGAAATCTGATTTTTAAGGTCTTAAATTCTGCACTTGGGCTTATATCAGCATAAGCATCCCATCACTATCAGAGCCTTGTCTCTTTGAGTCCTCCATGCATCAACTTACATATTTTATTAATTAATCATTTGAGAGCTTGGCCTCTTGCATCTTTATGTGGATTGCTAGCGCTTAGATCTATTAGCAAAATAGGTCTAACCCTACCTGTCGCGCAACAATTTCTTCACCCAGCAATTCTGCGTTTCATATTGATAGGCTTGATGTGAAAGTAATTATTGTAAGGTTTATATACTTTTTGATCTTTTGTTTACTGTTTTATTATTGCTGTTTTTCTTATTATAGTGACAAATGGTAAATGGATAAGGCTGCATGATTTCTTTATAGGTGGGCATTGTACCCTCCAGGTAGAGTACCTTTAGGTGTTACTGTGCATGCAAGTGAAGAAGATGGCGATATAAATATTGAGAGTCCATCATCTTTGCAGGTAATTTGATCTTGGACTTTTTAGATAAAGATATATGAAATCCATGTTTTTTATGTTTGACACTGCATTAATTTGGACTTTTGTAGTGGTGGCTTGAAAATTATCCTCTCCTTGCTGACCATGATAAGCCATTAGAGTGTACCCAACTTCCTGGTGAGACAATATTTGTTCCAAGCGGTTGGTGGCACTGCGTGTTAAATCTAGAACCAACAATTGCTGTCACTCAAAACTTTGTAAATGCATCAAACTTTGAATTTGTATGCTTGGATATGGCTCCGGGGCATCTTCACAAAGGAGTTTGTCGGGCTGGATTATTGGCCGTCCAGGATAAGGGAGTTGGAGCTGTTAATAATGATGCATCCTTTGAGGCAAATCATTTGAATTACTCTAACATGACTCGGAAAGAGAAAAGGCTCAAAGTTTTTGAACCTAGTATTGAGCCATGTAGACCTGTTAGCAGTTGGAATGCTGTAAATGGGCCCTCAGTGATTTGCAGGAAATTGTGGGAACAGGATTTTTCTTATGATATAAATTTCTTAGCTATGTTTTTGGAGGAAGAGAGAGACCACTACAGTTCTATTTGGAGCCCTAGCAACTGCATCGGACCCAGAGAATTTAGAGAATGGTTGCACAAGCTTTGGGTTGTAAAACCAGCAATGAGACAGTTGATATGGAAGGTAACTCGTTTATTCAGCTTCTCCTTTGATTGTTATCCGAACACGACATGTGCTTAGCATGTAAAGCTAGATGTCTTTGTGGAATATTCTCTGAAGACACATTCGTGATTGATCTTTCTCAATACATCTTTAATTAAAATTCAGCATTTATTCTTAGAGATGCTCTTATGATTTGCAGGGAGCATGCTTAGCTTTAAATGTGGAAAAATTCTCAGTATGCATGCTACAAATTTGCGCTTGCCACAATTTACCATCTCCTTTGGATTATGAGAAGCTTCCTGTTGGCACCGGTAGCAATCCTGTAAGTAGCTTCTGTTCTTATTTGTTTATATCCAAATACTCATACCAAGTCATTCCTGCAACTCATACACTTAACTGTGAAATTTGTAGCTCATATATTGTTGTGAGGAGTGATTAAATTAGTCTATTATTTAGAGCAATTCTAAGGTCCTAAATACGGGAAGGTTTCCGTCATTAAATTTGGTCTTTGAATATCTGCAATAAGAAGATTTGCATACATGTGGTAAGACTTCTTTATTTGCCCCATGAAAGCTGGTAGGTGGGAATAGGGGGGCTGGGTTCCCTAATTGAGTACAAGAATACAGGTGAAGTATGAACACCATGAAGTTCAAGCTTGTTCATGGCAGCATTCCAACTCATCCTTGAACAAAATCTACATAGAAGAAGTGGTTATACAGGCTCATGGAATAAATTATGTCATTATCATGACCCTATCCTGGCTATGTTGATTTCTTTCTACAACCTGCAACACTGGTTTTATCTTCTGTTTGCAAACAATGCATTCAAGTTTTGTGTAACTGGGAGTGTGTAGAACTCAACATTCTAATCATGGAGTTGACGTAGGAAGATAATATATGTGGTGGTGATCTTTCAACACAGCAGATCATGCATTCCCTTGGAATTATGTTATGTCGAATGAACTCAGGCTAGGCATCATTATGAAACATCTGTTATAAGTAAGTACACTGAATTTGTTCTATCTGGTAGGAGAGAGAGAGAGAGAGAGAGAGAGAGAGCGAGAGATGTTATGTGCAATGAATATGTTCTATCTGGTAGGAGAGAGAGAGAGAGAGAGAGAGAGAGAGAGAGAGAGAGAGAGAGAGAGAGAGAGAGAGAGAGAGATCTGCCTTATATGTTTCAAGTGAGGTATATAGGTTCACCTTCTGGGCTCAATCGGTGGCTATCTTACTGGCATGCTTACTCAGTCAATTTGTGTACCTAGCGGATGCTTAACTGTGTTTCATCATATCCTTCAAGCTAGTGTATAGCTGTTGCATGTGTACTTGCATGGCATGCCTTTCCATCTACAAGATTTAGTGAAAATATGAACCAACGGATTCTGAAGTTGACAAAATGGAATATCCATCATTCACAACATGCTTTCTCATATACAATGGGATGCCCACCTAAATCATTATGAAGGCCACCATTTGCAAGAATGGAAGTAATATAAAAATACTTATTGTCATCGGGAAGTAAACAGATATACAGGTCTTAAACCCCATTTCGAGTTGGAGAAATTGTCGTGATGCCACATGGTATTTCAGCTAAAGACTGTGCAACAACAATTTTGTTGGTAGGTTAATTTTTTACCAACTAGATGGTTGATCACCTCTCCTCAAGGGACCTTGCTTAATATGTATAACTTTACTAATCTAGATTTGAGTGTATGTAATGTTTATATGCTAGTGCTGTCCTATAAATGGACTTTAAATAGATGACTGCTAGAAAACGAACTCATGGAGCATGCATGAATTGGCTTGCAATGCTTATTACATATTTGGGGAATTGATTGTCAAATAAAATTACTCATGTAGTAATTTAAACTACTATGAGGACCTTTCGATTTTGGAACGAAGGTAATCCTTAGTGGCACGAGTTTTTCCTAACATGTTGATTGAGACCTAGTTTACTATAACTAGACGGAACGAAGTAGAGCTAGAGGGGTACAACTTCTGGTCATGAGGTCAATGGATTTACCTTATTTAATAAGGGTTCACAATGCTGATAACCCAATCTGATTGACTGATTTCGATTATAAATCCAGGACGTGTGATTACAGATTATCAGGTCTGATTTTGGTCTCAAAAAGTATTCGAAAAGTTGATTCTGGTTGGTTGTGGATGTATGAGGATCCGAAGCTAATTACTCGATACCCAACCTAAATCAATTCAACAAACTCTGGTCCCCATCGTGTGACCCCTCTTCCTTCCCATCCTTCCACCTTTACCCATCCACATTCCCACCACCGTCTCCCTTATTTCACTCCACCGACTGCTTACCACCAGACCTTAAACATTTCTGCTTAATGACACTAGGGGAGATGAGCTTAGATGGTAAAGGGCGGTGCAAGAGGCCATGTTACAGTGTAGGTTTGTACCATGGGAGTAGGGACCCAAGTTGGGTGATGATGAGGCAGTGACAACTAAAGTGTGGAGCTTGGCTTTAGGTATTGAGCATGTTAGAGGGGTGTGAGGAAGGACTTTTACTGTTGGAGGAGAGTGAGGTATTAAAGGGTGATTTACTTTAGTGAAATAGTGATCCCATGATTGGGGCTCGAGAAACAATTAACGATTTGGTTGTCTTTCCAGATTTGAGTTATATATTTTTCAAAAATTAAGATATTCAAATCTGTGCTTATTGCATGATCGATTATCCGATCTGCGCCTCTATCCATATAAGGTTCAACATGTTTCCAACATGTTGCGACTCCATATCCAATCATACTTGACACTTAGAAAGATCAAGAAGAAATCACTGAAATTGAAGCTATCCTTGTATTATGTTGCCTTTACATAGAAGTTATTTTACGGGTCCGAGATCTATCATATGAAAACAGTTTGTACTTGTCCTTGCCAATCACTTGTTCTCAATTACCTGTTTGAATAATTTCATCCACATACATCATTGTAGTACTCATAACACAAATATCTTTATGGTATGCATAAATCTAACATGCCCTATTGATACTTAATTTAAGAGGTTGCTATTCTATGTATGTCAAACCATGCGAGATTGTGGTACATGTCTTTCCAATTTCTTGGTCACTATTAATTTGAATGACATCATCCACGTGCATAATATAGTACTCATAACACCACTACCTTTTTTTGGTATGCATTGAGGGATTTAATATTCCCAGTTGAAACTTTATTAAAGAGATTGCTATTGTATGTGTCAAATCATGCTAAATTGCTTTGCTTTGTAACCATGAATTGCTTTTCTGAAATTTGATTCGAGAGACTGTCGCCCTTAACCTAACCTATCACTCACTCTGAGAGGATTCTTTTATCTTGATAGTTGTCTTTCTTGATAAATCTTGATAAGTCAATATTAATGTGAAATAAGAATTCTCACAAGTATATAGTATAAGTGATAATCACTTCCATTTATTATCTAAATCAAATATTTATTTCTAATCAATTAATAAAAATAGGAAAAAGAGTTTAAGACAAATGTTTGTAAAATTCAGGCATTCATATGCACCAGGATTTGAGGCAGAACTAGATCTTATTGATGTAACACTGAACAAATTAATGCTGTTCTATATTAAGTTTAAATGGTACAAACACTAAACCAACCTCAAAAGGGGAGAGAGGGCCAAACCAGACCCTTCTGAAAGAAATTCAGCAAACCTGAATTCTAAATTTGTTTCATAACTATTCTGCCTTACAAAGATGGAGGGACTAGCAGGTTTTACAAACATAAGTACATAAATCGGAGTTATATTAAAAGTTCTTAATAAATTATGATGTGATTTAAAACATTATAATGCTTCATCTGCACTGTGTTTCAAGATGCCCGTGTCTTGTACGTTGTAGCTCCACAGTCCAAACTTACAGATATTTAATCCTTTTTTAACCTGTTTGGCAGGTTTTTCTCATATCTGACTGCGTAATAAAAATTTATGTTGAAGGAGGTTTGGAATCTTCTATCCATGGCCTGGGCACAGAGGTGACAGTCACTATTTATGATCTCTTCTTTTGTTTACATACCCTTTTCTCATTCACATATTGAGTTCTGTCCCTTGTGCCTGCAGCTTGAGTTCTACAATATTCTTCAAAAAGTAAAGTCACCTTTAATAGATCATGTTCCAGATGTTTTGGCCAGTGGCATTCTTGTCCATGAAAATGGTTTCTACCGAGCACTTCCATGGGATGGAAAGGGAGTACCTGACGTAATTGCCTGCCGCAATCTTGTCAATGGAGAGTTTATAGAAGATGGCTTTTCTTTTGGTGTATGGAGCAAGAAGCAATTTGAACTTAAAAATCCTGGGGTTGTTTCATGCACAAGGATATATCCATACATAGTTACTAAAAGATGCAAAGGGGATATTTTTGCTAATTTGTAAGTTTTATTATCTGAATAATATAAGCTGGGTGATGATGGAGTTATAGTAAAGGTTGAGCTGTTTACCTTTTCATTTGAACACGATTCATGAGGGGCCTTAACAATAACCTGATTATTGATTCTGTTCTGTTTGCAGAAGAGATGTATTGCCGAGGGATGATATTTTTCATCTAGCTTCGTTTCTGGGAGAACAACTACGAAACCTTCACCTCTTACCCCTACCACAATTACAACATGGGACCAATTTACAGATCAGAATGATCCCTTTATCAAAAAGAATCCGCAATGATTTTGTTCTTGAAGATTCTGAGCGACTTAATGTGAATGTCTCTGCAGAAGTTACTAGTGAAGGCTTTCACATTCCACTAGCCTGGGAGCTTATTGTTGCGACTCTGGTCAACAGAAGAAAGAGTATTAAAAACCGTTTGGTTCAATGGTAGGTCATTGTTCTTGTTGGAGATATATAAGCTTTGGACATCATGAATCATACAAGGCTATTTTCTTTTCCTAGGAATTATAATTCACAAGAAATGGGCCCATTCCTATACTGTTTCAATGAAACTACCAAGTTACCAAGGTATCTACAAATCTTCCCACATCTGGTTTTGAATACAGGTACATGCTTTCACCATGAGGATGGGGGAGGTAACAGTGGGATTTATAACTCATAGGTGTTTGGTTGAGAAATGAAAACCAACGAAAGTGGGCTTTCATTTCCCAGGGAAAAAGCATACTGTGACAAACCCTAGAGGAAGAGAGAGAGAAGAGAAAGAGAGAAGGAGAGCTAGGGTTTGGGAAGAGAATAGAATGAATCTCTCATTAGGCCAATTGCCAATATAAGGTGAATACATGTGAGTCATATATACCCTAAGTGTATGTATATACACTAATACATCTTAACACCCCCCCTCAAACTCAGGGTGGATCATGCACCAAGAGTTTGGCAATCAAAGACCGAAAACGGGGTGTAGGATGTGACTTCGTGAAGAAGTCTGCGATCTGCTCTGCTGAGGGAATGAAAGGTAGTGAGATTGTCATGGCCTCATACTCCTGTCGGACGAAGTGACAGTCAATCTCGATGTGCTTTGTCCTTTCATGAAAAACCGGGTTGCTAGCAATCTGAATAGCACTCCGGTTATCACAGTGAAGTGGAGTAGGCTCAGAGAAAGCAACACCGAGATCACTGAGGAAACGTCGAAGGTGAACTATCTCCTTAGTCGTGGAGGCCATGGCCCTGTACTCAGCCTCAGTGCTAGAGAGAGACACCACTTTCTGCTTCTTGCTGCGCCAGGATATCAGAGAGTCGCCAAGAAACAAACAGTAACCAGTGGTGGAGCGGCGTGTAGTCGGATCTCCAGCCCAGTCTGCATCTGAATAGGCTCTAAGTCTGAGAGAGGAGGACGACGACAGAAACAAAGAGCGAGTAACTGTCCCTCTGAGGTACCGGAGGATCCGAAGAAGAGCACCGTAGTGAACTGAGTGTGGAGCTGCAACAAATTGACTGACAATGCTGACAGCGTGTGCAATGTCAGGCCGAGTGATGCAGAGATAGACGAGCTGTCCCACAATCTGCCTGTACCGAGTGGGATCTGAAAGAGGAACTCCATCTGTAGGACATAGCTTCGAGTGAAGCTCAAGAGGGGTGTCTACTGTGCGGTCATCTGTGAGGGCAGCACGACTAAGGATGTCTGAAAGGTACTTCTGCTGAGAGAGCAGAATGCCATCTGCACTGTATGCTACCTCAAGACCAAGAAAATAGCGAAGCGTACCCAAATCCTTCATCTGAAATTGATTCCTCAAGTGCTGTTGAAGACTAGCAATCGCAGCAGAGTCATCTCCAGTGATGATCATGTCGTCCACGTATAACAGTAGAATCGCCCGGCCCTGCGGGGACGACCTGACAAACAGAGAATGGTCCTGACTGCTCTCTGAATAACCAAGTTCCCGGACAGCACGGCGGAACCGCTCAAACCAGGCACGAGGAGCTTGCTTGAGCCCATAAATGGCCCGACGAAGACGACACACGTGCTGAGAAGGAATACGGAGACCAGGAGGAGGATCCATGTAGACAGTCTCAGATAGGTCACCGTGGAGAAAGGCATTTTTCACGTCCATCTGAAGAAGGGCCCATCGATGAACAGCTGCAACTGCCAAAAGAGTGTGAACGGTGGTCATCTGAGCCACCGGAGCAAAGGTCTCCTCGTAGTCAACGCCATACTCTTGAGTAAATCCACGAGCCACTACCCGAGCCTTGTGACGCTCAATGGATCCATCAGGGCGGTGCTTGACCTTATAAATCCACTTGCAGCTGACAGGCTTAACGCCAGAGGGCAGAGGAACAACATCCCAGGTATGAGTCTGCTGAAAGGCCTGAAACTCCTCATCCATAGCCTGACGCCACTGAGGAAACTGAACTGCCTCAGAGTAGGATCGGGGCTCCTGATCTGCGTGCACAGCAGTAAGAAAGGCAGTAAACTGAGTCGAGTAACTGCATACAGAGGCAAAGCCAAAACGATCAGGAGGGCCAGTGTCGTGGCTAAAACGGTCAGGCGGGTGACGCTGGCGCGAAGGGTAGCGAGGCGGGCCTGGATCCACGACTGGCAACGACGGAGCAGGCACAGGAGGCGAAAGACTAGCAGTGACCTCAACAGCAGGAGAGCCGGCATCAGCTGAGAAGGAAGGATACGGAGACACAGGGGTAGGCCGGCGAGAGTAGACCTGAGGAAATGGAGAGACAACCCGGGGAGGAGAGAGAGGCACGGGCAGAGAGGATGAAGCCTCGGAGGAGTCCCCTGGAGACGCTGGGGAAACAACTGGCAAAGGATCCCGTGGTGCCGATGGAGCTGGAGGTGGGGAAGGGGCTGACAAGGGAGGCATAGGTGTCGATGATGGAGGAGAAGAGACCTCGAGGAAGGTGAGATCCTGAGCGTCAGGAGAGTAGTAGGGCGTATCCTCGACAAAGGAGACGTGTCGAGAAATACGCAAGCGACGAGCAACAGGGTCGTAGCAGCGGTACCCCTTGTGCTCAGTGCTGATCCCAAGAAGAATGCACTTAGCTGCCTGAGCAGACAGCTTTGTGCGCTCATGGAGAGGAAGAAGAACAAAACAGGTGCACCCAAAAGTGCGAAGAGGGCTGTAGTCAGGAGTGGTAGAAAGGAGACGCTTATGAGGAGATAAGTCGTCGGGAAGAACTGACGAAGGAGTGATGTTAATGAGCTGGACTGAGGTGAGGAAAGCCTCAGCCCAGAAGCGCCGAGGAACAGAACCAGAAAGAAGGAGAGCACGAGTAGTAGCAAGAATATGGCGATGCTTGCGCTCAGCAACACCATTCTGCTCATGGATGTGAGGACACGAGTGCTGGAAAATAGTTCCATGGGACTGAATAAGGCCGCGCATAGCGGTGGATAGATACTCAAGGGCACAATCAGATCGAAAGATCTTGATGCGCCGACTAAACTGCGTGTGAATCATGGAGGTGAAGTCCTCATAGACTTGGAGGATATCCGATCGATGGCGAAGAAGGTAGACCCACGTGTAACGACTGTAATCATCCACAAACGAGACATAATATAAATATCCAGTCATAGAGGGGAGAGGAGAGGGGCCCCAGATATCAGAGTGAACAAGATCAAAAGGAGCAGAGCTCTGAGAAGTACTTGATGAAAAAGGAAGGGCAGCAGCTTTTGCAAGCTTGCAGCCAGTACAAGTAGATAAAGATGAAAAAGGACCACGACCTAGAGCTCCAGAATGGAGTAATCTCTTAAGTCGCGGTTCCGACACATGACCTAGTCTCCTATGCCACAGGTCGGCATTAGGAGAGACAACTCCACAAAACCCAGATGATGACGGATCCAAAGAGTGAAGAAACTCCATCTGGTAGAGCCCGCCTGCCCTACGACCTGCTCCAATCGGTCGGCCAGTACGCAGATCCTGCACAGAACAAGCGGAAGGGGTAAATGTCACAGAGCAGCCAGAGTCACACAAAGCACTAACAGAAATCAGGTGCATGTGGAGTGTGGGAGCATGAAGCACAGAGGATAAGGATAGATTGCAAGCAGGGGCGGAGGCTGAAGTAATGGATCCAGACTGTGAGATGGCTAAGCGAGAACCATCTGCAGTGTGGATCGGTGGCAGGTGTGGCGCAGGCTGACAAGCAGTGAGCAAGGAGGCATCCAGGAGTCATGTGGTGTGAGGCGCCCGAATCCAGTATCCAAACAGTCGGACTACCAGAAGAGGCAGAGAAGGCTGAGGCGCTGGAAGGTCCAGGAGTAGCGGCAGACTGCTGAGAAAGTCTAAGCTGAGCTAGTTCTTCACGAATAGACTATAGATCGCCAGCTGTGACGGAAGAGGCAGTAGCAGCAGTAGGAACAGGGCGACCACGACCTCGAGCTCGTCCCCGACCTCGATCTCTGTAGGTAGGACGCTTCTCTGGATGAAGCGAGAAGCAAGTGTCCACGAAGTGGCCCGGTGTCTGACAGTGAGTGCAAAACGGTCTACCATGGGAGGCAGTAGCTGGTGGGCCTGAGACCGGCGGCGGAGCAGCAGCAAGAACACCCTGAAGACCGGATGGAAGAGGTAAGGCCCTGGAGGCAAGAGTACGCAGACGAGTCTCTTCAGCAACCAGCTCAGCCACAGCCTCATCAAGACGAGGAAGGCTGTCCCGGTGAAGAAGCTGACCTGCCAGAGCACTGAACTCTGGGCATAGGGCAGCAAATAGCTGATAGAGCTGAAGGCGCTCCTGGTAGAGCTGATACTCGACAGCACGGGACGGGTCAGGAACGGGAGCAAGATCCTGAAGATCACGCCAATAGGAGCGCATTTGACAGTAAAACTGTTGGACCGTCAACTCTCCCTGCTGTGCCGACTGGGCCTGTGTGAGAAGCTGATACTCACGTGCTCCACTCTTCTCAACAAAGCGAGCAGTGAGATTACCCCAAATCGCTGCAGAAGAGGCACGTCCAACCATGTCCCGGCGAAGAGAACGGTCCACAGACGCAACAAGGTAGGCCTTGATGCGCTGATCGCGAAGGCGCCAGGGACCGTATTCTGCATCGGAAGCGGAAAGCGTGGAAGAGCCATCAAGATGTCCTCGAAGATTGCGACCCTCAAGAGTGGATTCCACTGTGGCTGACCATGCCGGCCAATCGGAGGCCTCTTGGAGAAGAAAGTCGGTGGCGAGCGGAAGAAAATCCCGTGGAATCTCATAGGGCGTCACCGGATGAGACAGCGGAGTCGTCATTGAAGAAGTCGAGGACATGTCCGGAGAGAGGGAAGGCTCGAAGAGCTCGAGCGGATCAAATCAGGAATGCTGCGAGCTCGGAGACGAGGAGACGCGCGACGAGCCAAAGATCGCAAGCGGAGCGTGCGAGGAGACGCGTGACAAGTCCGTCAAGGAGCTCGTGCTGCTGCTGTCTCCACAGGATCAGATCAGATCGGGCTGAATTGAAGATACAGATAAGGGACTATCAGCCATCTCGGATCGGCGCACAGTTGAAGAGCTCGGGAGCACGGAACCCGACAGTCGACGAAGTCCTCCTCCTCTATGATCAGCAGTCAGCGAAGAGGCTTGATCAGATCTTCTCCTTCAGGATCCCCAAAACTGATCAGATTTTTTTTTTTTTTTTTTTTTTTTCTGGCTTCCCCAACAATGATCGCCAAAACTGATCTCGCGGGAGGGGGGGGGGGGGGCAGAGCGAGAGCACGGAGGGGGGGCAGAGCGAGCGCGCGGGGGCGCGGGACCAGAGCGAGCGCGCAGGGGCAGAGCGAGGGCGCGGGACCAGAGCGAGCGCGCGGGGGCAGCGCGAGCGCACGGGGCCAGATCGCGAGCGCGCGAGCGGAGGCTGATCGCGCGCGAGGATCGCGAGCAGGGGCTGATCCCGCGCGTTCGCGAGCAGGGGCTGATCGCGCGCGAGGATCGTGAGCTGGAGCAGATCGCGACGATCGCAGATCGGCAGGCTGGATCACGCGATCTGATAGCGGGGAAGATCTGGATCTGATCCGGACGAGACAAGGGAGCCGTTGACGACACCGGCGATCAACCTTGCTCTGATACCATGTGACAAACCCTAGAGGAAGAGAGAGAGAAGAGAAAGAGAGAAGGAGAGCTAGGGTTTGGGGAGAGAATAGAATGAATCTCTCATTAGGCCAATTGCCAATATAAGGTGAATACATGTGAGTCATATATACCCTAAGTGTATGTATATACACTAATACATCTTAACACATACATACAAGCCATGTTATGGAAAAAGCATGGGAATGGGTCCATTTCCTTGGAATTCCAAGTCCAAAGAAAACAACACAGCCTAGGTGAATTTTTTCTCTTGTTGATGGGTTTCTGGATTGTGTTCTACTGCCAAATAGTTGTAATGTCATTGCTGATTTGATGGTGTAAGAACGTCAAATGTATCATGATTTGATATTCTTACACCAGATTTGGGAATAAATCACTGAATTTATTGGATTCATATTTTTGATAATTTGTGGGTTCATGAAAAGAAAATCCGAAATTTGGGGGTCTAACATCTACAACCTATCCAAAATTACCGAATTTTCAGATTTTTCTTTACATATACCCCCAAATTATAAAAAATATGAATTCAATAAATTCAACGATTTATCCCCAAATCTGGTGTAAGAATATCAAATCATGATACACTTGAGGTTCAAACACCATTTTATCAATTAAACAACTAGAAACGATTTAAGCAAAAAAATTCTAATATTCATTGTTTTTATACTCTTCAATCCAATCAAACCTATGATTCAATACATTTTCGTTTATGTGATCTCCCCAAAATATTGTTAGATGAGTAATCTAACACCCCAAAATTATATTTCAAAGAAAAATCACACTGGAGAAATCAAAAGTGCTATTCAAAGGGTTTAGGATTTAGAGTTCATGGTTTAAAATTAAGGAAAATTTTGGGAAATTTTGAAATATTCCTACCCCAGATTTTGTTTCAGTGGCTAAAAAATGGAAATATTTTCCAAAAGTTTGAGAAGTTTCGGGAAATTTTGAACCATGGGTGTATTGTCACCCACTACAAGAATCCTCTCGGATGAGCGATGTGTGGAAGAGTTGGAAAATGTGAGGAAAACCCTATTGATCCTCGATCTCATGTGTTGAGATTTATTGAGGATTTAGATTTTCAAGTAGGTTTCCAAGAGTTTGATATTTCGAAGAAGAAAAGAGATTGTAGTGTGTGATCCTTCCGGGCTTTGTACTTGATCGACTAGGACTGGTGCTTTGCTCTTGATTCTTTTGGTTTTATGGAGTGGAAACTGGAACTGGATACTAGAAACTGGAGGTTTGATTCTTCATTTCTTTGAGCTTTCTATGTCATGCACAGAGCGAAGAGGCTGGATGTCCAAGTGTTGATTCTTGAGATGGCCAGCATGTATGGAGTAATGGAAAAGTCATTTTATGCTTTTCCTTACACTCTTATTTATAGAAGAGTAAGGTGGTTGAGGGAGTTATCGGAGTTTCATAACTCCCGGGAAGTTGCTTATAACTCCTAGGGAAGTTACTCTCTTGCATAACTTCCTGTAAGTTTCCTTGCAACTCCCAGGGAAGTTATTGTCTTCGGTACCTCCCTAGGTAGTTTTCCCTTGTTTGAAAATTGTTCATTTGTGGCTTGTGGTTCTTGTTGCACTTAAACTGGATCGAGTCCCAGCCCACTGATCGGGACCTGAAACCCGAAGCTTCACGATCCAATCGTCTTTGGTGATTTGTTTGATCGTCTAGACTAGAACGAGTGAAGACTCATTTGGAGGAGTTCACACTTAACTTCTTCATCGGCTTTGTGTGGCAAGATTGGAACTCCCGTTGTCGCTTGCCAACTTACGATGAGTTCAGTTTCGGTAAGGCAAAGTGCACGGTGAGGGCCTTTTCTTTCTCATGTTCTCTTCTTCCCTTTCTTCCTTTCTTTTCTTTCTTTCTTTTCTTCTTTCTTTCCCCCTGGTTGGCTACATAGGACACCAAGGTCGGTCGTCCTTGGTACTGGGGAAGACCAGGCTAGGCACCAGGGCTGGCTGAACCTAGTACTTGGGTTTGGTTTGGACCTAGTAGCGAGTTGTCTCAGCCTTGATTCAAGGCAAATTTGTCCTTGGTACTTGGCCTCCTAAGTCTTCCAGATTTGGCCAAATTTTTTAGCTTCCTAGACATACCCAAATTTCTGGGTCTTCTGGATTTAATCAAATTCGCCTTCCACTCTTCCGGACTTTAGTCAAATTTAGTCTCCCAGACTTAAGTCAAATTTTCAAGTCTGCCAGACTGAGTCAAGTTCCTAAGTCTCCTAGACTTGGTCAAATTTTCGGGACTTCCAGAATCCAGATTTGGTCAAATTTTAAGCCTCCCAGATTTGGCCAAATTTTCGGGTCTTCCAGACTTGGTCAAATGAGTAACTCTCTCGGACTTTGCCGAATTTTCGAATCTTCTTGTCTTAGTTAAATTTTTTAGTCTTCCAGACTTGGTCAAATTCCTAAGTCTCCCGGACTTGCAAATTTCTAGATCTTCCATACTTCAATTTCTAAGCCTTTGTAAAAAGTTTGGATACCTACAACTATATCATAGAATTTATCCGAGCTCTAAGGAGCTTCAAGAAATCTACGATGTACAAATCACCATGGTGATCATTTGGTATCATGGAAGTTGATTGCGTTATAAGATAACTAAAACAGTAAGCTATTAGAAATTTTGTATTCCAAATGATATCGAGCAGATGGCAAAACTGCACTTTGAATGGGTCAGTTGTAATACTTTCCATGTGTGAAAAATTTCTTTCTCCCAAAAAATAAAAGAATGTAATTATCTGAGAAAATCAAACCTCACTGACTTTCTACTTAGCAGTTATCCAGTTCTGGTCAATCCAGGAAGTCGATGCCACATCTGAAGTGAAACTTGGTGTGCTTCCAAGTACAATGTCAATGGCCCTTGTATCTTCTAATTAGACTTGGAAAGAGATCTATCACATATTTTAACTGTTTAATTCTGAGGGATATCTTATTCCCTGTGATTTTGTTGGACATGCATACTCTCTTGTTTGTTAATCCATGATCTTTTTGCATGACTAGAACTATAATCATAACCATGGATCAATAGGCTATCCTTACCTGATTTTCCTTTTAATAAATAATATACTACCAAAAACTAGGTCATGTGCTCTCTCAAGGCTTTTAAGATAATCATTAATATGAAATTCATATGGGATTACTACTGAGAAGCACAATGTCATGTTACTCATGTACTGCCTTTCAATGTTCGTAGATGATTTATACTGAAATAAAACAGTTCATCCACATGGTCAATTATTCTTTAATTTCCAATCTTCAGGGGGGATCCTATTCCAGTCTTTCTGATTGAGAAAGTTGAAGAGTACATTCCGCATGATCTTAATTTGTTGCTGGACTTGTTTAAGGTGATTTTCTTAGTTCTATCTTTATCCTTTTTGTAGCTTCACAATTTTTTTTATCTTAATCAACTTGAACATTTGATTTGATTATCAGGATAATGATGGCTTGTACAAAGTTAGTGGATCTCCAACTTGGATACATTCGGATATTATGGATGATAATATACATATGAAACCATGTAAGCATGCTCTTTGCTTTGATGAGAGTGCTTTAGTTGCAAGTTTGACAGTTAATGGGAAAGTAAACCCGAGGAAATGGCATCCCACTCACCTTCTTGATTTCAGTGATCTGTCTATCGGTTAGTCACTTCTCATGTTGCTTGGCTTTGTTCCCTTTGTGCTAATAAAAATAAATAACTAAAGTTCTACACCTAGCTTTATCTAGTTCTCTGTTCTAAATCGCTTCAACATATGAGAATTAGTTTATCAACTTAATTTCAGATATATGCAATATCGTGCCTTATGATTCTTTTTTAATTTCTCTTACCTTGTCTATAGTCTATAGTTAGTTAAATCATACTGCAAGCATAAGATTGGAATTTCTGTATTCTGCATCATATCACCTAATGCAATGAATCCAGAGGAGTGATAACTGAACTGAAAGAATAGTTCTCTTAACTCGATATCAATCCTCCTCCAGATTGTGTCAAGGATCTTGGCATATGCCAGTTGGCAGGTAATGGTATACCTAATGGAGGAGGTAAGGAAAAGAGATGTTGGTTTTCTTTGTGGTGGAGAGGAGAAAGAGACTTATAAAATGGTAATGACAATAATTTAGTTAAAGAAGAAACTTTTTATTAATTATAACATATAGATAAATAGAAGAATAGTGCAAGCACCATTTGAGCAACTACAATTAGACCCCTAAACCACATGGTTCAGGTCTATTTATGCTCTAGAGTACCTAATTAGCCAAAGAGTCCATGTACTTGGAATTGGGTTTGAGGATCCTTCTTCGCCATCATATCTATGATAAATCTATTTCTAATTGAAACTTCCTAATCGTTCCATGCTACCTCTAGCCACTTAATATTAGACCTACCCATTACTCTTTCACATTTTGTCCAAACTTGTGAGCCTTTCTTGTCTGGAGCCTCCTCTAGTCTTTTTTGGACATTAAATCGTTGCAACTTTCATTACGTATCCTTATCCTTGACTTGTTTAACCTTTAGGTTTCTATGATTTCTTCATTTCTACCCTTATTGTTGTAGTTCAAACTTCAAACTTGTAGATGTAATCTACAAAAGATCTTAGTCATTTGCACTAGTAGCGTATGGCTGATTAGTGGCAAAGATGCTCGAATCCACAGTCAAGAAAGGGAAAGACTGGGGAAATGGGGATAAAACTAAAAGAAATTGACTTTGGTACATTGGCAAACACTACACCATTTTACCATTTGATCTATGTATATTGACATACTTGGCCAATAGTAGTAGCTCTCTGCCACCATCACCAAGTCTTGTTGTGCCCTTAGTGATCTCTAAGTCCTCCATGCAACTCCTTGAAGATTTGTTGGACCTAGAAAGGTTCGAAAATGGATAACTGAAACAGCTTGATAGTGATAGGCATCATGCAATGAAAAGGGTAATAGATCATGTCAAAGAATCTTGCAACTTCCTCATCACCTTTCCAAAGTAAGGCTCATATTGCTCACCAATATATGATATTTTTACCTCTTCAACACCCATAACTTCATTTTTCACCTAAAGCCCTCCTGTTCAAAGCATCAACCACCTAGTTTTGCTCTTTTGATTTACACTTCAACCTGAAAGAGAATCACTATTGGGACTACTAAGCTTTCTTTGGGAGTGAAGGTGCTGAAGGCCTTCGTGATTTGAGTAATAGAAGCGATAATGCCTTCCATGGTAGACGGCATGATAGGCAATGTAGAAACTTCACAGTGTAGAGAAAACATCGTCGTTTTGTCTTGTTGAGCTTTTTACTAAAGAAAGCTACCAGGATTTCCACTAAATAATCCCCTCTAATACATACAAAAAATGTCGAGTGCTAATAATATGGATGAGTCCAAATCAAATGTCAGTTGATTGGCTCATGTATTATTTTAACATAAATGTTGTTGTTTTTAAGGTCTTTTGCAGAGCCAAGATCAAGCATTTGATGTATTTGTTCCATGCTGCAATACATTGATTTGAAGTGTTCTAAACAGGTTCCAAATTGTCTAGTATGAACTTTCATGGCCATATCCCATTTGCTATGTGAAATCAGAGCCTATAGGTTCAACTGAAATTGATTGCCATTTACAAGCATTATTGTATATTTGCTGTATTGTATACCCTTATTGTGTTATTAGTTCTTTACATAATTCTTTTCCATCTTGTTCAGGGGATCCTTTATACGACTTGATTCCAATATACCTGGATGTTTTCAGAGGAGACGTGTGTCTTCTTAAGCAATTTTTAGAAAGCTACAGACTTCCTTTTACCAGAAGAACATCATGTCATGTCTTGCTATCTTCTAGACAAGTGGAGAATCAGAGGAATTTTAAAAGATTATCGTATCGTGCCATGTATGATAACATTTATCTCATATTTATCTTGCAGATAACTTCTTTGCTTTCACCTCAAGTTAGTTAGTTGTTTGTTTTTTTTGGAAGGTTTTAGTTAGTTCGTTTAGCCTTGTTATCTACATAATTTTACATCCCAATATCCCATTAGATCAATCTGCACTGCTTATAGAACTATTAATACCCATTATTTCATAAACATTATTTGTGTGCCTTGAAGTGATTTTGAAATTTTTTGAAACTTGAAATATTGCTAATATTTAAGGACAAAATAGCTATTTCGTAATGATAGGACAGCTTCAGTTCTGGTCCTTGTAGCTTCAGAAATTATGCTGAACCAGTTTTCGCTGTACATAGTCCAAGTGTTTTGCGAAGGATTGGGTTATGAGGTTCAAGCTTGACCTTGTATTCACAACATTGAAATGGAAATTAAGTTCAATGGAAGGGAATTCTCAAATACAGCTGGGAGCAAGATGAAAGCCTCCGATAGCCAGTATGGTTTCCATAATTTGATTCAGATAGTGCACCGTAATTCTTTGATATATCCACATCCAACGGACGGATCATCTAGAAAATTTTACCAGAACTTCTTTGCATCTAGACCTACCTACGCTCCAAGTTTCAACTCAATCTGAAAAACTGAACATAGTGAAAATATCAAAATATCTCACCGCTGTCATGAAAGTCTTCACCTTCCCAAACCCAAATTTTTAACCTAGAATGAGAACCCATGCTTTTGGTAGGACCCCCTTATCTGTCCTGCATCAGTTTGGTATGAGAGCTCAAGTCATAATGTCCTATTGTTATAATTGGTTCTTTGATGACCCTCAAGCTATGCTATCAAAGTCGGGACTAGTCGGCGACTAGTCCCCAGGCGGCCTTTTGCCGACCGATTAATTCCGATTCTGTCATTGTTGGGCGGAATCCCAACTAGTCCCCGACTAGTCCCCGACTAGACCCGACTAGTCCCCGACTAGCGACTACCAACTATTCCCTAGGCAGCATTCTGCAAGCAATTTTTTTTTTTGAAAGGAGTCTTTGCAAGCAATTTTGTTTGGATTTTTTTACATTGGCTCAAAGTATTGAGTCGCAAGACTCACAACTATAGCTCTTCCCTGTAATCATTTGTTGAGCACCTGAGAATCTCAGATAAAAACATAGACAAATAATTAGTTTATTTGTTGATATCTATATAACCCTATAATCAAAATTGGGGTTGTTCACAAACTAAACATCATCAAACAAATATTGTGATGAATTCTTAGTTCTGAGTCTTCTGACATGGGCATGAAGCCAATACAACTGTGTTCTGTTAGACTGTTACTTATGTATTTATACCCATGTTGTGAAGTGTGAAGGTATATATTGTTATTAATTGACTAATATCATATATTTATTGACATTTATGCTAGTTCATATATCATATATGTTTAGGGAGGGGGGAGGGGTTAGAATAAGTTTTGGCCGACTAGTCCCGAATTAGTCCTGACTAGTCCCGACTACTCCTAGTCGGCCCTGGGCCGACTACCGACTTTGACTGCATAGCCCTCAAGCCACTAACACAGAAGTGTATGCTTGATTTATTGCATCAAGGATACCTCCTAGTTACATCATATTCCAGACCTCTGACTGAGAAGCAAAGGTCGTACATGCAATTTCGAGAATGGTCTTTATCTTGAATATACCGATGCAACCATTCTGATAGTGGTTTCTCCAAGATCCTCCTGGATGGACTCGGCCAAAAAGATATAATTATGTTATAAATGTAATTAATAATATTGATGGATCAGGCGCAAGCCAGGCTTCAACAACTACAGATGGATCAAAACCGAGCAAGACAACAAGTAGAATGGCAATAGTCGATGGATATAATACAAGCCTTGATCAACAACATTGGAGCTTAGGACGTTTCTTCACATCCATCGATACCATCAATGGAAGAGGTTCCATATTTTGTGGGAGAAAAAAGAGTGGGGAAGGGAGCGAAAGGGGGAGGTACACACAACCGTACGAAGCCGTATGTGAAAGAGAGGGGGCGTGGGAGGAAAAAGAGTGGGGAAGGGAGAGAAAGGGGGAGGGGGGCACGACTGTACGGAGCCGTACGTGAGAGAGAGAGAGAGAGAAGGGGGGGTTTAGATAGAAAGATACCCAAGTTGGGCTTATCAGAAAATCCCAAAAGGCTTTTATTTTGAAGCCCAAATAATTCTACATCACTTTATTTTTAAGTGACCATTCGGCCATTGGTTTGAGTTTAAATCCCGACCGTCGGCATCCTGCATAATATGTTAGCGCGAAGATTTATTAATAATAAACTGGAAACTTATCGCAAAGAGCATGAAATGATCTAAAAAGCTCCCTAATGGGGTCGTGGACAGCCCGCACTGTAAGGCAATAAAGCAAACTGATAATAATGCATAAAAGGCCAAAACATAACAAAAGTGGTCTGAGAAGCTGAAACACAACACTAAATATATGTTTCAGTAACAAGAAATAAAAGGCATGGGAAAAAGATCTACGGTCTCCGAAGAAATCACTCCGTCGAGTGCCAGTTAAACTACTCCAAGAGGTTTGCTCTGTGTGTTCTCAGCTGCCTCTCGTTCATCTAGGTGCAATGAGAAAGTGGTCTACCTACCCACCAAACTAAGAATCGTCGGAAAACACCGTGACAGTTGGCAAGCTCTCGAACGTCGACAATCTCCTGGATTTGTTCTGTATCATCTCTGCTAGCATATGAGAAAGGAAGTGTTGGCATAATAGGTATATCTGACCGATCTCCATGGAAAGGAAACAACTCTGATATGTTAAAGATCGGTGAAGTCGGCTTGTTGTCTTGTAGGTCCAGGAGGTAAACATTGTGCCCCAACACACGAAGGATGCGGTAAGCTCCAAAGTTCCTCCGGCTCAACTTCCCATAAAACCTGTGGGAAACCTCTCTCTGCAAAAGTAGACAAGGACCCAATCCCTCGGATGAAACCTCTGGTTACGTCTGTGTAAATTTGCCCTCTCCTTGTACCTAGTGTTATTGTCCCTCGGTTTCTCAAGCGCCTCTCACTGAATGGTCTTGATGTGCTCAAGGAATTCATCTGCATCGACGCTTGCTTGACCGTAGGCGTAAGGCATTCTATCTAGGAAATGAGGAATAGTATGTCCATTGACAATCTCAAAAGGGGTTTTACCTATTGAACGGTTAATAGAACTATTATATGCAAATTCAGCTTGCGGTAAAATTGTATCACATTGTTTAGGTCTCTTCCTAGCTGGGCATCTAAGCATATCTCCCAGACTACGATTAACTATTGTTTGGCCATCAGTTTGAGGTAGGGATGGCAACGGTGCGGTTTCGGTGCGGTTTTGGGCAAAACCGAAACCGCACCGCAACACCGCACCGCCACACCAAAACCGCACCGCACCGCGACGGTGTACCATATGTAAAACCGAAACCGCACCATGCGGTGCGGTGCACCGCGGTTTAACATTATAAAGGTCTAAACGGTGCGGTTTTTTGCGGTTTTGAATAAAACCGAAACCGCACCGCAACACCGAAACCGCAAACCGAAACCGCACCGCACCGCGACGGTTTTATATTTTGGCAAATCAAAACCGCACCATGCGATGCGGTTTTCCGCGGTTTGCGGTTTTAAACCGCACCGTTGCCATCCCTAGTTTGAGGGTGATACGTCCTACTGTATTGAAGTTTTGCTCCTAGCTTTGACCAAAAGTGTGCCAAAAGTGACTTCGATATCTAGTGTCCTTATTAGATGTGAAAGACCTAGGAACTCCATGTAGACGTATGACTTCCCTAAAGAACAACTCAGGTACATGTGTTGCAGCGGAAGTTTTCCTACATGGTCTGAAGTGTACGATTTTAGAGAAGTTGTCGGCAACCATAAAAATAAAATCTACTCGCCGAACAGTTCGAGGTAGGCCTATAACGAAATCCATGGTAATGCTTTCCCAAGGACGAGCAGGAATCGGTAAAGGAATGTAGATCCATGTGTTTTGCTTCTTTCTTTTAAACGTTTGACAGAGCCGATAACGTTGGATGAATTTCATAACATCTTTCCTCGACTAAGGCCAAAAGTAGTGTTTTTCCACCGACTCAATTGTTTTAGTTTAGCCAAAATGCCCACCCAAATTACTTTCATGTAAGTTGTGGATTAACGTATCTCGGAATGACTCATCAGGGTTTCGTTCAGAGTGTTCTCACCATGAATATTCTGAATATGACTCTCTTGCAGGGAACACTTAAGAATGCACAAATGAGTGCCATTGAGAAGAAACCCACCCTTGATCACATAGGATACCCTAGGATCAATACCCGTTTCTTGGCAAGACTCCCAGATGGATCCAAAGTACGGATCATTTGCGCACATTGCCTTAGACCATCGAAAGATAGGACATTTGGTTGAAGAGCAATTAATATTAAACCTTGTCGACTCATCTTGGTAGCAACTCTGTTCAGAATTCCGCCGTGTACCTTAGATTGAATATGTACTCTTGCAAGAAGTTGGACCACTTGGCATGACGTTGACTCAGGCTACGCTAAGACTTCAAATAGTGAAGTGCTTCATGATCAGAGTAGAGTACAAATTCTTGTTGGATCAGGTAATGCCTCCAATGTTTGTGTGCTTGAACGACCGCGTAGAATTCGATATCATATATTGAATAATTCAGACGCACGACATTCAACTTCTCATTGAAAAATGTAACGGGACGTCCTTCTTGACTAAGGACTGCTCCTATCCCGAGTGAGAGGCATCACAGTCAACCTCGCAGTCCTTGTCAAAATTTGGAAGTGCCAAAACTGAGGCCTTCATCATCTTGGTCTTGATGAGGTTAAAACTCCTTTAAACTTGAGGTGTCCAATGGAAACAACCTTTCTTTATGTAGTTTGTGAGAGATGCGATGACAGCACTGAAGTTGATGATGAATCTGCAATAAAAGAACGGTAGACCATGAAATTGTCGCACGTCACTAACATGGTTGGAACTAGGGGTGCAACTTGGGTTGGGTTAAACCGAGAAATGACCCAACCCGACTGAAATGGGTCAGGTTGGTTCGGTTCTAAGTTTTGTGGACCTGATTAAATATGGGTAGGTTCTGGGTTGGAGCTCGAGTAAACCCGACCAAACCCAAGAACCGAATTCATGTGTATTAGTCCACATATATTTGTCACGGGTTTGGACTTGGGGGCTATATCACACTAGCACACAATAATTGTTTATTGTTTGCTAATGTTGAACTAACTACCAAGAGAACTCAATGCACACTAGTAATGGTTTATTGTTTGCTAATGTTGAACCAACTACCAAGAGAACTCAATTCATTGTTAGAGCCTAAAACCCAATGTGGACCTCTAGCTTGGTAGTAAATAGTCGATAGCCATTTTTTAGCCCAACTACCGGCCCAAACCAACCCGACTTTAGTGTGGGTCGGGTTGGTTCCGATCTATTCCCAATTCGGGTTGGTTCGGGTTTAATATGGTAGAACTGATCAAGTTTGGTTCGGTTTCGGGTTGGCTCAAACCCAAACCAACCCGACCCGAGTTGCACCCCTAGTTGGAACGGGTTATGACTTTATGGCTTCGACCTTCTCTGGATTGACCTGCATCCCTCCCGAGCACACTATGTAACCTACGAAAGTCAAGTTGTCTGTCAGAAAGGTACACTTCTTTAGATGAATGTACAACTTATTTTTTCTCAACGTCTTCAGAATTTCCCTCAACTGCTTTACATGTCCCTCGGGGATCGTTCTATAGATCAAAATATCATCGAAATACATGTCAACAAACTTCCCAATAAATGGTCTGAGCCCCTAGTTCATGAATCTCATAAAGATACTAAGTGCGTTGAACAAGGCAAAGGCCATTTTTAGCCACCCATACAATCCTTCTCGAATTTTTAATGTAGTCTTCCATTCATCACCGGGTCGTACGTGGAACTGATGATATCCGCTTTGATCAATATTTGAGAAGATTTTTGTGTCATGAAGTATATCAAGCATATCATCCAATTGGGAATCAAAAATCTATACTTGATCGTTATTCGATTGATGGTACGACAAACTATGTACATTCTCCATGCCACACATCCTTCTTAGGAGTTAAAAGTGCCAATACTGCACATGAACTCATGTTTTTTGAATTAGTCCCTTTTGCACCAACTCAATGACATGTCGACGTAGTTCCTCATACTCTGATGGACTCGTTCAATAGTGAGGAAGGTGTGGTAGCGTCGCTCCTGGGACTAGATCAATACAATGCTGAATACCCCTAAGAGGTGGAAGTCCCTCAGGTATCTCCTCCGGTATGTGATCCTAAACGTCCTCAATAAGGGTTGAATCTCATTGGGAATATTGACTCTCCGTCATCTCCTTTGCTACGAGAAATATCATAGAACGTGACTCTAATCTCGTCCTCGAAGCATGCTTCTGTTAGCAGGACTGGAGATGCCTTTGGTAACCCCTTTGTCGCTTTTAGGACAACAGAGGGTGGCGTGGGACCACTAGCAAAAGGCTTCAGGGACTCCCTGTGAGGTACTAGTTGATCCTATAATCGTCCTTATAAAAGGAATATGTGTTCTCCCCATCGTGCGTCGTCTTTTTGTCATACTACCATGGGTGACCCAATAGAATGTGACAAATGCCCAATGAGGCCACATCACACCAAACAGCTTCTTTATATATTTTTCCAATGGTGAATTGTACAAAATACCGCTATCGAATGGAGACATCTAAATCCTTCTTAAACTAGGACAAGTTATAAGGCTTGTTCAATTTCTTCATTTTCAATCCCAATTTGTTAACCATGATTTGGAACACAAGGTTCTTAATACTTCCATTTTATATTAAGGATACAATGTCGTCCTCCAGATGTACAAATGATGTGGAAAATACTCTTCCGGAGGCAGTGCTCGGGCTCTAGTGCTTTTGGAGTTGTAAGCACGCATGGATGACCAATGTATGAGTTGCATCATCTCCTTCAATTATGATCTCATTTGGGTCAGTAGACTCTTGTGGATCGTCATTCTCATAACCATCAGCAGAGTTTTCTTCGTTTGCAAAGTTGATGGCTTCCCTGGCTGCTCATCTTGATCAATCAGATGGGTTTGAGCAGCTCTTCAATTAGGTCATGAGCAAGGACATGTCCTACTTTGCCAAACTCGAAGCACTTGAAAGTGGATCCTAGTGGTCGACTCCCTAGACCACCTCGCTCACAACTCCACCGTTCAGTGTGCTCTGGGGCTGATTTGTTTTAGTCGGAGTCATAACATGATGTGTAGCTTTGTCAAGGGGTGCACCTCTTCTAGCTGAAGTGGCAATTGGAGCTCCCCTAGGGGCAACTTCTCTCCTGAAGGCCCTTTTTACAATTCTTTCGGCTTTGAGAGCTTGCCTCGTTGCATCCTCAACAGTAAGGACTGTTTGTATCGCAAGTGTATCCTGAATTTGAATGCGCAATCTAGAGATATATCGCGTTGCCTTCTGTTCATCGTCTTTAGGGATTGCATTTCTAATGTCAAAATATTGACTTCTTTGGTGTACTCTTGTACTGACCTACTCCTCTGTCGCAAACTCAACAACCTCTAGTATAGTAGTGTGCGATAATTAGGAGGTAAATACTTGGATCTCATCTTGTCACGAATCTTAACCCATGTTGAGATCTTTCGTTTCTCTCTTCTGACTCTACTTGCTTGTAGCTCTCGCCACCAGACCGAAGCAGCTCATTTCAACTTAGTCGCAACTAATTTAACCTTCTTGTTATCAGTGAGTTGTTTTCATTCAAAGAAGTGCTTGATGCTTTCTAACCAGTCTAGAAAAGCATCAGCATCGAGGTTTCGCTGAATTTGTCAACTTTAACATGAACTCCATATCCCTGAGATTTTTCAAGGGCTCTCACTATTTGTTCTTCAATGGCGTGATGTTCACACACTTGTCGCTCTCTATGATTCCTTGGACGACCGAACTGAATTTTTTTCAGTTCACATTCAACATCAGATTTGTCCAACTTGGTTCCCAATTCGGTTGCAATTCATTATCTTCATTTTTATTTTGATTCTCAACTCTAGGAACTGCAGTATTCTGATAGGGTTCTCCCCCCAATGAGATTCCCCTCTCTGGTTGGTGGGCTCAGTGGATTGATGCCTCGTAAAAGCATACTCAGTTGATCCGTAATTGCTTGAAACATCGTGGAATGTTAAGTCAATGTTTCTTGTGCCGCTATTTGCCAAGCGTCACGAGGTTGTCATGCACCATGAGGGTGACCTCGTCCTCTAGCCTCTCGATGCAAGTGTGCTCGATCAGCCATTGATCCTAATTTGGGTGACCTCTAGCTTCTCCAAGGGGTATGGATCTATAAGGCCATGCTAGGGTGTGTGACGTGTGTCATAGGACGCTTTTATGATGTACCAACACTCTATATGATGATATATGCGATCATTGCGATGTAAGTGACGCAAAGACAGCAATATGCTGTGTTGCAAACTTCCAATTAAAATTATGCACTCTTCTAATGGCTCTTAAAATGAGGACAGCAATCACAGATGATTCACCCAATGCAATACTATCGTAAGGTGCAATTTCAAGCACACAATGTGGTGAAAGATGCAAAATCAGCAAATAGAAAGAGGGTGGTTTGCTGATTTTCATGCTTAAACGAAACCCAGACAGGTTCTTTCAAGCTCTGACACCAACTTGATGTAGGCACCACTATAATATTAAGCCTCTAGGATGCTCTTTGGTCAACTAACTAGTTCCAATTAAAAATTAGATGCATGAGGAATATAAGGAGCCTGTTGAATACAAATATTAGATAAATATTAAACAATTTTAATTTCAAAAAATTAGAAAATTGACAAGCTCTTTCCTTATGTACAGGAATATGTTAACAAGTGACGCTATAAAAATGAATCCAAATGTTTTTCTTTCTCATTTGAAGATGAGATTTCTTTACTTCAGGACATGGACTTCTGTTGAATCTTGGTCTCAGATTATAATTTGTTGGTGTAACAGGTGCTATTGTATTTTGCACGACGAGAATATCCTGGGAGCAATATTCAGCTTATGGAAGGAGTTAAGGACGGCCGAGTCTTGGGAAGAAGTTGAAGAGGTTGTTTGGGGTGAGCTGAATAACTACCGATGATCCGATTGAATGATTGCAACCGCTAAAACCCACACAGATATGCAATTACCATTTCTTTGTTTATGTTAGCTTCTATTAGTCTATTATTTATATCACTCCATTCTGGTATCAACCATGTTTTGTTTAATCAAAAGTGGAATTTTGCTAACAAAGGTATGATTTCTCTTCTTTTTTCCTTTTTTTTTCTCTTTTTTTTTTCTTTTTGGTGTGTTAAACACATAGGTATGGTTTCTAAAAACCGATATTTCTATTTAAATGCATTTTTTGCTGTATATGGGCTTCAAAGATAACCAAGTCCTACCACAAGAATGGACTCCTTGGCGTATAATTTGTTCCATGGTGATGAAAGCAGTTCTCTATATAAAACCTTTCTAATTTGTTTGGCCTACTCTTCCATTTTTTTTTTTTTTTGTGGGTACAATATTGGGTTATATATCAGAAGATTTTTGGAAAAATTATCAGTAGGAGGGCTTGTGCCTGTAGCTTGCTGGCTTCATAGATGAACCTGAGCATGTTCAAGTTTGGTAACTAACCTAAGCATGTTCAATTGTGGTCTGAAATTCCTTGAGAGCAGCTTGAGCTCGGCAAGGACTATTCAAGCTTGACTTGTTAGTACTTAGTAGGGTTGTAAACAATCTGAGGTTTTGTTTTGGTTTAAGTTTGCTTGAAAATACTCTGTTCACCTGAAATGAAATTACGTGTTTTTGATCTTGAATCATGCTTTGCAAACCCTATTAAAGCTTAGCTTGACAATCATATACGCAACTTGAGCTTGAAATTCAAATTCAACTGTACAATTCAGCTTGCCATAACTTGTGGAAGCAACATTGGTTCAAATCCTTATTTGATTATGGAGATTAAGAAATATATGAGATTGCATAATCCACGTGAGGCCCTATATAAGCTTGGTTTTAAATTTTGGTGGAACCTGCGAAATTTCGTCAAGATATTTCGGTTTGGGTCGGGACAGAAACGAAATCCATGACCGAAACCAGGGGGCTTTGTGATTTCGGTTGGATTTCATCATTTCGAGTAAATTTTGGTAAATTTCAGCCAAAAGCAGGGGTGGCCTACAGAAACCTGGTAGTTTTGAAGACTGTGGGCTGGTTTCGTTAACCATTTCGACAAGATATTGACTTTTTGGAGGCATTTCAACCACAACCAGCCCCCAGATTGTGGAAAAAAGCTGTGGCTGGTTTTGGTGGGTGCGAGCTTATAAATTGCCTGTGTTTCGGTATTGGGATAAGCAGATTTCACTGAATTTCGCTTGATTTCAGTGGATTTTGACGTTTCGATTCTATATTTCACTCCATTTCGGCTGCTGAAGGTTTGTTAATCATCCTTAATGTTTTGTTAAAACTTTAAATACTGTGAAAAAGTATCCTAAGAATTCAATGCAATGAATCTATTCTATATCCTAGCTTGCTCTTATCATGGTTTGAAATCTTGGCAGATACCGAGTTGATTGGTCGATACGATACAACTCAGGTTCGAGCTAAACCAAACCGAGACCTGATCCATATCGGTCCATATTGACTGAGTCAGTCAAGTATCGATCTGATCCATTGAGTGTGTCGAAACCGATCAAAATTGATTGGTTTGATTTGGTTTGGTCGGTTTGGTTTGGATCCTGCACACTCCTAATTTCCAATTGTTTCAGTACGATCTAGCACCAAGTGTTGTACTGGTTTGCCAAACGATTTCTCCCAATTTTTTCAGCAAGGCAGTAGGACAAGTCTTTGGCTCTACTTGATATTGAGATTGTTGATGTCAGACTTAAGGTTATGCACTAGAGTGGAGTTCAAACTTCCACCTAGAGTTTTCTCCCTCTAAAACTTGTTCTCTCTACTACATTCTCTCAAAAATATATGTTCTCTATATAATATTTTATTCCTACAACATTCTCTTTCTATAACATATATTCTTTCTCTACAACATTCTATCTAACAGATCTCGATATAATATTATATCTTAAATATATATACTCTTACTAAAATATATTTTGTCTGTAATATTCCATAACCATAACCATAATCATCAAACCATGTCCCATCTTTTTGGGGTTGACTTTATGAATCCTTCTGCCATTCATTTCTATTTCGGTCATTATTTGTTGTCAATTTAAGTTTTGTCATATCTTTTCTACTAACTTCCATCAATGTTATTCTATGTCTTTTCCTCCTTCTTGAACCTTCCACATTAATTTGAGATCCTCTTCTTATTAGGGTCGCCTCTGCTCTACATTGTACATGCCCAAATCATTTTAATGTGTTGTTCATTATCTTGTTTTCAATTGGTGCAACTCTAACACTTCCTCTGACACATGCATTCCTCACTATACATCTCCTAGTTTTTTCGCACATTCGCCTAAACATCCTCATCTCTACCACGCTCATCTTATGATCATGAACTCTCTACAATATTGCCTCTCTAAAATATATATTCTCTAACCCATTCTTCCTCACTCGAAAATATGTACTTTGTCTACCATATTCTACTCTACACCATTTTCTCTAAATTCTACAGCATTTTCCCTCTAAAAGGTTCTACCGTTACAATATTCCTTTGTTGGAATATATTCTCTCCCTTAAATATTCTCTCTATAGTATCTCCTCTAAAATACCTTCCCCTCTACAGCGTTCTCTCCAAAACATTTTCTGCCTAAAACATTCTCATCATTCTTTCATTAAAACATTATCTACAACTTTTTTCTAAAACATTCTCTTTCTACAATAGTTTCTTTCTAAAACATTATCTTAAAAGTATGTCTCCCTCTGTAATATCTCTCTCCTCTCTAAACATGTCTCTTTCTCCTATCTTTTTTTTTTTTGGGTATCTCTCTCTAAACATGTCTCTTTCTCCTCTCTTTTTTTTTGGGTGGAGTGGGAAATGAAAAGGGTAAACCATAACTCATTCTAGGCATGGGTCCTATAATGCGGCTACACCGAAACCCATCATCTTGTAGTCTGACCTTCACATGTTGACTGCAACCCCGCCCACCGTAGATGTTGGTCGGTACCCAAAACCGATGTGGTTCGGACATCAACTCTGCCAACCAAATTGTCCTTAAGCCCAATGAAAGAAGATATTGAGAGTCGAGAAATAATGATGTCATAGAGATTCCCTGGTGGGATGACGTTTGCCGTGTTGGAATACCTCGTATTACTAAGGAAACAAATCCCTCTTCCCGTGGGATCTGTTTTTCCCTCAGCGATGAGATGGCACTGCCTAGCCGAGAGAATTTGTCTGCACCAAATAAGGGTTTTTGACTCTCGGGGATTTCTGAAAGTGGGAATCCCTCCTTTCCTAGCTGTGAAAAAGAGTGTTTACAAAGGAGAGATGCTATTCAGCCCGAAAGGTTTTCCCGATTCCGCTCAGCCCGATTGACATGGCAGCGTGCAACTGATGGTGGAAAGGATTTAAATGCCGCTAATGGGTTTCAGCCACCAATTGCACGTCAATCGGGCTGGCGGAATCAGAAAAACCTTCAGGCTGAATAGCATCTCTCTTTACAAAGCCACCAGGCGCCACAAGGGCGCACACAAATCACCAGGCACTGGAAGCCTGCATCAGAGTCCATCACGGCATCGCACAAATTCTGAGAAGGCTCATCAGGCCCACAAACAAATCGCTACATCGGCCAATCAAGCACTGAACCAGACATCGTCTGGAAGCACCACATCTGCACCTAATTCACAAAATCCGAATGACGTTGCTGAAGCAGCAAATCCGCAACAGCCACTGACGGTAACTTGTCGATCAATGAGTTTCGCTTAGCAGGACCACCCTTTGTCGAGTCGAATGAAGGGAAGCAGATACTCAGGTAACCTCTAATTCCATGTCCGAAGAATCGGTCAGGCCCCCAGCCGCCCACTAGTAACAAAACCAACTGCTATCCTCCAACGGATCACACCAATCAGAGTGACATGGAGAGACCCTCAACATTGCAGATTAGAGTTCTTTGTACCCTCAGTCATAAAGCCAAATGGATGTTAAAAAAGACGCAAATCCAAAAACCGCAAGGAAAAAAAGGAAGTACTTATCCATAGAAACATTACACTTCGGAGGGGATCCAAAAATAAGATGCAAACTCCTCATTCAAAATTCCATATAAAGCATCAATTGATCTCAACTATAGAGTAGGGATCTCTGATTCTTCAAAGCTACCAAAAACCCATCGGGTCTTAAGCTGGTGCAACGGATCCGGCCTTGGAGGCAGCAGCAGAAAGCCTGGATCTCTTCTTTGCCAAGCTCTCGCTCCTGCGGTCCCTCTGCTCCTTGAGCCTGGAGGCAAGAAGCTTCTGGTACTCCGCTGCTTCCGACTTGGCCTTGGCGATCCTCTTCTTCTTGTCCGCGATCCTCGATCGCTTCCTCTGCAGTGTCAGGGGAGTCACCAACCTCTGAATCTTTGGTGCCTTGCTGTACTTCTTACCTGCAAAAAGATCATAATGTTTTTGAGAATAATATTAATACCCCTATCTACATTGACTTGGAAGAGCTCCAAAAATCTTTTTAAGCACCCACCTGATTTAGTAGTAAAGGCTCGGCGATACGTGTTGACGTACTTGCGCACATCATCCTCCTTGGAGAGGTTGAATAGCTTCCGGATCTTGGAGGCCCTCTTTGGCCCTCTCATCCTTGGTTTCTCAACATCGGTCAATCCGGGAAGATCGTTGTCGCCTTTCTTGACGATGACCAAGTTCAGAACCGAGAGGTCGGGGCTGACGATGCACCCGCGAACCGACTTCCTCCTGCGCTCCCCATTACGCCTTCCGTACCCACGGAAGCAAGGAGTTCCTGCCACAAACGCCCAAAAACAACGTGAACCAAACAAATGAGCCATGATCACAATCCTTCCAAGACTGCACCAGAAAGAAGAAGAACAAGTCAAGGAAATGTCTACTTGCCTCTATGCAGCAGGAGGCGGACACGGCCAGGAGTTAGCACACCCTGCTTCATGGGGAAGCCTTGTTTGTCGCATCCTCCCATGATTTTGAAAACATAGCCCCTGAACTCCTGTAATAGACAAACCAAGGAGATTATGCAAGCTAAGTGGTAACTCTACTTTCAAAAGGAAATTCATGTGGTAAACAAATGAACATAAATACTTCATAAAATATTGTTCAAAGAGACTTAAATCATACCTCACCCAGAGCATCTCCACTAACTTCCTGAGAAATCCTCTTGTCATAAAATGCCCGACTGCAAAATTTCGGTGAAAAGTTTTAAGACCAATAAAACTTTAGAGTCAAATGATGAGATCATAAAATGCACCAACACCCAACTCCGGCAACCCCACCCCAGTGGGCTGACGATCCCAACACAACCACCAACAGCCATGTAGGGACCGTCGTTGTCACCACCGGAGAGAGAGAGAGAGAGAGAGAGAGAGAGAGAGAGAGAGAGAGAGAGAGAGAGAGAGAGAGAGAGAGAGAGAGAATGTGTGTGTGTGTGTGGGGGGGGGGGGGGGGGGGTGTGGACTCGATCGGGGCCTCTTCCCCTTCATCAGGCCACTCCGACCAGTGAATATCACTCGCCCCTTTTGACAAGCACCCCCGGGGTGGCCTGGTGAAGGGGAAGGGGGATCGAAGCAGGGGGGTTGAGTCCGTCGAGGGGACACTGGTGCTACAGAAGAGGGGTGTGATCTCATAGGGGAATGCCATATATATTTTGGCACGATCTCATATCGATGACAATTGGACGCAAGTGACATCCCAAATAGCCAATATAGGTTGGTAGCCTCTCTCTCTCTCTCTCTCTCTCTCTCTCTCTCTCTATATATATATATATATATATATATATATATATATATATATATATATATATAGAGAGAGAGAGAGAGAGTAGTGATACATTGCGGCCGGGTAACGTGCGGCCACCGCCTTCCGGGGTATTTTGGAAATTTTTGTTTTTGGAGATTGATCACCCACCCTTGGATAGCATACACAAAAAATTTCAGCCCGATCCAAGCCCTGTAGGCCGTCCAAATGTGATCGACTTTTATAGGCCGTTCATTTTTGTCGTCATTTTGATCAACACATTTGGACGACCTACAGGGCTTGGATCGGGCTGAAATTTTTTGTGTGTGCTATCCAAGGGTGGGTGATCAATCCCCAAAAAAAAAAAATTCCAAAATGCCCCGAAAGAGGGTGCCGCACGTTACCGGCCGCAATGCACTACTCTCTCTCTCTCTCTCTCTCTCTCTCTCTCTCTCTCTCTCTCTATATATATATATATATATATATATATATATATATATATATATATATATATATATATATATATATATATATATATACGCAATGCACTACTCTCTCTCTCTCTCTCTCTCTCTCTCTCTCTCTCTCTATCTATATATATATATATATATATATATATATATATATATATATATATATATATGGGTCAGGAATCAGGATCCTGTGCCTTCATTTTTTGCCTTCAATTTTGATTTGATGCTCTAGAGGGTTTAGAATGTTCTGGTTTTTTTGGATGTAATCATTCCACTTTAGATAGAACATCCACAAAAAATAAGCACAAAAAATCAAATATATAATAAAAGTTAACAAAAAAAATTAAAAATTTGGTACTATTGAAATTTCAGACAACACGTTGGATCCTCAAAAAAAGAAATTTCGGTCATTTCGTAGATCTGTTGACAAGTGATTCCATGGACTAAGCCAATCAAGTGCTACCACATGCTAGCATGCTTCGAGAGAAAATTTTCAATGTATTTTCAATCTAAACAGCTTTCAGGATAGTCCCACAATTCAAACTAATGGCCCTCTAAATCATGGCATCAAAGTTAATGCCTTCAATTTCCTAAAATCTATTGTTGAACATATCCTTGAATCCAAGAACATCGTGAATGCCTATAAACTATTCCTTGATGCCAAGTAAAGAATTAGGAAAAAAGGAAGATGTCCCTCTTTATCTTGCCAAGAAACGAGACATATGGTACATATTTACTATCTACCCAATTTTTTCAAGAAAGGTGACGGTACCAGCAAGTTCATTGATAAAAAACAAGGTAACATAACGAGGTGGATGCATAAAAGCCCAACCAGCAACCAAGGAGGCAGCAAGAAGACAACATTGGATGACACAAAAAACTAACATTAGGAAGAAAAAGAAAAAAAATCTTAAATAGGAACAGGAAAACATCTACTAATTATTGTTAAGTATATCAAATAGTTCTACTCTTTGCCAAATCATGAGTATGATTCTATTCAATGAACTCTACCAATAGTTAACAAGTCTCTACAAAAATATGAATTTATAAATTTTGCATGATTATACGTATTCAGTTTTATATCTATCCATGATTATACCCATCCCATTTTGTTTAACTTCATCGTTTTCCCAACCCTCCCAATTCCTTCAAAGTTAGCAATTGTTGCCCTCCGCAAATTTAACACGAAAAAAGACTTTGCATCAATGACATCTCTACTACTCTTCTAAAATGGAGACCTTTGGTGCCACATGGCAGCCTCCCCATTCCCCATCCCCATTTTTTATATTTAAACATGATCCTCTCTCTCCCCCTCCTTCCATGATGGAGAGCTGGATTCGGTACAGGATGTGTGATCCGTTCGAGTGGCATCGCAACCGTTCGTGCTTTTGGTGGCACGTGGAGGCCTCTCCTTAGCATTTGTTAAGAAAGAAAGAAAAAAAACATTCCTATCCCACCTCACGTATCAGTGTATCACAGCCATTGTGAATGATTGTGATCGGGGGGGTCATTTGAAAACTTTGCACATTAAACGGCTCGTCCTTTCTTCAAGATACCAAACGACCATTATATCGCTCCATTAAACGGCCTATTAATCCGTGATTTGTAATGTTTCTATTGTGGGTCAGGAAGCAGCCATCGAAAGCCAGCAATGCGGCCTTTCCACTTCAGTTCGGGAACCTATCAAACGTTTCTCCCACATGCGTCCCCACCCCTTGCACCCAAACCTCGTGGGAGGCCAGATTATCCTCCACCCTACAACGATGGGTGGCGGGGTGGCGCGGTGTCGAATATCCCCAGAGACCCAAGGGCCGACAAGCCCTATCCTCTCTCCACATCAGATCATAGGATCTCTGCTACAGTCTTTCCATTGAGATATCAGACTTTCCCTTAAATTTTGCATATGATTTGGGCTTATTCTCAAACAATGGAGACACAATGCACAGATATCTCAAACAAGGTGGACATAAAAGCATATTTCACGTAAAATTAATTAAAGAATATAAAAGAGAAAATTCTCACAGCTTCTGGTCGTCATCGATCTCGAGCTTTTTCTGGCATCCAGTGGTCGGATTCGCGATATTGAACTGGGAAGGGAAAAAAAAAAGAAGCAACGGATCAAAACAAAAGGGTTTTATCAATCAGATTCGCGGCATCGAACTGGAAATCGATGGATCAAAGCAGCAGGATTTATCCAGATCTAATGACTATAACAACAGAGCAACCAACAAGGAATCAATTGAAGAGTTTTCGAGATGGGCGATTGGCTCTACCTTCATTTTCGATCAAGTGCTTCACAGAAGGGAGCGCGCCGCCGGGAGACAGGAAAACCAGGATGGGACGATGCGGCCGCCGGGAGACAGGAAAACCAGGATGGGATAATGCGGCCGCCGCTAGGGTTTTCCTCTGTGCAGTTGGTTGGTTTCTTAAATTTAAATGGGTGCCCGTTCTTCTGATTTCCGGAAAATTTTCAGCACATCCTGCGTACGCTACAACCGTTGCCGAGAGCCCATCAGCAATGCTCTCGTGATCTTGAGTGAGTCTTATCCTATAGATGCTGGAGGAGATGCAGTTTAGGGTTTGGAGGGTTCAGATCCTTCGGATTTTGATTCCTTGTCCCTCTACCAGATCGATTTTAGTGATAGAGACACCTAACATGGATAATTAGCGTTGGGTCCTCCCGATAGAAAAATATCATTTTTATCTCTACAGTCAGTTGTACACGTGAGCAAAAGCCCTATATGCAACTGTACATATGGGCCTCGGTTCGAAACAAACAAAATATCTGTAGCAAAAAGAGTAACATTTTTCGTAAATTGTTACTCTTTTGCTACATTGGAATCAATGTAGCAATTTTTTTTGTGAAATTTTACCAATTTTTTTTTTCTATTTGATATAGTGAAATCACAATAGCAAAAGAGTAATAATTTGTGCAGATTGAGTAACAATTTGTTACTCTTTTGCTACAGTGATTTCACTGTAGCAATTTTTTTTTTTCTACAGTGAAATCACTGCTGTAAAAGAGTAACAACTTTGCAGATTGAGAACAATATTTAAAAAGTAACATTCTGTGCAGATTGTTACTTTTTTGCTACAGTGAAATTATTGTAGCAATTTATTTTTTTATGAAATCGTGTTCCTAAAAAAAAAAATTGCTACAGTGAAATCACTGTAGCAAACCCGTGGGTTGAGTCATGTAGCGAAAGGACGAAGGCGCATGCACTAAGGAGCAATTTGGTCATTAAAAAATGATAATAGTCACTTGTGGGTTTTCCTCTAACTGCATCCTTTTCAGGATGGACTTGCGCAACACCATCTTGTTGGATGTCCTTCCCCTTAAAACGATCTCTTGTCAATGGACCTCTCACTAAGTCCCCCTTGTTTTTTTGGGAAAATAACACTTCGCCCCCATGTAGGTTCAACTAAGAGACAAACTAAAACTGTCTCCCCCTTCTCCTCATCATCCTCCAATGGCTCCTCTTCCTCCTCCACATGCACCTTCTGCTCCACCACCATCGACACCACGTCCTCTCCGCTACCGGACCCTCCTCCTCCTCCTCTGGGGGAGGTTATTGTAATAGGGTAAAGGGGTACTAAAGAATGTTTCAAAGCTTGACGTAGGCAAATTTAGTGAGTTGGCTGATGGCTGATTAACGGAAGTAAGATTTTGATTAATATGTCTAACGTCAGGGGGCGTGTATTTTTAAAAACGTCAGGGGGGGGGGTCTGTGTAATAACCCCAAACCTCAAGGAAGATAAGTATTTTTTTGCTTTTTAAAATAAACTCTACTCATTGAGTTGTGTGACGGTCTTCTCAGTTGTTTAAGGCAATGGATGACGATTCTAATATAAAATATGTTCAAGAAGAATCAAATACTAGGAAACGTAAATTGACATCCAAAGTGTGGGATGATTTTGAAGAACTCCATTCAGCAAATGGTTCATTGTGGCTTGTTGCAAGCATTGTAAATGAAGATTTGTAGGGTCAAGTACTAGTGGAACTACTCGCTTAAAATCACATATCTAGATGTCCAAAAAATAAATAAATAAGGTTGTCGGTCAACAAATTCTCTATGTTTCAAATAGATGTCCAAAAAAACTACCGATGAGTGCCTTCAAATCTTTAAGTTTGATCATAGAGGATTCGAATAGATCTTGCGAGGATGATTGCTAAACATGGTTATGTATTTAATATTGTTGAACATGTGTTCTTTGAGATATTTGTCAGAAATATTCAACCCATTTTTAATCTTGTTTCAATAAATATAGTTAGGGCTGACATTTCAAAGGTGTGTAATGAAGAGAATGATAAGTTGTACAACTATCGTGATTCTCTTGATTGCAAGTTCAGCCTTACAACTGACGTTTGGACATCATAGAACCAAAATTTTGGATATTTGTGCTTAATTTGTCATCACATCAGTAGTCAATGGAAAATAAAGGGAAAAAAATATTTGCTTTACAACAGTTCCATCTCTCTTTTTTTTTTTTGATAAATCCTCACTTTTTTTCATGGAGGGGGGTTTGTCATGGACCCCTATGTGTTGATTAGAATGACAAACAGTTAGAGAAAATTAACAAAGAACCAAAAGAAAACAACTAAACTATCCACAAAGAGTCAAGACTTCATCTCGCCAAGCTTCCTGCAAAGCCATGGCCCAAAGTTTCACTAGATTGATAATCTTCAAGTTCACCACCTCCTGGGAGCCGTGCTAGCTTGTTCTCAAACACCCTGGAGTTCCGTTCGGTCCACAAATTCTAGCAAATTGCAGAGCAGAAGATATCCCATGGTCTCATAAGATTAGTCTGCACTCTTTCCCTGCACCATGAACTCCAAAGACGAAGAAGGCTCGTTGGATGCGAAGAAATACCGAAGCGTACCTTGAAGTTCTCCCATATTTCCTGAGAGAAAGCGCACTTTAGCAGTTCCATCTCCTCATGATGCAGCAACACTTAGGAAAGTTATTCAAGAACTTATTTTGGGATGGAATATTGATGAGAAATTGTGCTCTTTGACTGTTGACAATGCTTCTACAAATGCAATGATGATTCGAGAGTTGAAAAGTTGCTTTGTGACCAAGGTTCGTTATCTCTTGGAGGGAACTTATTTCATGTGAGATGCACTACTCATATTCATAACATTGTTGTTCAAGAAGGGTTACAAGAACAAGATTCAAAAAAGTGTAAAATATGTTGTGTCCTCACTGGCAAGGGAACTGTTAGATAGCCTCACGCCCCAAAACCCGGGTTAGAAGGAAAGGTCCACAGCGGGTATATTAAGCGGGTGATGGGTGCCTCCCTCACCGATGTGGAACTATTCGTCAACACTCCCCCTCATACGGAGCACGGGTGGCAAGGATCCTCCCACGCGGAGCACACGTGGCAAGGCACAATCAGTGGGGAGCACCGAAGCAGGAGCAGGAGACAGGCCAGCTCTGATACCATGTTGAACAGGAACAAAGGTTTAACATGCAATGAACCAAGTTAAATTATGTTGGTCTTGAATGCACAACAATATATGGAACTCTACTTTTCTAACGTTTGTCAATGCCTTAGATGTGAAAGAAACCTTTTGTTGCTTGGAGCAAATAGATCAAGACTATAAGATAAATCCATCTAACCAGGAGTGGGAAATAGGAAAAGTAATTTGTGATGGTTTGAAAATCTTTTATGAGGTCACAAGTAAAATCTCAGGTACTCAATATCCATTTGCCAATATTTACTTCATAGATATTTATGATGTTTACATTCAGTATGCATTATGTAACGGTTCTTCGAATTATTCTCTATCTTCGAGCTACCATGTCGTGTTGTTTTCCTTTACCTCCTCAATTAAACTATAACCATATTCTAATGTTGACTGAGATTATGAAATCACAGTTCAATAGTTGTGCTATCTAAATCGTCAGCCGATATTTTACGAGTGAACGAAGTATATAGAGATTGACTATTACTTGGTTCGCCATCATTTTGCTGCTCAGATTATCTCCCTTCCACATCTCTTCTGACATGCAGCTTGCCCACTTCTATGTGAAGTCCCACACCACTCAATTTTTTTCCTCCTTTGAAAAAAAAAAAAAAACCCACCAACCCATCAACAAGGCTGTTAAAGACTCACATACTCTAAATTCTAGGGGTAACTCGGAGAACATCTCTGAACTTCTACAATGTAACTTATGCACACACGAAGAATACTACTCATAAATAAAAGAAACACCAACACACCCTTAATCGAGATTATAATCTCCTACACTCGATCATTACATTGTGTGAGACTGAACTCATGATAACGAAGGATGGAACAACAAAAGATTTTCATGTATTCTACACCAAGAGCGCTTGGACCAATTACTAATAAGAGCAAAAGTCATCAAAACACGAAAAAAAAAAAACATAATCACTCCAACAAATAAGTCTGATACAGGATGAGCACACTTGATTACAAGCACCCGTGAACAATATCCGTATCGTGTTACGATCAAATGCTCAGAGTGCACATACAAAATCTCCACTTGTTTCAATGTCATCAAGGTCCAAATCTTCATCCATGTCATCAAGGTCTGCACTGCCCCCAACAAATTGCTTTAGTTTTGGAGCCTCAGCAGGTGCCCTCGCCTCCTGTATTATCAACATGATATCGTCGATGCTCTGAGATGAAGCATTTGTGTCCGCATTCTGTAAGCTTTCCTGATACCCATCAGTTAGCTCTATCGGTAGGTTCTTTAGAAACCAAGGGTGATTCCTTATCGCGGGGATGGCTATCCTCTGCAACAATCGATGAAATTAGTAAAGCCGAGTAATGCCACATTCCGTAGGAGTGAGATATGCTATGATGTATCATAGCAACATGTTGCAGTTCATCAATAAGTGAAGGTGATGCATAAATGGTTCATCAATAGGCATCTGTAACCATAGGGAACAAACAATGAAGGCCATGTTCCATTATGGATGAAATCAAATTGTGGATTGTAGTTCTTTAGCTTTAAATCTAAAATAAAACTTCGGGGAAATCCAGAGAAGGATGATGTAATCTTAGGGAAGAAAAAATAGCAAATATAAAAATATGCAATAAATATATTTTTTGGGTTTTATGAAACTTCCAATAACACTCAGAGCATCATCACACCACCATCCAAGTCTTATTCATTATGATGGGGTTGGCTGTAGAAAAGATTGATAAGAATTTCCAACAGGCCGTCAACCTTGCACCAACCCTTTAAGATTGGTGTCATAAATCTGACAAGGGAACTTGGTGAGGGACATGCCAACAAACCTAAAGTGGAAGTTAGTAGGTAGGATGGCCTATCTTGTTGTCATGCAATCAAAGAGCAAATAGACTTCATTTAACATGAGGGGTCGATTTTTTGCAAGATACTTTGGGCCTAAATTTCCCTCTTCAGATTAACTAAGGGTAAAATCATTCCAATAAAACCATCGTATGAAAGTAAAAGTCGAACCACAAATATACCTGATATATTCCCCATAAATAGAATTCATTTAAGGGGTTGATTTGCACATGTAATCTAGTTTTCAAGGGTCGATGTGTAAATATGAAGTTGCCAGGGATTACCATGCAATTAGACTAGTTTCTAGAAGCCAATATGCAAAAATCCCTTTTGTTAAAAATAACTTTTCAATAAAAAACATGCAAAATCAGATTTTTTTTTCTTTTTCCTCATGATTTTGCAGTGCATCCACCTGCAACTTGAGTATCATTTGTTAGGTGCAAGTCATAGACTCAAGCTTTTGATTGCATGGTTAAACACTTAAACATGTTAAGCTGATTTATTAGAACAAGGAGATGGGAGTGCTCTAAAAACATATCCTTCCTCGAAGCATATTACCTGTTCAGGATTGGCTACAAAGATCCGGGATAAAAGAAGTCTGCATTCCGTCGATACTCGTACATAGTCTGGAATAGAGTACTGGACACTAAGTATCCGCTGCCAAAATAAAGTTTGTTCATATTAAAAAGCCTATCAATTGACTAGAACAGGAATTATCATTTGTTTTATGTTAAGCCGATACAATATGCTCACCCTAATTGTCTTTCTGAAGTTTCTTGGATCGTCTGGGTCCTCAAAGGGATAAGCTCCAACCAGCATCACATATAGCGTTACCCCACACGACCAAACATCTGCAATCTGCAGTTACATGAAGCAGACGGGTTATACTGACATATCTAGCTCTTGAGAGAAAAATAAGCAAGAAATGAAATCACCTTTCCATCATATTCCTTTCTAGATAAAACTTCCGGGGCAATGTAAGCTGGTGTGCCCACGGTGGATTTTGGTTGAGAATGCAACACCGAAGACTGCAAGACCGGGTTAAAAAACATTTAATTTTTGTGCTTGTGATGAGTAAAAAAATTCAGCTTGTAGCAATAATTAATCACCTTGGAATAACCAAAATCACAAATCTTAAGGCGGGGTGCAACGCTACCATCCAAGAGAGTGTTTTCTAGCTTAAGATCCCTATGACATATTTGCTGCAAAGAAACGAATAAAGATTCTATCACTTTGACGGATTGGTGGAAAATGTAGATGAATTAGGGCAGATCATGGACATCAAGACACACCATGGAATGGCAATAGCTGACTCCTGATATCAGTTGTTGAAAGAAAAACCTTGCCTGCTCCAAATGTCAAGACACAACCAACGACATAAACGAGAAACAGAAATGCAGTTAAATACCACAGAAGCAACAATGAATAGAATATTTTTTTTTTTCTACCTCATCCTCACTGAATCTCCCTGCATTGCATATACTCTTGAAGAGCTCCCCACCAGCAGCATACTCCATGACTATGGCTAGATGTGTAGGTGTCAGCAAGACCTGAAGTAGTAACCCTTAGTTTCGTTTATTTTCCTCTCCCAAATAATCCATCATCGTCACTTTAAGGTGGGTTAAGGCGGGTATCACTACCCGTTACCTACTTGACGAATACGGGATTCGTTCCCTTCCCAGAACCCTGGTTCAATTACCGAGACACTTCACCAGTTAAGCTAACCGGCACCCTCAGTAGTAGTAACTCTTAGTTTATTTTATAAAATAAATTAAATAAGAATATGCTATTCTAGTAAAACAAAGTACAGCTAATTATGCTCATAAGTTACCACTTCACCCAAAAGCTTAAGCTATTAGGGAAAGACAAACAATGCACATATCAAGCTAACACCCCCCTCAAGTGAGGCCCTCTCCTACACGTGAGCATTTAAACTAATGGGGGAATAAACAAATGGAGGCAACAAGACTTGAACCCAAGGCCTCATAGAAACCAGAGCTGTGATAGCATGATAAGTTACCATTTCACCCAGAAGCTTAAGCTGTTAGGGAATGGACTACCAATGCATATCAACCTAACCTACGCAATTAAATCATCATCATGATTATCACAATAAATTGATTACTAGACCAAAAGTCGATCAGAAAGAAGATATCAGCAGGCAGAATGCTTACGTAGTCGGATACGTTATTGTTATATTGGTAATATAGATTGCCTATTTACACTTACAGTACACATAACTGCTTTTCTCCTGGAGAATAAAAACGGCTTTTGGTTAAGCTTCGTGCTTGCCCTTATCTTTCTCTGAAAACTAAAGATAACTTTAATGGTAAATTGAAGGTTTCGTAATGTTAGGAACATCACCATTTATGAGGATCGAGCATATCTGTCAAGGGGTTAAGGACTTTAGTTATTTATGCAAATTGTTTTAAATTTTCAATCTAATGCTTATTGGATAGATGGAAGGAGGCTTAACATGCACTTATGCATAAGCACAATCGTAAAGAGGATTTGCAGTTAAAAGAGAATAGATGGAAGCATACTTAATGTTACCATGGGAGAAGAATTCACAAAGGGCATACCATGGGGGGAGAGCCTCAAGGGCAATGTAAAAAGCGAACTAGGGCACCATGGCCAACAATAGATACGACCTATAAGGGTGTGGTCAAGTACAGGTGAGCTACCACGCAAATGTAAAAACACAATGCAAAGAGACCTACATCTAACACCACCCTTAAACTCAAGGTGGGTAACACAAACAGAGTTTGCAAGGAAGAAAGAGCAAAGTCTCAGGTCGACCTGGGAACTCGGCTGACCTGGTGCCAACCAGGGTACATCAGACCTGCAAGTAGGACGACCTGAATTGGATCACCACACTGATATGTCGAATACACACCCTTGCCTGGAGAAATACGGAACGGAAGATTCACGACAAAATAGTAGGAACAATGAGAGCCAACGTAGCAACCTAGCTAAGTGTGAAGTGTGAACAATAACTGGCAGCCCAAGTCTGAGTAGGAAGCACAACCACAAAAGAATCATAAGCATAAAAAATCATCCCCCCAATCGGCCATCATGCTATCTCAGCCATTGAATGGGTGATGCATCGTCCCAATTGGTCATCAAGCCATCCTTGTCATCAAATGTGTGGTACGTTGCTCCGATCGACCATCAGACCATCTTAGTCGTCGGATGTGTGATACATTGTCTCCATCGACCATCTAGCCATCCCAGTCATCCGATGTGCGATACGTCGCCCCGATCGACCATCATGACAACTTAACCATCGAATGGGTGATACGTCGTCTCGATGGACCATCAGGCCATCCCAGCAGTCGGATGTGCGATATGTCCCCCCCCCCCCAATCGGCCCAGGTCATCTCTATTCTCTACTGTCTGATGCGAGATACGTCGCCCCAATCGGTCATCAGGCCCTCCCATTGTCGGATATGTTATATGTCTCCCCAATCGGTTATCAGTCCATCTCAGTTGCCAGATGTGCGATATATCGCCCCGATCGGCCATCAGGCCCTCTCAGTCATTGGATGTGTGATACGTCACCCCGATAGACCATCTGGCCATTCCAGCCATCGGATGCATGGTACGACGGCCTGATCGGCCATTAAGCCATCTCAGCCATCGGATGTGCGAACCGTTGCCATGATCGACAATCAAGCCATCTCAGCCATCAGATGTGCGATACGTCGCTAGGATAGACCATCAAGCCATCCTAGCCATCACATGAGTGATACATCACATCGATCGACCATCATGCCATCTCAATCATCGGATGGGCAATACGTCGTCCCGATTGGTCATCAACCCATCCCAGTCATTGGATGTGCGATATATTACCCCGATCAACCATCTGGCCATCTCAGCCGTCGACTGTGTGATACGTCGCCCCGATCAGCTATCTGGCCATCCTAGTCATTGGTTGTGCGTTATGTCACCTTCGATCAACCATCAAGTCATCTCAACTGTCAGATGGGCGATGCGTTATCCCAATAGGCTATTAGGTCATCCCATCATCGAATATGCTATAATTCGCCCTGATCGGTTATCAGGCCATCTATACCGTCGGATGCGAGATACGTCGCCCCTATCGGCCATCGGGACCTCCTAGTCGTTGGATATATTATACGTCTCCCCGATCAGTCATCAGGCCATCTTAGCCATCCGATGTACGATACATCGCCCTAATCAGTCATCAGACCCTCTCAGCCGTCAAATGTGCAATATGTCGCCCTGATCGGCCATCAGGCTATTTCAGCCGTCGAATGCGTGATATGACACCTTAATTGGCCATAAGGCCATCTCAGCCATTGGATATGTGATATGTTGCCTTGATCGACAATCAAGACATCTCAGCCATCGGATGTGCGATACGTCGCCACGATCGGCCAACAGGCCACCCTGGTCATCGTATATGCAATACATCGCCCCGATTGACCATCAATCCATCCTAGTCGTCGGATGTGCAATACGCCCTAATCGGCCATCAGACACTCTCAGCCGTTAGATGTGCATTGAGTCACCCCGGCCATTCCAACCCATCATCGAGCATGCGTCTAGAGAAGTGGACCATCTTAATCAGATGTTGACACCTTCATCTGATCGGATGCTCTTTTATGCAATACGGCTTAGGGCTATAAATACAACATACGAGAGAAATGAAATGGATGCTTTCCCTTTGTAGCCGTCACCCATAAAATGCCCCCCCCCCTCCCCAACACACACACACACATACACGAGAATAAGAGGGAGGCTCTTCTCCCCTTTTGTGCGACAGCAAACGGAAGAGAAGGGGGCTAAGGCTTGGCCCCCTCCCATTCCCCCACCAGATAGGAGAGGGGGGGGGAGGGGCCCCAACCCTATACCAAATCCAATCAGCGACAACAAAATGGGGGCTCGATCCAGCCCCCTTCATCCTTCTTGTGTTATGCGGGGTTTCATCATGTTTGTCTTAATCTGCAAGTCAAACCATTAAGTGAGAAATTACATGTATGCCCTTTTACTATTGAGCCAGTAGTTCAAGATCATCAGCAGGTTCAACAGTCGATCTCACAACCTTAGTTGTTCGCCTAAGAGTCGTGCGTGTGTGGGTTTGCGTGGGTATTTATCGTTTCTCAATTGCATCGTTTTGCGTGTGTTTGCATCGTCTATATGATTCATGTTTTTTGAGGATTTCGACGTGTATTTAAATATTTTCCAATTCTAGAATATCGTGCTTTAAAATAAAAATATTTTTCATTCTCGAAAATCAGAATTGATTTCATCGTAGTCCAAGTCGAGATTATCCGACACTTAGAAAAATTTCTTAGTGTTGGAGGTCAACACTAGGCGTCCGAACAGCTGTAAGTGTTTTAGGTCCAAACAACTGTTCAGACTCTTCATCTAACGGTCGAAAGGGTCTATACCTGTCAGAACCATTAGGGACCATTTCACACAATGGGTCCGAACAACTGTTCGAACATCCTTAGGTGTGTCAAGGGATGTTGAGTTTAGTGTCATAACAGTTATTCAAACCATATCTCATTCTCGTTCGAACAACTGTTCGAACGGCCTATACAAAATGGGTTTTGTATAAATACCCCCTACCATGATTGGTTTTGTGTGGAAAAATTCGAGGAGAAAATTGATTTGGGGTGGAGAGGCTTTTGAATTTTCATCTCCGTTTCTTCCTTCCCATGAGCCTACACGTAAGCTAAGATCCTTATTGCTTGAGCGTATTTTTCCACCATGAGTATGTTAGCTAATTAGCTAGATTTGTTTATTTCTCAATTTGGAAAATAGTTAAGATTTATCGCTTTAGTCGATTTGATAGGTTTTCCTCTTTCTTATCCTTGCAATCTCATGTGTTGGGTTCTTCCGTGCGAAACAGAAGAGGGTCAGGTCTTGCTCGTGTGACACGACAAGAAGAACCCTAATTCGTCTTAGTAGGGAGTCAGGGTTTACAGACTGTGGGCATCGAAATTAGCCCACGGGTCGAACCCGATTTTTACACAAAAAAAATAGGCCCGCACCCGACGGCCTTTGGGTCAAACCCGATTTTTTTACAAAAAAATGGGCCCGCACACAACGGCCCGCATGCGAAACATGGGCCCGCACACAACGGCTCGCATGCGAAACTTGGGCCCGCACACAACGGCCCGCATGCGAAACTTGGGCCCGCACACAACGGCCCGCATGCGAAACTTGGGCCCGCACACAACGGCCCGCATGCGAAACTCGGCCCGCACACAACGGCCCGCATGCGAAACTCGGCCCGCACACAACGGCCCGCATGCGAAACTCGGCCCGCACACAACGGCCCGCATGCAAAACTCGGCCCGCACACAACGGCCCGCGTGCGAACTAGGCCCACGTGCGAACTCAATTCGCGCGCCATGGCCCGACCCAAAACAAACAGGTTCCACCGGACCCGCAACTCGGACACAAAGAGGGGGGCCCACCGGCCCCCCCTTCTAGAAAACCGTGCCCCCTCTTTGTGGAGAGGTGGGGGCGGCCCTAAAAGAAAAAGAAAAGAAAAAGAAAAGAAAAAGAAAAAGAAAAAGAAAAGAAAAAGAAAAGAAAGGAAAAGGAAATCAAAACCGCCTCGATGCGGGGGGAGGTGGCGTGGACGTCTACGTAGCCGTAGATCCGCGACGATCCCTCGATCCAACGGACAAGATGACGTTGCGTCGCCATCCGATCCAAAAGTGCAACAAGAATAACAACTCGATCTTTAAAGATCGAGTCACATCTAGCCCATAACCACTCCAACTAAAAAGGAGGAAATCGGGGTTTGTTTCCCCAAATAAGGGAACAATATCTCGATGGTTGTGAGGGGAGATATTGGAGGAAACAAAAAGATTTCAGCAATATCTCCCCCAACCGCCCCCCTTTGCCTATAAATAGAAGGGGTCGGGGAAGGCATCAAGGGTCCGAAAGCCGAAGACGAAAGAGCTTCGCAAGAGAAGCTCCAACGCTCGAAGACCGAAGGCTTCACGAGGCACGGCAAGCATATCCTACGGGAGTCCTTGGCCCTTCAAGTCCTCATCAACGTGAAGACCTTGCACTCGGAGATCAAAGCTTCGACTCCTCGCACGAAGAAGAAAGCGTGGAGAAGAAGACCCGGAGCCGTCATCACCCGATTGCTCCAACGATCTTCATCAGCTCCGAAGAAGCCATAAGCAAAGGCCGGAGAAGAAGATCGAAGCCGACAACACTCGTCGTCTTCAATCAAGGCATCGACTCCTCGCACGAAGAAGAAAGCCGGGAGAAGAAGGCCTGAAGCCGGTGCTACCCCTGCCGCCTTCGTCAACCAAAAGCCGACGCTACAACCGTCGTGCTAAAGCCGGTGCCACACCCGCCGTCTTCATCAACAAAAGCCGACGCTACAACCGTCGCACGAAGATCGGTGCTACACCCGCCGTCTTCATCAACGAAAGTCGACGCCACAACCGTCGCACAAGCATCGGTGCTACCCCCCGCCGAAAAGCCAAAACCGACGCCACAACCGTCGAGGAAGCCGGAAGAGTAAAGAAGCCTTGAAGAGGTAACGCCAGTCGTTCGAGAAGAAGATCGAGTCGAAGCTAAAGTCAAAGCCGACGCAAGAAGCCAAAGCAAACGCACCGGTAAAGCCCGCGCTAAAGCAACGCACGTGCCAAAGCCAAGCAACTACGACGGTCACGAGCAAAGCACCGCACGTTCTAGCCGATACGACGCGAAGTCCGGAAGAACTAAAGCATCGCAAGTCTCTACCCGTCTACGTTCAAGCGCAAGCGCCAAAGCAAAGCAAAAGCCAGAGCCACGCCAAAGCTACGCCAAAGCCGAAAGCTAAAGCCAAAGCTGACGCCAAAAACACGATCGACGCCGCGAACCGACGATCAAGGACGCCGAGGTCGAGCAAGGATCGAGGAAGACACGAAGACCGAGGAACGAAGCCCAAAGCCTCCCTAGCCGAGAAAGCGCGAAGCACGGACGGGACAAAATCAACGGCGGAAACTCCTTAGCCTCTCAAAAACCCTCACCCTGTAAAGACCTCTGTCCTGGGCAACCCCTTCAGAGCTCTCGCACGAATACCACGTGGAGACGCGGATCAAAGGGACCCTCCAGAGGATCTCTCCCACAATCTCCTGATCAAAGAAAATTTGTAATCTCGTGTGATCCGCAATAAAGACGACCCGAATCTTTTTCCGCGACCACAGATTTCTGGCACGCCCGGTGGGACCTCCTCTCCTTTCATCCGTACGTTTGAAGGAGTTGCTTCAAGTTCGCCATGGCCGGAACGAACGATGATACGTTTGCTCCAACAAGCCTCTCACCTATCGCCGAGTCTCCACTACTCCAACAAGGCGATCCAGAAAACCCGGTGGATGACATTCCCCCGGTAGTACGCGTTTACACTCGGCGTACTCAAACTCTTGCGGACTTCTTCACGCCAGAAACTGCTGCTGAAGGTGCTCGCCAAATCACCAATGAGGCCTTGGTGCATGAAGAAACAAGCCTCAATCCTGGAACATCTGTCCAGAAATTTGGGGAGGACCAGCCCCAACCCCGAACCCGTTCGGGTTCTCCAGCGGACTTTGCACCTCCCTTGCCGGGGGCAAACATCCGTCATCAAGCAGAAGCAAGTCAGCGTAACTACGTCTCCGACGACGATGGCGAGGGTGCAGGAGTACAACATCGAGATGTCCTGCGGCATTATCCTCCTTCCGCTCTCCAGCTCCAAGTCATGCAAATGGGTGAACACATGGCTCAGCTCACCCGACTAATGGAAGAGAAAAATCGTCACATCAACACCTTGCTTCAGAGGCTGAGTACCAGGGATGTCGCAACATTCGGTCAACCTCCTGCTTCTCCAGTAGCTGCTCCAGCCCCGTCTCCAACTCCCACTCTTGCAGAAGTTGGCCCGGCAACACTAGCAACTGCTCCTGCACTTTCCTCGGCTCCCTTGCCGGTCTCGATGGCCGCGCAACCTTCAGTAGCAGCAACGATGAATGCCCAGCAAATACAAGCACTAGTGGCTGACATGATGCGTTCCCACGGCGGCAACCTACCTCCGATCACGGCGGCATATTCGAAGCCTTACACTACAAGGATCCAGCAGCTGCGCTTCCCTACCGGGTTCCAGCCACCAAAGTTCCAACACTTCGACGGAAAGGGGAACCCAAGGCAACACATTGCCCACTTCGTCGAAACTTGCAATAACGCCGGCACATACGGCGACGAGATGGTGAAGCAGTTCGTTCGCACACTCAAAGGTAATGCTTTTGACTGGTATGTTGATCTTCCTCCAGGATCCATTGACAGTTGGGATCAAATGGAAAGAGAATTCCTCAACCGCTTCTACAGTACTCGGCGCATCGTTAGCATGACCGAGCTTACTGCCGTCAAGCAAAGGAAGGACGAATCAGTAATCGACTACATCGATCGATGGAGGAATCTCGCCCTGAATTCACGAGACCGTTTGTCGGAAGACTCGGCTATCGAGATGTGCACCCAAGGCATGCACTGGGGCTTACTCTACATCCTCAAAGGGATCAAGCCTCGGTCCTTCGAAGAACTTGCAACTCGAGCCCATGACATGGAGCTCAGCTTAGCAAATCGCGGGGACTCAAAGACCAAAGACTTCCTGAAGGTGGAAAAGAAAGACAAACCGCCGGCACCCAAATCAAAGCAAGTTAATGTCGCCGACATCGCCTCGGCCTCCAAGCCACTCAAAATCAGCGGTAAGTCAGATCAAGAAAAGGGAGCTGCCATACCACCGCCTCCATCTCAAAGGCAGTCGAAGATGACTCTAGAAGAACTTGAGGCCAAAGAGTATCCCTTTCCAGACTCAGAAGTCTCCTCCATGTTCGATCAACTGCTACAAGAAAAGATGATCGAGCTTCCTCCTTCAAAAAGGCCCGAACAGATGCATCGGGTCAACGATCCGCTCTTCTGCAAATACCACCGGCTGGTCAGCCATCCTATTGAGAAGTGTTTCGTCTTCAAAGAGAAGATCATGGCACTCGCAAAGCAAGGAAGAATCGAGATCGACTCCAGCGACGTTGCAACAGCAAACATGACATCCATCACCTTCGGTTCGTTTCAACCGGTACTCGTTGCTACCCACCAGAGAAGGCCCAAGTTGCGCATCAATCGCCAAAGGCCAATTGCAAAGTTAGCTCCACAACGGAAGATCTCAAGACGACAGCAGTACACTCCTAAGCCCGCTGAGAAAGAAACGTCACTGCCCTGGGGGCAACCGTCGCCTACATCGACGTCTCTCTCAAACAAAGCTATGTCCCAACGGAATCTCCAGACAAGGTACGAGCAAGGAGACCCGGAGGTCGGTCTGTTAGGCCAGCCTTCAGGTAAATTCGACTACTACGTCCTCTACTCCAGACCTTCACCTGTCTCAATAGAAGAAATCAAGCCCACCGGCTGGGAGTCAGAAGGCGAACCACCAAGGTCCCCAGAGGAGCAAGGCTCCCCAACTCATGGAGAACCTACAAATCTCCGGACAAGGTACGAGCAAGGAGACCCGGAGGTCGGTCTGTTAGGCCAGCCTTCAGGTAAATTCGACTACTACGTCCTCTATTCCAAACCTTCGTCTGTCTCAATAGAAGAAATCAAGCCTACCGGCTGGGAGTCAGAAGGCGAACCACCAAGGTCCCCAGAGGAGTAGGTCTCCCCGACCCATGAAGGACCTACCACTCCCACTCCAGAGCTTCACCTTGATAACGAAGAATCCACTGATGAAGATGCATGGGTCATGTTGCCTCGCAGACGAAGGCCATGGACGCCAAGAAGTCACAAGTTCGATCGGGTAACAAGAAAGCTTCCGAAACGAAGAACTTACAAAAAGAAAAGCAAAGCTCCAGGAAGGAAGGCATTCAAAGTACCGCCAGCAGATCCTGATGATCTCCTCCTGCAAAACCCTCCAGAACCGACAACATTGCAAGAGTTCTTCCCCGATTACTTCCTCCCAGCTAATCAGCAGCATGAAGCCTCCTGTTGCATGGTTGAGATTCACATAGCGCCAGAAGAAGAAGATAGGATCAAGCCTTCTGAAGAAAGCAACACCGACAACGAGGAGGATGATTCCGACAAAGACAGTACTGCTGCTTACGACGAGGCAATTCTGCACTTGCCACTCATAGAAGCACTACACCTCCCAGAGAAAGCTCATCTAGCAATGGCCGAGGCTTTGACAGACCCAGACAGCTACAAAAGAAAGAAGAAAGATACCGAGGACAAAACTATTGTCTCATGTAACGCAGCAATAACTTTCTCGGACGAAGATCTGCAGCTCGGAGCACGACTGCACAATCGACCTGTCTATGTCTCGGGATACATCAACGAGAAGCCGGTAAACCGAATCCTGCTGGACTGCGGCTCCGCCGTCAACATCATGCCTATCCAAACAATGCGCCAGCTTGGCATCACCACCGACCAGCTCTCGCAAAGCCAGCTGGTCATTCAAGGGTTCAACCAAGGAGGACAGTCCACCATAGGGATCATTCGTCTAAAACTCTCTATCAGTCAGCTTGACACGACGGTTCTTTTCCACGTCATTGACTGTCAAACATCATACCACCTTTTGCTGGGAAGACCGTGGCTGCACGAAAACGGTGTCGTAGTTTCTACTTGGCACCAATGCCTCAAGTACTACGAGGAAGGTCTGGAAAAGTGCATTGTTGCAGATGACAAGCCATTCAATGAGGCTGAAGCACACCTCGCCGATGCCAAATTTTACCAAGCAAGGGACCTTGTCGCAGAAGTCCTTCCCGCTAAAGCTCCTCGAACTCAGAAAACTGAAAGAGTGGAGCAGGACGAAGCTCTGCTAACTCCAAATCCAGTACCACCATCTAAGGCGATACACGAAGTCAAAGGAGTGCTAGCGCCAAGACGAAGAATGCGCATCAGCTCCAAGCCAAGATCCATGAAGCATACTCCATTACCTGTCCAAGCTACGACAGTCTTACGCCTCACGCCTCAGTGGCTTCGCAAAGATAAATCACCACCTTTTGCCTCGCCAAAAGGGATAGTCCAGCCGCTATCGGAAGCTAACGTCATCACTCTGCAAGAGATGACACTGCCACTACCCAGCCTGGGGCAAGCTTCAAGCTTGCCAAGATCCATCAATTCCTTCGAATCCAGCCAACTCACATTCAAGCCAAAAGGAAGCTGGGGGCAAAATGCCGCCAAGCTGTTGTTCAAAGCCGGCTACGACAAAGACAGTGCTGCACATATGAGTACGCTCCTGCCGGCTCCAATACCACACGGGATGACTAAGACTCAAGCCCATTTACTCCAGGGTGGCGAGCAGATCCCACCAAATCGGCAAGGCATCGGCTCCCGTCAAACCCCGATGGTCATCAAGATAACAGGAGAGAAGACCTTCACCTCTAACTACATTGAGGTGAAGTTGGTAGATGAAGCGGAAGAGGGATCGTCAGCCTCCGATGCACGCTCCACCGATGTCATTCATCCCGCTACAAAGAGCGCCAAAAGAAGACGATATCGAGCTCGGCGTCAGACCATACCTCAAAAGCAAAAGAAGAGCGTCAAAAACCAGGCAAGTCAAAATCCCATATCAGTATTCAAAAGACTTGGGCCAATCAGACAGGCAAAGCGAAGGTCAGTATTCGACCGTTTGGGAAAGCCACCCACTGAGGTGAGAAAAATCATTCCCGCCCTCCCACCCTTATCAATCTACGAAACTGGCGACATCACCGACATTATTCTGGTCTCTGTTAATCACATCACCATTTTTGATTCTCCAATCGACGCAACTTCTACTTCGGACGACGAATTGCCCGATGCACCGCCGGTCCTCGAAGAAGGGGGGCAATCTACCGTCGACGATTTGAAAGAAATCAACTTGGGTACGCAAGAGGATCCTCGGCCTACATTCGTAAGTGCACTCCTGACTCCCGAAGAGGAGGCCGCATACATTAGGCTACTCCAAGAATACAGAGATGTCTTCGCATGGTCCTACAAGGAAATGCCGGGACTTGACCCCAAGATCGCAGTACACCAGCTTGCTGTCAAGCACGGAGCTAGCGCCATCAAGCAAGGACAAAGACGTTACCGACCGGAACTGGTACCGCAAATAGAGGGCGAAGTCAACAAGCTCATCGAAGCCGGCTTTATCCGAGAAGTTAAGTATCCAACATGGATATCCAGCGTGGTCCCAGTCAAGAAGAAGAACGGCCAGATCAGAGTATGCGTGGACTTCAGGGACTTAAACAATGCATGCCCCAAAGATGACTTCCCACTGCCAATCACAGAATTAATGGTGGACGCAACAACAGGCCATGAAGCACTAACCTTCATGGATGGATCCTCAGGTTACAACCAAATCCGGATGGCGCCCAAAGACGAAGAGCTTACGGCATTCCGCACGCCAAAAGGGATCTACTGCTACAAAGTCATGCCTTTCGGCTTGAAGAACGCAGGAGCCACTTACCAACGAGCCATGCAAAAAAATTTCGACGATATCCTTCACCAAAATGTAGAATGCTACGTCGACGACCTCGTGGTAAAATCAAGACAAAAGTCCACACATCTTCAAGACCTCGAGCTAATCTTCAAGCGACTTCGAAGGTACCAACTCCGCATGAACCCGCTTAAATGCGCATTTGGGGTCTCCTCGGGAAAATTTCTCGGCTTTGTCGTACGCCATCGAGGTATCGAAATAGATCAAACCAAGATAGATGCTATCCTCAATATGCCAATCCCGAAAACCGTGCGAGACCTCCGAGGTCTCCAGGGCCATCTAGCATATATCAGAAGGTTCATCGCCAACTTAGCTGGAAAATACAGACCCTTCAGTCGCCTCATGAAGAAAGGAGCAGCATTCAAGTGGGATGAAGCTTGTCAGGAAGCCCTCCAAAACATCAGGGATTACTTACTCAAGCCCCCGGTTCTGACAGCACCAGTTCAAGGAAAGCCATTAGTCCTTTACATCAGCGCCCAGGAACAGTCCTTGGGGGCACTCCTGGCTCAAGACAACGAGCTAGGCAAGGAAACAGCATGCTACTATTTGAGCCGTACTCTCATCGGCGCGGAGCTAAACTACTCCCCGATTGAGAAGGTCTGTCTGGCACTCATCTTCGCTACAAAAAAGCTGCGACACTACATGTTAGCTCACGCCATCAGGCTCATCTCAAAAGCCGACCCACTCAAATACATCATGTCGAGACCAGTGCTCTCCGGACGTCTGGCCAAGTGGGCTTTGCTCCTCCTTGAGTTTGACATCACTTTTGTCCCTCGTAAAGCGGTCAAGGGTCAAGCTCTCGCAGACTTCCTAGCAGAATACCCCCTTCCAGCAGAGTGGGAACTATCGGAAGATCTCCCAGACGAAGAAGTATTCTGCATCGACATCACCTCTTCTTGGAAAATGTTCTTCGACGGTGCGGCCAGGCAAGATGTAGCAGGAGCGGGAGTTATATTCGTCACACCAAACGACGAAGTACTTCCCTTCTCGTTTCTACTATCAGAGCCATGCTCCAACAACAGGGCGGAATATCAAGCTCTGATCATTGGCCTCGAACTCGCCAATGATATGAAACTTCAAGGGCTCACAATTTTCGGCGACTCTCAACTCGTCATCCAACAAATATTGGGGGCATACGAGGTCAACAAAGAAGATCTCGTGCCATTGCACATACGAGCCCTGAAACTCCTTGGTACACTCAAAGATGCTTCAATCCAGCATGTCCCCAGAAACCTCAATCAGCAGGCTGATGCGCTTGCAAATTTAGCGGCTACACTTCCGTTCCCAGAAAAAAGCCAACTCATCATCCCTATCTGTAAGAGGTTGGTGATCACCGAAGAGGACCTCCCTATGGGGATCCCAGACCAAGTCAACGCAGTACACGTTTTCGTGACCGACGAGCTAGACTGGAGACAGCCATTCATAGACTTTCTTGTCCACGGAAAGCTTCCTGAAGACCCAAAGCGTAAGGTCGACATTCGCCGGCGATCTCTGAAATTCTTCCACTTCAACAACGAGTTGTACCGTCGAAGCTACGATGGTGCGCTCCTGAGGTGTCTTGCGAAAGAAGAAGCGGAAACAGCACTAGAAGAAGTCCATGCCGGGATCTGTGGCTCACATCAGTCCGGGCCAAAGCTGCACTTCCGCATCAGGCGGATGGGGTACTACTGGCCCACTATGATCAAGGACTCCCTCGGGTTTGCAAAAAGATGCCACACTTGCCAGCTGCATGGCGACTACATCCGTCAGCCTCCGGAACCTTTGCATCCAACCATCGCATCATGGCCCTTCGATGGATGGGGACTCGATATTGTCGGTCCGCTACCCAAGTCATCCAAGCAGCATCTTTATATCCTGGCGGCAACAGATTACTTCTCCAAGTGGGCTGAGGCAGTACCATTGCGAGAAGTTACCAGGCACTCTGTCATCAACTTCATTCAGAACGACATCATCTTCCGGTACGGCATCCCTCGCTATATCGTTACGGACAACGGGAAGCAATTCAAGAACGCCGCTGTCAGCCAATTTTGCGCCAAGTTCGATATCAAGCAAAGGTGTTCAACCATGTACAACGCCTCTGCTAACGGCCTAGCTGAAGCTTTCAACAAAACACTCTGCAAACTTTTGGAGAAAGTCGTCTCAAAGTCAAAGAAAGACTGGCATGAACGCATGGGTGAAGCGCTATGGGCATATCGCACCTCTTTTCGTACGCCAACACAGGCGACTCCGTACTCGCTGGTATACGGAGTAGAAGCTGTCCTCCCACTTGAACTCCAGATCCCGTCACTCAGGATAGCCATCCAGGAAGGCCTCGTCAACGGCAACAACACTCAACTTCGCCTAGCGGAATTAGAAGCCCTAGATGAAAAGCGCCTCGAAGCCCAGCAACGCCTGGAATGCTACCAAGCCAGGCTAACCCGAGCCTTCAACAAAAGGATTCGCCCTCGATCCTTCCAAGAAGGAGAGTTGGTGCTCGCAGTCAAACGCCCCATCATCCTTTCACATCGAGGAGGAAAGAAGTTCGATGCCAAGTGGGATGGACCGCACGTTGTCAAAAAGGTCTACTCCAACGGCGCATATCTTCTCACCACGCCAGAAGGGCTTACGCTCGGCCCTATCAACGGCAAGTACCTCAAAAGGTACTATGCCTAAAAGCAAGGCGACACCCCTTGCAAAAAAAAAAAAAAAAAAAAAAAAAAAAAAAAAAAAAAAAGGAACTACGTGTGACTTGATCCCTCTCAGTAGGGTACGTAGGCAGCCTGTAAAGGTTCAGTCCAAACAAAAGAAAAACACAACCAAGCTCTGCCATTCCAGAATACAAGTCCAAAAAAAAAATAGATGCATGATATTAAGTTATCACCGGATAAAGAAAAACAGAACTACAAGTCTGTTCAGCAGAAATGACAAGAAAGAAAAGGAAATGCGACATGCTAGTAAAGCGAATCAAATCCTTTGAGACGTTGGAGCAGCTCGCCATCAGTAACCTCCATGCGCTCCAACTCAGAAGACCGAGAAGCTACCCGCTCCCGATGCGCCGCCAGCTCGATACGCTGCTTTGCCAAGTCTGCTCCAGAAGACTTCTCGATCGTCTCAGCTTTCTCGAAAGATGCGCGAGCAGCCTCTAGCTTCTTCCGCGCCCGAACAAGGCTCGCAGCGGCAAGTGCATGCTGCGCCTCCAGTCGACGCTCCTCGTCCTCGGCCTTTGCCAGTATCAGGGGAAGGTCATCTTCCATCGAAGCCCGTTTCAAGCAATGAGCTTCACTATCCGCCAAGAGAACACGCATCTGTGTCTCAAACAAAGAGCCATCTACCTGGAAGGCCGCCAGGTTCTTGCAAAACTCGGGCCCCTCAAGAACCCACCAGCTGCTCAAAGCGTCAAAGCCTTCTTCCTGGAAGGGTGCAAGCGTCGTCTGGATATACTTCCGACAGCTCTCCAAAAGAAGCACAGAAAGAAGGTCTCGAGAACTGCACTTCCCCCTGACAGCCTCTGAGTGCACAGGCAAAGTGGGCTCCGGCCCTGAAGGCTCAAGAGTAGGAGCCACCTCCTGAACCATCGCTGTGATAACAGTCAGCGGAACCACCGGAGCGGAAGGAGGAGGCACAGGCAAACCTTCCGACAAAACGACTGCGGGAGTAGCCTCTACCGGAGTACCGGACCTAGCTGGAAGAGTCTGTTCTCTCCCCACACTGGAGATCTCATCCTCCTCCCCAAAACCCAACTGCTCCACGTCAATATCATCCAGGTTGACGGCACTGCCGGCAAAATCCGCTCCACACGCTCCCAAAAGCTCCAAGTTATCCCAGGGAACATCCAGCCCGCCACCTTCAATCAACGTTGCTCTGATGGGAGAGCACTCCTGCCCAACCCCCTTCGGGGCAGACTCGTAGTCCGGTCCAGCAGACCCTGCCAAAATGAGAGCTGGATAACTCAGCCAACGAAGTAAGAATACAAGCACAGAAATTCATGAGAAATAAGGAACAAGGCATACCTGCAGCATCCGAAGAAGATACCCCGGAGGGAGGGATTACCTCATCGGCAAAAAGCCCTGGCTCTCCCTCTCGAGATGGCCCTGCCTCGCCAGCACCAGTCAAAGCTGCCTCGCACAAGAGGTCCAACTTTCTCCTCTTGGGAGAAGTACACCCACTCCAAGAAGCCTGAGTCTCAGGAAGACTATGAACCTTGGAGGGCGGAGCCATCTCAACCTCCTGCACAGAAAGTGAAGCCTGGGAAGTCCCCTCTCGACGGCCACAAGATTCCTCTGACCATCGCTCCTTGGACCAAAGACGGCGATCCTCTAACCCCGCCAAAGAGTCAAAAGGAAAGTCAGCCCGCTCGCTGCTAGCAAGGACGTCTAGCGGAAGGCCAGCCAAGAGGGGAAGCACTGACCCGTTGACCCAGCGGCGATACTCAGGAGTCGCTGCATCCTTGCCGCCCGACTTAATCCCCGGTGAGAAAGTACACCCAGTAAACCGATCGTAAAGCGCTCCCCAGAGGCGGTACGCCTCCTGCGGAGTGTAACGTAACCGCAGGCGCAAAGGAGTCCCAGGCAACTCCTGCCGAAAACCCTGCTGACGAGCAAACCGGTGGGGAGAATACCGTGCCACCTCCACTACATCCCCACGACGCCAAACAAGATACCCAGGCCTGCAACTCACCATGCTCCAGTACAAAGGATCGGACATCTCCGCCCCATCACATACCAGGGATTTCATAGAAGGCGCAAGTGCATTTTCCGATACAAATTCGAAGTCAGAAGGGCCCATGCGCCGTAAACACTCTCGGGCACTAGGCTTCGGACGCTCCCATGCATAAAAAGCGTTCATTACACCTCCCACACAAGGAAGAAAGGGCACCAAGGTCGAAGGTCCACGCGCTGCAAAGATCCCCTTCGGAAAATGAAGCCCAATCCAACCATAGAGGTAATGCAGGGGGCAAAAAGAACTAGCTCTGCCTACCTCCCCTCTTGCATTACCCGCACTCGATAAACTCCAGTAGGTGCCGCTAAGCCCACCGTACAACGAACAGAGAATTGCCGGCGCCAGGTTAAGAAAATCTCCAGTCACCATCCGAGCAGCCGCAAGGAAGGTCCCAGGACGTACCACATCCCCTTCCCAGGGTAAAGCAAAGCGGCAAAGGAAAAGAACTAACCCCGCTGACCAGTAAACAGCACGCCAGTCGTCGCTGCATTCTTCAAGTCCCAAAACCTCCCAGGGACGTTGCGCCCCGGCCATCGAGCACCACTCTTTCTTCAGAGAGTCAATCGGTCGCCGGAAGGTGCCAGGCGCCGGTTTCTTTGACGAAGCGTATCTCCACATCGGGTGACTCGAAGGGGGAGCGTGACGATATTCTCCTCGGAACCAGAAGTCCACCCAATCCGAGTAAAGTACCCTGTCTGACCGCTCGCGCGCCGCTATAATAGCATACGCCTTAAAAAGTAAAAGGCAGAAGCTAGGGGACTCGTCTGGGTCCGTCAAAACCTCAAGAGAAGGAACCTCCTCCTGATAGTAGCTCCGAACCTCCGGACACCCAGAGATGACATGCACGTCGCGAAGGGTGATCCCAATCTCACCAGCTCCGGTCAAGAAGGTGTTGGTCTCAGGGCACCACTGCTCACACAGAGCCCGGTACATACCATCCGGACGGCTGTACTCCCAACAAGCCGGCTCCACAAACCTCGCCAGACGCTCCATCCCTGGCTCCGCCTCCAACGCGCTGGATAGCTCTTTCATCCAGTCCCGGAAACCTCCCAGATAGGTGACATCTCCACGCGATTGAATCCCCACACCCCATCGCGTACGGCGGGAACATATCTTCAAAGCAACAACAGGGACCGGAACTGACTCATCTCCAGTATGGTGAAACGGTAACCCCAAGCTCGGCCGGACAATTTGCCGGGAAGACCCTTCGTCAGTAAGGATGCGCTCGCCGAGTTTTAACACTCGACAAGAACCGTCGGTCACGCCATCCTCGCAAACTCGCTCGTGCGTCAAAAGCTGAAGCACTGACAGCCCGGTCTCCTGTCTCGAAGTACGGTGATGGGAGACTTGCGCAAAGGGGAAGCGAAGGTACGTACTCCCGTGGGAGACCGCGTCAACAACCCATCCAGAACTCGGAAAGCTCTCGTAACGACGAGACCTGAAAAGGAAAGAACACAAAGCCCTAGTCAGATGGATCCCGAGCACAGAAACAAAGAAATCAAAAGGGGGGGGGGCCTTCAGCAAATAAAGAAAGACAGAGGGGGGTAATGGCAAAAAGCCACGACCCCGCCTTTATTCCTTTTTTTTTATCTCTGGGGGGCCTTCAGCAAATAAAGAAAGACAGAGGGGGGTAATGGCAAAAAAGCCACGAACCCCCCCTTCTCTCTCCTGTTAAAAATAACAGGGGGGGGGCTCTTCGCGAATAAAGAAAATAGAGGGGGGTCGCGGCAAAAAAAAAAAAACCGCAACCCCCTCTCTCTCTCTCTCCTATCAAAACACGGGGGGGGCTTTCGGCAAATAAAGCAAGAAAAAGGGGGGGTCATGGCAAAAGACCACGACCCCCCCCCCATCTCTATCTCTTTTACATGCAGAGGGGAGGGGGGGGTGCTGTTGCACCGGCCGCCTCCGCGCCCGGCTCCGGCCCCACGCCCTGCCGCCCTGCGCCCTCGCCGCCGGCCCCCGCGCCTCCGACCGAGCCCGGCTCCGGCCCCGCGCGCTGCGCCCGCAGCCCCGGCCGCCTCCGGCCCCCGAGCCGCCCTGCACCCCGCGGACCCGGCCCCGCGCCCGCTGCGTCCGGCTCCGGCCCCACGACCTGCCGCCCTGCGCCCTCGCCGCCGGCCCCCGCGCCGCCTCCTCTGGCCTGCGCCTCCGTCTCCGACCCGCGCTCCGGCCCCCGCGCCCTGCGCGCTGCGCCCGCGTCCCCGGCCAAGCCCGCCGCTCCGGCCCCCGCGCCCGTGCTGCCGTTGCACCGGCCACCTCCGGCCCGCAGCCCCCGGCCTCCTCCTCCTCGCGCCTGCGCTGTTGCACCGGTCGCCCCCCGGCCCCCGCGCCGCCCGCTGCGCCCACACCTCCGGCCCCCGCGTGCTGCACCCGCGCCCCGCACCTCCAACCCGTGCGCCGGCCGCCACAGCAGCCCCCGGCCGCACCCTCGACTCGCGCCCTCCCGCACCTCGAACCCGCGCGCCGGCCGCCACAGCAGCCCCCGGCCGCGCCCGTCGCGCCCTCCCGCACCATGCGAAGAAGGAGAGGGAGAAGAAGGAGAGGAAGAAGAAGAAGAAGGAGGAGGAGAAGGATCACCTCGCCGGCAACCCTCCGCCCTCCACGGGCCGGCGATCTTCCCTCCTCCGCGAACCCCATGCCGTCACCATCTTCATCCTCCGCGGCATCGTTGCGAAGCAAGAAACCCTAGCAGAGCTCTCGCCTCCAAGCCGTCGGGAATCGCCGATAATGAAGAATAATGAAAAACAGGGGTCCTTTTAAAGACCTAATCCCACGAATACGCGACTCAAGTCCAACCGCTACGCGTTTCCCGCGGGCGCACTCGAACTTGAGGGGGCACTTGTGGGCATCGAAATTAGCCCACGGGTCGAACCCGATTTTTACACAAAAAAAATAGGCCCGCACCCGACGGCCTTTGGGTCAAACCCGATTTTTTTACAAAAAAATGGGCCCGCACACAATGGCCCGCATGCGAAACATGGGCCCGCACACAACGGCTCGCATGCGAAACTTGGGCCCGCACACAACGGCCCGCATGCGAAACTTGGGCCCGCACACAACGGCCCGCATGCGAAACTTGGGCCCGCACACAACGGCCCGCATGCGAAACTCGGCCCGCACACAACGGCCCGCATGCGAAACTCGGCCCGCACACAACGGCCCGCATGCAAAACTCGGCCCGCACACAACGGCCCGCGTGCGAACTAGGCCCACGTGCGAACTCAATTCGCGCGCCATGGCCCGACCCAAAACAAACAGGTTCCACCGGACCCGCAACTCGGACACAAAGAGGGGGGCCCACCGGCCCCCCCTTCTAGAAAACCGTGCCCCCTCTTTGTGGAGAGGTGGGGGCGGCCCTAAAAGAAAAAGAAAAGAAAAAGAAAAGAAAAAGAAAAAGAAAAGAAAAAGAAAAGAAAGGAAAAGGAAATCAAAACCGCCTCGATGCGGGGGGAGGTGGCGTGGACGTCTACGTAGCCGTAGATCCGCGACGATCCCTCGATCCAACGGACAAGATGACGTTGCGTCGCCATCCGATCCAAAAGTGCAACAAGAATAACAACTCGATCTTTAAAGATCGAGTCACATCTAGCCCATAACCACTCCAACTAAAAAGGAGGAAATCGGGGTTTGTTTCCCCAAATAAGGGAACAATATCTCGATGGTTGTGAGGGGAGATATTGGAGGAAACAAAAAGATTTCAGCAATATCTCCCCCAACCGCCCCCCTTTGCCTATAAATAGAAGGGGTCGGGGAAGGCATCAAGGGTCCGAAAGCCGAAGACGAAAGAGCTTCGCAAGAGAAGCTCCAACGCTCGAAGACCGAAGGCTTCACGAGGCACGGCAAGCATATCCTACGGGAGTCCTTGGCCCTTCAAGTCCTCATCAACGTGAAGACCTTGCACTCGGAGATCAAAGCTTCGACTCCTCGCACGAAGAAGAAAGCGTGGAGAAGAAGACCCGGAGCCGTCATCACCCGATTGCTCCAACGATCTTCATCAGCTCCGAAGAAGCCATAAGCAAAGGCCGGAGAAGAAGATCGAAGCCGACAACACTCGTCGTCTTCAATCAAGGCATCGACTCCTCGCACGAAGAAGAAAGCCGGGAGAAGAAGGCCTGAAGCCGGTGCTACCCCTGCCGCCTTCGTCAACCAAAAGCCGACGCTACAACCGTCGTGCTAAAGCCGGTGCCACACCCGCCGTCTTCATCAACAAAAGCCGACGCTACAACCGTCGCACGAAGATCGGTGCTACACCCGCCGTCTTCATCAACGAAAGTCGACGCCACAACCGTCGCACAAGCATCGGTGCTACCCCCCGCCGAAAAGCCAAAACCGACGCCACAACCGTCGAGGAAGCCGGAAGAGTAAAGAAGCCTTGAAGAGGTAACGCCAGTCGTTCGAGAAGAAGATCGAGTCGAAGCTAAAGTCAAAGCCGACGCAAAAAGCCAAAGCAAACGCACCGGTAAAGCCCGCGCTAAAGCAACGCACGTGCCAAAGCCAAGCAACTACGACGGTCACGAGCAAAGCACCGCACGTTCTAGCCGATACGACGCGAAGTCCGGAAGAACTAAAGCATCGCAAGTCTCTACCCGTCTACGTTCAAGCGCAAGCGCCAAAGCAAAGCAAAAGCCAGAGCCACGCCAAAGCTACGCCAAAGCCGAAAGCTAAAGCCAAAGCTGACGCCAAAAACACGATCGACGCCGCGAACCGACGATGAAGGACGCTGTAACACCTGAGGTGTTAAATTTGAGAATAATAAAAATCCTCCCAGGGCTCTTTTCGTCTTTTTACCGTCAGACTTTCTTGTTGGGTTTTTTCTAGAATAATGGGTCGTAAACCCATGAGATGTTTTACGTTCACTTTTTCTATATTTTCGAGTACGTCGTATTGGTGTGTCCCGTACAGGGATCGGGTGTATGCGCAGCCTGTTTCGGCAGCCCGGTAGTTAAAACCCTAGAATTTCGATGGTCAGCCCATTGTCGGTATTGTTTGGTTTACCACAGGAGATTGGGTGATCGGATCGTAGCAAGGTTGGATACGTTGGGTGAGGCTCTGAAAGAGCTTTTCAACGAGCCTGAGCGAGGGTCGATCCGACACCCGGACAATGAGTTATTGCTATTTTAAAATTCAGAGTATTTCCTTTATTGTGGGAGATCTACAAGACAGAAAAATATGTACAAAGCGCCGTTGTGTTCGCGTCGATGAGAACTTTCCAACGGGTCCTTCCGTGCCTACTTCTGACCTCCGGTTTATGACTTATGGCTGATTACTCTTTTCAGCCATGTAATTCGACGGTTCGCACCCGGGTTCCAACCGAGCGCAGTTCAGGCTCGGGACCAAGCCCGACCAGCCATAGAATCTTTCTTTCAACCTTTTGGCTGGGTTTAGACCCCCTCGATCGCCCTCCCCGGGATTTAAAATTTGAATTTCGGATGGGGAGGATATGGCAGGATTCGGGATGATAACAACCGGATCTTCTTGCCATAACCACCCCTCCTTGTTAGGGGAGGTCTTAACAAACCCGATTCCCCAGCCGACTTACCATACCGGCTCCCTCCCTTCTTTCCTTTTTACGTGAACCGAAGAGAGAGAGAGAGAGGACGGAGCGGAGTAGAGAGAGAGAAGACTAGAGAGAGAAAGAGAGAAAGAGAGAAAGAGAGAGAGAGATCGGGAGAAGGAGGGGAAGAGTAGAGAGATCGAGGGAGAGGACTGGAGAGAGAGAGCGGGCCCTGCCTCCTCCCCTAACTCCGGCGAGCTCCGAGCCCAGGTTTGCTCACCTCCTTCTCTTCTCCTCTTCCACCCGAACCCAACCCAAAACTTGAGACCCCTTCCTCCATCCCTTGGCCGAGGCCCACTCGGGTGGAGAACGTCACCACGAACCCACCTTCGGTCCTCGTCGAGAGGACCAATACCCAATCCCCACCGGCGATCGCCGGTGCAACCAAAACCAACCCAAACCACCCGCGCAAACCCCTCCGGCCAATGCCTTCCCGGACTCCGACGGTGCTCCGGTCCCCTCCTCCCGTGTCTCCTCCGTGGGGTGATACGCGGGAGACCGGCCGGGCACCGCCGGCGCACTCAAACCCGGTCACCCCGCCACCGCGCCGTCGTGCAAAAACCAGAGCACTGGTTTTTCCGTATAGAAGAAACAGCAGGGACCATTCTGTAATTAAAGTTTTATTACAGGTCATTTTGAAAGTATTAACACTGCAACCCGACCCGACTGCACAGTAAACCCGATCCATCAGACCCGACCCGCAGACCCAACCTGATAACACAGACCCGACCCAGCAGTGAACCGGTCTGGTTCACCTGAACCAGACCCTTAAACCGACTAGAAATTGGTTTAGCCGCCATTTCTTCGTCCGATCTCGGAATCGAACGAAACCAGCGGCATTACGACCGGCTCGGAAAATACTACCTGTTGGCCATATTTAGGTACAGTAATAATACTGTATAGTATCCCCTTTTATCCATGAACCCGATCTAGTCGGCGCACCGTGGTTTGACCGCCAATTCTCCGTCCGATCTCGGAATTGGACGAAACCAGTGGAATCGTGCTCAGATCATCGATGCCGATATATGAAACCTATTTTAGGACCCTAGAGACCCCTTTTCCCTATTGAACCGATCGTAGACCGGTTTTTACCGGTTCGACCCTAAAACCTCCGACCGAAGTCGGACTCGAGCGAGACCGGATCCCATGGGTCCCTCATCCCTAAACCAACTGTTTTAGAAACCTAGTTTGAGTAATTTATGAATGTAACAACTTATACATTTCAAACCATGATGGTCAGTTTCTCCTTCGACGGTACACCGGACCGATAGGCGTGAGGAGCGTGGACTACTGAGCTATTCTCCAGGTGAACATGATTAATTCTATTCTAGTTAGAGTAGATTGTAGTTGTATCTATAAAATAATAAATAAAACCGTATGTGGCATAGTATGTCCAATGCATGCAGGCGGGAAACCGGTACTGCATGTGGGAGGTGGGCATACTATCCCTGGCCTCTGAATAATCATATATGTAATATTTTGATAGCTGTAACAGATTGACTCAACCTAGATTCACACTAGGATGCATGCAAACAAGTAGATACATGTACTGATTATTTATTAATATTATGTTGAATGAGTGTGTTTGGTGACCATGGGTCGCGTGGTGTAGTCCAGTTGCTATTGAGCAACAAAGACTGGTGGTCTCAGTGGAGAGACCGGTGGTCTCAGTAGAGAGACCGGTTGTTGTACTTCCTCAGTCGAGGTTCTCTTCCCAGAGGGAAGACTCACTACTCACGGGCATGGGTAGGGGACCCGAGTGCACAGGATGGGAGGTGAACCACCGCCTGTGCATAATCCGAATCAAGTAGGTAGGGTCACAGGGTTGGGCAGGCGGTAAAGCCCCTAGTGGCCTAGTAGTCCACCCCTGGGTAATGACCCCTAAAAGCAAGGTGGGTGGGAGTGCCCCGTGGTGAAAGACCAAGCCCCCTTATGGCCATATGGGTATTTCTGGCTCTCCAGGTACACTTGGACCCAGGTTCTGTTGGCAGACCCAGTTAGAAAACTGTCGGTTCACTTTAGGAGTAGGTAGAACTAACCTTCGGTGATTAGTTGTATACTTTTAATCTGGATGCTTATTTGTCTTACATTTACTAGTTGTAGTTGTACCATAGTCAAACTGTCATATTAGCTAGCTGAACTATCTTATTTACAATATATGTATGTATATGTTATCGCCCTCGTAGACTTCTAGAAGGGCAGGGTATGACTATGGTTTACCCTAGCTAGTTTAGGGTTAACGGTTCACTGAGTTTACCTAGTAAACTCACCCCGTTGTTGCACACTCTTTTCAGGTACCATAGATCCTTCTCAGGCGCTTCCTAGAGGAGCTTGATTAGCTATCGAGGGAGGACATTAGAGGTGTTAACTAAATTATTATTTCAGTTGATTATGTAATAACGGTAGAACCATATTCTAGATGCTCTGAATAATGCCAGAACCAACAATATTTCTTTGGTAAGCTTCTCCTCAAAGCTTCTTGCCTGGCAGGCCTTTCCTTAAGGCCAAGTTATTGGTGGGCTTCTCCTCAAAGCCGTCCCTCGATCATCAGCTAGTAAGTAGTTAATGATAAATTAGTAATAAATAATAAATAATAGAATCAATCTCGAAACCTTATAACATTGACTTACCCTTAAAACCCCATCACCCCCGGGTTTGACTGGTTTACCCTTGTAGTCAGATTCGGGGCGTGACAGCTGGTATCAGAGCTTAGGGATATGATCCTAAGGGATTTAGTTGTAGGCAGTTTCGTCTAGTTGAGTGCCTGATAGATTTGCTTATTGCAGATGGTTGGCACTAGGGGTAGACCCTCTCCTCCTGAGACGTCTGATCCGGTACTGGCTCCTAATCCCATGGAGATGTTCCGCACTATGACTCAGATGATGCAGCAACAACAAGCCATGCTGCAGCAACAGCAAGCCATGGTTGCCCAGCAGCAAGCGGCTGCCCAAGAGCAGGCTGCAGCAGCTCAGGCCGCCTTGGCCCAGTCTCAGGCCCAACAAGCAGCCCAGGAGGGGCTGAGGGCAGATGGAGACATGATGGGAAAGCTCCTGAAGGACTTTCAAACACTGAAGCCGCCTACCTTCAGGGGTGATCCTAACCCAGTGGAGGCCGACAGGTGGTTGAAGCAGATCGTCAAGGCGCTGGATGCTCTAGAGGTGGTCGGTGAGAGGAGAGTCACATTGGCCTCTTATCAGCTAGAGGCAGAGGCAGATTTCTGGTGGGACCATGTCCAAAGGTCCCGAGGAGAGAACCAGACGGCTATGACCTGGGCAGAGTTCGAAGAGGTCTTCCGGGAGAAGTACTTTCCAGAAAGTGTCAGAGATCAGATGGAGCAGAAATTCTTAGACCTGTACCAGGGCAACGAAAGTGTTGCCCAGTACGAGGCCAAGTTTGACGAGCTTTCTCGCTACGCTCCATACCTGGTGGCCACTGAGGAGCGCAAGGCAAGGAGATTTGAGCGAGGTCTGAAGCCCGGATTGAAGAGCAGGATTGAAGTATTGAGACTGAAGACCTACCGCGAGGTGGTGGACCGAGCTTTAGTGGCAGAGCGAGGCCAGGAGGAGACCAGGATGTTTCATGAGAAACGGGGAGGTGGTAGTAGTAGCAGGAGCGATCATGGGTTTCATTCCAAGAAGCCCAGAGTTCAGGAGGCTCCTCCTCGTCAGCAGCAACACCACTCCCAGGGTCCCCCAGCTTCTCAGGGTCCCAAGTGCTTTAGATGTGGCACGTATGGCCATGTCAGGCGTGATTGCACTCGTCGTCCTTCGCAGCAGCAGCAGCCAGCCCTACCTGCCCTGCCATATCACCCTCGCCCAGCTTTGACGTACCATCCCCAGCCCCAGCATAAGGCGCCTCAGCATCAACAGGGTTCCCGACCTTACCACCCTCCCCAACCGCAGCCACTTCAGCAGAGGCCTCAGGCTCGCCAGGGAGGAGGTGGTCAGCAGACGCATGGTCGAGCCTATGCACTCATCAGCCAGGATGCTAGAGCTTCTGGGTCTACCATAGAAGGTAAGCCTAGAACCCCTTTTAGTGTAGATTTACTTTTGCTTAGCCAGTAGTTTGCCTTCTTTTGCTTGCATAACTAGGATGAGTAGATTCTTATAACGTGCACTACTACTTAGGTGTCCTTCCTGTTTTCACCACTCTGGCACGAGTCATGTTCGACACTGGATCGACACACTCCTACATAGTCCCTACCTTTGTAGCTACCTTGGGGCTAGAGTCGGAACCACTCGGTTATGCTCTGTCGGTGGTCTCACCACTAGGGGCTAGCACAGATGTGGACCGAATATGCAGGAAGTGTGTGCTTTCCGTGGGCGATAACGAGCTTGTGGCCGACTTGATCATCCTTGACCTAGAAGGGTTGGATGTCCTGCTCGGGATGGACTGGATGGCGGCTTACCATGCGACTCTAGATTGCTTCTCCAAGAAGATCACTTTTCGTCCACCCGGTAGCCCAGAGATTGTATTCACGGGAGCGAGACTGGCTATTCTATACCCGATGCCTCGGTGGAGGACTTGCCTTAGTCTTCTAGCTCAGTTAGCTAGTGAGACCGAAGGTGTGAGTTCCTTGGAGCGCTCCCCGGTGGTTCGAGATTTTCCTGACGTGTTTCCAGACCAGCTCCCCGGTCTTCCTCCAGTGCGAGAGGTGGAGTTCAGTATCAAATTGCTTCCAGGAACGGCACCGATCTCTATGGCCCCATATCGGATGGCACCGGCGGAGTTACGAGAGTTGAGTACGCAGTTAGAGGAGTTAAGGAGCCTTGGGTACATTCGCCCCAGTGTCTCTCCATGGGGTGCCCCTGTTCTGTTTGCTCAGAAGAAGGATGGCTCAAAGCGACTCTGTATTGACTACAGGAAACTGAATGCGGTCACGGTGAAGAACAGGTATCCTCTCCCGAGGATCGAGGATCTGTTTGACCAGCTAAAGGGTGCTCGGTTCTTCTCAAAGATTGATCTGAGGACCGGGTACCACCAGCTCAGGGTGAAGGATGAAGATATCTCAAAGACGGCGTTCCGGACGCGGTACGGGCACTATGAGTTTCTAGTGATGCCGTTCGGTCTGACGAATGCCCCGGCAGCCTTTATGGACTTGATGAACCGGGTCTTCAGGCCTTATCTTGACCGGTTCATCGTGGTCTTTGTCGATGACGTATTGATCTTCTCGAAGTCAGAAGAGGAGCATGCAGAGCATCTAAGGATTGCCCTACAGACGTTGCGAGATCACCAGCTCTATGCCAAGCTCAGCAAGTGTGAGTTTTGGATGAGAGAAGTGAAGTTCTTAGGGCATGTGGTTTCAGAAGGAGGTATCTCAGTGGACCCAGCGAAGATCGAGGCAGTACTGAGTTGGGAGTCACCGAGGAATGTTTTTGAGATCCGGAGTTTCCTGGGTCTAGCAGGATACTACCGGAGGTTTGTGGCGGGATTCTCGAGACTAGCATTGCCCCTGACTCAGTTGACAAAGAAGGGGGTAAAGTTCGAGTGGTCAGATGCTTGCGAGCAGTCCTTCCAGGAGCTGAAGCGACGACTCACCACTGCCCCTGTTCTTACAGTGCCAGTTAGTGGGAAGGGATACGTGGTCTATACAGATGCGTCTCAGTCTGGACTTGGAGGTGTGTTGATGCAAGATGGTAAAGTAGTAGCTTATGCATCGAGACAGTTGAAGCCTCATGAACAGAACTACCCGACCCATGACCTGGAGCTAGCAGCGGTGGTGTTCGTGCTCAAGATTTGGCGGCACTACCTGTACGGAGAAGACTTTGAGATGTACTGTGATCATAAGAGTCTGAGATATATCTGTACCCAGAAAGACCTGAATCTCCGGCAGAGGAGATGGATTGAGGTCTTGAAGGACTTCAACTACAACTTCTTCTATCACCCTGGGAAGGCTAATGTGGTGGCGGATGCACTCAGCAGAAAGTTCAAGAGCAAACTATCACGGCTGATAGCTGACAGGCATGAGTTTCTTATAGCTGTGGAAGGGTATGACCTGATATTGAGAGGAGAGCTCTCAGGTAACCGATTGTTCAGTATCCGGGCTCAGCCTACCTTGATCAAGCAAGTGATAGACTCTCAGGCTGAGGATGAGGAGTTGGAAGAGATGCGCTCTCGATTGATTGGAGGAGAGGCAGTGGAAGACTGGTCGCTCGACTCTGAAGGTGGGCTAAGGTACAAAAGAAGGTTGTGTCTACCGAAGATCCAGGAGGTCCGAGAGAAAGTCCTTGCAGAGGCACATCGCTCTCGATACATGGTACACCCTGGAAGTACCAAGATGTATCGGGACTTGAAGAATCAGTTCTGGTGGAACGGGATGAAGAAAGACGTAGCTGAGTTCGTAGCAAAGTGCCTAACATGTCAGCAAGTTAAGGCAGAGCACCAGAAACCTGCAGGACCCCTTCATCCGCTTCCAGTGGCTGAGTGGAAGTGGGAGCACATCACGATGGATTTTGTTTCAGGATTACCGCCGACCAGGAGGAGGCATGATTCAGTATGGGTGATTGTGGACAGACTGACCAAGTCTGCCCACTTTCTTCCAGTCAGGATTACTTTTTCCCTACCTGAGCTGAGCAGACTCTACATAGCAGAGATAGTTCGGTTGCACGGGATTCCGGTGAGCATAGTCTCAGATCGAGACCCCAGGTTTGTCTCAGGATTCTGGAGGAGCTTACAGACTGCATTAGGGACCCAGCTCAATTTTAGCACGGCCTTTCATCCTCAGACGGACGGTCAGTCAGAGAGGACCATCCAGATCTTGGAGGACATGCTTCGGGCATGCTCTATAGACTTTGCAGGTAATTGGGATGAGCACTTGCCACTAGTGGAGTTCTCATACAACAACAGCTTTCAGGCAAGCATTGGCATGGCTCCTTACGAGGCTCTATATGGGAGGCCTTGTCGTTCCCCTATCTGTTGGGCAGAAGTTGGAGAGCGTAGTCTTCTGGGACCAGAGTTGGTGCAGGAGACAACGGAGAAGATACAACTGATCAGGGAAAGGCTTCGTACAGCTCAGAGCAGGCAGAAGAGCTATGCAGACGTTCGTAGGCGACCTCTGGAGTTCGAGGTTGGAGACCATGTTTTCCTACGGGTTTCCCCTAAGCGTGGTGTCTTTCGGTTCGGAAAGAGGGGGAAGCTAGCGCCGAGGTTTACGGGACCGTTCGAGATATTGGATCGAGTGGGCGAGGTGGCATATCGCCTGGCCCTGCCACCACGCCTCTCAGCAGTCCACCCGGTGTTCCATGTGTCGATGCTTCGGAGGTACATGCCGGACTCGTCACATGTGCTGGATTGGCAGGACTTGGAGCTCAGTGCAGATGCCACATTTGAGGAGCGTCCGGTCCGTGTTTTGGCTTCTGAGGATAGGGTGCTTCGCACTAAGACCATCAGGATGGTCAAGATCCTTTGGAGTCATCGAGGCGAGGACGAGGCCACATGGGAGGTGGAGTCTGATATGTTGCACTTGTACCCTTATCTTTTCGATGCTTGATTCTATTTTCTATCTAATTTTCGAGGACGAAAATTTCTTTAAGGTGTGTAGGTTGTAACACCTGAGGTGTTAAATTTGAGAATAATAAAAATCCTCCCAGGGCTCTTTTCGTCTTTTTACCGTCAGACTTTCTTGTTGGGTTTTTTCTAGAATAATGGGTCGTAAACCCATGAGATGTTTTACGTTCACTTTTTCTATATTTTCGAGTACGTCGTATTGGTGTGTCCCGTACAGGGATCGGGTGTATGCGCAGCCTGTTTCGGCAGCCCGGTAGTTAAAACCCTAGAATTTCGATGATCAGCCCATTGTCGGTATTGTTTGGTTTACCACAGGAGATTGGGTGATCGGATCGTAGCAAGGTTGGATACGTTGGGTGAGGCTCTGAAAGAGCTTTTCAACGAGCCTGAGCGAGGGTCGATCCGACACCCGGACAATGAGTTATTGCTATTTTAAAATTCAGAGTATTTCCTTTATTGTGGGAGATCTACAAGACAGAAAAATATGTACAAAGCGCCGTTGTGTTCGCGTCGATGAGAACTTTCCAACGGGTCCTTCCGTGCCTACTTCTGACCTCCGGTTTATGACTTATGGCTGATTACTCTTTTCAGCCATGTAATTCGACGGTTCGCACCCGGGTTCCAACCGAGCGCAGTTCAGGCTCGGGACCAAGCCCGACCAGCCATAGAATCTTTCTTTCAACCTTTTGGCTGGGTTTAGACCCCATCGATCGCCCTCCCCGGGATTTAAAATTTGAATTTCGGATGGGGAGGATATGGCAGGATTCGGGATGATAACAACCGGATCTTCTTGCCATAACCACCCCTCCTTGTTAGGGGAGGTCTTAACAAACCCGATTCCCCAGCCGACTTACCATACCGGCTCCCTCCCTTCTTTCCTTTTTACGTGAACCGAAGAGAGAGAGAGAGAGGACGGAGCGGAGTAGAGAGAGAGAAGACTAGAGAGAGAAAGAGAGAAAGAGAGAAAGAGAGAGAGAGATCGGGAGAAGGAGGGGAAGAGTAGAGAGATCGAGGGAGAGGACTGGAGAGAGAGAGCGGGCCCTGCCTCCTCCCCTAACTCCGGCGAGCTCCGAGCCCAGGTTTGCTCACCTCCTTCTCTTCTCCTCTTCCACCCGAACCCAACCCAAAACTTGAGACCCCTTCCTCCATCCCTTGGTCGAGGCCCACTCGGGTGGAGAACGTCACCACGAACCCACCTTCGGTCCTCGTCGAGAGGACCAATACCCAATCCCCACCGGCGATCGCCGGTGCAACCAAAACCAACCCAAACCACCCGCGCAAACCCCTCCGGCCAATGCCTTCCCGGACTCCGACGGTGCTCCGGTCCCCTCCTCCCGTGTCTCCTCCGTGGGGTGATACGCGGGAGACCGGCCGGGCACCGCCGGCGCACTCAAACCCGGTCACCCCGCCACCGCGCCGTCGTGCAAAAACCAGAGCACTGGTTTTTCCGTATAGAAGAAACAGCAGGGACCATTCTGTAATTAAAGTTTTATTACAGGTCATTTTGAAAGTATTAACACTGCAACCCGACCCGACTGCACAGTAAACCCGATCCATCAGACCCGACCCGCAGACCCAACCTGATAACACAGACCCGACCTAGCAGTGAACCGGTCTGGTTCACCTGAACCAGACCCTTAAACCGACTAGAAATTGGTTTAGCCGCCATTTCTTCGTCCGATCTCGGAATCGAACGAAACCAGCGGCATTACGACCGGCTCGGAAAATACTACCTGTTGGCCATATTTAGGTACAGTAATAATACTGTATAGTATCCCCTTTTATCCATGAACCCGATCTAGTCGGCGCACCGTGGTTTGACCGCCAATTCTCCGTCCGATCTCGGAATTGGACGAAACCAGTGGAATCGTGCTCAGATCATCGATGCCGATGTATGAAACCTATTTTAGGACCCTAGAGACCCCTTTTCCCTATTGAACCGATCGTAGACCGGTTTTTACCGGTTCGACCCTAAAACCTCCGACCGAAGTCGGACTCGAGCGAGACCGGATCCCATGGGTCCCTCATCCCTAAACCAACTGTTTTAGAAACCTAGTTTGAGTAATTTATGAATGTAACAACTTATACATTTCAAACCATGATGGTCAGTTTCTCCTTCGACGGTACACCGGACCGATAGGCGTGAGGAGCGTGGACTACTGAGCTATTCTCCAGGTGAACATGATTAATTCTATTCTAGTTAGAGTAGATTGTAGTTGTATCTATAAAATAATAAATAAAACCGTATGTGGCATAGTATGTCCAATGCATGCAGGCGGGAAACCGGTACTGCATGTGGGAGGTGGGCATACTATCCCTGGCCTCTGAATAATCATATATGTAATATTTTGATAGCTGTAACAGATTGACTCAACCTAGATTCACACTAGGATGCATGCAAACAAGTAGATACATGTACTGATTATTTATTAATATTATGTTGAATGAGTGTGTTTGGTGACCATGGGTCGCGTGGTGTAGTCCAGTTGCTATTGAGCAACAAAGACTGGTGGTCTCAGTGGAGAGACCGGTGGTCTCAGTAGAGAGACCGGTTGTTGTACTTCCTCAGTCGAGGTTCTCTTCCCAGAGGGAAGACTCACTACTCACGGGCATGGGTAGGGGACCCGAGTGCACAGGATGGGAGGTGAACCACCGCCTGTGCATAATCCGAATCAAGTAGGTAGGGTCACAGGGTTGGGCAGGCGGTAAAGCCCCTAGTGGCCTAGTAGTCCACCCCTGGGTAATGACCCCTAAAAGCAAGGTGGGTGGGAGTGCCCCGTGGTGAAAGACCAAGCCCCCTTATGGCCATATGGGTATTTCTGGCTCTCCAGGTACACTTGGACCCAGGTTCTGTTGGCAGACCCAGTTAGAAAACTGTCGGTTCACTTTAGGAGTAGGTAGAACTAACCTTCGGTGATTAGTTGTATACTTTTAATCTGGATGCTTATTTGTCTTACATTTACTAGTTGTAGTTGTACCATAGTCAAACTGTCATATTAGCTAGCTGAACTATCTTATTTACAATATATGTATGTATATGTTATCGCCCTCGTAGACTTCTAGAAGGGCAGGGTATGACTATGGTTTACCCTAGCTAGTTTAGGGTTAACGGTTCACTGAGTTTACCTAGTAAACTCACCCCGTTGTTGCACACTCTTTTCAGGTACCATAGATCCTTCTCAGGCGCTTCCTAGAGGAGCTTGATTAGCTATCGAGGGAGGACATTAGAGGTGTTAACTAATTTATTATTTCAGTTGATTATGTAATAACGGTAGAACCATATTCTAGATGCTCTGAATAATGCCAGAACCAACAATATTTCTTTGGTAAGCTTCTCCTCAAAGCTTCTTGCCTGGCAGGCCTTTCCTTAAGGCCAAGTTATTGGTAGGCTTCTCCTCAAAGCCGTCCCTCGATCATCAGCTAGTAAGTAGTTAATGATAAATTAGTAATAAATAATAAATAATAGAATCAATCTCGAAACCTTATAACATTGACTTACCCTTAAAACCCCATCACCCCCGGGTTTGACTGGTTTACCCTTGTAGTCAGATTCGGGGCGTGACAGACGCCGAGGTCGAGCAAGGATCGAGGAAGACACGAAGACCGAGGAACGAAGCCCAAAGCCTCCCTAGCCGAGAAAGCGCGAAGCACGGACGGGACAAAATCAACGGCGGAAACTCCTTAGCCTCTCAAAAACCCTCACCCTGTAAAGACCTCTGTCCTGGGCAACCCCTTCAGAGCTCTCGCACGAATACCACGTGGAGACGCGGATCAAAGGGACCCTCCAGAGGATCTCTCCCACAATCTCCTGATCAAAGAAAATTTGTAATCTCGTGTGATCCGCAATAAAGACGACCCGAATCTTTTTTCCGCGACCACACAGACGTAATTCTTTTGAGGTCCGTCAGACAAGTTACTCTGGCGAAGTATTCCTTTATACGGTGCTACCACCCACAGTAGGGTGCGATTCACTTTTGGGCACGTTCGGGTCCTGTGGGGATGAGCGTTGGTGTCTTCGCGTGAGCGAATCACGGAAGTCCGAGCGGTGCCTCAAGTGAGTACTAGGGCCACGGTGTTAGAGCATCGTGAAGGAAGCCGAAGCAGGGAGCTTGCAAAAAGCTGGAAGGAACAAGATAGAAGGCAACGAGGAGAGGAGGGTTCTATTGGTGTAGTTTCTGAACAGGTCTCATGCAATCTTGGTTCCAAGTCTGTAACCGGACCTTTTGCTTAGTGGATCGTTCTCACTATCCGGCGTGAAGCCGACCGGGTTTTTCCCGTGAAGGGTTTCCTCATAAAAACTTATGTGCGTGCTGTAACTTAATATTTTGAATGCAAACCTTGTATGCTTATACCCAGCACTTCACATAAACCCACATTCTGATTTCTTTTTGCAGGTGAGGAAGAAAGAAAACCACCTGACATTAATCCATCTTGCATGTAAACAATCTAATCCGCTAGCAAGTTGATAACATAAGTGAACTAAATTTTAAACTCCTCTGTGTACTGCTTTGTGCCTTTCTACCAAGGCCATTTATGACTTTTTATTTGGTGCACTGTTACGCAACGTGATGCACACCGGGTGATAAGGCCTTTTCATCTCGGACACGACTGAGAACGGCAAAGGAGGCCCGATTCTACCACCCTCCTCAGTCGTCTTGGCGGTGGCAGTGACGCAAAGGGGGACCGATCTAGGCCACCTCGTCTCTTTATGGCTTCATCGGCGTCAGCGACACTGTTAGATACCCTCACGCCCCAAAACCCAAGTCGTAAGGGGAGTATATTAAGTGGGCGTTAGGTGCCTCCTTTACTGATGTAGGACTAATCGGTGGACTTCCTCAACACCCCCCCTCAAGTGGAGCACGCGGAGCGAGGCACAATCGGAAGGGGCCGCAACCAGAGGGAGACGGTGAACCCAGTTATTATACCATGTTAGATACCCGAATTTTTTTTTTTTGAGAGAATGAAGTGTGCTTCTCATTGAGGGACTAAGCCCAATATATGTGTACATCAATACACAATAAACCCGACCCGACTGTACATAAAACCCAATCCATCTCTATACATTAACAGTCCCCCTCAAACTCATGGTGGATCATGTACCAAGAGTTTGCTAATAAAATGCTGGAAGCTAGCAGCTGTAAGAGGCTTCATGAGAAAGTCAGCAGTCTACTCCATTAAGTGAATAAATGGTAGAAGATGGTGTGGGATAGGAACTCCTGGCGAACATAATGATAATCAACCTCTATATGTTTTGTTTGCTCGTTGAAAACCGAGTTGCTAGCAATCTGGATAGCACTCAGGTTGTCACAGAATAGAGGTGTGGGCTCGGATATCACAACTCTCAGGTCAAGGAGAAGGCAACGAAGCCAGACAATCTCTGCGGTGGTAGAAGCCATAGCCCTGTATTCGGCTTCGGTGCTGGCGTGAGCAACAGACTCATATTTTTTGCTGCGCCAAGAAATGAGAGTCACCAAGGAACACACAGTAGCTGATGGTAGAGTGGCGAGTAGTAACATCTCCTACGCAGTCTGCGTCGAAGTAGGCACGCAGCACTAGAGTGGAGGTGAAAGAGAGAAGCAAAGAACGTGTGATGGTGCCTCGGAGATATCGGATGATCCATAGTACCGCTGCATAGTGAACAGAACGAGGAGTCTGAACAACCTAACTGACAATGCCGACAGCATGAGCAATGTTAGGCTAGTCATAGTAAGATAAACTAGCATACCAACCAACCTCTGATATCTAGAGACGTCCCAGATAGGCTCACCAACTGTAGATAGGAGCTTCAAGTTGAGCTCCATGGGTGTGTTAACAGTGCGAGAGTCAGTGAGAGCAGCATCGGTAAGGATGTCGGAAATGTACTTCTGTTGGGAGACCAACAAACCATGGGACGAACGGGCAATCTCAAGGCCAAGGAAGTACCAAAGTGGACCTAGATCCTTCATCTCAAACTGACTCTGGAGATGCCGCTGAAGGGATGCGATGGTAACACTGTCGTCCCCGGTGATAATCATATCATCCACATACAGGAGCAGAATAGCAAGATCCTGACTGGAGGAGCGAGTGAACAAGGCATAGTCGAAGTGACGCTTAACAAACCCAGCAGCAAGAACTGCACTGCGAAAGCTCTCAAACCAAGCACGAAGTGCCTGCTTGAGCCCATAAATGGCCCGACGCAGACGGCAGACGTACCCCAGAAGAACAGAAACGCTCGGGGGATGAGCAATATAGACCTCCGAGAGGTCACCGTAAAGGAACGCATTGGTCACATCCATCTGACGAAGAGGTCACCCTTGAGCAGCTGCCACAGCTAAGAGGGTGCATATAGTAGTCATTCGAGCAATTGGAGCAAACGTCTCCTCGTAGTCAATCACATACTCCTGGGAGAAGCCACGAGTAACAAGACGGGCCTTATGCCGCTCAATGGAACCGTCAAGTCGAGTCTTAACCTTGAAGATCCATTTGTAACTAATAGGCACCACACCTGCGGGACAAGAAACCAGATCCCAAGTCTGTGTCCGCTGAAAAGCCTAAAGCTCCACTGTCATGGCCTGCCGCTACTCTGGGTGTAAAGCTGGCTCACGGTACGACTGGGGCTCTCGGTGGGTGTGGAGAGTAGTAAGAAAAGCCTAATAAGATGGGGAGGAGGCAAAAGCAGAGTAGCCAGAGGAGGTAGACGAGTTAGAGGTAAAAGCAGAATAGCCAAACCTGTCGAAAGATTAGTCGTATCTGTCAGGAGGGGTGATGTTCGCACACAAGGTAGTGCCAAACAGGGCCAGGATTCGCGACCAGAAAGGAGGGAGCAACAGGCGAGGTAGTACCAGTGGGAACAGACTCTGTGGGAGCAACTGTGGAGCGACGAACATGTACACGCGTGACAAGTAGTGGTGGTGGAGATGGCGGGAGGCAGGGGAAGTGGAGGTGGCAGGGGTGGTGAGGGAGATGGTGGAGACGGGGGAGGTGGCGAAGGCAGGGGAGACAATAGAGAAGACCTAGTATGAGAAGATGGAGAAAATAATGGAAGAGAGAAACGGTGGTGGCGAAAACTGAGATACAGAAGGTGGTGACAGAACTTGCAATTCAGTAGAGAAGATATGACATCCTCAACAAAGAAAACATGGCGGAAAACCCGAACTCGACGAGCTAAGGGATCATAGCACCGATACCCTTTGTTCTCCCGACTGAGACCCAGGTGAACACATTTGATAAACCTGGCGGAAAGGTTGTTATGCTCATGAGGAGGAGGACGAAACACGTACACCCAAAGGTGCGAAGAGGAGTGTAGTCTGGTGGACGAGAGCAGAGGCGTTCGTATGGAGTGGCACCAAAAAGAGCAGAGGACGGAGTAATGTTGATGAGATGAACAGCCGTCATAACAGCTTCAACCCAATAGGAGTGAGGAACAGAAGCAGAGAGAAACAAAGGTCGTGCTATCTCGAGCACATGACGATATTTGCATTTGACAACTTCGTTCTGCTCATGGGTGTGAGGACAGGACTGATAGTAAAGAGTGTTATAAGATTGAAGAATCTCACGTATCTCAGAGAAGAGATATTCCATGGCATAGACAGACCGAAAAGTCTTGATATGCCGACCGAATTGGGTATGAAGTGAATATTCGATAAATATGTGGGATCTCAGACCTAACCTTCTATGCCACAGGTCGGCATCAGAGGTGACAAACATGGCGGACGTAACATGTGACGAAGAAACATGAAGATAATCCAACTGGTACAATTCTTCAGCTCTACAGCCCAGCCCAATCCTCTAACCCGTTTGCAAATCCTGCACAACACAAGCAGAGGAACTGAAGGTAACAGTCAGCCCAGTCACACAAAGAGAACTAACAGAAATAAGGTTAATATTAATGAGAGGAGCATGATGGATAGAAGAAAGGGTCAGTCGGCCAATAGTGTCCGAGGTAGGAGTGATGAATCTACATTACGGAATGGGTACAAGAGTCTCATCCGCAGTACGAATCTCCAAGTGCGTAGGAGTAGGGGTGCAACTCGTGAGAATAGTGGAGTCACAAGTGAGATAACAGGAGGTACCCAAATCGAAGATCCATGGGGCAGTAGTACCAGAAGTAGCAGACAGGCCATGAGCAGTCTGGGAACCAGCAGAGGAGAGGTATCAGATAAGGAGCTCCTCGAGTCACTGAAGACGGTCCGGCTCAAATGAAGACTGTGTAGTGGTGCCGACAGGAGATGTCGAAGTCTCTGTAGCAGCAGCGACAGTGCCACCCAGGTAGCAGAAGGAGGGCTGACCACATCCACGGCCCCGTCCACCTCAACCGCTGCATCAGTCGTCACAAAAAGCAGGAGCCCAGAGTAATTCCCGCTCGTCCGGACCCCAGCGAGGGTTGCGAAGAGGACGTGTGGGACATTCACGCTTCATATGACCAGGTTCCTTACAATAATGACAAAAGATAGGCCCGTGATGGAAACTGGTGTCCTGGGGCAGGTAGAGGAGGACGAGTACCCTGAGTCTGAGTTTGAAGACGAGTCTCCTCGTCGACTAAGGCTAGCAAGGCATCCACTAGCTGAGGGAGAGGCTCACGGTGCATGAGCTAAGCAGCTATAAGAGCGAATTCTAACCGAAGCGCGACCAGGAACCGGTAGAGGTGACCCTCATCAAGGCAGCACTGGAAGTCCAAGGAGCGTGGGCAAGCACACCGCTCGGGGATTAGAGAGTCTAGCTTATGCCAGTAGGCACTCATCAGGTTGAAAAAGTCTTGAATCGTATGATCCCCCAGACGAGCGAATTGGGAGTCACAAATTAGCTGATACCGGCGTGCACCGCTGCACGAGAGGAACCAATCCCAGAGATACTACCACATCGCGTGCGTCGTAGGAAGATGGTCGATGGGTACAAGGAGTGGACGAGCAACGGAGTCATAGAGATAGGCCCGGATGGCCTGGTCATGATAGCGCCACGTAAGGGCGATTGTGGTAGCAGCAGCAACAAATGACGCACTGCTGGTGGCAACGCCACTGGTGACCGAGGAGGAGTCGGAGGACGCAACCAGAGGAGGGTCCTCACCAGTGATGTGACCCCGAAGATCGCGACTGGAGAGAGCGGTCTCAATGGTGAGCGACTAGTCCTGCCAGTCACTAGCCGAGGTCAACTGAAACGGGACCGCCTTCAGCGACAGGAAGATCGCGACGATGGAAGGCACGGTTGCAGACGTCATGGAGGAGCAAGAAGATCAAGGGTGGCCGGGGTGAGGTCGGGATGGGCCGGGGTGGAGCCGAGGTGAGGTCGGGGTGGAGGGGGGATGGGGCCGGGGTGAGGTCGGGATGGAGGAAGGGCCAGGAGGGAACGGGGTGGAGCCGGTTGGCTGATCGGAGAGGAGGAGGGTCGAGGTGGTTGAGCGGAGAAGAGGAGGGTCGGGACGGCCTAGGAAGCACCGATACGGATGCAGAGATACGGATACGAGGATACGGATACGACAATATGTGGATTTTTGAAAAATTAGGATACGCGGTACGACAGGGATATGTTTGTAATAATATATATATATATATATATATATAATATTAATAATTAAATATAATATTTTGTGCTAGAATATGAATAGTGAATAGTTTGAAAATTAAATATGATCATGCTCATCATTCATTACATGATTTATATCCAATACAACCAAAAAATACAAAGTAAGTGTCAATTCATCCATTACAAAAAAGTAACGCATAACATTACGTAAATGTCACATTTGTGTGTACCATAATATTTTCAAGAGAGTGGCCAATCAGAAATGTACACATGAAAATCAGAGAGTATAAACTCCCGATTCATAATCGGTCGACCAAATCAAATGGACTCAAATGAAAGAATAACCGTTCGGCCAAAATTGAGCGGCCACAACTGAAGACAGCACCGATTAGTTCACTCGAGTGCTCTCATAGAGTGTCAACCGGTCGATCAAGAGTTTGAAGTGATGTCAACGATCAAGATTTGCCTTCACACAAAAGCCATGCATCAGCCATGGAAAAAGAGAGGTAAGGATATCATTGCCCATCAGCTCTCATCATCATTGGAGAGAATAAAAGAGGTGGGGATCATCACTTCTTTAATGGGGAAATAGGTGGAACATCAAATGGTAAGTTGGTAACCATTGATCGATTAACCGGTCGGCCAAATCAGATGACCCAGAATTAAGGGTGCCATTAACTGATGGGTGTATGACAGTTCGACATGAACCAATCGGGTGTTGACCGGTCAACATTAACCGGTGGGACAATACAATCAAGTGCCTCCAAGCAAACACATTAACCGGTCGGACAATCAAGTGGCTCTTGATTGGGGGTGGCTTTAACCAATCAAAGGACCGACCGACCAGGTGACTGTGAGGAGATGCACTACCGACCAGCCCCAGACCTCTCTCACCGATCGAGTAGCTGCGGGGTGATGCACGATCGACCGGTAGGTGGCGTCTATGCACACACTCGGGTCTTGAGTGTGTGCGTTAACAAATGAAGAAGGAACACTCAAGATCCGGCCGCGCGTTATGCGTCGGTCGACCGCGCACCCCGACCTACTGGACCTAGCCAGTCGCGTGTGTGGGTGTGTACCGTAGCAAATAAAGGAGGCAAAACCTTTCAGACGTGTGTGTACCTTAGCAAATGAAGAAGGAGAAGCACCCAAGACCCTAACAGCACGACCCAGTCGGCCGTGCGCTTGGGCCAAGCCGCGATCTGGTCGGCCACGCACTTTGTCAGGGGCCGGTCGCGTACTTCGTTTGCCCGAGTTGAGACCCGTCGCACATTTCGTTGCGGGCTGGCCGCGCGCTTCGTCTGCCCGAGGGGAGGCCGGCCACGCGCTTCGTTTGCCCGAGATAGGCCGACCGCACGCTTCGTTTGCCCAAGACAGGGCCGGTCGCGTACTTCGTCGCTGGTCGGCCGCGTACTTCGTCACTGGCTGGCCGCGTACTTTATTGTTGGTCGGCCGCACGCTTCGTTTTCCCAAGACAGGGCCGGCCACACATTTCATCGTTGGCTGGTCGCGCGCTTTGTTTGTCTAAGGCAGGGCTGGCTGCACACGTCATTACGGGTCGGTCGCGTGTTTCGTTCAACTCAAGGCGTGGCCAGCTGCACACGTCGTCACGGGTCGGCCGCACACTTCGTTCAACTCAAAGCGGGGCCGGCTGCACACTTCGTTACCGGCCGACCGCGCACTTCATTCGCCTCAGAAAGGAATGGTTGCGCCTTTCGTTACCGGCCGGCCTCGCACTTCGTTCGCCTCAGAAGGAACTGGCTGCACACTTCATTACCGGCCGGCCACACGCTTCAAGGGGATCCTGTTCTCTCCGACCCAGGGAAGTTCTGATATTCACGCAAAGCCCACGTGCCAAGATCGTGCAGAAGTTATTTCCGAGAATCTCGGATGGGCGATAGTTACGGGATGACAACCCGCGCCCCGAGATTCCCGGTCGACCAGTATGGCAAGTAGCACCCCCGACCATAACTACCGAGTGCCCACCGGACGACACGTCGCCCCTACGCAGGCAGTTGAGTAAGTTACGGGAGCACGTCATCAATGCCGCCCCATACGGAGCGCCGCAACGTCACCCCAAAGAACTATAAAAATGGGACCTACCCCTTCAAAGAGAAGGGGCAAATTCTGGAAGAGGTGTTGCCCATTGCATTCCTGAGTTTTCGGAGCTAGATAGAGATTTGAGAGGTCGGCATTTTGGGAGGCCGATCCTCTCTGGATGTAAAGGGGTCTGGGTGAGTGCTTGTAACTTGTTTGGCCTACTAGTGCATTCTCGCCCAGTCTCGTGGTTTTTTTCCTTCAAACGTTGTGAAGGGTTTGTCCATATAAATCCGGTCCACTTCGTTCCTTGGTTAGTTAGATTGTGCTTACCAATCGAACCATCCAATTCTGGAAAAACCCCCCACAACATTCATCATTCATTACAAAACGCTAGCAAAAAACGCTAACATTCATCATCTATTACAAAATACAAAGTTAGTGCCACATGCATCATCCAAAAAACAAAACATATAAATGATATCATTAAGTAAATGTTCACGTATAGAATTTAGACCCATATCCGAAGTTTCGGTCGGGTACGGATCGAATTTTTGGATTTTGGACTACATTACCATTCATACGTATCCCTACATATCAGCCCCGTATCCCAGACGTATCGGTCCCGTATCCCCGACGTATCGGCCCCGTATCCCCGACATATCGGATCTCTTTTTTTTTTAACCCGATAGTTCCTAACCGTATCGTATACGTATCCCGCCGTATCGGAAAGTATCTTGTAACATCCGCCCCAAACACATAAGATTTTGTCCGCTTTGCCCGTGCCCGTACGAGGACTTCCCAGGGTGGTCACCCATCCTAGTACTACTCTTGCCCGAGCACGCTTAACTACGGAGTTCTTACGAATTCCGTAGCGACGCACAGTTTTAAAACGCGTCTTCTATGTTTGGGAGAGAAAATTATATAAGTAGCTCAGAATCTCCTTCTCTCCAGGTGATGTGGGGCTAACTCATGGCCTTGTACACCTCACCTCACCTCACCTCATCCATCTTGGCATCACAGCCTCAGGAGTCTTGGCTCTTGGCTATTGGCCGATTGGATCTTGGTCGTCACATATCTGATACAGGTATGGCACCTGTTTCAAAGTATCGGTGTATCCCTGGGGACGGTTGATCAGAGGGGACAGGGGGGTGGCTGATCAGAGAGAAAAGGGTGTCAAGGTGACGAAACGGAGAAGGGGCGGAGTCAGGGTGGCTGATCGGAAGGAACGGGGGTCGGGTGGCTGATCCCGCCCCCCCCCCCCCCCCCGAGGGTGGATATGGCACCCTCATCTTCCTCCTCTGGAAGGAGGCTGACGCAATGCGAGAGGGGCCAGATCTGGCCCCCCTTCTCCTCTTCCATGGGAGGTGGCTCCGACCTCCCCCCCCCCCCCCCCCACCCACCCACCCACCTACACACACACATTGGGTTTGGCAGCACATGGTGGAGGGTGCTTCTGGCCTCCCTCCTCCCCCCTTGGACTCGGCAGCAACAAGGAGGAGGGGGCCCTCTCTCCCTCCTCCCCTCTTCTTTGTCAGCGGCTCAAGGAGGAGGGGGCTCGGCTTCTATCCTCCTTTTTTCACCGCCAGTAGCACAAAGAGGACGGGGCTCGACCTCCTTCCCCTCCACTCGACCTGATGCTAATGATTGAGGACGGCGAACAAAGACGAATGACGAGCATCAACCCGGATGAGCACGAAGCGGAGTAGCGTCCCACTGCTGACCTAGACAAGCGCGAAGGTAGAGCGGCAACCCACTATCAACTCGGACAAGTATGGAGATAGAGCAGTGAGTCATGGAGCCACGAAACGGAAGGCGAGACGCATCACGGCTGACCTGTCGTGGATCTTCCATCCGATGGGTCCATTATTCAACACCGACCATCACGGCACTGGGGCACCGATTTCTGGTAGAACACAGGGAGGACATGGAGGAATTTCTGCATGCAGGTTTTGGTCGCAGGTCGCGGGTTTTAGCTGATTTTTTGGGCTGTTTTTGGTCTCCTTTTGCCATACTTTTGCCCCATATAAGGGGGTGGTGTATGGAATTAGGGTTATAGTTTTGAGCCGTCAAAGAGAGAAAGGAAGGACAAGGAGAGAAGGAACCCGGTCTAGGTTTGACGCAAGAAGAGAAGAGAGAGGAAAGAAGGAAGAGAGAGAGAGAAGAAGACGAGAGAAAAAGAGAAGGAGGAAGGGAAGAGGCTCAAGAGAGGGTGGAGATCTTCACCAAGTCCTCATCCAAGTTCATCCAAGGCTTCATTCGGGCTTGACTTCGGTGGGCGCTCTCATCTCTTGGAGATCCTCCGGTATATCTATATCTTGGACGAGTGTTTTATACTTTGTGGGTGTCGTTCGGTGAGAGGAGCAAGAAGAGGGGTTGTGGGGGTCCGACAAATGGTGACCCACTATATGGTGTATTCTTTTATTAGTGATAATCAAAATCCTTGATTGCATGTGAATTTATGCTACTCGTATCATTGTGATTGGTATATCGAATCTTATGTGCGGTGAACGATTTTTGCAGGCCTCTGGTCCTCGAATCTTTGAGCACCGTTCTCAAAGCTTAAAGATTTCCCCGGCATAAGGGATTGGTATCATATTCCCCAACAATTCCTACCCCGATGTGAATGTAAGAGACGACTGTACACAGAAAGAGACAGAACACAAATATGTACATGTGCGCACTTACTTCTCCATGAAATGAATTTTTATTAGCTAAATTCCATTTCAAATCAGGTTCTATTTCCGCGATCCATTTCTGCTATTATTTTGTACTATATCAGGGGGGAATTCATTTCACCTGTCACTTTTTTTTTTAGTCCAGCATAGAACCGAGCAGAAAGGAGGGAAATTGGGACCCTATCGTGGGAAGGTGATATTCTGAGTCTCTGACAAGCTCCGTCTAGTCTTCAATCCCTCCGGCGAACGACCGTCTCTCTACCACGACATCCGGCCGCTCTCTCAACTGATCACCGATGACTTCCTGGACGAGCGGTGTGACAAATAGTACAGGCAGGAGAACCAGTATGTCCTCGTCCTATCACCTTGTGAAGGAAGCCCCTAACCCTGACTCATTAGAGAAGATGACGGGAGGAAGAAGATGATGATGGTGATAGATTTGGTTTCTGCCTTCCATTTCTCGGCTCAAAAGAACAAGAGAAAACAATAGAGTGTCCTTTAACTTATGTGACCCTCCAAATGAAAAGAACAGAGCCACGCCAATGATCAATAATACCAATAAAGAACAAGGAAATAGAGAAAAATATTCACCGGTTTCAAATGATGACAGGAGAGGGAAATGAAGAATAAAGAGCCCACCAACACCTCATTCCACATAAGCAGAGTAAAAAATTCCATACCTCCTTAAATCTAACTATGTTTGGATGCCTGAGAGCTCTGTGGTTCATAATCTCTCTCTGAACATTCTCCTCAATCTGCAAACCAGAACAAAGACATCCAAATCAATGCGCGCGAGGCTTAAACCCACAAAATCAAAGTAAAATGGTGATCCAAGCGTGACCCAGATCGCAAAACCGGGTCTTTCTAGTGATCAAGACTTGAAAACCCACAGAGACGGTGATCAGACAAGACCCAGATGACAAAACAGAGCAAAACAGAGGAGGAGGAGGAGGAGGAGGGGACCTTCTGTCCTCTCTCTATGAACTTCACAGCAAAGAGCTCCTTGGTGCACACATCCCTGACGAGCTTGGCGACGCCGAAATTGCCCGACCCGATATCCTGCAGCACTTCGTACCGCTCCATCTTCGATCAGGAGGGTCACAAAGCAGGGCAGTGATGACGGGAGGGGTCAAGCGGCCCACCGAAGCCATTTCTCTCCATGCGGGGAAGACGACAAGGGCAGAAAAAGGCTGGACGGAAAAGGCTGGAGGCTTTTCCACGCTTGCAGATTGCCGACGGTAAGTATCTCTATCCAGACGAACCCCCCGCTCATCATCCATGTGTCGACGCAGTGGGCTCTGTTAACGCAGGGGTTAAGGCTTGGGGGTGCGGGACTTTCAGAGAAGAGTACTAAAATGTCCCGCGGAGGATGCTAGTTTAGATTATCTTCACCCACGTGTCACGGCTTAGTAGTCCAGGACCAATCTCCTTTCTGGTGGGCCCCTGCACCGGCTTAGAGGAGGTGGGACCGTGGGGTTGGGCGGTTATGAAAGGTGACATTCTTGTAGTATATTGGGTCCTAGGGTTGGCAATTTTTGTCCCCCCTCCCCCATGGTCCCACCTGAAAAAAAAAAATAGTGTGCTGACAATGATTTCTTATCCGAAATCCGGGTTTGGACATTCGGGTTTGTCTTCTTTTGAGTCAAGGTCCGGATCCGGATCCGGTTACGGCTTTCACATATTGAATTTTCGAGCAATGGCATATACAGTTGGAAATCATCGCTCATTATTAGTTAAGAACTTGTGTACCATTCACTGAAGATCGCAATAAGGTTTGAAGTAAATGGAAGCGAGTTCAGAGCGTCGCAGAGATACCAACATTCAAGCACTAGATGTCACCCTTGGTGCACATGCCTTCTGGCTGTCTTGCTTCCAAAATACAACGACCATCTTAAGCTGTTCTCCAAGTGCGCTCACTAATCACGACCTTCAATCAGACTCATGTACAATATTCACACTTAAAAAACATACAACTTAAATATATAGTAAAAGAGAATGTGAGAGATGAATGGAAGAGAGTGGGCCAATTATGTATACTGTTACGGGTCGGAAAATATAGGCAATCAGCACCCCAAATAGCACTGGTTAACCCAGCCGATATGTGCCTGGAAGTACCTATTGGTCCATCTTGAGAGTAGCACGGTAGGGGATGAGATCAAGGGTAAAATAAAATTTTCATCATGCGGAAACGATTAGAATAAAGATCCAACGGAGACATGACAAACATATTCTCACTAAGTGGAAAAACTATATGTGATGCAATGGCCATGAGTGAATTAGGATAGAAGCATACAATGTTCTATCCTATTGTTTAAAATAAAGCACACATGAGATTTTTAGATGGTTCAAGAAACCCTACACACATCCCAATTAAGCTCAGACCCACACAACAATCTACTACATCAATCAAGAGTTACAAATGCAAGACAAAAAGTTACCCTTGAAGCGAGCAATACCTACACAAACCCCACGAGCTTGGCACGGGTGATCATCAACCATACCGACGATCCTCCTTCTTGGTAATCTCCTCTCCGAAGCACCTCGGGTATCTATTCTGTACACTTGCTTGTGATTTGGATCGCCACAACGACTCTGAATACTCAACTCTTCGCATGCAAGCTCGAGTCACACCTCGGACACCTCTGATGATGTGTTTGTTCTCCGTAAGATACAATAATGCAACGAGAAAAAGACCTTTAGAAAAACTCAAAATCGGATCAAACAACCTCTCGTGTCTTAGGAGCACGTATGAAACGTAAAAGATCAAAACTCAAGACACAAGGATTAAAACGCAATCCGGAACGAGAAGCCCTAAAACCATGGAGATGAGAACTAAAGAATAAAATCCGCAATGCAAATAATACTCCTAGGATGCCAAAACATGTGAAAAATGATGTATTTATAGTCCAAAATAGGTTAAAAACCCGAAGGAAATCGTGCAAACAAATCCCATATGTTTTCAGATGAAAACCAAATCAAATGGGCAGATCTATAACGTGAACACAAAGTCTTACCCGACCTTGCTCGGAGGGTGGTGCACACCTAGGTGCGCACTACACTTCTAGCAGGTGCTGGAGGTACTGGTGCATACCACCCCATGGTAGGGGTGTTGGGTGCGCGCGCACCTTGAGACATAAAAAGTTGATATTTAATGTCCAAAATATCTTGAGGCTTCCGTGGATCTCAACGAACAATCCTAGACCATATGGAGTCACGAAAACACTCACCTCAAAAAAAAAAACACCAAGAATGAAGATCTAAATCTAAAAGTCCAAAATTAAAATCGGATAAAAAATCGAACACATACGAAGATGAAAAACACAATATTTTTTAATACGAAGATATTAAAACTCAATTTAAACTTTATGTGCAAATGTAAGATGCATCGTAACAATAAGAACTCAAACAAAAATGTGAAGCAAACTCAGAATGATGAAATACGAGCATATATATATATATGGAAATAGAAAAACATCATCACGAGTTCGATAAAAATATAAATGCATGCAAGAATATACCTGAACAAACTCTACACTAAACTGGAACGGTACTAAAAGAATGCATGCACACTGTATTTTTACTTCTTTAAGGAGTTAAGTGAAAGTATGCAAACCCTTCAAGAGAATCTCATGCTTGGACTCACTCACATGTATCCAAGTAGTGATTTCAAAGTATAAACCAATCAAAAGAGAAACCAATATTGTGAACAAGCTCAGAGCCGTGCGACTGAGGCTAAGGCTTAGAACCTAGATTGGACTAACATAAGTCTGATGACGCATACAGGAGATAACTTATGCCTTTGCATAGATAGTCTCTTAGCAGACCATCCTTCCGAAACATGCCGAGACCATGGCTCAAAGAAGGACTGACATAAGTCTGATGAGCCATGCAGAAGATACCTTATGCCTTCGTATATGTAATCTCCGATCAGACCGTTCGTCAGAAATATATTGAGTCCATGGCTCAAAGAATGACTGACATAAGTCTGATAAGACATGTAGGAGATGCCTTATGCCTTCGCGTGGGTAGTCTCTCTACAGAGTGTCCTTCAGAAATTTATCGAATTTATGGCTCAAAGTAGGATTGACTTAAGCCTAATGAGATATGCAGGAGATACCATATGCATTCATGTGGGTAGTCTCTCTATAGATCATCCTTTGGAAACATATTAAGTCCATGAATCATGTGAAAGACATATCACTCAACCTGATGAGATATTTGAGGGTCGGGTGCCTCGTTGCCTGGCCACATGGAACTTGACTAATGCCAAGATGGTAGAGGGACTTTTAGTAAGGGACCATATGTTGAAGATGTTCGGCTATGTGAACAAGCTGAGTTCCTTCAGTATCATTTTAAAAGCTGAGATTCTAATGGAGTTTTTCTTCAACCCTTGATTGAATCGTTTGAGGGCTACATGTTGTACATCGACCTTAACAGGTTGGAGGTAACTAAAGCAGAGCTCCTAGTGGTGCTTTAAGCTGTAAAGGAATGGATAAAGGCTTAGGGCTAAATCTTTGCACGTAGAACATATCTTCTCAAAATATTAATGAGCCTAATCAGAATCAATTGCATGTCCAGAAGTCTGGTGGATATGTAAAGCCAAAGGGAAAATCAGTTCTCACGGAGGCAAGAAGGTCAATCAGAAGCAGGACTGCCATGAGTTTCAAGACCGGCTAGCTAAAATAGGTAAACCTCATATCCACATAAGTGGAGGCACTCGTGGTATTTAGCAGTTCCATCATTTCCTAGGTTATGGCTTTTGGATCCACTACATATGCTTACAATATATTGTAGGAGCTTAAGAAAACAAGGAAGCTAAATGATGAGGAGGCAATCATGAGCATTGGGGAGCAAAACCATGATTTTTTGTTTCCATGAGATACAAAGAAGGATTTTTCGAATAGATAGTTCCTTCATTTAAACATAGAATGATCTCTATATAGCTGACTCATACTCTAAAGCAAGATAACATAATAGCTGTACGTAAGCATGTGTGAGTTGCTCATTTAAATATGAATCTCCCTCGGATAATCTGACACTCCTGTGGCACTTGATATTTGGATAAATCTTATCTCAGATAGGATCCAAAGTAATTTGGTTTAGGACCGGACTTCTAAGTCCAGATGTCTTGGATAATTCACCAACCAATAAACTTTGTCTAGAAGGCAAATTTCCAGGATAAGAATATCAAGGCCACAAAACTATTAAAGTTAGTACAAGTGGACCCATGAGCGTCACAAGATAGGAGAACTCGAGTACTTCAAATATTCGAAGTAAGGGTATATTTTTTCTAATAGAGCAGAGGTCTGAATCTTTGATTTATTCAAAGAGTTCAAAGCTAAAGCAAAGACGCTGACATAAATCATATCAAAACCTTTGATTTGATCGAGAAGATGAGAACCTATGGGATGAGTCATTTGGGTTCCTGAGTATGAGATTGTATCACAGTTGACTACACCATGATACCATAGCAGTATAGTCCTTTGAGAGGAGAAACATAACCTTGTTGGACATCGTTCGAATCGTGATGAGCTATGCATTTTATTGCCCAGTTGTTTGAGGATATGTCTAAGGAATGGTAGCACATGATTTTTGAAAGCTTGTGCCAACCAAGTCAATACCACAAACTCCTAGAAAGTTATAGGCTATGCAAAAGCAAAACCTACAATACTTTAGGATTTGTTATTGTCCTACACTTGTGCAAAAGGTTATGAGAGGCACGATGTAAACTAAGTTAAAAGAATGCTTGTTCATATGATATCTAAAAGAGACATAAGACAGTCTAGTTTGTAATACTGAGGAAAAGTAGTTATCTATGAATATTGTTTACCTGGACATGAGTATATAAGCCCTCAAGTAAGGCGATTATGGAGGAACTACTGTGTACTATGAGAGGCACTCCAACAGAAAATATAGTGGGAGGAGATGAAACCTTAAAAGTAACAAATACAATAGAGTTGACTCACTCGAAACCACCACAGGCTCGTCGTAGTGGAGAGTTATCAGGGATCCTGATAGGAATTTAGGAGAAACCTTCAAGGTTGATGTTGAATATCATAAGGATAATTCTCGGACCTGCAAGAGTGTGACGGAATCCCCTGATAGTGTTGTAAAGCACCGAGCTAGGAGGAGCTAGTATACAAGTTACCAAGGTCCTTTTGTGGACTTATGCAAATATATATCTAGATGATGGGTCATCAAGTTTGATCAAGGAATCCATTTTGTATAGATTTGATCAGAATATGGATTATTCAAACAAGTAAAAAAGGAGCGAAATAATATAGTGGTATACCTGGTCCTTTGCGTCAATAATAATCCTACTCATTTGGTATGAGGTTATGATGTTTGTCTTCAGTAATAGTATAGTTAATCATCTTAGTTTACTTCGATAAGATTTAGGTGATGGCGAGTTACATTCTAGAGATCATAGTAACTCGGGTCAATAAAACAAGATTTTTTGCTATCCTAATCAGTCTTCATAGACAAGATAATAATCAACACAGACATGCATAAAGTACATTGTGCCTCTAGTGTAAATAACTATATGTATACAATGCAGTTAGCTAGACAAAACATTTGCTATTGGCATAATGAGTAAGTATCAATCAAACCCGAGTGTCCAACTTATCTGAACAATATTAAAGAATATACTCAAGTATCTTCATGTGATGAGAGATTATGAGTTAGTCTATTCTTCACAAGATCTGACAACGATTAAATATACAGATGCTAGCTTTCGGGTCAAATATGAAATTCAAGAAAATCAATGTCAGTGTTAGTATTATTGAAATTACTGGGACTATCAGTTAGAGGAGAGTGAAGTAAGATTGCATCATGAATTCGATGACAATAACTAAACATGTTATGACGTGCGGCACGTGACAGGTAGCAAGGGAGGTGATATGGCTCAAAAAGTTCGAAGAGGAACTAAGAATGACACCAATAGTATAGTACGCTAATTGTTATACGACAATAGCGGAGTAGTAGTGGCATAATCCGAGGAGCCAAGATATTATAGGAAAGCATAAATCACACAGTACTTGAAATAGTAAAGAGATTTTACAGTAACCTAGGTGGAGTTTGCTCATAACATGGCGGATCCTTTTACAAAGGGGTTACCAACCAAGGATTTTGAGAAGCATGGGGATACCATGGAAATCGAGATTGTGTCTCCTAGCTGCAAAGCCAAGTGGAAAATTATTATAGCTAATATAGCCTTAGCTTGGATTTTCTAAATTAACTTTTATTATTAATGAGTTTGGTTAAAAAATTACTACCATGATATGTATTTTCCACATATAATAAGGATCCTTGATAACACAATAGGCCACTATGGTGCATGATGATCTCCATGCTTAGGAGCCCAAGTGGGCCAATTCTGTATAGATCTAGACTTAGTTCATAGCTTTGGTAATGTTGATTGTTTCACCAGGAATAAACTATTGGCAAGCCAGAGGTATGTGGTGAAGTCTCTACCACAATGAGGTTGTATCCATATTCGGCTTGCCACGCACGTTGCACGTGTTGAACAGGAACCAGCATAGTGCACAGATCAGTGATTCAGACACTAGTACATTAACCATCTTACCACTTTAGGTGATCAGTCATCAATCCTAAGAAATCATGATCACTGGACTAATCAGTTATGTAGTGCTTTGATGCACCAACGTGTTATGACCTTCCATAGGCTAATACCACGGTGTTTTGGGTTATTCGTCTGCATTGCAGTGGCATGTCACTGTACATGTGATCCAACATCCAAAGATGGATGAATGCATTCTAATGAGTTAGACCGTTAACACAATAAACTCAGACTTGGTGGTCGTCAGTTGGACTAACGTCAATCTGGGTGCTAGTCATAGCACCAGAGGTGTGTGGTGGTATAGTTGACAAGTAATCTAACTAACTCAAGTGACCGATCAGGTCCACGGTGCTCCCCAACACCCGAGTCGAGTAATGGAACTATAAAATAGAGGGATCAATGACTACCAGATTGAAGTGGAGAACATGGTTTATGAGGGAGTAATATAAGTTTGGTACATATGTAGTGCAGCTTGCATCGCACTCTGGCTGACTACACGGGTTAATCAGATTAAAACTAATTGATGAAACACTCGGTTAGACACCAAACTAGTCAATCAGAAATCCAGTTGGAGCTAAAAATCTCAAACCCTTAAGGTTATACCTATTCATTACGTATGGAGATCGCATACCCTTTCTATACCTTCAGGAGAAGTAGCGCGATGAATGTTGAATACTTGCACAAGCTAAAAGCCCAAGAGAAACCCAAGAAAAAATCGATATAGAAAGGGGCCCAGCGCGCCCATGCATTGGCACCAGGGGGTGCCCGGGTACCTGAGTGAATTTCCTGATGGGTTTGGCTTTTGTGTGACTGACTCGGACTAGGTTTTGGGGCTTCTAATCCCTATATAAACTAAGGTCGGGGCTTTTAGGGCTGAGAGATTAGAACAAGAGTATTTTGAAAGGACTCTTCTCTTGTGCAATGACTCTTCCTCTTCATCTTCTTCTCCGATCGTCGTGGTGGTGGACCGACGAAACTTGCACTCAGATATAGCTCCATAGGGATCTCTAGTCCGTGAGTCTTTGCGGTGGCCGTCATCCATCTCATTCACAAATCGGTGGTAGATCGTCATCAAAGTCGAGCTAGTGAAGCATCGAGGTGGATTGTCATCTTTGTGGAGCTTCGTAGAGTTCATCGTCCTCGCCTTATCATTGAAGTGACCTCGAATATTGTCCAATACCTCTTCCCAGTTAAAAGATGTGGATGCAGGTATAGAACCTAAACCCCTAGTTAGCATCTCTATGTTCTAGTTGTAGATCTTGTATAGACCTTAGATTGCTAGATTGTCAATAGGGGTTATCGTGGACGTGTGCGCACGATCGTTTTGCTTAAGTTTTAAACGAAAAACATATACCTTACATTCACGATTAATATCAATTACATCCGTTGCGACACTATGATCTAGAGATTAATTTCCAACAACCTCCCAATTGAAGTTTTCTTCTTATGGGACACTGTGATTGGATGCCACATCAATCTAGTTAAAACATTCTGGTTTATGGCCAGATGAGTCCTTATCCGCCCCTACATGAATTTAGATATCGCCGCCTACCTATCAATTCTGATAATTAACTCCCTTAGAGAATTTAATGGACTCCTAGAGCCACTCCCTATTATCTAATTTTTAAAATTCTTTTACCCATTTCAGTTATTTAAAACTTAGTATTAATTTTTAAGAATTTTTAAAAGACCATAGTGTCCTATCATTAGTGGGGCCAGCAATAAATTAACGAATGAAAATTCACCCAATGCACAGCCAAAAAAAACCTAGATCTAGGGGCATATGAGAGAGATGGAGGAAGAAGCCGACGACGTTATTTAATAAACACATAGGGCTATTTTGTAAAAATAAGAAGTGGCCTATTATGAATCTAGATCCTTTCCCGCGCAATATAGTAAGACCTCTTTAACGCCTCATTAACGCAGTCAGTTAAGAGGACTTTAACTAAAATAGAATTTATTAACGCAGTCAGTTAAGAGGGCTTTAACTAAAATAGAGTTTATGTAGGGGTTTATTTTAATACAAGATTAGTTAGAAAGGCCTTTGACCAAAACACCCCCGGTGGATTTCTACACGGCGATGGTCGTATGGTGCGACCGGTTGCATCGAAGGGTGGAGCCGGGTTCACGGGTAGGGAGGTGTAAGCGACGGTTGCACCGTAGGACCTTCGCATCCAAATTTTTAAGCTGGGCACGTGTCCGGACATGATCTGATGATACAGCTGTCTTCCGTTGGACTCCATACAGCTCACACGTACCCGACATGACAGCTGGCGCCACTTTTATTCCGCACTACCTCAGAAATTTATTTTTAATTATATTATTTAAAACCGCCACCCCTCCATCCCCTTCCCCTCCCCCTCGTTTCCGTTCCAACCTTCAGCGTCTGTGATTTCCGATTCGTTTCGCCGGAGTTTTTATTTGCGTGGCGGCGGAGGAGGAGGCGGAGATGGCGGGGGCCAGGGAGGAGAAAGTCTACTTGGCGAAGCTCGCGGAGCAGGCGGAGCGCTACGAGGAGATGGTGGAGTTCATGGAGAAGGTGACGGCGGCGGCGGCGGAGGGAGAGGAGCTCACGGTGGAGGAACGCAACCTCCTCTCCGTCGCGTACAAGAACGTGATCGGCGCCCGCCGCGCCTCCTGGAGGATCGTGTCCTCCATCGAGCAGAAGGAGGAGGGCCGCGGCAACGAGGACCACGTGGCCACGATCCGGAACTACCGCGCCAAGATCGAGGCCGAGCTCTCCTCCATCTGCGGCGGGATCCTCCGCCTCCTCGACGTCCACCTCGTCCCCTCCGCCTCCTCCCCGGACTCCAAAGTCTTCTACCTCAAGATGAAGGGCGACTACCACCGTTACCTGGCCGAGTTCAAGGCCGGATCCGACCGTAAGGACGCCGCAGAAAGCACTCTCTCCGCCTACAAGTCCGCCCAGGTCACTTCTCCTCCCTCACATCTCATCCATCCGATATGATCCCAGTAGTGCTAGATGGTGGGATGATGAAAACGACTAGGGTTTGAATTAGGGCTTTGGGATCCTGATCTGAATTAGGGATTTGGGTGGTGGTAGTAACGGAGGTGATCTGATCTGCAGGATATCGCGGTGGAGGATTTGGCTCCAACGCATCCGATTCGGCTAGGGCTGGCGCTCAATTTCTCGGTGTTTTACTACGAGATCTTGAATTCACCGGACAAAGCCTGCACTCTCGCGAAGCAGGTGAGAAGAGCTCCTCTCTTTAATCTCATTAAAATGCTTCAAACCTATCTCTATCAACAAACGGGAGAATTATGTGCATTTTATATTAAATATATGGCAAATTAGATCCAATTCCTTAACTATTTTGCAATATTAGCAGGACACCATAATTTGCTATATTAGCTAAGGTCCCTACAAGTATTCATTCGTCTTCAGAAAGAGTATATTCCTCTTCAGAAAGAGTATACATTCGTCTTCAGAAAGAGTACATATTCGTCGGGAGGGACGAGCTATATTTCGAAATTAAGGTGTTCTGCAACTAAAAGTCATCTCTCAAAAAGGACTTATGTCAAACTTCCCCTAAAATATATGAAACGACCTCAAATTAATTACGAGTATGGGTCTTGGTTGATCTTTAGATTTGAAGGGTTAGGGATTCTTTCTTTGTTCATGTAATTGGAATGACACATTTTTATCTTGTACTAATCAACATTTAAAGGGATTTTCTATGTGAGATTTTTTTTTCCTCAACTGGTTTTTTTTAGTTTTTGATCATGATTCCCCTATGTTGCCAAGTTGTCTTGGTCAGTGTTTGGCACCTATATTAGATGACACATCTCGATGGGATGAAACTTGGATGATGACAGGCTGTTCCTCATGAATATTTAAGGATATATTATACACTTTAACCCCCTAAAGTGTAGCCCAAAATCACTTATCAGTTCTTTTGGTGAGTAAAATGGGTTGGACATTGGTTTATCCGGGAAATCTCACTTTGTGCATGTCCTTTTGTCCAATGTCTTAAATAAATCAATTTTCAAGATTCCCTTTTTTTCTACTTTGGTGGCACATTGGTGTCCCACTGATAATGGTTGGGCATTCATTTTCTGAGTTGCTTTCCAAAACTCGATATATGTTGTTTTCTAGAGTCTTCACCCCATGATATATTAATTGCCCAAAGCATGGTTTTGTCCCTTTGAGGTCACGATCATCTGATCGCCCCAAATGTCGTAGCTAGAGCTGCAAACGAACCAAGCTGTTTGTGTGCGGCTCGCAAACAGGCTCGATAAAAGCTCGTTTGAGTTTGTTCGGTTACTAGTCAAACCAAGCCCTAGTCTAGAGTTTAGGCTCGTTTAATAAACGAGCCAAGCCCAAGCCTAGAGTTTAGGCTCGTTTAATAAACGAGGCAAGATCAAGCAGACCAAAGCTCGACTTGGTTGTGCTTGCGAACATGCTTGTTTAGGGCTCGTGAGTAGGCTCGTGAATGGCTTGAATAGACTTAACATATATAGTCCATACTTTTGACTGATTTTGGAGTTTATGAACAAGCTCGATAAGGGACCGTTCGATCACTAATTGAGCAAAGCCTAGCCAGAAGTTTAGGCTCGTTTACAAGCCAAACTCAAGCAGACCAAAGCTCGGCTCAGCTATTAAACAAGCCGAGCCTAAGACAAAAATTTAGGCTCGTTTAATAAACAAACAAACTCAAACATGCCAAAGCTCGACTCGTTTGTAGCCCTAGTCGTAGCCCAAAATGTGCCACGTCACAAAAAACACTCGACTTGGCTCGTTTGTAGCCCTTGTCGTAGCCCAAAATGTGCCACGTCACAAAAAAACGCTGGAAATATATCAATCCGTTCTTTAGTGAGTAAATTAGATTGGACACTAATTTACCCGAGTAATATCACTTTGTGATGTGTTCTTTTGTCCAATGTCCCAGGTAAATGGTTTTTTATGATTCCTTTTTTTTCTAGTTTGGTGGCACATTAGAATCCCACCAAAATTGGTCGAACATTGATTGCCCCCACGAGCGAGACATTATTTTTCGAGATCTATTTGATCCATCGAAAATTTACATGGATTTGCTCAGCTAAAAAGAACACGAGGCATTTAATTTCTCTAGACATTATTGTCGTTGCCCATGAATATCGTGCCAAAAGAACAGACCCCATAATAAAATTTGGCCATTTTTTCGACCGAAAAAGAACAAGGACAATTATGGGGTGTTTGGCATCATTCCATAACAATCTATTTCCATTCCGAATTCCATGATTTGAAAATAACGGCTAGTAATTGTTCCGCTGGAATGAAGGATTTGGGAACTAAAAAACATCACTCTTACTGTTTCTATGCCGACCGGAATGCTAGACCATCAAATTGCATTAGAAATAGTAATTGACAATAATAACCTCTTCTGGAAGAGGATTAAAGGGAACAACTGTTCCACATACCAAACACCCCCATAATTTCTTGAGACATCTAGGGTGTGTTTGGCATCATTCTGGAACTGTCTGTTTCTATTCCCAGTTCTAATTTTAAAATTAATGAGTTGTATTTGTTCCAGTGGAATGAAGGAGTTGGGAACAATAATATATCACTCAGTGTGTTTCTATGCTAATTGGAGCGTTGAACCATCAAATTACATTAGAAATAGTAATTGATGGGAATACCCTTTTCTGGATGAGAATAAAGTGGAACACTATTCCTCATGCCAAACACCCCCCCCCCCCCCCCCCCCTCTTATGTCTCGAGCACTGGATCTCTCAGGCAATTAAATTGTCTTGGTAAAGCATGACTCACCAAAAAGAATGGACCCTTTGTTAAACACATTTTGTTGCCCCCTTCAATTCAGTTTTGTTTAGATAGAAATTACCAAACGAAGAAATTTAGTAATTGATAATAGGTTATTGTTCTAACATTTAAAACTATAGGTACCGATTTGGAGTGAAAAAAAAACTTAGGATGGTTAAGTAATTTAGGACTAAACTTCAGGGGGGGGGGGGGGGTTTAAAGTATAATTTACCTAGTATTTAAAATGGTTAGAGCATCTCCAGCGGGCTTCTAAGATCCGCTCCTTTGCTGGAAGTGACGAGCGGGAGGAGAAAACCGGCTCCAATGGACTCCTACGTCACTCCCAAATGTAACTTTTTGCTAGCCCGCTCATCACAATTAATGAGCGGATTCTCTCGTTATCGTTGGTTCCCACTACACAACTTCTATGGTATTTTGTCGTCTAGTAAAAACTCATAGATCGGGCCAGGGTGCAACGGACAACTGGGAGCAAACCCCACTAGAGAAATAGGGGAGGTATGGGAGTCCGTTGGAGGGCTTTGATCAATCCCCACTACCTACTTTGCCTACATGACAACTAGGAGCTCCTAGAATAGGGAAGGCACCTAGGAGCTCGTTGGAGATGCTCTTAAGAGGGAATCACAGCTACTCCAGGTATGGTGTTGAGATGTTCATATTTCTCGATTGATCGTTTCAAATTTTCTTTGTAGGCATTTGATGAAGCAATCGCTGAGCTGGACACCCTCGGAGAGGAGTCTTACAAGGATAGCACTCTCATAATGCAGCTCCTCCGCGACAACCTCACCCTGTGGACCTCTGATATGCAGGTTTGATACATGATGTTCAACTTCTGTTCAAAGTATTCGACCTCATCACTTCAAGAATTCAATTGAATTGTCGGTAATATGCAGGATGATGGGGTTGACGAAATCAAGGAAACCGCCAACCACGATGATGAACAGTAGCCGGTAGCGAAATAAGTTCACTCCTGGCCCCACTGCCACATCTCATAGTGATTCCATTTCTCGCAAGATTGACTGATCCTATGAAGTTTCAAGTTCCTTCAAAGCTTGTGCCCCTTCAATTTTTTTTGTTTGTCCCCCGTTGGGATCCTCTTGTGTTGTCATCTTTCTCCATCTGTTGGTTTGCTGAAATCGTGGGTTTGCCGTTGAGAATGCTGCTAAGTCTGATATGTGGGCCTGGGGAAAGTACCTTCTTTTTTTTTGGCTGGACCGACTAAGCGGTCATAGGATAAGGTGCTAGAGCAAGGGCTCAAAGAGGTCCGGAGATCGAAACGGGGGAGGCAAGAACAACATCTATTTTATTAAATTTTATAATTCTGTGAACATGACAACAACGGCTAGGATTCGCAAATGCAAACAAGGCACAATAGTCCTGAGTAGGGCTGCAAATGAACCAAGCTGTTTGTGAGTGGCTCTCGGTTCGGCTAGATAAAAGCTTGTTTGAGTTCGTTCGGTTACTAGTTAAGCCAAGCTCAAGTCTAGAGTTTAGGCTCGTTTAATAAACGAGCCAAGCTCAAGCAGACCAAAGCTCGGCTTGTTTGGGCTCGCGAACATGGTTGTTTAGGGCTCGTGAACAAGCTCAATATGCTCACAAAGGATTCATGAATAGGCTCATAAATGGCTTGAATAGGCTTAATATATAGCCTAGTATGAAGTTTAGGCTCGTGAACAAGCTCGACAAGGGACTTCGATTGCTAATTGAGCATAGCATAATCTGAAGTTTAGGCTCGTGAACAAGCTCAAGCTAATCAAAGCTCGGCTCGGCTTGATTATTAAACAAGCCAAACCCAAGCCTGAAATATAGGCTCGTTTAATAAACGAACAAGCTCAAATAGTTCAAAGCTCGGCTCGACTCATTTGTAGCCCTAGTACTGAGGAAAAGTTTGCTCCACGGTGTCCATTCCAAGAGTCGAACAGGGAACCTCTCGAACAAGGAAAAGACAAAGTACCACTAGGCCAAGAGCCCTTTGGTAAAGTACCTTCTTTTGTGCGTTCTCTATCTGTTGGAAAATATAGAAGAGAAATACTATTCAGCCCGAAGGTTTGTCTCGATTTCACCGGCCCGATTGATGTGGTAGCGTGCAACCGGTGGCTGAAACCAGTAGTGATTTTAAAATATTTAACAGCACCAGTTGCACGCTGCCACATCAATCGGACCGGCAAAATTGGGAAAACCTTCGGGCTGAATAGCATTTCTCAATATAGAATGATAGAAAGTCTCATCTCATCTGCATGAAAAGTACTGCTTCACTTCTTTTCTCTCTGCAGACAAAGCCCACGTCTATTGAAGTAGAGAGTGTGCAGTCTGTGTTCATTAGAGAATATGATTACGCGTGCAGCGGGTATTGCACTACTTCTTTTCTAGCTAAGTTAAGTAATCACTTGGGTCTGGCGGTTTTTTCTACTGCCCAAGTCAATTCACTGCACCAGTATTGGAGAGACTCAAGTAACCGGTTAAATTGGACAACAAAATTATATGTGGGAGTAAACTAAATCCGGAAGGATTTGAGTGCAGTTTGTGTTGCGCCCTAAGTAGTAATGTAGATTAATCAAATCAGGTTAATTTAGTGGAAGGCTAGGTATAGACTTATGCCGACTAACTTAAATTCCGATTTGAGCAACAAATTCTGAATCTTGATGGTTCCATCATATCCACTCAAACCTTAATTCTAGAGCCTTCTCCTATATATATAGGGGAAGGGAATGCATAACTTAATCTCAGAAAAAGTCGTTGCATATGTAAGAGGGGAGAGCGAGATATGGTGCTACTAGGGTTTCCTCTAAGGCTTTCATTCCCTGAAGCCTTTGTGCCTCGAGGGCCCTGACCACGCAACCCAACCTCGTGTGACTACCGATTTCGGACCACGTGCAGTTGTTGGTTCGTAGCCTCGTGCCACTGTCGGTCCCTGGCCTTGTGTGGTTGTTAGTCCTCGGTCTCGTGCGGTTGTCAGTTCCCGACCTAGTGCAGCTCTTGGCCCCGACCGGCCTCGTGGATCTCAACTTCGGTCTCGCTACCCTCGGTCCCGATTTCGACGCCCAAGATTGTGATCAAAATAATTTTTCGATTATCATTGAAAAATAGAACTCTTCTTCTTTCCCGGAGCAGAAGATCAGCATAACGCAGTTCATGAGAACATGTGCACAATGGGGTCGTCATGCACATGCACAATGGGTCGTCATGCACACGACCTACATGAACATGCGCACAATGTCCCTATCGTGCGCACTACCTTTGGGGACAACAAGGCAAAGGAGCAATTAACATGACAGATCTTTCAGATCATGAAGACTAGTACTGTGCGCACGATGGGGACGGGATTGACTAGCGTGGTGCTACGTGTTCTATTTGTTATTACTTCTTTGGGTGTGGTGTGGTATACAAGGCCATGGATTAGTCCCACATCGCTTGCAGAGAAAATGATTATGGGTATATTTAATTTTTCCTCCCAAACAGATATAACGTGTTTTAAAACCATGAATCGTTGTTAATCTCATAAGAACACTATAATTAGCCGTGCTCGGTTGAGAAAAGTACTAGGATGGGTGACCTCATAGGAAATCATTGTGGGACATGGACAAAACTGACAATATTATATCTAAGTGGGGCGAGAAGTTACAGTCGCTTGTGCCATAGGTAGCCGCCAGTGTCTTTATCGTGCTGTGAGTGCCGTGTGTGTCATTGTCCTATTGCAGGGCCCGCGAGCTTAGTGTTGAAGATGTAGCTCCAAACAAGTCACATACAGTTTCAAGGTTTGTGCGCGAAAGAACGATGAAAGACAAAGCACAAGGACTGAATGACGAGTCTACTAGTAAAATAGTGTGCACAACTTTCCCAGGTGCACACGTCTTATATCGGCAAATCGTGCGCACGACCTGGGACGTGTGCACGACCTTCCCAGGTCGTGCGCACGATCTACTCTGGCAGCACGCGAGTGAGGCGGTTCGGCCTACGTTTTTGTATGAGATTCCTCCTACAAATCGAATACGAAATGTGTGCCTATAAATAAGAGGTTAGAGGACGAACCTAGAGACATAAGAGAGCTACAAGAGCAAGCCAAGAGAGGTTTAGAGGGTAGCCATCCTCAAGGAACATAGAAAGGAATCCATTGGAGACCTGAGGTTAGTACTTTGGAAAGGATTTCTTCTTATTCTTCAGGATGAGAGGGCTGCGAGATCTGTTATTTTTGGTGGAGTATCTTTTTCTGGATGTATAAGGGATTGGTGAGAGACAAACGAACGTGTACTCATGTTTCTCCATACTAGTGAATCCATTGATCATTGTTGCTGGATATCATCTTGTGTGATTGCTTTTGTGTTTGTTCTTTTTGTTCGATCTTCTTGGTGGCGGTGAGCCTCCGTCTTCTCAGTTGTGTTTCTTCGTACGTCATGTTCAACGCTCCTTCCGTTACGTGAGAGCATTGAATCACAACACGTCGGACTCGTGATCATCTAGCTAGCTGGCCATGGGATCCACGGTACAAAACTGAAGCTACTTCTGGATGTCGCTTCCTTTAATCGGTTATACATCTTATCGTCGTCATCGTGTCACGGGTGCCGCATGAGTCATCATCATGCCATAGAATCAGTAGGCATGAGACTGGTGATAACATATCTAGATGAACAAGTCATGGGGGTTGCGTATGTCAGACTGTTGATCACACCGTGAGAGGCGCAAGCATCGTCATCGTGCCGTGGGGGGCCGTGGGTTGCCATGCCATGGGGAGTCGTATCCGAATGAGTATCTTGTAACATCTTAGAGAGGAAGGTGAGGCTCTTGTTATCGATCGATTTGCTTTTGGATTTGAAGAATAGTAGAATCGACGGAAATGGTAAGATAACATTTGTCGAACCTCTGTAAATATGTGTTATTTCTTTGTGCTCTCGTGTGTGATTTTTGCATCGTTAATCGATTTTCTTTATAGTTGTTTTTTTTTTTTTTTATTCTTATTTGTTGCTTGTCTGAGCGAATTATTTTTATGATTGTCTATGATCGTTTATTGATTTGACTTTTCATCGAATGAATTATAAGCTTTGTTCCATAAGAGAATTGACCACCAAAAAAAAAAAATTATTCATATATTTTCTATCCCAATATACTTTTTGTATCTTCTTATGCATCCAAAGAAAAATCTTGTAAAGACCAAACTTAAGTCTTTATTTCCATTAGTTTTCTTTGTACACAATTGGAAAGAAAATGAAAAAAAAGAAGAAATAGCTATGAGAAAACGTTAACCCACTTGGTAAGGGCCTTCTCCTTCATGGTCTTCGAGTGCAACAGGCCGCCATCATCTTTCCTCTTTCCCGAGCCAACAACCATCAGCATAGACCAGAGCCTTCCTTTCTTCTTCTTCTCCTTCATCCTCTCCTTCTCCTTCTCCTTTTCCTTCTCTTCCTCCTTAAGCTCCCCGAGCACGAAGGCCAACGACCGGCTCTTGGTCAGCGGCTCGGCGCCGCCGGCCGCAGCGTTGCCTTTGAGAAGATGAGAGAGCGCCTCCCTCCTGGTGTTGGGGCGGTCTTGGTGGGGAGGAGAGGCCGCAGGATAAGAGAGGTTGGAGTCTGATGAGGAGGGAGACGAGGTGGTGGCGGTCGAGGAAGCGTTGGCGGTGGACGCCGTGGAGGCGGCCGACAGGTGGGCGAGCCTCTCCCTCAGGCAAGCTGGGCACACCCCCTGGGACTCTCCGTGATTGGGGTGCCTCCTGCACCTCCCCTCCCTGATTTCTCCCCTCCCCATCTCTCTCTCTCTCTCTCTCTCTCTCTCTCTCTCTCTCTCTCTAGGTGGAAATCATATTCAACTCTCTTGGAGTGCTCTGCACTATATAGAACAAGATGGGGGGGTTGGTTAAGGGATGAGGTGGGAATGAAGAGGAGGTTCTAGGATTCTTCCTCCCCTTATTTTTCCACATTTTCTTTGTTTGGGTATAAGGTTGGTGGACCCTTTTGGTGGTGCAGTGGGTTTGTCAGGGCCCACAAACCACCACAGCATGGCACGGGCCCATCTGAGATGTGGTGTGAGTTCCCACACGTAGGCATTCACTACAACATATGCCCTGTGTTTTTTTTGGGGGGGTTATTTGTACCTTGCCCCCAACATACAACTTTAATTAGACTTTGACCTTTAAACTTTTTATAAACAGGTAGTGCCCTCCTGTTTCACGGATTCAGTGGGCACGTTTTAATTGGGCAATTTTGCATATTTCCACATTTACAATACTACCCCTCTATATTTAGTTTGTAGCAATACAGCGGTTATAAATTGAGGCCAGTCATAAGGGGTAATATTGTCAATATAAAAATGCACAAAGGGTAGGGGGCACAGTCTAATTATGAAAAGTTTAGGGGTCAAATTTAAATTAAGGGTATAAGTTATGGGGCAAGCTCTAAGAGTCTAAATAACCTCCTGTAATTTGACCGATTATTGCTTACACCCCCTCCCTCGTGTTTAAAACCCTACAAATGTCCCTCTTATAGTCTGAAAAACTATGCATACACAAAGACACCACTGGAGGCCCCCAGAAGGGACTACAAGAGATATGTTTTTCAAACTATAAGCCCCAAGGGGGTATTTGTAGGCTTTTAAATATAATGGGTGTAAGTGATAGTCGGTCAAACTATAGGTTCTATTTTTTTTTAAAGAAATCTCCCTCAGACTAAATGAGGGAGGGTTCGGTCTAGATCCCGACTAATAGATTAACAAAGAGAATATATAAAGACATAAATATAGGATTCTGTACTTGTAATTTATCTTTTTTTTTTGTTTGCTTGTCGGTCAGAAGAACAGGTCTCCAAAGGATGGGGGTCAAAGAGGTCCGGAGATCGAATCGAAACGGGCTGCGTTACATCAGTGTTTTCAAAACCGGACCGAAAAATAAACCGAAAAGGCATCTGGTTCGGTCCAAATCCGTTCAAACCATTGGTTCAACCGTTTGAACCTTATAAAAAATATATTTTTTAGAATAGATATTTACTAAATTCTTCATGATTAATTCGAGGGTTAACAAACAAACCAAAGACCGAACCGAAACAAGTTCCGAGTCCGTTCCATATCGGTCGAACCGTCCGGTCCGGTTCGGTTTTGAAAACACTGCGTTACATAGCAATTCGTTCGATGTGACGACAGGTACCTTCTCGGCATGTTCGGGTAGGAAAGCACTTTTCTGTCGGTTGGATCGGACACTTTGTCCACTCTCAAATAAAATGGACGGTCCAACTTGTCGGAACTTTCAATTCGGGGACTTGGTCCTATCACGATCGGACGGTCAAAATAGCGTCGTGGTGGCAAAGTGGAAGGGGACACTGGCCTTCCAAGCTGACGACAACAAGGCTCGCACGAGGCCAAGTCTCCTCCAGCACCTGGACTTCCAGTACCCGTAATGACCGTCCGATGCATTGAAGATGAAGCTGAGTGCCACGCACCATTGAGTGTACCATCATCCGACGGTTGACGAGTGGTCACAGCTCACCTTCACTCACTGAAATTGGAGAGGATTCGAGGTCGGCGAGCTCCGTGTGGGCGAAGGGACCTGGAAGGCTGGAACGAGGATCGTGCGAAAGTCATCAGGACTCACGTGTGCGGGGACGTCATTCTTTGTCCCCTTTCACGACGTGTTTCGTTCAAAACGATTGCTTTCACACGTGAGTCGTCTCGCTTGATGTCACCGAGGAGATCTCTGGCGAGAGTCGGTATGGCTGCAGTGCCAATCAGCTGACGCCACATCACCCAGCGGCAGGCCGAGATGGGACCCACTGCACATCTGTCGGTTGCGCCGTTCATCGGCATCAAAAATTTCAGTAGACATCAGTGTTGGAAAAAACTAATGAAGAGACGGATAAACTTATATAAAATAATACAACACGATACAGACTGAGACACGTGTAAAAATATTTTATTTAAAACATAATTCTCATCCTATAGTAGCTAATGGGTATGTTTTGCGAATCGCCTCCGATGATACAATTTTGTGGGACTACACTCAGCACTCGTAAAAAATACATTTCAATGAATCTGGATATAGGATTTTCTGACAGATAAATTAATAGAATAGAAAGGAATTTCAGAATGATCAATTACGCTAATTGGAGTTAATCCTAGGGGTGTGTAGGATCCAAACTAGGGCTGTGCAAAAACCGACCCGAACCGCATAACCGAACCGAAACCGATCAAAATTTAACCGAAATAACTGAACCGAACATCAAACCGAACCGAAAACAAACCGAACCGACAAAACCGATTAAATCGGTTTCGGTTTCGGTTCCCGGGTATGAAACACCGAACCGAAACCGAAAAAACCGACCCGACTTCTTAAATCATAAACACAACGGCCATAATACTTTTGTTTCCAGTAAGTGCAAGTACGAAGTAATTATGTTAGATCTACAATGCTTCAAAAGAGTGAATGTCGGTTGATTTTGCTTTGAACTTTCATTTTGGCACTATGTAAGAACATAATCATCCACTTATTTGTGATGAACTAACGATTAAGATTCAAGAGCCAAGGGTTCTAGCATAACTCATATTAACCGAAACCGAACCGAAAACCGATCACACCGAACCGACAAAAACCGACCATTTCGGTTTCGGTTTCGGTTTTGATTTTTCGAAAACCGAAAAAAAATAAAACCGACAAAACCGACACCGAAACCGACCGACAAAACCGACGCTCACCCCTAATCCAAACCAAACCGATCAAATCGACCAAACCAAACCAAATCGATCAATTTTGATCAGTTTTGATACACTCAATGGATCAGATCGGATTGGGTTTTTAAAAAACCGACATGATTGAATCGATTGACCGATTTGGAAATTCAAAACCGACTTAAACCGAACCGACATGTATATACATATAGTATTTTGATAAATATATCATATGTCCTCATATACCCTTGCTACCAACAACCATTGCAATACTGTAGGATAACTCAAAATCAGTTAAAATCTTATTTAGGCCTAATGATTTGATAACAATTATTATTTTTTAAGTTTGAATTAGGTCCTAATAAAAGGGGGGAGGGCCCAATAAGAACATAATCCAAAGCCTAAATCGGTCATCCAATCCAATCCAAACCGACTTTAATTGGATTGGATTTCAATCTTAGTTCGGTTTGGATCGGATTGAAAATCCTCAAAACCGACCAAGGTTGGATCGGTTTGGGTTTTGTCTAAATAGGTCGATTTCGAATCGATGCACACCCTTAGTTAATCCAACTCATTTTTCAGAGTTAGTTATAGCCAGGATATATAGGGCTCGAAGTGCCCTTTGATACCCAACATGTACAATGGTTTGCAGGTCAACGATTGCCCAAACCGCTTAGGCGGTTATTATACCACCCAGGCGATTACAGTGCCAATTCGCCCAAGCAGATCGACGCATCCGCTAGGGGCAAACGACCCTTTAACCACCCAGTCTAGCAGGTGTTTCAAGCACACTTAGGGGCAACCACCAAGCACCTTTTGGCCTATTCGTACCTACTCGCAAGCACACAGTCTAGCCCACTCTTAGGCTGACCTTACTCAATGAATAGCCAACTCACACAAGTCAACCAATCCGAGTCAACCAATCCGATCTACTGGGCCTCACACCCGAGTTAGCCCATTCAGTTCTATCTGTAGCCTAAAAAAGGAAATGACATCTCAATGCATGCTAAGTACAAAATGCGCCTCTAAACGTCCAATCACACTTCACATTAAACGCATAATCGCACCGCACCTCATCCCGTAAACCCGTTTTCTCTTTTATTTAACTAAAATAGCATCCGCTGGGGTTTGATCATTAACCTTCTACCTTGCAAGCCTCAACACTAACCAAGGAGTCACAACCATATTGTTGTAACCATTCCCACTAAAATAATTAAATATTAAATATATTTTGAAAATCTCCAACAATCAGGTTTTCGATAGGCATTAAAACTAATTGGCATTAAATTAACATAGAATTAACATAGAAGTAAAAAAATTAAATAGAAATAAAGTAAAAAAATTAACATAGAATTAAAACTAATTGGCATTAAATTAACATAGAAATAGTAACATAGAATTAGTCACGATCCTTTTATACATACTAATTGGCATTAAATTAACATAGAAGTAAAAAAATAAATAGAAATAAAGTAATACTTTATATATCTTGTTGATTTAAAACTAACATAATTAAAATTTTCAGACAACAAAATTATAGAAAAATAAATAAAACTAACATACAATCATTTTATATATCTTGTTGAATTTTCTAGAAAACAAAATTGATATGGTCATCCACATAATTAAAAAAAAAACACCTATAACAACTCTTACTCTTCTCCATATTACACTTGGTTACTTTATTTGCCAAGAACTACAATAGGGAGAAGAGCAAGTGTCGTTGTTGATACCTTAAAATATTCATTTATAGATATGGTCCCTAAACTCTTTTTTAACAAGAGGGGGGCAATGCAATCAAGAGGTGCAAAGGAGGAAAAATTACAATAAAAAACAATCCCATACCTAGTCACGGTATATGCACACTCATTAGTGCTTCGAGTGACGAAATGAAAAGAGATATTCAAAAATGTCTTCTGAAGACTCTTGCAATCTGTAATAATGTTTGGCATTTGCTAAGGAGGTGTCAGATCCTCCTTCAAGAGGATATGGACGACTTCTTGACAATCTCCCTTAATATGCATCTTAGCATAATTAAGAAGATAAATGCAAGATTTTTGTTGGTAATCGTGCAGATTTTTGGTGTTGATATTATGCCGTTTTGGGAATGAACAGTTTTAATGGGTAACATGCATATTTTTTTGCATGTTGGGGTCCTAATCAGAGCCTACAATTGTTTGTTAGGGTTTTGGGCCCAAATACAAGGTAAAATCCCAGTGATTAGGGCCGTCTTCTCAAGTAGGGTGGGCCTGCTTTGAACCCTTTCTTAGTCCCTAACGCTAGGTGCCTAATTTGTCCTACAGTATACATTAAAAAAAAAAAATTGGGCCCCCCTAATTGCGGGGCTCGGGACGGTCGCCCATGCTCACGGCCGGCTCTGATGTTACAGCATTATGGTATATCATCGTTTGACATTTAATTGGTATGCATAACCCACTTTCAGTGATGCTCTGTAATTATTCTGTGAGTTTAGTTTGTGATCATGCTCCACAGTCGTTGAAGATGTTCAAGTATGGTACAATACTTCATGAATACCAAAAGAGCTGACTTAGACATACGATCCATCTCAAAATGTATACAACGTGTTTGATTCAGTGAGATAGGTACGATATAGAAAATCGGGGTATTTGCGTATTCATTCGGAATTACTTGTGATTTTACGAATTCAATCGTTTCAAGTTTTTCAGAGTTCAATTAGTTTTTAAAATGACTTTACATTGAAAATTCAGGTTTTATATTGATTTAATGGCTCACCGGTTATTCGGATTGTTTCGAACTTTACAGGGTTTCTGGAATTGATTCTGTCCTGACCAAACATTTTGAAATTTCTAAGTGTTTGGATTTCACTGAGGTGACCCGTAGGGGTGTTCATGGTTCCGGGTTGGTTCAATTTTTTGATAAATTTGAAACCGAACCGAAGTTGATCGGTTCTCTAGAAAATGAAAACAAACCAAAGCATTCCTTGGCAAAAATAGAACCAAACCAGACCGGAAAAGTTTGGTTTGGTTTGGTTCGGTTCGGTTCTGCGGGTCTTTCAAATCACTCGATAGCCTCAAAGATCGTCTCCTCAACTCTTTCCAAATACTGGATTGACAAAAATAATAAGATTGAATTAGTAGTGAAAGTCCAACCAGTTGTTTTTGAATTGGCAAGGAGACGTGAATGGCTCAGCCGTTGAGTTGGTTCAGATTTCACTTTTAAGCCTTTAACTTTGGGTGCTACAATTTGCCCCCACAGAATTACTAGCAACATCTTTAACTTGTCACTTTGCGATATTTCATAAGTTGGGACTTGAGGGTCTAGTAATTATGTGGGTGCAAATAGCAACACCCTTCATTTTTCAGTTTCATCTCACAGTTGAAAACTTGAAAGTCTTAAATGCACTAAACGGTAATGATTGGGATCACCACTATGTAATGTACAATATCAGTGAGATTGTACAGTAGTAACTACTGACGGTATACTATCAATGGTTCGGGTTGGGTTGGTTCAGATTAAAAAACTCAACCCAGAACCGAACCGATCTTAGCGGGGTTTTTTTTCGGAACCGAACTGAACTGAACGGTCAAAAATACCCAATCCTAACCGAACCAAATAGACCGATTTGGTTCAGTTCGGTTTGGCGGGTCAATCCGAACCGATGATCACCCCTAGTGACCCGGACACTCGTTCGGACAGGTTCCCTTAGGAGCCGAACACTCGTTTGGACCTCCTCATATTCGAATTGTTCTTCAAATGAGTAACCATAATTGCCACGGGACATCCGGACAATCGTTCGGACAATGAAGGCTGGCACCAAACTTTTATAGGTCTGTTGTCCGGACGGGTGTCCAGTTGTCCGAATACTTGTTTGTACGGTTTTGTGGCATATTGGCTCATTCGGGTAGGGATTCCAGAGCTGCTTTTGCAACTTCAAGAGCTCTTAAAGAAGAAACCCCCCAAATTGGGTAAGTCTTTCTTTACTCCATCTAGGTAGGTGATTTAATTTGTTTTCATCTTGGATTTTGGGGCTTTGATTCATAAGAGTTTAGATTGACCACATTCCCTCCTACCTAATAATTTGAGAAATCTCATCCTCCCTATGGTTTCAATCAAACATATCGATTAAAAGATTTGTTAGGGGCACGATGGCCATTACCAAATATTGGTGAGATATCCCTTCAAAGCGAGGTAGAAATCATCCATAAACTTAAGGCCCCTACTCGACGGTGCGTCCTATGAGTTAGGTTGACTGATGTGAGTTTGAGTCTTCAATCATGAGGATTCCATTGATAGAAGCGATATTGGTGGGATCCATCATTATCCGTATGTCTGGTACAAGAGTTGTAGTGGGGAGCATCCAAAGTATAGGTGGTGGCCTGTGCGAGAAGGGTGACAATAGTCTAGAGTGAGTGACTATGGAAGCACCGGATCTCTAGCGGATATATGCTTGTGAAGTTGTGTACCGTCAAGTTGTATAGGGGATTGCCTTGACCTAGTGTAAAATCATCGTGATTCTTTTCTTTGTGGTTTTTCACGTAAAAAAATTCATTTATGATGTTTTCTTGTATTTCCAGATGTGTGGATGAAGGCTTGTATGTTTCTATCCTACACCCAACACAAGTTAGCACCAGGGGGCATTTCTCAAAAAAAAAAAGTTAGCATCAGGTGTTTGCACAACTATTAGTGCTTCCACATTGTAGTTATTAAATCATAATTGGGTATTGGTGGTGTGTTTAGTAGTTTGAGGCCACTGACGAGGTTTGAGAGGATTTTCACCATGCGACACTTATTTTCTTTAACATTGCATATATCTCGCTCCAAAAGTATCATTTAGCCTGAAAATGTTTAGCTCAAATGGTCGACCAGAATGATGTGGCACCCAATCACAGTATTTCTTTTCCTATCGGTCGGGGCTAAGTGTGATTCACCAATCGGCCGAGGTATGGGCTTCCGCTGGCTCACTTGCCTTAGCCATTTTTTGCACCCACAGTTACCCCCTCCCAGCCAGTTAGGCAGTCGCCTGGCTGGCTGGGATCCTTGGTGCAAGGCAGTATACATTGTTGGGTTCCATGAATGGTTACGCGCGTCGTGGCCTTGTGCGTCGCTATCATGCCGCGGGTGGCTGTGTGCGTTGTTGTCGCACCACGGGTGGCGTGCGCGTTGTTTTTCATGCCGCGGGTGGCCGTATACATCGTAATCGTCCCGCGAGCATCATGGTCATGCCTCGGGATTCGTCATCGTGCCGAGGGCATCGTCGACACGACATAGGGGCCGTGGTTGTCGTTGATGAGGTTGTCGTGCCGCAGGTGGCCACGCGCGTAGCGGTAGTGTCGCTAGCGTCGTGGGAGGTGCTACCGTGTCACGGGTGCCCGTGTGTGTCAACGTGTGTCGCCGGTGGCCACATGCATCGTGGTTGTGCCACAGGCATCGTGGGTGGCGTCATCGTGCCATGACTGTCCACGTGTGTCGGTGGGTGTTGCATATGGCCACGCTCATAGAGGTAGTGTTGCTAGCGTCGCGGGCGGTGTCACTGTACCACGGATGGTCGTGTATGTCGGCGATTGGCTACACAAGTCATCGCCGAGGTCGCCGTCGAAGGCGTGGGAGTGGTTGCCAACCACCACTCTTCTCCTGTTATCATCGCTGGATCAAGGATGAGACCGCAGTCGCCGGGTTCCCATCGTCGGAGAATACATAACATATAGGGGGGAGGGAGCGAGGCTCGACTTCTACCATCCCCTGTTGCAATCCTGTCGTCACAGGAGAAGAAGGAGCAAGAGGGGAGCAGTGCTCGACACCGTTATGCCGGTGTCGTCGCCACTCGTCGGAGGAGAAAATAGGTGAGGGGAGAGCGGTGCTTGACCCCCTCTGGCCGCATTGCCATCGCCAGTTAAAGGAGGAAACCGAGGGGTCTGCTACTACCCCCCATCGCTAGAGAAGAAGGAGAAAATCAGGAGTGGTACCTGTTGTTGCCTCCCATCGCCGGAGAAGGAGGAGAAAGGGGGAGTAGAGCTCGACCGCCTCACACTGTTGCCATCACCGCCCCTTGGAGGAGGAAACATGTGAGGTGGGAGCAATGCTCGGAAGCTACCATCACCATCGCCCGTCAAAGGGGGAAGCCAGGGGGTTTGCTGCTGCCCTTCGTCAATGGAAAAGAAGGAGAAAAGGGGTGCTTGTTGTTGCCCCTCGTCGTCGGAGAAGGAGGAGCAAAAAGGGGGGCCTGCTGCTGCCCCCCGTCACTGTATAAGGAGGAGAAAGGGGGGAGCAGAGTTCATCCTCTTCACGTCGCCACCGTCTTCGCCGGAGAAGGAGGAGCAAAAAGGGGGGCCTGCTGCTGCCCCCCGTCACTATATAAGGAGGAGAAAGGGGGGAGCAGAGTTCGTCCTCTTCACGTCGCCACCGTCGTCGCCCATCGCCACCTAGGTCGATCAGTTTGCGCGAGCTGCTAGAATGAGGGTGTTTGATGGTAGAAGCCACCAGATCGTGTTGGTCTGAGATGCCCGAGGATCAAAGGCTCGGAGCTCAGTTCTGGAGGCTCGGTGATCAGTTCTGGAGGCTTGGGGAAGATCGAGGAGGGGGGAGGGGATCGAGCCCCCTCCTTCTTGTTCTTTGCAGATCGCGGAGGAGGGGAAAGGGTTAGCCCCCTTCTTCTTATTATTTGCAGATTGAGTTGGGGGGGGGGGGGGGGGGGGGGGGGGGGGGATCCGGGCTCCCTCTCGCAACTCGGGCTTGCCGGGGAAGATCTAGGAGGGGGCTACCGTTGCCTTCAGATCAGGTTTGGCAGATCTACAGATCGAAGTTAAGGGCTAGGGGTTTCCTACCTACCTATTGATTTGAGAAATCTCTTCCTCCCCATGGTTTCAATTGAACATATCGATTAAAAGATTTGTTAGGCGTGCGACGACCATTACCGAAGATTGGTGAGGTATCCCTTCAAAGCGAGGTAGAAATCATCTGTAAACTTACGACCCCTACTCGACGGTGCGTCCGATGAGTTAGGTTGACTGATGTGAGTTTGAGTCTTCAATCATAAGGATTCCATTGATAGAAGCGATGTTGGTGGGATCCATCATTATCCGTATGTCTGATACAAGAGTTGTGGGGAGCATCCAAAGTATAGGTGGTGGCCTGTGCGGGAAGGATGACAACAGTCTAGAGTGAGCGTCTATGGAAGCACTGAATCTCTAAGGGCTATATGCTTGTGAAGCTGTGTACCATCAAGTTGTATAGGGGATTGCCTTGACCTAGTGTGAAATCACTGTGTAAAAATTATCAACGTTTTCACATCGCAGTTTGAGAGGATTATCACAATGTTTTCCTTATCATTTTATATATCTGGCTTCAAAAATATCATTTAGTCTGAAAATGTTTAGGCGAGAATGATGTACTGGCATCCAATAACAGTGTTTCTTTTCCCATCGGTGGGGGGCAAAGTGTGATTCACGGTTTGGGGCTGGGTCCAACGGACGGTTGTGATCGGGATACATCATTCTCCTTGACCGTTCGGGATAAAAGCTTCGGGTCATCTCACTCTGTCTTCGTACATGGTGGATGGTCAACGAAGTACGAACGATGAATAAGAGCCACCGTTATCACGGATGGTGAATGATGGCGTGATTACATACCATGACCTCCGATGGCATCGAATCCTTCCACGTGCTCCATCGTTGTCTGGCATCGTCTCCGATGATCACTGGCGGTGTACGTCATCAACTCATCATCCAAGAGCTCAGCGCCGACTTCTTCAGCTCCGGCGCGCCCATTGGCGGTCAACCCTCCTATGGATCCAGACCTCCGACGGCCAGCCCACCTCAGTCTCCCACCACGACCGAGTCAACGCTCGTCAGAAGTTGGAGGACGGGTGGCCTGTCAATGGAGGCGGCGGAAGAATGGGAGCCGTCGTCAGGTCGAAGGTGTTGAGTGGAGGAGGTATGGGTGAATAAAACGTATAACCCCGCACGAAACCGTGCCAGCAACCCCCAATAGAAGGATGAAATTGAAAAATATACTAAAAGTTTTGAAGGAGAGCAACAACAACAAGCGGAGGGGAACGAAGCCGCACACAGACGGAGCCCAACCTGCAACCGGCGAAGCTAACACCAACCATAGTTACCAAATCGGACATTTTTTTTAAAAAAAACACATATAAAACATGTATCACTCCGAACTCGTAGCATACAAGAATAAAACTCATATTTTTTAAAAAAACATTAATATATGTTTTATACGCGTTTAAAATGTGTAATATACTAAGTAAACGTTTTATACAATCAGTTTGATTTTTCATTTGGGTTCGGATTTTTTTATAATCCGTCGGCTCAACAGATACGGGATAAAGGGTCGGGAGACTCCTGATCTGGGCTCAAAAGACATGGGGTTAAAGCTTTATCCCTCCTTTGCATTGCTGCGATTGGTTTTCACGAAAAACAGAGAGGATCACACACACACACACACACACACACACACACACACACACACACACACACACACACAGAGAGAGAGAGAGAGAGAGAGAGAGAGAGAGAGAGAGAGAGTCTGCTGTTGGGGATTCTAAAAGTTTGATAGCAATCAAGACTAGTAAAAGGTCTTTGGTAACCTATAGGTACTAGTATTGAACCCATGCGATGCACGGAATAAAATATTAAAATTATAAATGAGCATTTATGGGCATCGGGTGAAGTGAGTTTAACTTTCCACTAATGGGCATGAGAAATGGAAGAAAATGGTTTGCAAACCGATAGAGCGTTTAATTTAAAATGACATGCAAGAAAGGGTTCAAATGTCAATAGGGAATCAATCATAAGAGCATTAATGGGCATGCAGAGAAATGAGTTTAAATTTCCATTTATGACCATGGGCATCGGGAGAAATCACTACCATCCAAAAAAGAAATAGATCATGAGAGCATTAATGGACATGCATAGAAATGGATTTAAATTAAAATTAATGCTTTTAATGCTATCCCACATGGCGGAAGCTCCTTGTAAGGCTTCCGTTTTAGTATATAGTATAGATATCTACAAAGATATGCAATATGGGAAGAAAAAAGGAAATTTGATAAACTTATCTTTTAATAAGATAATTGCCGAGGCTCGTGTTGGACACGATGCCCTGAAAACAATATCGTTGCCGTTGCGGTGCTCCCTGGCCTCGTGACGACTTGTTCCCCAGGATTCAACGGCTGGATCAATCTCTCTTATAGCACCAGGAGAGATTGTGGAACTTTTTAGTACTCCAACTGGATCGGAATAGGATAGCCTTCTGTTGTTCACTTGGATCACCTCACAAGTAGATCAAAAAAGTGATCAATGGTTGTTGAGATGGGTTCTCTTGAGTAATAAGCTCGAACCCAGAGAGGAGGAATGCTCAAGCTCTCGATGTGGTGGAACTCATACTTGAAGAAGAGGGCCCAGACCTCAATACGGTGCACCTCGATTTCGATGGAGGAGCTGTGGTACTACCTCTTGAAGCAGTACCTTGACACCTCAGCCTTAGAAAGAGAGAGATGGGATCTAGAGTGAACAAAAGATATATTGGATGATATATTTTGTCATTCTTCTCAAAACCCTATATAAAAACTCATGTGAAACCCATTTTCCCCATCTCTCTCAAGTTGTAACCGACCACTTGATTGCTCCTAAAAATTCTCAATGTTAGAAATTTATGGATTATAATGTTCACAACATTCAATCACATTAAAAATATTCTAACATTGAAGACATCATGGGTAAGGTGTAAGCATCCGATCTGTCATAAATTGAGACTATAAAATCAATTAAAATCTTTCTATTCACACCCCGATTTAATATAAAATATAATTTCTATTAAAAATTATAACAATCCCCCACATGAAGAGAAATATTTAAAACTCAAATAATAGAAAAACATATAGTCTCAAAAAATGGAGTACTTGAGGTATATGCATTACTAAGGTGTCTTTCGACTTGAACCTTAGCTTTAAGAAGACCTGCAGAGTATACTAGCTAAGGAGTGAACTAGGTCTTGAACTTCTCAACTTTGTTGGTAGTCTGAGTCAACAAGTTTCTCACATTCCCTCTAGAAAAACAAGTTCCCTCTCGGTTGTGCCCTTTAATGGCCATGAGTAATTCTCGGTTTTAACGAGTGCTTTAGAGAATTGGCCCCAATTCTTATAGAAGCGGCCACACTTCTACGCTCGTAAAGGTATCATCCATCAAGAGTGTTATGCACTTATACACTCCATTGGATACCTAGCTATAGATGATATTAAGAGTTATAAACTCAACCTCACAACAGTACATATTGTGCTATTACATCATAGGTAGGGGTTAAATTAATTTATAGCATCTCACACGTCCCTCGGATAACTTGTTGTCCCATTGAACCTAGTTCTTGGGATCTCCAGTCATATAGGTTGGGTTTCTATTGTAGGAGACATTTTTGTTTTATAGGCCTCAGGCCCATTTCCCTTGATGCAATTAGAATTATTTTGTTCCTCATGATAGTTGCAGTGCATCATCACCAAAGGAACAATCAAAATAGGCTCTCGATGATAGAGGAAAACCCTCAATCAATAAACCTTCTTACTATCTTTAATAAAGATTGTAATCAAATTAGCATTGCTTGCTCCTTCTAGATCTAGTTCTCCACATTTGAAGAGTAGTCCCTACTCATAGGAGCAGGCCTCTCGTGTGTGCTAAATATACGAGGTCTCTTATACCTCTCTCTAAAGAGAAACTAGTTCCAAAAGAACACAATATCCTTATTCACCCCCACATTTAAGGTGCCTGTAGAAAATTATTTCTACTTCGTAGGATATCAAAAGGTATCTACTTAGATTTCTTAAGAGTGATCCAGATGAGAATATGTGCATCAGAGAGCATTGTATTCCCCCATAGATTAGTGATCATTATGGTAGTTAGACACCATTAAATAGAGAAAAATCTAGGGGAACTCTAATAAGCAACATGTAGATAATCTAATTCTACTCTCACAGAATAGAACTAAGTCTTCGAATAAAGATTTGCCCAACTTACTAGACCGCACCCTTCTCCCGGCTAACGCCTTCGGTATCTCGAACCACCCAGAGGGAAGAGGTGCTTGACCGCAACCTCCCCCTCAAAGACTCCTGATTTGAAGACCCGAACCTCCCAGAGAGCACTAGACCGTAGCTCTCCTCGCTATGCCTTTTGCCTAGGGCACCGGCCATCGTTGCAACAAGCCTCCCAGGAGGAGGTGCTATGCTGCAACCTTTCCTCGAGCCTCCGGCTTCCTTCTTGAGTATCTCTCTCGGGTTCTCCATCACACTACGTGCCGCACGTGTGTCTCGGCCCCCTTTTCTCGATCTATCTTGTTCTACGCCATCGACTTAGAGCCTCCTGGATCTCCAACAAAAAAGCACTGATACCAATTTATTGGTATCAACCAGAACCTAAGCTTTGAAACCAATTTGTTATGATCCAAGGCCCTCGCGCAGCGGAACACGATGCACGTAGAACCACCATAGTGGAGATGACCATTGACAAGACTAAGTAAGAAGGAGTAAACAAGTAAAACACCCAAGAAGTTCCAGCAATGATCGATCGATGGATTTACTAGTATGGGAAAAATCGAGTACAATTACAATTGTCTCTAACCAATCCCTCATACACCCACAAATAGATAACCCCCCTTTAGAGAATAGATCTCGCAGTACTATACCCTGAAGAACACCAAAGAAAACCCTCCTGAGAACTTCCGCCTCCAATGGATTCCCTTCTCTCTCCCTTGGTGATTGCTACATTCTAATCTCTCCTTAGGGTTACTTTTGTGCCACCATTATCACCTAGGTTCATTCTAGGATCATCCTTTTATAACCTTACATTTGTATCTGACTTGAAGGAGTCCCACGAGAAAACGTAGCCAGAACCGCCCGCCCTGCGTGCTGCTGTCGAAAGTTGTGCACACGACCTAGAGGAGTCATGTGCACGACTCGACATCATTTCTCGCTCGAAAAAATTACTGATGCCAGTAGTGCGCATGACTGTGCTTGACCGAGTCCTTCTCCTCTTGATGCTCTGTCTTCTGTCATTTCTTCGTGCACGAACTTTGGAGTTTATATGTGGCTTGTTTGGAGCCACATCTTCAACACGGGTCTTGGCTCTTGTGAATCTATTAAATACGCAATAATAGTTCTCCCCCCGTGTAATATGGGACTAAACTCAACAAGTAGTTTTTGATCATTTTAAAATAAAAAATTAATTTTTTTTATAACAATTCCTCATAATAATGAAAATATTGAAAATCAAATCAAAAGAAGTCGTTTAGAGTACTTTTGAGAGGTATGTATAGGTAGGAAGTGTCTTTCAACTTGAACCTTTTCTTAGTATAATCCTGTAGGATTTACAAGCTGACAGTGAACTTACGTCTTGAACTATCCGGCTTTTAGTATAAATCTATTCGGCAGGTCTTACTCATACCCTCAAATCAAGCATGATAGAGTCTCATGCGGTTGTGCTTTTTATGACCATGATCTATCCTTGGTTTTTTAGAGTGCTTTAGATAATTGGCTACAATTCTATTAGAAGTAGCCACACTTTTGCACTCATAAATGCACTTTCTATCAGGAGTACTATGTATCTTGCACCCCACTAATTTTCCAACTATAGAAAGCATTAATAATCTAAGACTCAATTTCACGACGATATAGAATGTACTACCATATCATATGGATATGTAATTTGCTTGGTGGCACCCCTATAAGTCCGGCAAATAAATTGTTATCCCATTGAACCTTAATTTTGGGATCTCCAGTCATGTAGGTTGGATTACCATTATTAGAGACTTTTAGTTTATAAGCATCATTCACATTCCCCTCGATGTATTTAGAACTAGCTCCCTAGCCAACCCTTTAGTTAAGGAATCTTCTAGGTTATCTTTTGACCTTATATAGTCAATGATAATTATTTATTTTTTCAATATCTAATGTACAATAATGCGTCTATGATGAATATGTTGAAACTTTCCATTATAAGAATTGTCCATGTCCCTTATTATAAATGTTTTTCTATCATAATGAATTAGGACACCAGTAATAGGCTTTGGTCAAAAGGGAATATCATAAGGAAGTTCCTTAGTCATTCAACTTCCCGACTAGTCTTATCTAGGGCTATGAACTTTGATTCCATAGTAGATCGAGTTATGTATGTTTGTTTTAAATATTTTTAACAAATTGTACCCTCTTCTAGGGTAAACACATACCCGCTAGTGATTTTGGTTTTTAAAAAATCTACAATCTAGTTAACATCATTATACCCCTCTTAGACATCGGGATACCTACCATAGAAAATGCAATAATCCAAGGTATTTTTTAAGTACCTCAGAATTCGGATTAGAGCATCCCAATTCTCTTGGCTAAGGTTAATAGTGTATCTACTAAGTTTGTGTATCACTTAGACAATAGCAGATCTTATGTTGTTTAATATATACATGAGACTGCTAATTACCCTAGAATATTCAAGTTGAGATACACTTATCCATAAGTTCTTTTCAGGTGTCTGAAAGATTATATAGAGTTATGGCAAATCGACAATCAAACTGACCAAACGTTTTAAGCACATTCTCGATGTAGTGGGATGATGATAAAGCTATGCTATTGGAATCTCTCTGGATTTTGATTCCAAGAATGACATTTGTTGCTCACAAGTCTTTTATATCGAAGTGGTTACTCAAGAAGTAATTGGTCTTGATCACTACTTCAAAGTTAGTTCCGATTATTAACATGTCATCTAGATAAAGATATATGACTATGCAAGTCTGGTCATCGACCTTAGTGTAGATGTACTTTCCTGACTCATTAATCGAGACCCCACTCAAAGTTTGAGACAATAAAGAGATTTCTTTAGTCTACGAACCTTATGCTCTACGCCTTGCACTACGAAACCTTCAGGTTGATCTATATAGATATCTTTTTCTAATTTATTATTCAAGAATGCAGTTTTTATATCCATCTGATGAATAACGAGGTTATAAATAATGACTATAGCTATAATCACTCTAATTCATGTAATCATGGTAATATAAGAGTAAGTGTCAAAGAAGTCCACTCTCTCTTGCTGCCTATAGCCTTATTTATGTTTTCTTAACTTATATTATTATGTGTATACAAGTAGAGTTTCCAGATTCATATTCACCATCTGTACCCAACCAAAGGACTTCGATCCTCTTCTCTAACTGATTTTTCTTTTCAGACTTCTAAGAAATGAACTTGGACAAACTCGCATCCTTATAATCATCTATAAAAGGTGATGAAGTATTTATTCCTTTTACTCATAGTGTAACCCCCTACGGTCACACATATTTACGTAGATTAAGTTTAGGATTTCTAGGCTACGCTTTAACTTTTAAAAATATTTCTTGTTATATTTTGACTCTATGCATATGCTATACTTTCCATCTGAGGATATGACACATTTATACACGTTACCTAAGTTAACAAACTTTTAGGGAATTTAGAATTAATGTGTCATAGTCTAGCATGTCATAGATCAAATGACTTAAATAAGTAAGCAGAAGATGAAGCTTTATTATTATTGAAAGATGTTAATGGTGCCAAAAAATGTCTCCGGCTCGTCATCCACGTGGTAGAAGCAGGAAAGGACACGATGAGACGACAGAAGTCCTTAGGGAGATCGCTTTTGTTTTGGGGCACACCATGGGCGACCCCGGGTGACCAAAGAAGAAGCCCCCACATGAGCTCGAGATTCAAGGTCAACCCCGATTTTGGGTAAGCAACATTATAGCCAAACTAGGTCTTGGAGTTCAAAGAACACTCCCAACGAAGCCGGCCTCCGCCCTCGCGATCAGCTCGCACGTGGAAGAGGTCGCCCGTGGCTAGCACCCACAGCTCGCCTGGAGCTCACCCTGACCGCATGCGATTAGCTTGCACGTGGAAGAGGTCGCCCGTGGTTGGCGCCCACAGCTCGCCCGAAGCTCACCCTGACCGCACGCGATCATCTCGCACGCGAAAAAAGGTCACCCCACAGCTCGCCTGGAGCTCACCCTGACTACGCGATCATCTCGCACGCGGAAGAGGTCACCCATGGCTGGCGCCTACAGCTCGCCCAGAGCTCACCCTGACCGCACGCGGAAGAGGTCGTCGGTGGTTGGCGCTCACAGCTCGCCCGGAGCTTACCCTGATTGCATGAGATTAGCTCGCACGCGGATGAGGTCACCCGTGGTTGGCGCCCACACCTTGCCCGGTGCTTACCCTGACCGCATGCGATCAGCTCGTACACGGAAGAGGTCGCCCATGCTGGCGCACACAACTTGCCTGGAGCTTACCCTGACCGCTGCGATCAGCTCGCACGCGGAAAAGGTCCCCCGTGGTTGGCGCCCACAGCTCGCCCTTACTGCACGCGGAAGAGGTTACCCGTGGCTAACGCCCTCTTGTAGTAGCGGATCGTTACGTCCCTTGAACATGACATCATCTCCCTCGAGGTCTCATTCATGTGGTACTATGGGCCACAGCTCGCCCGATCATGTAACAGCGAAGGAGTTCGCCTTCTTGTCCGCAGAGGCCGCCTACAGTAAGGTGATACCAAATCGACAGATGTTACCATCCCCATGGAAGTACGTGGACAACTACGAGCCACATGAGCCGGCTAGAGTCGGTCTAGAACATCCCAGATTGGAGCCTTCTAGAATGTCCACTTGGCACGGACAAGACCGGTGTGTCCCCCCGCCACCACCTGGTAGGCTAAACGACAAAGGCCATTAAAGGTCCATATGGGATGGCACGTGAAGGTATAAAAGGTGCGGGAAAGAGCGGCCGCGTGTCGAACTCTGGCGGTCTACAAAAGGTTTATAAAGGCATGATCCCTGGCTCCAAAGTACAGGTTCGAAATTCAGAAATCCTGACAATTTCCGACTACTACAGCTCTCCCTTATTCGAACCTTCATTGACTTGACCGTCGGAGGGTATGCGCTCCCACGGAGCCAACCGTTCTCACGTTTTCCTTGCCTTGCAGGTCGAGCACCCGAGCCAGTGAGATTCCTTAGTCAAGATAAATTTGTCCGACTTGAAGACAAGTTCGTAGCCCTTCTTGTTTAGTATTACTCGAGATCAGATTCTTTTAGATGTCTGGGACATGCAGCACTTCACAGAAGTTTCCTAGAAGTGAACTATAGGATCACGATTTCTTTCCCAAGAGAGTTAGTTATCTATGGTCAGGATGACCGGAACAAGGGGTGGTCAAAAGACCAAAATGGGCAGCCAATGGGAGCCTAGGCTTTGTCCACCCTATTTTTTACCGGGTGTACAAAATCGCACTCAGCGGGCTGACCCCAACCCACGGATCCATCGGGAGAGTTGAATTTCCCGTCGGTATATACAATCAACAGCTTCCAGCGAATCAAAGCCGCCGGCTCCCCACCCTCCTTTCTCCCCGAGACGGATCGCCGCCTTGTTCGAGTCGTTTTGGGTTATTGTGAGGAGGAGCCGCCGCCGGGCGATGGCGGAAGCCGAGCAGAAACCCCTATCCCTAGCTGAGGTACTCTCTCCTTAGCTCCCCGTGGCTCTTGAAATTTCGATTTTGTTTCCTTTAAAAAAAAAGAAAAAATCTGCCTCTGGATTCTTTCACCACTTGTCCCTGCGCCTTTGATGAATCAGATTCTTTTGTTGCAGATCTGATTAATCCCATATCCTTTTTTGTTTTTTTTCATGATTTATTTCAGTAGATCTTGTTGGAAAGTTTCGTTTTTTTCATGATTTTTTTCATGATTTTTTTCAGTAGATTCTTTTGACAGGTTGGATGGTGGGGTTATAGGTGGTCACTATATGATCTACGGATACCTTTACAAGTTTGATGTATTCTTTTCAGACACATGGGTTTGATAGAAGCTATAAGCTTCACTAATTTTAGGAGCATTTAATATATAATCTGCTCACATTTTGACCACATGTATAAGACACCTAGATATGTATAATTTGAAGTATTTTTCGTGTACCTGATCGTAGTACAATGTGTATTCCAAAGCATAGATTAGATCATAGTTGTCAAGACGTCAAGGCAAGGCTAGGCTCCCGGAGGGAGCTTAGGAGCCTAGGCGCGTCTAGACGTGGCCTTATGTGCATAGGCGTGGCCTCTAGGCACGGGTATATATGTAGAGTCTATATTTGCAGGTGTATATATACATAGGCAGCAATATAACACCTTACTAATATAAAATTGAGAATATTATAGTCAAATGCATGCAACACAATGCCACATACTTAGTATAAACAACAAAAGGAACGAAGAGAATACAAACACTTACTAACATGAATTGAGCAAATTCTAATCAAATACATGCAACACAATGAACACATAGTATAAACAAGTATACAACAACAAAATGAACAAAGAAGATATGGGCGGGTTGGGTTTTACTTTAAAAAAAATCTAAAAATCAATGTCTAAAACTAGGCGTGCGCCTAGCCTACCTAGACTGCCGCTTAGTGATTTTTGCCTAGGCTCACTGGGCCTTAGTTGTCTCCGAGCACCTAGGCACGTGCCTTGACAACTATAAATTACATGTAGTCATGTCCTAAATTGGAGAAGGCTAACTACTATACTCGAATCTTAGATAGCGTTGGTATTCATAAGCTTTTGCTGTTTTTTTAATAATTTATTTCTCTTAATTTGGTTGTTTCTGCTAATGAAAGTAGCCCATAGGGATAATAGGGTATAGTTCCTCCTTTCCTTTTAATGGAATTGTGCAATCACCACCAACAGTCACACAGTGAAAAACAAAATAGCCAATATGGTGTTAAAATTTTCCTAAATAAAAATACCTCTTAGTGGTAAAAAAAAAGAACATAGTAGGATTCATCCTCGAATGCTTAGGATAATAAATTCTAATCTGAATTTTGAATTTTACTATGATAAGTCTTATACAATACCTCTCTGATTAAGGATTCTATGCCATTAAATTCCGAACAAAAGTTCTAGTTTTTCAACCCTTTACGAGCATCAATTCGTAGTTCCTGTTTTGATAGCCCCATTTTTAATGATTTGTTAACTTTGTATCATACTGGCATTCTAATCTAGATGGTATAACATGCAGCAATGGTCACTACAGGATGGTGGCAAGCAGTCAGATCAGAGTGAAATCCCTGTTAAAGAAATGACTGAGAATGAGAAGCCTGCTGGTGCCACTTCTGAGGAAGTTGTCCCAGAGAACGCCAATGAAATCCCTGTTGCAGATGATAGCATCCCTTCTGCAGAAGAAAATAATGAAGTTGATGGTGTCATATCTGTTAAAGAAACAACTGAGAATGGGATGTCCTCTGATACCACTTCCAAGGAAGCTGTTGAAATCCCTGTTGCAGATGATGGTACCCCTGTTACGGAAGAAAATAATGAAGCTCCTGAAGAAGAAGAGACAGCTGTGCAAGAAGATGCTGAAGAGAAACCAGAGATAAAGGTTTGATTCCTCAAGGACTAGACCATGTAATTTCAGGATTCAATTATTTCGTGATGTATAGAAATTCTAATCATTTTCATAAACGATATGGGTAATAAAATATCATGTTTGAATTATAGCTTGAGACAGCCCCAGCTGATTTCCGTTTCCCAACAACAAACCAGACAAGGCATTGCTTTACTCGCTATATTGAATATCATAGGTATGACCAGACACTGTCATGTGGCTCACTGCATCTCCTGTGACTTTTCATTTACTTTTGTTAACATCGTTGTGTCCATAGTGAGCTCCATCATGAGTAGTCTTGATGATACTTACTAATGACTAACCATGGCATCGTAATTTAGGTGCATAGCTGCAAAAGGGGAGGGTGCTTCTGAGTGTGATAAGTTTGCAAAATATTATCGGTCACTTTGTCCAAGTGAATGGGTACGTTTTCGTCGTTTTCTTTTTCTCTTGTTTTTTGCTTAATGAAATATTTCAATTCTAAATTTCTAATATTTATTCTCTAATGTTGGTCAACTAGAAATTTCTATGCATGTCGGCACTACAACGGCCGCCATTGGTGGCAAAACACATTCGACATAGATGTCAAAATTCTTCGGCGACGCCCACATTTGGCGTTAGCACCCACTGACTTGCACTAAACCGAGCTTGGAAATTTATTCTAGGGTTGGGCAGTTCATGTTGAAGGTTTTCTTGGAGTGTGTTAGTGGTTGAGGGTTCTACCACTCTAATCGAGCTTGGGCTGATCTTTAAGTTGACCCGACCCACCCGAGTTGCAGGCCTAGCCCGATGCATTCCCTCTCCCTTTCTCTCACCTTCACATTATCAACCATACTCACATCCCAGTTCACACCCACATCCTTGTTCCATGGGCCACACCCCTTTTTTCCTCTGTGCACCACACATGATTTTTTACTTGTTGAGTTATTAACCTAGATGGCTCAAGTTTGGACTGGATTTATCCCTTTTCTTTATCTTTCTCATCTCCATTTAGTAGAATCAAATAGATGTTGGCGTGCGGAAAAATTAATTTGCTTAACATTTCACATGATCTCACATAATATCAAATCATATTCAATTCTTTTATCCCTAGTTTTTTCATACTAAGAACAACCAAACACTATAATAGCGAAAATTTCAGAAATGCATCTGTTGCAGTACAGAAGATATATGTATACATGAAATTAAAAAAATAAGGTAGACGTGAAAAATATAAGTAGAAAAAGAACCATTCTTTGAACAATATAAGTAGCAAAATTGTCAAAACATATATTCCTTGTAATAAAAGAAGATATAGACGAAAGATAAGAAGGAATTGCATACCTGATCTATTTTTCATAATAGCTCACTTTACCCTCTTGTCATTGCTATGATGAAGCCCACATTCGTTGAAGAAGTATTGTCTTAGTATAAGATTAAAATAAACGAAAATTAGAGTGAAGAGATATACAACTTACAATTTGAGTGCAATAACATAAAGGACTGTCCACTAAAAAAAAAACATAAAGGACTTAAAGAAAACCTAGCAAGATAATAGTGAGAGCATATTTTATTGAAGTTTACGATGCAATAATATTACCACTAACATGTAAAGGAGGGAGTGGAGACTTTCTCGTCAAGCTTTGAAACAATCGATAGACATGCGATGAATAGCAATTCAATGATCCATCCTTCCTATGTTTTGTTCTTCTAATAAGAACATGTCAACCGCTTGTACTCTTCTTTACAAAATTTTAAACAGAGATAAGAATATATACTCACAATGTAGCAATTCATGGGGATAAAGCAGTTGACATAAATGGTGGCGGAGAATGCTGTTTTGTAACTTAAACAATGCTGAACACAAGCTTGAACTTGTTCAAGAAATAAAGGACAATTATGGATCATGGGCAGCAAATTTTCTGTGGAAAGTGAAAGACATCACGGAACCAAGTAGTGTGATGATCCAACTGACAACTCTTGAGTATTGCGCTGGATAAATCAGGGGAGAGTTGGAGCTACTCCCTATAAGTACGTTGGGGTGCATATTCTCGCTCACTGTGCAGGTTAAATTGGAAGGTTTTCTTTCGGTGTTTGTAGGTCTCGCATATGATGAACACCATACTCTCAGGTCTGCACCTCGTGGCATTGTGCTTTGAGGCTACCATTATGACTGCCAACAGTAAGATCAGGCTCCATGATATTTTTCTTTTTCTCCATAAATGCAAAGAGATGCATTTCGCATCACCGTGATAGACCACTCAATCATCTCCATGACATACCACTCATGCAATTAAAAAAAGGGTTATTTTGATTTTGCCCCCCAAATTTTGCCTTGAATTAGACTTTACCTCTCATATTTTCATTAATTAGACTTTACCCCCCAAAACTAACCACTCCGTCAGCTCACCTCCCAAAACTTTATTTCTTTTCCATTAGCTCACCCTTTCTCCTAGATGGTGAGCTGACGAAACAGTTAGTTTTGGGGGGTAAAGTCTAATTAATGAAAATATGGGGGGTAAAGTCTAATTCAAGGCAAAATTTGGGGGGCAAAGTCAAAATAACCCTTAAAAAAAACCATAATATAGGCTAATACTAATTACTAAGCTTTGACCTGTATTTGCATCAGCCCTAAATAACATTATGGTTGAATCAAAAACTGAAATTTTGGCATGTAATATGTGCTAAACAATTTTGAAAACCAAGATGATCATTAAGAAGAAATGATAATGATCTAACAACACTTGAATGATTTAAAAGAATCAATTAGATAAAAAATCACTTGTAGTTATAAAGGAGGGTAGATTTACAAAACTTCTAGCAAACTTAATTCCACTTCAATCATGCGAGGTGGAAAAAGAGAACTGACGGATACAAATAGATGGCGCCAAATTAAAGAAAACAAATTGTATGCACAATGGAGGAAAACCTGCATAACCTCCTATCCGTTCAAACGGGGACGGTCCCCACCACCAATCATAGCTACTATGTTCATCCCGCGGGGATGTCCAGATTGTCGGTGATCTCCATGCTGGGCGTCGAGAACACCCAGAAGATCGTTGTTCGGTCAGCATTGTGTGTGTGTGTGTGTGTGTGTGTGTGTGTGCGAGAGAGAGAGAGAGAGAGAGAGAGAGAGAGAGAGAGAGAGAGAGAGAGAGAGAGAGAGAGATGCCACTACCTGATTAGCTGCAAAGAGGAGTAGATGGAGAGGCGTTGAGCAAACTGCAGTTCAGAAAGAGAGAGAGATACTTATATTGATATTGCTCTTCGTTGGGATTCAAAAATCTCGAGTGTCGTCTATTGAAAAATCCCAAAAGGACTTTCAATTGAATTGTATCAAGTGAAAACCGCTTATTGTTTCATATCTGTCCGTTCGGATATAGGTGGTTCGTGAGCTTCGTGGAAAAAGGGTAATGTGATATATGAACAACCAGAATAGGTATGCGGACATCTGTTTTTTTATATGAAAAGTGGATCCCATTTGCTTGCTTCTTAAAGCCGACATATGGCACAACTGGATGCACGAGGCTACTTTATTAGGGTTAGATAGTTGGGTTTTTTTTCAAATGAAGTGTTATCGTGGGAGGAGAGAGAGAGAGATGGGAGGAGAGAGTGGTAGTTACAGAAGGTTACTTTGGAGGAGAGTTAGAGAGAAGTGGTTGTAGATGGTTACCTTATGGGATAGGGATTGGTTGACTCCAGTCTGGTGATCAAGGTTACGTGAAAGGCGAGAGAGTTCCTTGAAATTTCTGGTTGATTCTGGTCCGTTGATCAAATGTGATCTGTCTCATCTAATCGGACGGCTCAAAAATAATTACGTTTGTCTTTCGTTATCTGAGCCGCAAGCGTAGTCCCTTCTTACAATAGATGACTACAATAATATTTTAGCTTCTTCATTCAAAAACTTAGGGTGTGTTTGGCATTGGTTTTGGAGGCCTAGTTTTGCGTCAAAACTAGTTCCACTTGCCAAACTGGTTTTGGTATAAGATTTTAGTGCGTTTGGGATTCGATTAGAAAATTGGTTTTCCAAAACCAAAACCAGAAAATCATCAAAACCCAAAAGCAGAAATTTTCTACTTTTGGGTTCTTCTTTTTGGTTCTTGAGGCAACAAGGCAAAACAATAAAAAAAAAAAATTATTGTGAATAACATATATGTTGTAGAGAGAAACTATTGTAAAGAGAAAAAATTAAAACCGGGAGAATATATACATATCATATTGTAGAGAGAAAATTATTATAGAGAGAATACTTTAGAGAAAATATATGATAGATATAAAAATATTATAGAGAGAGAAAATTCTAAAGAGAAGAATATAGATAGAGTATTAAATAAATAAATATGTAGTGAGAGAAAATATTGAAGATAAAAAATATTATAGAGAAGAAATATTATAGAGAGAGAAAATATTGTAGAAAGAAAATATTATAGAAAAAGAAAATATTGTAGAGAGAGAAAATGTTATAGAAAGAGAATATTTTAGAGAGAAAATATTATAGAAAGATAATATTTTAGAGAAAGAATATGTTATAGAGAGTAGTTTAGATAGAAAATTATTTTAGAGAGAGAAAAAAACATAGAGGAGAAAAATAATAATAATAGAGAGAGAAGATATCATAGAGAGAGAAAATATAATAGAAGTATAATATTTTAGAGAGAATATATTATAAAAAGAGAATATTTTAGAGAGAAATGTTATAGAGCAGAAACTTTGTAGAAATAGGATATTTTAGAGAGAATATTGTAGAAAGAGAATATTTAGAAAGAAAAAATATTGTAGAGAGAATATTATAGAAAGAGAATATTATAGAAAGAGAATATTTTATAGAGATAAAATATTATAGAAAGAGAATATTTTAGAGAGAATATATTATAGAGAGAAATTTTGAAAAGAAATATTATAGAGAGAGAAAATAACGTAGAGGGGAGAAAAATATTAATTATAGAGAGAGAAGATATCATAGAGAGAGAAAATATTCAAGAGATAAAATATTATAGAAATAATATTTTAGAGAGAGAAAATAGTATACAAAGAGAATATTTTAGAGAGAGAAATATTGTAGAGAGAAAACATTGTAGAATATGATATTTTAGAGAGAATTTTATAGAAAGAGAATATTTTAGAGAGAGAAAATACTATAGAAAGATAATATTTTAGAGAAAGAATATGTTATAGAGAGTAGTTTAGATAGAAAATATTGTAGAGAGAGAAAAAGACAAAGAGAAGAAAAATATTAATAATAGAGAGAGAAGATATCATAGAGAGAGAAAATATAATTGAAATAGAATATTTTAGAGAGATAAAATATTATAAAAAGAGAATATTTTAGAGAGAGAAATGTTATAGAGCAGAAACTTTGTAGAAATAGGATATTTTAGAGAGATAAAATGTTATAGAAAGAGAATATTTTAGAAAGAAAAAATATTATAGAGAGAAAATATTATAGAAAGAGAATATTTTATAGAGATAAAATATTATAGAAAGAGAATATTTTAGAGAGAGAATATATTATAAAGAGTAAAATTTAGAAAAGAAATATTATAGAGAGAAAATAACATAGAGGGGAGAAAAATATTAATTATAGAGAGAGAAGATATCATAGAGTAAGAAAATGTTCAAGAGAGAAAATATTATAGAAAGAATATTTTAGAGAGAGAAAATAGTATACAAAGAGAATATTTTAGAGAGAGAAATATTGTAGAGAGAAAAAATTGTAAAATATTATATTTTAGGGAGAAAATTTTATAGAAAGGGAATATTTTAGAGAGAGAAAATATTATAGAGAGAATATTTTAGAAAGAGGAAATATTGTAGTGAGAGAAAATGAGATAAAGAGGAAAAAATATTATACAGAGGAAATATCATAGACAAAAAAATTGGATAGAAAAAAATATTGTTGAAAGAGATCGAAGATATTGCAGATAGAAAAAATGTTATAGAAAGATAATATTTTATAAAGAGAAAATATCGTAAAGAGAAAATGTTGTAGAAGGAGAATATTATAGAGAGAAAAAATATTGTACAAAAAAAATATTTTAGAGAGAAAATATTGTAAAGACAAAATATTTTAATGAGCAAATATTTAAAGAGAAACTGAATGAGAGAAAATATTATAGAGAGAAAATATCATAGAGAGAAAAAATGGGGTAGAGAGAAGAAATAATATTGTAGAGAGAAAATATTAGAGAAAGTGTTATAGAGAGAATATTTTTAGAGAGAGAATCTAGAGAGAGAAAATCTTGTAGCAAGAGAATATTTTAAAGAGAAAATATTATAGAATGAGTATATTGTAGAGAGAATATTATAGAAGGAGAGTATTTTAGATAAAAAATGACGTAGTGAGAAGAGAAAATATTATAGAGAGAAAATATCATAGAGGTAATGTTGGAGAGAAAATATTATACAAAGAGAAAATATCGTAGATAGAAAATATTGGAGAACATTTTAGAAAAATAACTGCAAAACTAGTTTTAGGCTCAAAACTGGTTTTATTGTCAAATGCTCAAATGTTGATAATTCTAGAACTGGTTTTCGATAAGCTAAAACTGGTTTTGCACAAAACTAGTTCTTGGTATTCCAAAATCAAAACCTAAAATTTCAAAACCAATGCCAAACGCACCCTTATATTATTCATTCATGGATATGATTCTTTTAGTATAGAAATTTTCTCTTATGTGCTGGGTATCCTCATAAAGTAAGTGAATATGTTTTCTAGTTAAAATTCAATTTTAACGAAAATGTACATGGTAAAATTATAGGTAGTATGAGAAACTTTCATTTTGAGGAGAGTTGAATGAAGGAAAGGCTATATTCCTTAAATATGCCAAGTAATTTCACCAGAATTTTGAAACAAATACTTGATTTGGGAAAAGATAAAACTGAGCTTTTAGTAACTGTGTAAATAGTGATTATAAACACATTTTGATTGTTGGTTGGGCATCTTCGATCAAACCGCCAATAAAGATGTTGGGTAAATGTTAAATGTAAATTTTGCAAGACAATAAGAAGGCCAACAATGTATATGGTTCATAATATTAGGTCATAAAGAGGAATCAAGCACACAAGGTGGGTATGGAGAGATGAGGATGTTGAGATTGATATACTCTATAACTAGAAGGCATATCGTGAGGAATGTGCGTATAAGAGGAAGTGTAGGAGTTACACCAACTAAAGGCAAAATGATAAAAACAAATTAAGATTTTTTTTTTAACATCGACGGGTATCCCAAAACCTCTTGGGCAATGGACCATTTCAGGCTCGGACTAATTCCTTCGGGAATGTGCTCAACCATGTGATCATTAGGTGGCGGCATCGGATTGGAGAGGAGCGTGCTCACCCACGTGACCGCATTGGGTTCGAGCAGAGCATGTGGTCGTTAGGTGGCCACATCAGGTTGGAGCAGAGCGTGCTTGCCCATGTGGTTGCCAGGTGATCGCAACGAGTTGGAGCAGAGTATACTGCCTCTATGACAACCCATTGGGTTGCTTGTCGTTTTGTGGGGGTAAGTGATATGGCAATCACTTTCCAAGTGCCGTTGGTGGGCTGGTGCCGATATATCCAGGAGGTGCCGCCTTCTAATTTATCCGTGGTCTGCCAACTGTCACACTAATTTATCCGATTCCATGTCTTTTGTCGGTACGCATTATTTTCGATAACGTCGAGTTTTTGTTATCATAGACGGGTTCTCTGCAGGCATCACCTTTGGGCGAGTTCCTCGTAAAGGTTGAGTTGAGGCCACCTTAGGCGAGCTCCCTGTTGACATCATACTGACGCCACTCCAGTCAAGCTTGCTACAGAGGTCGGGCTGTTATCGCTCCATGCGAGCTCCCTGTTGACGTCACCTTAGACGAGCTCGCTACGGAGGTCAAGTTGTGATCGCACTGGACGAGCTCTATGCTGACGTCATCTCAGGCGGGCTCGCTACGGAGGTCTGGTTGTGATCGCTCTGTGCGAATTCCCTGTTGACGTCATGCTGACATCACCTAATGCGATCTCACTATGGAGGTCGGGCTGTGATCATAGTTACCAAGTTGAAAGTCGGGAAAAAATCGATTAGGGGAGATGCCGGAAAAATCAGAAAAAAGTCGAAAATGTCGGAAAAGAGTCGGGAAACAAATAGGAGAAGTTTAGGACATATTTGTATATAGATGTTACAATTGGTTTTTTGAGCAATGCATGACGGGATTAAAGCGCAATTAATTGGGATTAAAACACTTAAATCGGGATTAAAACGTGAAAATCGTGATTTTTTTAAAAAATCAGGAAAGAGTCTTGTAGCAAACATTTACGGAATAAGTCGTGTTTTAATTGAGACTTATCCAAAATTAGGAGTTTTTGGTAACGGAGGCTTTGTAGCTCAGGGCGAGCTCCTTGTTGGTGTCACCTCAGGTGAGCTCGCTACGGAGGTGAGACTATGACCGCTTTGGGTGAGCTCGCTACAGAGGTGGAGCTTCTACCATCTTTTGGGTTACGTGCGAGCTTCTAGTGATCTGCACGAGGCTTTGGCAGGATATTTGCTAGGTTCGGCGTCACCGCGTTGAACTCCACGAAGGCTATTTCGTTTGGAGGGGGGGGGGGGGGGGGGGGGCATTGCAAGTTCCTCAAGCGGGTCGTGAGGTATTGGATGAGGCTCTTGTTTCTTACGAACATCATTAGATCTTTCCCTTTTGTCACTGTGCCCAAAGGCCGTGCCGTCATCATAGCTTGGTTTATGATGTCGGGCTTCATCGGGTTTGTGGAGGTAGCACAAGATGGAGTTACAATTGTCTTTTGGAGTCTTTGGGTGGGTCTATGAAGGTATCACAGTGCGAGCGGGCTTACAGTGATTATGACCCTTTGGAGGCATGGGTGAAGGACGCGTGAATCCTGCCGGGCTATCTAGTGAAGGTTGAGCAGTTGATGGTCTGATCACCAACAAGATTCACAGATTTGGGTATGTGTGATCCATGGTTCAGGCAACATTGGGGATCGTATCATGTGTTCAGCTAAACAGCTGCTGCTGAGAACATCATTTTTAGGTGGAAACGTCAGCATCCCTTCACCTTTTGTAAAAGCTATAGATTGGTGAGCCTATTTGTTTGAAAATTTCATTTAATTGTGGGATATTTTCTTTACAAGTGTGAGTTCTCTACAAGTTACAAAATTGCAAAGACTAGTCGGCCATAAATGATAACGAACGTCCCCCCCTACTCCTCTTGCATCAAATAATCTGGTAGAGGGAGCTGCAACCTTTTTTGCATTTTTCTTTGGAGAACATTTTGTATAAAAATCCAAGTATATGATTTTATGCATTTTTTCTTTAGATAATTCGAGACCTATCGTAGATAAAATAATAGTAGAAGAGTTCATCATTGGCTTGCCCCATACGTGGATGATATGTGGTCTTTTCCAAAGTTATCGCGTCTTACTGTCATAATGTTCAGAAATGGAAAATACTAAATCTCTGAAGTTGGATTTGAATCTCTCTCTCTCTCTCTCTCTCTCTCTCTCTCTCTCTCTCTCTCTCTCTCTCTCTCTCTCTCACACACACACACACACACACACACACACACACACACACACACACACACACACACACACACACACACACACACACACACACACACACACACACACACACACACACACACACACACACACACACACACACACACACGGTTATTAGTTATCGATATAAACTAGTCTGTGACTGTATCACCTGTTGTGGCTTTGCTACGCCCCTAAGTGTAACTCATATCATTGATCGTGTGTACAGGTAGAACGATGGAACGAGCAAAGAGAGAACGGAACCTTTCCTGGCCCTCTCTAGACTTGGCTCCCACGGAAGATATTCGGATTTTCGTGCCTCGAATTTGAGGGTTATGTGGAACTGGGAGATGGGACACCCAGATTGAGAGAGGCCGCAGTGTCTCTTATTCAGAAAACTCTGATTGAATAAAAATTTTGACTTGTTTTAAATCTTATAAGCTTTCATCTGAGCTGAACTGTTAAGCTCATCAATAAATACCTTTCACCTGATAGATATCCATGGATGGGGTGGTGATGCTTGTTTTTTTTTTTTTTCATGCCCTAATTTTTCTACATCTTTTATAGAGAAATGCTATTCAACCAGATGAGTTTATAGACAAGTTTACAGACGCCTTATGTGGCATTGATCACAGCCGTTTGTAATTATTGTTAGCTGTCTGTTTGATTGCCAGTCGGAGCAGACCGCCATTCATTGGTCAAGCCTGGGTGAAAACCGACCGCTGTGATCAATGCCACATAAGGTGTCTGTAAACTCATCTGGTTGAACATCATTGCTCTTTTGTAATCTTAACTGAGTTGGGAACCCAGCACGGCGTAATATGTTGATTTTAGGGCATAAACCTTAATTATTATTTTTTTTTTGCTGTGTACATTGTAATACATGTCTCATACTGACTTGTAAATCCAATAAAGCACCCTTTTGTTTTTGCAAATTTTTTTTTATAAATAGATTTTTAAATGTTGCATTTATTAGTTTTTTTAAAAAGGGGTAATATGTCTAAGGTCCCTCACAAGAGATCGGTTTAGTGATAAAGATGCCAAAGCGATGCTTTGGCTGTAGGTCCTTGTATTTATATGAATCACCAAATTTATTGGCCCGAACTAATCAACACTTCAAACTTAGAAGTCCGGAGTTTTTGTTTGATTGTTTATGTTGTTTTGACCTCCCAAACATGTCAATGGACCGGATCACTATCCAAATCCGATCCGAATCTAAGAACTCTGGGTTTGGTATTAGTATTTTGGTCCAAGATCCGATTAAAAATGATCTGACCTGATTCGAAATAAAAATGGATCAAATATGAATCTCTATTCCAGTCCGAATCCGACCCATTTAAAGATCTAGTGTGTTCTCTTGTTTCATGTATTTGGGGTTTGTCTGCTTAAGAGTATGTTTGGACTATTTTATTTTAGCTAGATGTTGATCACCATCTTATTTTATATAAATAGAAAAATATGGGCTGTAAGGAAAAATTTCTAAAACACCTGGCTAGTTGTCATTGTCTGGGGTGTAATGAAAGCATTCAGTGTTGCTGTCAACTGTCAAGGGCACCCTCAATTTGACATACAGGTGGAACAAGGTTCCAATCGATTCATGACTGAGATGATTGCGAGTTCTAGGAGGTTTTTACCGAAATGGCCACCAACTCTCAACTATTGTTGAGAATGGGCCAGGTTGCTTTTGGCTTTACCAAAATGACCACTGAAACTCTTTGGGACCAAACTACCCTCATTTGGACGGCAGCTTCCTCCATCTCTTTCGACTGCAACTTTAGGACGAAAAATGGACGAAAAATGGACAAAAAAAGGAACGAAAAATGGACGAAAAAATGGACGAAAAATGGACGAAAAATGGACGAAAAAAGGATGAAAAATGGAACGAATTTGATAAAATTAACAGCACATTTTAGGACAAAAAATGGAAGAAAAAAGGACAAAAAAAGGAACGAAAAATGGACGAAAAAAAGGACGAAAAATGGACGAAAAAAGGACGAAAAATGGACGAAAAATGGAACAAAAAAAGGAACGAAAAATGGACGAAAAATGGACGAAAAAATGGACGAAAAATGGACGAAAAAATGGACGAAAAATGGACGAAAAACAGACGAAAAAAGGACGAAAAATGGACGAAAAATGGAACGAAATTGATAAAATTAACAGCACATTTTAGGACGAAAAATGGACGAAAAATGGACGAAAAAAGGAACGAAATTGATAAAATTGGCTATTCATCATTATGGGGAGTTCACCGGCCGGCTTCCCCGCGGGCCCAGCTCTCGGCCCTCAGTCCATTTCCGATGAGGTTTGTCGGACCGGCATCAACTTCAACAGTCGCTGAGGCTTCGTCGTTGAGGCTTCGTCGCTGAGGCTTCGTCGTTCAGGCTTCGTCGGATTTAGCTTGCCTTGCCAAGGTATGCTCTATAGACCCAAATCTTAGCCCTATATTTTCATATAATTTAGTTTCGTCTAGTTTTTGTCACAAAAAAAATCACAGTCATTTCTGCCCGGGACTGGCCTTGGGCTGTGAGACGAAAATCAGACGAAATAACAAATTTCGTCTCTAGTTTTTGTCGCCGAAAAATCACAGTCAGTTCTGGCAGAGACTGGCTATGGTCTGTTTGACGAAAATCGAACGAAATAACAAATTTCGTCTAATTTTCGTCGCCGAAAAATCACAGTCAGTTCTGGCAGAGACTGGCTATGGTCTGTTTGACGAAAATCGGACGAAATAATAAATTTCATCTAGTTTTCGTCGCCGATTTTATCAATTTTGTCCATTTTTCGTCCTAAAATGTGCTGTTAATCTATCAACCACTTTTTGTTGATTTCGTTCCTTTTTCGTCCTAACCATAATGATGAATAGTCAATTTTATCAATTTCGTTCCATTTTTCGTCCATTTTTCATTCCTTTTTTTGTCCTTTTTTCGTCCATTTTTTGTCCATTTTTCGTCCTAAAATGTGTTGTTAATTTTATCAATTTCGTTCCATTTTTCGTCCGTTTTTCGTCCATTTTTTCGTCCATTTTTCGTCCATTTTTCGTCCATTTTTTCGTCCATTTTTTGTCCATTTTTCGTTCCTTTTTTTGTCCTTTTTTCGTCCATTTTTCGTCCTAAAATGTGCTGTTAATTTTATCAATTTCGTTTCATTTTTCGTCCTTTATTCGTCCATTTTTCGTCCATTTTTCGTCCATTTTTTCGTCCATTTACAGTGGGTAAGAAACCAAGTTACCCAGCCACAATAGGTTTTTACAGTGGTAAGGGTCAATATGTCTTTTTACCTGTTTAGTGTCACCGTGCGACCTGTTTCCCACGTGCCGGCGGCCATTTTCGTTCAGATTTCTTGACGGGGTCCATTCTCAACAATAGTTGAGAGTTGGTGGCCATTTCGGTAAAAACCTCGAGTTCTAGGCCTGTCAATTGACCGGATCATGATCTGAATCCGATCCAAAAATCCCGGATTTGGTATTAGTTTTTGGTTTGATATCTGATTTAAAACGATTCGATCCGATTCGAAAGTCAATGGGATAAAATATGGATCTACTCTGATCTAATCCGAATAAGATCCGGTCTGATGCATTTAGTCAGTTTTATAACATATATCATAGTAGGTTTGATGCCAAACCTAGCCATCTTGTTTCCACGGTCTGATGTTCAACTCAATCGTCTTATGTTAGCTGTTGGATATGAATCACCAACTCTATTGGCCCGAACAAATCAACACTTCAAACTTAGAAGTCCCGAGTTTTTGTTTGATTGTTTATGTTGTTTTGACCTCCCAGACATGTCAAAGGACCAGATCACTATCTAAATCCGATTCAAATCTAAGAACTCTAGGTCTTGCATTAGTATTTATTGTAGCTCGTGTGTCTTGAGCGTAGATTTTCTGTATTAACATTAATAAAGATGACTTTGGTTATTGCTTTAATTAGAATACTACTTTGGTATATGTTAATACACATATAATAAAGGACCCTAGGGAACACAGTAGGCCACTGAGGCGCATGGTGGATCCATGCTTGGGAGACCCAGTGGACCAGTTGTGTGTAGACCTAGAACTAGTTCACAGCTTAGGTGATGCCGATCACTTCACCGAGAACAAGCTGTTGGCAGGTAGAGGATGTGGTGAAGTCTCCACCATGGGAACGCGGGATTCCCATTCACCTGACCATGCACGATGATCGTGTTGAACAGGAACCAAGACGGTGCACAGTTCAATGATTCAGACACTGGTGCATAAACCATCATACTACTATAGATAATCTGTCCTTAACCTTGAGGGACCATGTACACTGGGCCAACCAGTTGTGTGGTGCTTTGATGTGCCAACGTGTGCGGACCTTCCATAGTCCAATACCACGGTACGTTGGGTTACCCGACTGGTGCTTGAGTGACATGTAATCCCTACAGGTTATCCGACGTCCAGTGTTGGATGGGTGCGTTTTGATGAGTCAATTTGTCCACACAGTTAACCCAGACCTGGTGGTTATCAGTATGACTGACGATGTTCCGGATGCTAGGCATAGCACCGGAAGGTGTGTGGTGTTATAGATGACAAATCATCAATTCCTAGTCAGATGATCGATCGGGATCTGACGGTGCTCCCCACCGCCCGAGTCGTATCATGGCACCAGTAATAGGAGGGACTGAGGATTATCGGAGTATAGTAGAGAACAGGGTTACGAGGGAGTAACATAAGTTTAGGATCACTAGATTTTAACTCGCGTCGCACTCTGGGTGGCTACACGGGTTAATCGGATTAGGGCTGATTAACGGAACTTTCGGTGTGTCACCGGAACAGTTAATCAGGGATCCGGTTGGAGCTAGAGATCCCGAACCCTGAAGGTTCCACCCTGTCGTTGCGTATAGGAATTGTTCCCCGACCTGGTTTGATACGTTGGATGCGAAGTAGCGCGATGGAGCGCAAGCCCGGAGCTTAAGAACCTAATTTACATGTGTTAGGGGTTGTAGGGGTATTTTGGTAAATACTAAAATATGGCTCAGAACATATTGAATATGGATCTTAGAATGAGTAGAATAATTCTAGGAGCTCATAGGCGCTGACGGAACTCGATTCCGAGTAGCGCACCTCACTCAATCTCTCTTTCAGTTTTTCACTTTTCGTGAAGGGCGTTTTCGTCCAGGCTTCACGATAGACACTTGAAAACCCTGAAAATTGCCCCCCCTCATCCCTATCCGTCTAGGGCCGGCCCTAGCTTTCTTGTAGCACTAGGGGACCACCCCCCTCTCCCTCTCTCCCTCTCTGAGGTTTCGGTTAAGGAAGAAAGAGGAAGAAGAACGAAGAAGAAGGAGGAATGAAGGAGAAGGAAGAAGAGAGAAAGAGAAGGAGGAGACCTACCGGCACGCCGTCATCTTCGCAACGAATTTCTCCTTCGACTCGTAGTCTTTGCACTCAGAGATAGGACTTCGAGGATTCCTTCCTTTGCAAAGGACAATATGCTATCTGACAGCTTCCCTTGCGATTCAAGTGCGGTTTATCATCATTCCGTTCTCTTCGGATCATAGATCCACAAGGTATGATGATTCTAAACACCTAACTAGATGCATGCATGTCTTCCGTAGATCGTAGTATGCCTCTAGGGTGTCCGCACATATGCTAAGATCATAGATTTGTATGTAGATTGTTTTGTAGAATTAATTGTAATGAAACATACACCGTATGATCTTCGGATCTATCTTTTGCTTCCGCTGCGACTCTGATAAGCGGATCCAATTCGAACAATTGGTATCAGAGCACGCTTTGGTGTGTGTTTCATGCATGAATTCGTGAAAACATCATGTGAATATATGATGACATATGTTTTCGTCGGGGTTCGGCGTAGATCATGCATATGGATTGTGCTATGTATTGTCTTTTTGCAGGTGCCGCGCTGAATAGTAATATGTGATTGCATGCTTCCGAGGGTCGGACCCCAGATTTAATTTTGCATTGATTATTATTATGCCTATGATTTTTAAGGCTCTAGATGAGCGAGGGTGGAGGTTGACCACTCTCGGATCCCTGGCCATGTTTCTAGGATTGTTTCCTTTTCTTTCTAGAGAAATTGTACACGAACGAGCACTTGCTCGGAGCTTGTTAGTTTTTTGGTCACAGGAAGAAGGAGATGATGCTACATCCACGGTTCGGGCAAGCGGTACCATGACGTGCAAAGACCCGGCGAAAGCGAGCACGTTGGAGATGATCGGGATCGTCGTTGGAGATCGTACAGAACAGAAGAGCAGGATATCTTGGCTGTGCTATTCAGGTTCAGGGGTCCGACTTTGGACTTGATTCAGTTTGGATGCTATTTCTGTTGATTCTCTTTACTTCTTGTTTAGATAACCCCGATGATAATTTTCATTATCTATCTTGCTTGTGAGTGTGTCTCTAGATCAGGCTTAGGATTAGTACTTAGCTTATGGATTCATTGGTGTCTCTATATGGTTCTAACACGTGTGAATCCGGTGGCTAGTTAAAAAGAAAGGTGGTAACCGCCCTCGTGGTAGTTCAGGTAGCCAAGTACTGTGCACCAAGATAGACGCAGTATTAGATTTGTTTAGAGATAACTAATATCTCCATAAGAAGTATGATAACCCTAGTGGGATGCCTTTTTCCCACATGGTCCTAGCGACCAAGTTAGGTTAGGATTCTACTAAGTGATACCCGTTTCTAATTGACGTTTGATGGTAGTGTGAACTCATCACGATTTGGTTATACCACCATTAAGTTGAGGTCCGACGAAGGTTGTCGGATGTCCCTATTTGGCCAACATCGAAACCTATAATGAGATGAGGTCTACTATGACATCATGCATCAAATTGTGAACGAGGCGTCATTCTAGTGAGAGTCCTTTCCACGTTGACCTTAGGCTAGGCTCCAGATCTTAGGATTATGGGCAAACTAGTGAAGTATCAGGATCCTTGGAATCTATGTAATGTGATTATTGCAAGAAAGGCAAAAGCTGAGTATTCAAGGTAGGGACTATGATATTTTCCGAGGATACTAATGCTTTGCGGGAAGGTTTGTAATCCTAGTAGGAGCGCGGTAGACCAGGGTCTAAGTCTAGGAGGTCGTGACCTTTCTAGATATGCATAAAACCTCATAAAGAAGGGATGTATAAGAGGTTCCCTCCAAAGGGGAGCCCCTGGCCTCCACAATCAACCGGCTAAGGGTCTGGGTGGGAGGTACGCAGTTCAATATTCCCACCGGGTGAGAGCTACGTTTTCTTCCATGCTGGTTCACCTAGTGGTTTCCTTCGGGACATGGAGGATGCCGGTGGCAGTGGGTGACGGCTTTTTCCTGCACCGCAAGAGCCTATGAACCTCCCTGCCGACACCACCTATATTTGTGGGAAGCATCCGAAAGCTTGTGTGAAGCCGTCGTTGCTGCACATGCTGGTCACATAAAGCTAGCCAAAAGGAGACTGAGAGGTCTTTCAGTTTGCCATGGGTAATTCTGATGAAGACTGGGTCGTAAAAACCCCGTTGGCAGAAGTGGTTGCATGCTCTTACCGAGATGCTGTCTCCAATTCAAGGCCGATAATATCAGTGCTCGAGCCCAGGGAAGATGTCTCCACTTGAGGTAGTGAAGACATAGCGGCTGGAGTAAACATTATCTATTTTTAAATTCCATAAAATAGATTATGGTAGACCTTAATTTTTGCTTTAAACCATTGTTTATAAAAATCATGACCAAGCTCGACCCCCTTGCCTCCATCCTTAATGATAACAAACTTACGGAACCAAACTACAAGGACTGAAAGCAAAACCTGATACTCGTCCTAAGGGTTGGCAAACACATAATTGCCCTAAGCACCCCTCAACCGGCCATGCCGGGACCAAGTGCTACTGAGGCTCAATTGAAGGAATAAAAAGACTGGCTAGATGCTGATGAGATATGCAAGTGCTACATAGTGGCATCTTTGCAGACCATCCTTCAGAAGCAAGTCGAAGACATGGCCTTCGCTTTAGACATGATGCTCTATCTAAAGGAAATATTCGAGGGTCGTAGTCGGGTAACTCGTTACCTGACCATCAAGAAATTGGTGTCCACGAAGATGGCAGAGGGGACTTTAGTTCGGGATCGTATGCTGAAATTGTTTGGCTATGTGAATGAGCTTCGTTCATTCGATGTCATCTTGGATGCAGAGATCCAGACCGACATTTTCCTAGCGTCTCTGTCAGGAACGTTTGAGGGCTTCGTTACCAACTGCAACCTTAACCGGTTGGAGATGTCTAACGTAGAACTTCTAGTGGCGCTCCAGGCGGCAGAGGATGGGATAAAGGCAAGAACCCAATCCCTAAACATAGAGCGGAATTCTTCTCTGAAAGCCAAAGGCAAGTTTCAGAAAAGAAAGTCTAAGAAGCCCGTGAAGATAGGCCAGATGCAGTCGCAGGTTCCTAAGCAGAATGGTCTGGCGAAGCCCAAAGAAAAATATTTCCGATGCGGCAAGAAGGGGCACTGAAAGGGTGACTACCGTGTGGCTCCCAAGAAGGCTGAGACAGGTATATCTCAAATCCATATAGTGGAATCCCTTGTAGCATTCAGTTGTTCTTCAGTTTCATGGATTATGGATTCTAGTTCCACTAATCATGCTTGCAATAATTTACAGGGGTTCAAGGAGACAAGAAAACTAGGTGATGGGGAGATAATCCTAAGCATGTGAACTGAGGCCGTGGTAGAGGCTGAAGCAGTTAGAGATGTCGTCTTACAGTTTCTTGATGGAAGAAGTTTATTACTTAGAGACATACTTTATGTACCATCCTTGAGACGAAACTTAATTTCTTTTTCCTTATTGAATAATGAAGGTTTTCAGTTTTATTTGATGCTTCTGGTGTGTCAATTAAATTGAATGGTTCCTTTGTTTGTAAGGGAAAGATACAGAATGGTCTCTATGTAATTAACTCCAATCATAAGAAGGATAACATAACTGAAGCTTGTGTGATTAATTCATCTAAAAGGAAAAATCCCTCAGATATCCAACACTCCTTTGACATCTGAGGCTTGGACACATAGCCTCAGACAGGATTCACAGGTTGGTTAAGGTAGAACTTTTAAGTTCAGATACTTCAGAAAGCCTACCGACGTATGAGTCTTGCCTAGAAGACAAGATGACTAAAAGATCTTTCCGAGCCAAAGGTAGCAGATCTCAGGAGGTATTAGAGTTGGTACACACTGATATATGTGGGCCCATAAGTGTCCGTGCCATAGGAGGCTTCGAGTATTTCATCACATTCACGGAAGATCACTCGAGGTTTGGAGACATATACCTAATGCGGCGGAAGTCTGAATCCTTTGATAAGTTCAAGGAGTTCAGAGCTGAAGTAGAAAAGCAGACGGGTAAAAATATCAAGTCTCTTCGATCGGATTGAGGAGGCGAATACCTATCGAATGAATTTATTGGGTACCTATATGAGCATGGGATTGTATCCCAGTTGACTGCACTAGGGACACCGCAACAAAACGATGTATCTAAGAGGAGAAACCGAACTTTATTAGACATGATTCGGACTATGATGAGTTATGCAATATTGTCACCTAGCTTTTGGGGATATGCCCTAGAGATGGCAGCAAATACTTTGAACTTTATTCCATCCAAGTCAGTACCTCTAACTCCTTGGGAGCTGTGGTTGAAGCGAAAGCCAAGCCTACATCACTTTAGGATTTGGGGTTGTCCAGCACATGTGCAGAAGGACAAGCGAGATAAGATGGAGTCAAAGACTAAGGTATGTCTGTTTGTTGGGTATCCAAAAGGGACAAAGGGTGGTTTATTTTATGATCTTGAGGATAGAAAGGTTGTCATCTCGATAAACGTCGTATTCCTGGAGCATGATTATTTAATAGACTATAAGCCCACCAGTAAAGTAGTTCTTGAAGAATTGCTTGGTACTGATGGAAGTGCGCAGACAGAAAATATAGTAGGAGCCGATACCACTAAGATAAACGATACTGTAGAATCGACTCCTATGGAATCACCGTAGGCTCGTCGCAGTGGGAGGACCACAAGTGCTCCTGATAGATACATTGAAGAAGCCTTTATGGTAGATCCAGAGTTTCAGGAGGATGATCCTCTGAACTATGACGAAGCGATGGTATCCTCTGACCATGTAGCGTGGCAGAAAGCCATGGAGGCAGAACTGACATCGATGTCTCAAAACTCGGTCTGGACACTTGTAACACCGCCTCACAACATTAAACCTGTTGGATTTAAGTGGGTGTACAAAAGAAAAAGAGATCCGGATGGTACCGTTGAGACTTACAAAGCTAGACTAGTCGCTAAGGGTTATACCCAGCGAGAAGGGATCGACTATGAAGAAACCTTTTCGCCAGTGGCTATGCTTAAGTCAATCCGGATCCTCTTATCCATTGTAGCCCATTATGATTGGGAGATCTAGCAAATGGACGTCAAGACCACATTCCTCAACGAAGATTTGGAAGAAGACATCTATATGTCTCAACCTCCAGGCTTTGTCGTAAAAGGTCAGGAAAGTTTGGTGTGCAAGTTGCAAAGGTCCATTTATGGACTGAAGCAAGCATCCAGAAGTTGGAACATGCATTTTGATCAGGCTATCCAGTCTTATGGATTTGAACAGAACGTGGATGAACCATGTGGTTATAAAAGGAGCGATAAGACTGCAGTAGTTTATCTAGTGCTTTACGTAGACGATATCCTGCTCATTGGAAACGATGTTGGAACGTTGTTTACAGTAAAGGTGTGGTTATCCTTTCAATTTGACATGAAAGACCTGGGTGAAGCGAGTTATGTTTTGGGGATCAAGGTAACTCGAGATCGCCAGAACAAGACTCTCGCTGTCACAGTCAGCCTACATAGATACTATCTTGGTCAGATTCAGTATGTACAACTCCACGAAGGGACTGGTTCCAATCAGACATGGAATGAAATTGTCCAAGGATCAGGGTCCTAAGACTCCCGAGGAGAGGGCAGAGATGCAGAAGATACCTTATGCTTCGGCTATAGGGCGTCTGATGTATGCTATACAGTGCACGAGACCAGATATATGCTATGCAGTAGGCATGATGGGCAGGTATCAGTCAAATCCGGGTCCAGGGCACTGGACTGCTGTAAAAAATATACTCAAGTATCTCCGTAGGACGAGAGATTATGAGTTAGTTTACTCTTCACAGGAACTGATGCCGATTGAGTATACGGATTCTGATTTTGTATCAGATCCGGAATCCAAGAGATCGACGTCAGGGTTTGTGTTTTTATTGGGAGGAGGAGCTTTCAGTTGGAGGAGTGTGAAGCAGGGATGCATCGCAGATTCGACGACAGAGGCTGAGTACGTTGCAGCGTTCGAAGCAGCCAAGGAGGCGGTGTGGCTCAAGAAGTTTCTCACGAACTTAGGATGCGTACCGGGAGCTCAAGATCCTATTGCCCTTTATTGTGACATAATGGAGCGGTAGCACAATCTAAGGAGCTAAGATATCACCAGAAGAGCAAGCATATCGAGCGAAAATACTACATTATCTGGGACTTGTAGAAGCGAGGGGAGGTTGCAGTGACTCAGGTGGCGTCTGCAGATAACATGGCGGACCCTTTCACACAGGCGTTACCGACCAAGGCTTTTGAGAAGTACGTGGATGCCATGGGAGTTAAGACTGTTGTTCCCCGCTAGGCCAAGTGGGAGATTATTGTAGCTCGTGTGTCCTGAGCGTGGATTTTCTGTATTAACATTATTGAAGATGACTTTGGTTATTGCTTTAATTAGAATACTACTTTGGTATATGTTAATACACATATAATAAAGGACCCTAGGGAACACAGCAGGCTACTGAGGCGCATGGTGGATCCATGCTTGGGAGACCCAGTGGACCAGTTGTGTGTAGACCTAGAACTAGGTCACAGCTTAGGTGATGCCGGTCGTTTCACCGAGAACAAGCTGTTGGCAGGTAAAGGATGTGGTGAAGTCTCCACCACGGGAACGTGGGATTTCCATTCACCTGACCATGCACGATGATAGTGTTGAACAGGAACCAAGACGGTGCACAGTTCAGTGATTCAGACACTGATGCATAAACCGTCTTACTACTATAGATAATCTATCCTTAACCCTGAGGGACCATGTACACAGGGCCAACCAGTTGTGTGGTGCTTTGATGTGCCAACGTGTGCAGACCTTCCATAGTCCAATACTACGATACATTGGGTTACCCGACTGGCGCTTGAGTGACATATAATTCTTACGGTTATCCGACGTCCAGTGTTGGATGAGTGCGTTTTGATGAGTCAATCTGTCCACATAGTTAACCCAGGCCTGGTGGTTGTCAGTATGACTGATGATGTTTCAGATGCTAGGCATATCACCGGAAGGTGTGTGGTGTTATAGATAACAAGTCATCAATTCCTAGTCAGATGATCGATCGGGATCTGACCGTGCTCCCTACCGCCCGAGTCATATCATGGCACCAGTAATAGGAGGGACTGAGGATTATCGGAGTATAGTAGAGAACAGGGTTATGAGGGAGTAACATAAGTTTAGGATCACTAGAGTTCAACTCGCGTCGCACTCTGGGTGGCTACGTGGGTTAATCGGATTAGGACTGATTAACAGAACTTTCGGTGTGTCATCGGAACAGTTAATCAGGGATCCATTTGGAGCTAGAGATCCCTAACCCTGAAGGTTCCACCCTGTCGTTGCGTATAGGAATTGTTCCCCGACCTGGTTGGATACGTTGGATGCGAAGTAGCGCGATGGAGCGCAAGCCCGGAGCCTAAGAACCTAATTTACACATGTTAACGGCCATAGGGGTATTTTGGTAAATACTAAAATATGACTCAGAACATAATGAATATGGATCTTAGAATGAGCGGAATAATTCTAGGAGCTCATAGGCGCTGACGGAACTAGATTCCGAGTAGCGCACCTCACTCAATCTCTCTTTCAGTTTTTCACTTTTCGTGAAGGGCGTTTTCGTCCAGGCTTCACGATAAACACTTGAAAACCCTGAAAACCGCCCCCCCTCATCCCTATCCATCTAGGGCCGGCCCTAGCTTGCTTGTAGCACTAGGGGACCGGCCCTATAAAGGTAATAGAGAGGGAGGGGCCGGCCCTAGGCTTTTCCCTCTCCAGAAAAACCGCCCCCCTCTCCCTCTCTCCCTCTCTGAGGTTTCGGCCAAGGAAGGAAGAGGAAGAAGAAGGAAGAAGAAGGAGGAAGGAAGGAGAAGGAAGAAGAGAAAAAGAGAAGGAGGAGACCTACCGGCACGCCGTCGTCTTCGCAATGAATTCCTCCGTCGGCTCGTAGTCCTTGCACTTAGAGATAGGACTTCGAGGATTCCTTTCTTCGCATTGGACAAGGCGCTATCCGACAGCTTCCCTTACGATTCAAGTGCGGTTCATCATCGTTCCGTTCTCTCTGGATCATAGATCCACAAGGTATGATGATTTTAAACACCTAACTAGATGCATACATGTCTTCCTAGATCGTAGTATGCCTCTAGGGTGTCCGCACATATGCTAAGATCATAGATTTTCATGTAGATTGTTTTGTATAATTAATTGTAATGAAACATATACCGTATGATCTTCGGATCTATCTTTTGCTTCCGCTGCAACTCTGAAAAGCGGATCCAATTCCAACAGTATTTTGGTCCGAGATTCGATTAAAAATGATCCGACCTGATTCAAAATAAAAATGGATCAAATATGAATCTCTATTCCAGTCCGAATCCGACCCATATAAAGACCTAGTGTGTTCTCTTGTTTCATGTATTTGGGGTTTGTCTGCTTAAGAGTATGTTTGGACTATTTTATTTTAGCTAGATGTTGATCACCATCTTATTTTTAGATTTAGATGACCAAACATAGTGATCAGTCTTTCATGAAGGTTGATTAAGGTGACACCTAGTTCCACATGGGGAATGAGTAATTCCCATAACATGCCTGTGTTACCCAGTATCTAACACAAGCCACCCAATCTACCCAGCTATTGTCCTGCAATAGGCGTTGTTGATTGGTAGGTCAAAGTGACAAGTATCGAACCCAGAGTCCATAGGATATCTTGTGATTCATTGATTGGTAGGCCAAAGTGACTAGCAGTAGATGGACTATAGTTTAAGGTGACTGTATTATAGACATTATCCTCTCTCATGATTCCATTTAGTGTGTTACTGTCTTTCTCGATGACAAGTACATCAACACTCATGGATTAGATTGAACTAATCCAATGGACGAGGTAGACGATATCTCTATAAAGAGAGCCAGGGTATTACGGTCTTTGTTGATCGGGTGTCCAATCCAATTACTGACTGTAAACCTACTTTGTAAATCAGTATATTTAGATCTCTCGTGTACTAATCTCATCAATACACTTGAGTCACCTAGAGCATATCTTTGAGGACTAGTGGTTTGTATATATCATGTACCGGCATAAAGATATAAGTGCATAATGTTTTACGTATCTTTATCCTAATGCCTATTGTTGTAGATCGGGATGCAGTACACAACCAATCCCAACAATTTTCTCTCACTATAATTTCTCTCTCAATTTTATTCACTCTAAAAGTAAAGCATAGTATTCTCTCTCTATAACTTTTCTCTCTCCGACATTCTCTCTATAACATTTCAATCTATACGACATTCTCTATGTAACTTTTTTTGTGTGGTATTCTATGTACAACTTTCTCTCTATAATATTTCTTCCTACAAGATGTCGTGGGTGTCCATCACATTCCAGAAAGAACCCCCCACCTCTCAAGTAACCAGAGACAACGCTCGTTTATGTTTTTTGTTTTTGACTCAATTCAGCAACATAGTTTGGAGTAAATCTAGTTTTTTTGTCTTATTTACTCTAGTAGACTATAGAGAGTTTTTCAGGAAAGTGGATGACCCTTCAACTTAGAAGATGAAAATCATCAACAACAAATAAAAGATTTTGTGATTGAAATTGATCGTGTAAAGCCCTTAACTTAGTCGCCCTGAACCACGGTATCATCGTGGTTCAGGGTCCGGCCATTGACACCTGTTATTTTCGTCTGATTGGATGTTCCGGATTGTTGACCCTAGGGGGTTCTCATCACAAGGGCCGAGTGATCGAATGGGAGGGAACAAGTTCGGGGCGACTATTTTAAGTCATTTGCTTTAAATAAAGCAGATTAGTAACAACTTAGTGGAGGATTTACATGAGATTGTTACGAGAGGTTATTGACTGAGTTTGTTGTCAACTTAATCTACTAGCAAATAATTGGCCAGGTGTCCTCTGGAGTTAATGGACTGCATCACTACTTCACGATCAAGTCTATCCGATACAAAGTAACAAATAACCGGCCATATGTGCAGTTGGGACACACAGTTTTTTTGCTGTGTTCGAATTATACGATTTTTGTATTGGAACTGTTGCAGTTTTTGAAAACTAGAGCGAACCAAACAGCCCGTGACTTATAGTACGTATAATTAGTATTGACACCTACGTTCGAACTACATCGAACCAAATAGGTTGTTAGTGGACTATCTCCAGAAGTTTTAGCTTCAGTTTTTAAAAGATGATAAAATTCTGTTCCCACATGTTTTCACTCCGGATTTCTTTATTAAAATAAAAAAACAAAAAACGAAAATGACGGCAGACATGATTAAAAATTGGAAATAACGTAGGATATTACTATGGTAATATCGTTATTAATACCCAACAACATGAATACAAGAATCATCGACACTGGCCATCATCAGAAGCCGCAGAAATCCCTCGGACCATTCCTGGGATGGCGAATGCCGGCGAGACGGCACCCCTTGTCGCAGGCTGGGCCGCAGTCGTACTTAGTTAAACCGCGATAGGGCATGCACTGCACACGCATGCAGTTACAGAAGCAGGACTCTGCGCTTGCAGGTCCGACGGTGGCCGAGAACACCATGACGGCGATCAAGAGCAACGCAAGTACCTTGTTGCATGCCATATCGCCAAGGCTCAGTACTGTTCCTCTGGGGTGGCTGGCGGAGGATGGTGGAGGTCTAGTGGGGTGGGGGGGGGGGGGGGGGGGGGGGGGGGGTTAGATATTTTCGTAGGACTTGGAGTTGGAGGTGGGTTTATAGGGGCAATGTCTACCTGGGAAACGGTTGTGGGTTTATATGGGCCTCCCTAAACATAAGGGGAGCCCCATGAAATTGATAACCGTAAGCTAAAACCAGGGGCAGCCAACAATAAACGGTCGGTGGAGACAGACTCAACTATTTGGTTTCCGTCTTACTGTCTCTCTCTCTCTCTCTCTCTCTCTCTCTCACACACACACACACACACACACACACACACACACACACGTACGGTTATTAGTTATCGCTATAAACTAGTCATTGATCATGTGTGCAGGTAGAACGAGATTGAGAGAGGCCTCAGTGTCTCTTATTCAGAAAACTATGATTGAATAAAAATTTTGACTTGTTTTAAATCTTATAAGCTTTCATCTGAGCTGAACTGTTAAGCTCATCAATAAATACCTTTCACCTGATAGATATCCATGGATGGGTTGGTGATGCTTGTTTTTTTTTATTCCTTCATGCCCTATTTTTCTGCATCTTTTATAGAGAAATGCTATTCAACCAGATGAGTTTATAGACAAGTGTAGACACACAAATTGTGTCTAATCGTAACCCGACTCGCATGCGCTAATTCGTAGGCAAACCCGACACTCATTCGGATCCGGACCCGACTCGCATGTACCGACTCGGAAGCAAACTCGACATGCAAACCGGACCCGACCCGCACCAAACAAGGGACCGGGTGGGCCCATCCCCAAGTGGGACCCCCCGGGCCCCCCCTTAGAAATCCGAACCCCTTAAGGAGGGTGGCCGACCATGCAAAGAAAGAAAAGAAAGAAAAGAAAAGAAAAGAAGAAAAATGAAGAAAAAAACAAAAGAAAGGAAAGAAAAGAAAAGGAAAGAAAAGAAGAAAAAGGAAACAAATACCGCAATGCGCGGGGGGAGGTTGCGCATGACGTCTACATAAGTGTGGATCTGCACCGATCCCACGATCCGACGGACAAGAAACGAAGACAGGTCGCCATCAACTTTATGTGCAAGAATCAAATAAATTCGAAGAAAATTGAGCCATAACTACTCCGCCAGTAAAAGAAGGTAAATAAAGGTTTATTCCTCTCTTTAATGGAAGAATAAATCTTGGAATAATTATGGGAGAGATATTAAAGGGATTCAAATAAACTTCCCATATCTCTCCACTCCCCCCTTTACCTATAAATAGAGGGGGAGGGGGAAGGCTCAAAAGGTCAAAGATTGAAGACCGAAGCGAAGAAGCTCTGCAGAGGAGGAGACACGCCCTTCATCGACCCAAGGCTTCACGAGGCACGAGCAGGTCTATCCCTCCGGGACCGACTTTGTCCATTGAAAGCCCTCATCAAAGTGAAGACCCTTGCACAAGAAGATCAAGCCTTCGACTCCATGCACGAAGAAAAAAGTTCGAAGAAGAAGAACCCTTCGACTCCGAAGACGCCAGAAGCTATCTCCAGAAGTCTTACCTTTAGTTTTTAAAAAGTGATAAAATTTTGTTGCCACATGTTTTCACTTCCGGATTTCTTTGTTAAAATAAAAAACAAAAAACAAGAATGATGGCAGACATGATTAAAAGTTGAAAATAATATAGGATATTACTATGGTAATATTGTTATTAATACCCAAGAACATGAATACAAGAATCATCAACACTGGCCATCATCAGAAGCCGCAGAAATCCCTAGGCCCATTTCTGGGATGGCGAATGCTGGCAAGATGGCACCCCTTGCCGCAGGCTGGGCCGCAGTCGTCCCTAGTTAAACCGCGGTAGGGCATGCACTGCACACGCATGCAGTTGCAGAAGCAGGACTCTGCGCTGGCAAGTCCGACGGTGGCCGAGAACACCATGACGGCGATCAAGAGCAACGCAAGTACCTTGTTGCAAGCCATATCGCCAAGGTTTAGTACTGTTCCTCTGGGGTGGCTGGCGGAGGATGGTGAAGGTCCAGTGGGGGGGGGGTTAGATATTTTCGTAGGACTTAGAGTTGGAGGTGGGTTTATATGGGCAATGTCTACTTGGGAAACGGTAGTGGGTTTATAGGGGCCTCCCTAAACATAAGGGGAACCCCATGAAATTGATAATCGTAAGCTAAAACAAGGGCGGCCAACAATAAACGGTCGGTGGAGACAGGCACGACTGTTGACTCGGCAACTTACAGCCTATTTGGTTTCCGTCTAGTTGGAAGGCACACGGTCAACACTGTGCATTCCCGCCTGTTTGGCCCCGTGTAATAGCCCAAAACCGATGCAGCTGCATCTCTCACCTGACCGATTTTCTGTGGAACGGCTTTTTGTGTTGCATGTTCCAACTGCAGTAGTTTCTTATGATACTAAATCCCGACCTTCCTCTGTACCATGGAAGTTTCATAATTTTTGGCTTTCTTCTGGATGATTGTATGGATGTGATTAAGCAACATTGGGTTTGGGGTGCTAGCTGTGAGGATAATTTGCCTTTTGCTCGTCGGGCATTAGCTCACTGGAACAGACATAAGGTTGGGAACATTCATGATCTGGTAGAGGTGTTATGGGGGAAACTCAATCGTAAGGGAGGAGACTCGGGGCGGATGGAAGGGTCTGCAGAATGGGATCGGATTAAAATGAAGCTAGAATGGGCACTTGCCCAACAAGAAATGATCTGGGCATAGAAGTCTCACGTGCGATGGCTTCAACATGGTGACCGGAATAGAAGTTTTCTTTCACACAGCCACTTGGGATTCCCATTCACCTGACCAAGCACGATGATCGTGTTTAACAGGAACCAAGATGGTGCACAGTTCAGTGATTCAGACACTGGTGCATAAACCATCTTACTACTATAGATAATCTGTCCTTAACCCTGAGGGACCATGTACACTGGGCCAACCCGACACTAATTCGGAGGCAAATCCGTCACTCATTCGGACCTGGACCCGACTCGCATGCACCGACTCGGAAGCAAACTCGACATGCAAATCGGACCCGACCCGCACCAAACAAGGGGCTGGGTGGGCCCATCCCCAAGTGGGGCCTATCGGGCCCCCCTTAGAAATTCGAACCCCTTAAGGGGGGTGGCCGACCATGCAAAGAAAGAAAAGAAAGAAAAGAAAAGAAAAGAAGAAAAATGAGGAAAGAAAGAAAAGAAAGGAAAGAAAAGAAAAGAAGAAAAAGGAAACAAATACCACAATGCGCGGGGGGAGGTTGCGCATGACGTCTACATAAGTGTGGATCTGCACCGATCCCTCGATCCGACGGACAAGAAACGAAGACAGATCGCCATCAACTTTATGTGCAAGAATCAAATAAATTCAAAGAAGATTGAGCCATAACTACTTCGCCAGTAAAGGAAGGCAAATAAAGGTTTATTCCTCTCTTTAATGGAAGAATAAATCTTAGGATAATTATGGGAGAGATATTAAAGGGATTCAAATAAACTTCCTATATCTCTCCCCTCCCCCCTTTACCTATAAATAGAGGGGGAGGGGGAAGGCTCAAAAGGTCGAAGATTGAAGACCCAAGCGAAGAAGCTCTGCAGAGGAGGAGACGCGCCCTTCATCGACCCAAGGTTTCACGAGGCACGGGCAAGCCTATCCCTTCGGGACTGGCTTAGTCCATTGAAAATCCTCATCAAAGTGAAGACCCTTGTACAAGAAGATCAAGCCATCGACTCCGTGCATGAAGAAGAAAGTTTGAAGAAGAAGAACCCTTCGACTCCGAAGACGCCAGAAGCTATCTCCAGAAGTCTTACCTTCAGTTTTTTAAAAGTGATAAAATTTTGTTGCCACATGTTTTCACTTCCAGATTTCTTTGTTAAAATAAAAAACAAAAAACAAGAATGATGGCACAGTTGATTAAAAGTTGAAAATAATATAGGATATTACTATGGTAATATCGTTATTAATAGCCAAGAACATGAATACAAGAATCATCAACACTGGCCATCATCAGAAGCCGTAGAAATCCCTAGGTCCATTCCTGGGATGGCGAATGCCGGCGAGACGGCACCCCTTGTCGCAGGCTGGGCCGCAGTCGTCCCTAGTTAAACCGCTGTAGGGCATACACTGCACACACATGCAGTTGCAGAAGCAAGTCTCTGCGCTGGCAGGTCCGACGGTGGCCGAGAACACCTTGACGGTGATCAAGAGCAACGCAAGTACCTTGTTGCAAGCCATATTGCCAAGGTTCTGTACTGTTCTTCTGGGGTGGCTGGCGGAGGATGGTGAAGGTCTAGTGGGGGGGGGGGGGGGGGAGGTTAGATATTTTCGTAGGACTTGGAGTTGGAGGTGGGTTTATATGGGCAATGTCTACTTGGGAAACGGTTGTGGGTTTATAGGGGCCTCTCTAAACATAAGGGGAGCCCCATGAAATTGATAACCGTAAGCTAAAACAAGGGCGGCCAACAATAAACGGTTGGTGGAGACAGGCACAACCGTTGACTCGGCAACTTACAGCCTATTTGGTTTCCGTCTAGTTGGAAGGCACACGGTCAACACTGTGCATTCCCGCCCATTTGGCCCCGTGTAATAGCCCAAAACCGATGCAGCTGCATCTCTCACCTGACCGATTTTCTGTGGAACGACTTTTTGTGTTGCATGTTCTAACTGCAACAGTTTCTTATGATACTAAATCCCGAGCTTCCTCTGTACCATGGAAGTTTCATAATTTTTGGCTTTCTCGGGATGATTGTATGGATGTGATTAAGCAACGTTGGGTTTGGGGTGCTAGCTGTGAGGATAATTTGCCTTTTGCTCGTCGGGCATTAGCTCACTGGAACAGACATAAGGTTGGGAACATTCATGATCTGGTAGAGGTGTTATGTGGGAAACTCAATCGTATGGGAGGAGACTCGGGGCGGATGGAAGGGTCTGCAGAACGGGATCGGATTAAAATGAAGCTAGAATGGGCGCTTGCCCAACAAGAAATGATCTGGGCATAGAAGTCTCACGTGCGATGGCTTCAACATGGTGACCGGAAAAGAAGTTTCTTTCACACAGGCATTTGGGATTCCCATTCACTTGACCGAGCACGATGATCGTGTTGAACAGGAATCAAGACAGTGCACAGTTTAGTGAATCAGACACTGGTGTATAAACCGTCTTACTACTATAAGTAATCTGTCCTTAACCCTGAGGGACTATGTACACTAGGCCAACGAATTATGTGGTGCTTTGATGTGCCAACGTGTGTATACCTTCCATAGTCCTATACCACGGTACGTTGGGTTACCCGACTAGCGCTGGAGTGACATGTAATCCCTATAGGTTATCCGACGTCTAGTGTTGGATGAGTGCGTTTTGATGAGTCAATCTGTCCACACAGTTAACCCAGGCCTGGTGATTGTCACTATGACTGACGATGTTCCGGATGCTAGGCATAGCACTGGAAGGTGTGTGGTGTAATAGATGACAAGTCATCAATTCCTAGTCAGATAATCGATCGGGATCTGACGGTGCTCCCCACCGCGCGATTCGTATCATGGCACCAGTAATTTGAGGGACTAAGGATTATCAGAATATAGTAGAGAACAGGGTTACGAGGGAGTAACATAAGTTTAGGATCACTAGAGTTCAACTCGCGTCGCACTCTGGGTGGCTACGCGGGTTAATCGGATTAGGGCTGATTAACGGAACTTTCGGTGTGTCATCGGAACAGTTAATCAGGGATCTGGTTGGAGCTAGAGATCCCAAACCCTGAAAGTTCCACCCTGTCATTGAGTATAGGAATTGTTCCCCGACCTTGTTGGATGCGAAGTAGCGCGATGGAGCGTAAGCCCGGAGCCTAAGAACCTAATTCACATGTGTTAGGGGCCATAGGGGTATTTTGGTAAATACTAAAATATGACTCAGAACATATTGAATATGGATATTAGAATGAGCGGAATAATTCCAGGAGCTCATAGGCGCTGACGGAACTCGATTCTGAGTAGCGCACCTCACTCAATCTCTCTTTCAGTTTTTCACTTTTCGTGAAGGGCGTTTTCGTCCAGGCTTCACGATTGACACGATAGGCTTGTAGAAACCCTAAAAACTGCCACCTCTCATCCCTATCTACTAGGGGGTGGCCCTAGCTTGCTTGTAACATTAGGAGGCCGGTCCTATAAGAGGAATAGAGAGAGAGGGGCCGGCCCTAGCCTCTCCCCTCTCCAAAATCCGAACCCCCTCTCCCTCTCTCCCTCTTTGAGGTTTCGGCCAAGGAAGAAAGAGGAAGAAGAATGAGGAAGGAAGGAGAAGGAAGAAGAGAGAAAGAGAAGGAGGAGATCTCGCGGCTCGTCATCGTCTTCGTAACGAATTTGTAATGCCCTGTTTTTTTTTTAATAATCAGTAGTTAATAATTTGTTCCTCTTTAACTATTATGATGGTGCATGTGTTGGATCGGACTTGAGTTGGACCGGACCATGGGGTCCTGGATCCTGGTCGCAAGGTGACATGATGGTGGCAATGAGATTGTTCACACGTGTACGTGTGTGGGAGTGCGCTCGCATGCGTGCGAGCATTAAGCGTGCAAGTGAACACGTGTGTTTTTTTTAATTAATTATATATATATATATATATATATATATATATATATATATATATATATATATATATATATATATATATATATATATATATATATATATATATATATATATATATATATATATATATATATATTGTGACCTAAGTGTGTCCCTGTAGAAACCTGTCACCCCATGGCGCCAAGTGGTGCAAGTCACGGGGCCATACCAACTCATCGAGATGGGATCGATGGGTTCCCCGACTTACCGATCCGACTCGATCGGGTTGTCTCGATCCATGAGACCCTAGACCGACACCCCATAGTTCCACCCTAGTGGCCATTGGGTCACTAGCAATAGCATGCTTGATTTTCTCTAATTTCTCGGCCATCGCGTTTTGATCCGACGTGCCAAAATCCCCCAACTCAAAGCCCATTCAATCTAACTACCGTACACCCCAAAACTACTCGAACCCATCTGCAGCCAACTCCTTTTAACTCCCGTTTCAACCAACCAGACCAACCATCCCTTTTACTTCACTAGAGCAACACACCACCGGATTGAACACCCTACTCAAACCCACTTCTAACATACCCAACCAAACAAATCCCTTAAACTTTAGCCATCCCCTTCAACCATCCCATTTCAACCAAACCAAAAGTCTTTAACCAATATCCACTCAACACACACTCTTACTCTCTCTCTCTCTCCAACCCTCCA